>CM066049.1:50381813-51044471 GCA_033557465.1 Ichthyophis bannanicus
TCAGCAGCTAATCACAATTCAGGGTAAGGCCGTTACACTTTCTAAGTCCCTGCAAACTCTGCCCTATAGAGTCATCAACACCTGTCGACATCAGCGGAGCCCACCCACAATACCTGCTGACCTGATAATCTCCAGTAACCTGCCTGTGATGGAGTATATATGACGTTGGAAATTAGATATCCTGTCACCTTATAGTGGTAAAATGTCCTGATCATTTATGGGACAATCTGTGGGATTTATGTACATTGTTTGCCTTGGTGATACCACGTTCCATCCCATGTCATCTGTGATCTCTATGCATGGTTGAGTGTACGGGGATTAGGTTTGCCTGTTATACAAGCTGATGCTGAATAGTGCGTAGTAGGAGGGGATATAGATAATAAACTAAATACATAGCTATACAAGGTGTAAACTCCGGGGGACATTGGTATGGTCACCTGAGGAATGGTGTAGACTACGGTCACACCTCTTATCAACAAAACATGTGTGGTCGCAGAACCGCTTGACTCCTCTGACTCACACATGCAACGCTTCTGACAGCCAGCCATAGGCAGATTACCTTCTCGCATCAACGACCTGTATCATTTGCTGGCTCATTTCACAGGTTAGGATGGATATGTTGTTTCCGGCCTTGGACCGCTACTCTTCCTGCTGCACCTGTCACAGGTCCTGTTATCATTGTCGGCACCTTTGTATAACATCTCCTTTGTCATGTTGGAACCACTGATCATCTGCCTGCTGGCTACCATGGAAATCCACAGTAGCAGGCATTCAGGTGAGCATTGTCTGGTGCTGATCAGGCACATGTTATCGACGACGTTTGTATAATGAGTAGCTTGATGTTCCGTCGACAGGACTGGGATGTACAGGAAAATTGGACAGAGAGAAGCATTATTCGTACCCTGGCAATGGAGAGGTACATGCTACAGGTCAGTGCATGCGTTTAGGGCATCCTGGTCTTTGCATCGTCCCTAGCTTTGCTATGTGGTGACGTGTCGAGACCAGCATAGCATCCACACCGCGGTCTGTATTGAATCAGAGGTGGATGGTGGTCTACGACCTCTCATCCAGTGTAGTCCCGCCATGTACTCTCTGGAAGAGTACTTCTCTATATATCTATTTGATATCTCCTCTGTGATGAGACCCCACTAATCGTGGCAAATAAACATTCCTATACCGGTCACATCAGGGAGATGTGCGCCCACGTGCATGTGCGGCCTGTGCTCAGACCTCACCCAGGATGGGTGCTCAGAACCCCAACATTGCATAGGGGGACACCACATGTAGCCAGGATATTGGGCAAACATGCCTCACAAACATGTGGGTGCAGCCATCCATGTTGTACGGTAGTTTGTGGTTGACACCACAATGAGTGGGAGGCGGGGCCATCACAGGAGTGGACAGGTGTGCCCAGTGCGTCGCAGATTGGACTGCAGTGCAGGACGGGAAAGGTATGTACAGTGTCCATACAGACATGGCTAAAAACGAACAGGCACTCGCGCATCGCAGCTGGGCTTTCCAGCAGCCATGACTAGAAGGCTACAGCAGCACACAGATGGACTCGTCCGTGATCAGAGGGGACTGTCACAGCAGTTATCACACCAGGTACTGGCTCCAAGACAGGGATGTCATGCGTATCAGGGATAGGAGTGCAAGCTGTGGAGTGACATTGTGTGGCCCTACAACACTCAGTCTGATTAGTGTGCTCGTGCGACCGCTTGGGGGGGGACTTCTCTGGCCCTTGGGGCCGGGGAGGGTAGCCTGGCTGCAGAGCTTTCAGCCAGTTTGCCCTGTCACGGTTACTTGCGGCAAGGACAGACCCCCCGTTGACATGCCAACCGGTCTGGCAGAGTGTGAACCCTGATGGACCTCTGTGATGCCGTGATTGCCGTTCATTGCATACATAGGTTCCCACACTGAGCTGGTGACAGCAGTTAGTTTGCTGCTTGGTTGAGCACTGTTTACGGTTCTGTGGGCCATTTTCTCTGGGTTCCGTAGATCCTGTATGTGCTTCTTGGTCATGTATTTGCCCGCAGACTGAATTCCATACATGTGACAGCACTGAGGTGAGGCCTTGGGGGATGGGAGGGGTGAGCGGTGCCTCACAGTGCTGTTGTGGTGGTTGTCCCTGGGGACAATGCTTTGCTGGTCTGCCTATCCACACCACTGTGCTGCAGGCCACGAAGGGATCCAGTTGTGCCAGCCTGTGAGCTCTGTTACTGTCACCTCACAGGTTGTCAGTGTTCCCCTGGGTGTTGTTACAGTGAGCCATGGTTGGTTTGGCCCATTCCATGGCCTGGCCAACCCTGACACATACTTGTGAATTACAGGCGTACACTTGTGGGGACTACACGGTAGTAGCCATAATGCGTTAAAAAGGGTTTGGAAATGCACATGCCTTTAGCTGATGACCTGTTTCATACTTGGCAGTTACATATCCGTGCTACGCATAGGATGTCTGCCTGGACATTGGCTTACATGAAAGGACATTTGTCAGACGTACCCGCTGAGAGGAGTTAATTAACAGTGTCCAGGAGTCAATCAGGCAGGCCACATGTGTCGATTATCTCCAAGTCTTTCTGCAAGCTCACACGCTCGATCGGGCCGATAGTGGGGAGGACTGAGGGGCGGCCCCCCCGCCCACCTGCTGCCCCAGAGGACATGCTGGTGTTTCCCCCACCATCACCTGCCTGTAGCACCTCTTTTTATGTCAGCAAAATCTATTTTTTCAGACTGTCAGTACGTACTCTTGGTGGGCCACCCGCGCCCCCAAAGCCACTGCTAGACTCCACACTCCCTCTCCACACAGCAAAATTTTGCGGTTCCCCCCACTGGCGGGTTCTGTTGGGCTAATGAGGGGCGGCCGAAGACGGACCTCGTAGTTGCTCCAGGACCATCCGCTCAGGAGAGCTGCTGGTTCTCCTGGTCTACCGCTGAAATCTCGAGCGGCCCCTGCCGCCCCTCCGCTGCTGTAAAAAAAGGGGGGGGCTTGGGGCCCACAGGTGGGCGCTCTTCTTTGCCAGTGTGCTCTTGCACCTCCACACCCCCCTGAAGTCACCCCCGGATGGGACGTGCATCACACCTACGCCCTCTAGCGCACCGGTGTCACCACGCCCACCCACCCTCTGCAGGGCACTGGTGTTCTTCCCCCCAAAAAAAACATACTCCCCACCCAGGCCTCATCAACATTCCCACCCGACCTCTCTCCCCCTCCTCCCCCTCCCCATCACCCTCTTCCCCCTCACCACTCCACACCCAGCACAGGACACCACACACCAACCCTACACAACACCTGCAGGACGCACCCCACCCCACCCCCAACCAATCCACCCCTACCCTGCACAGAACCACAACACAATAACACCATAGGAACAGACACGGAAACAGTGATATCACCAAATTACTATAATGGCACTCTACAGACACCACAGCGCTCCCTCTCACCCTACAACACCTTCTACCGCCATCTTCAGCTATCACAACAGACTGACGCCTCTGTTTCTCCACACTCCCTCACTGTATCTTACAACACCCCTCCCCGTACGTTTAACCTGTGGTACCCCTCGTGTGTTTCTATAAACACATATTATCATTGCTTTTTGCCATTGCCGCATGCGTTTCTTGTTTTTTTTGGTGCGCCCCGCTGATCGTGCGCGTTCACTGTCGTCTGCTGCGCCACCCCTCACGCTGCGGATCTGCGTCAGCAGCTTGTGCAAGGGCATGTATGGGTGCGGCGCATTCAGACGCACATGCCGTCATCACGCATACACGCCCCAGCACGGCCAACATGGACGTTTACGCTCTGTTTTTCGTTTGCGCATGCGCTGTTGCTGTTCGGCTTTGTTTTCCGCGCCACAGATGTGCACATGCGCTTTCGTCTGTGCGCACCGCGGATCTGCGTCAGAGATGTGCATGGGCGTTTGGATGCGGCGCATTCAGACGCACATGCCGTCATCACGCATACACGCCCCAGCGCGGCGCACACGGACGGCAGGGATTGCTCTATGGGATGCACATGCGCACGGCGCTCCCCCACGGCGCGCAATGACGCACCAACACGTCACAGGCGCACATCTCAACACCGGAAATACATCTATATATCCTCAGCGCATAGATAGTACACATTGAGGGTTGTATTGTAGGAGAGGTGTACGTTTGGAGAGGGTGACATAATGCTCAGGCTAGGTTATCTGTGTAGTACATTGTCTATTGGGTTGTACTGTGTGTATTGTATGTATTGTGTGTATTGTGTTGTGTAATCGCATCCGTGTGGTCAGTTTGTCAGTCGGTGTTTGTGAGTTGGTCACTGTTGTGGGAGGTTGGTGTGTGTGTTGTAGTGTGTTTGTGTGGGCCTGCGGGGTGAGGTGAGGGCGGGGATATATGTTTCTGCATGTGCCCTGGATGGTGAGCAGATGCTGCAGTTGCCGGACCAGGGGGGATGGTGTCCATGGGGCTGAGGCACAGGGCATGGGTGTAGTCCCGCAGCAAATCAGACCTGCAGCTGTGGAGGAGGGCCAGGCAGCTGATGTACATGCACAGCGCAGGAGACGTGCCGAGGTGCAGGCTCGGCAGCCTCGCCTCTACAGGCCCAGGGCCCAGCTCCAGGACATGCGGGAGGACCAGGTCATCTCCCTGTACCAGGCTGAGCACAAGGGCTATTAGGGAGCTCTATGAGGAATCTATGACCTCAACTCGAGCCACTGACTAATATGTCCCAAGCCATACCGGGTTTAGATAAGCTCCTTGCTGCTTTACATTACATTGCCTCTGGCTGTTTCCAACACTCAGTGGGCGCAGTGTGTGGCATGAGCCGACCCTCCTTCTCCCGATGTCTCCACCAGGTACTGCGTGCCATGGTCAGCCGGGTGGGGAATTACAAAGCCCTTCCCCACACTAGGCAAAATTGGGGGACCCAGAACCACGCCTTTGAGGCTGTAGCTGGGATACCACACGTGATGGGAGCTATTGATTGCACACCTGTTGCCCTGGTCCCACCTAGAGACAGGGAGGTGGTGTTCCGCAACCGCAAACACTACCATTCCCTGAATGTTCAGGTTGTATGTGATGCTGATCTGCATATTCTGAATGTGGTCCCCACGGTTTCCAGGGTCCACCCATGACTCCTATATCCTGCATCGCTCAGCACTAATTCGACAGTTTGAGGAGGGACTGACTGGGGACTGCATCCGGCTGGGTGAGTATGTCCACACATAAGATGAAGGCTGTAGGATAAAACATTTAGTCACTTAACATCTCTTAAATATTTGCACTATATACGCTCTGTGTGTTAGGCAGCTGAGCTCACGTTCAGCAGACAATTTGTGCGGGGTGTAGACATTGATTTGAATGTGACATGATGAGCCATGTCACAGCTGGTTGGAAACAATACCTGGGGGAGATATGCTGATGGTGTAGGGGGACATATGCACATGTTCAGAGGCATGTACATGGTGTGTGCATTTCAACGTGTGGTGTGTATTTCACCGGGCCACAGGTGGGTGGGTGGGATTGTTGTCCATCACACCCACCTGTGCATTAGTGGCATTTGAGGTAACTGTGTTATGTCATGTCACATTTCTGTGAGTCACAAGCCATACACCTATCGCATATATTTGTGGGTGTGAGGGCCACACCCCTACACATTACTGGGGTTCGTGAACATTGTTTGGTGGATGACATGGGTTGGTAGTTGTTTGGGGTTTCGACACATATGATGGATGTTCATAACCTTGGCAACGTTGGGTACACCTTTCCCTAGGTAGGGTTCTGGTTTAGGCATAGCCCATAACATGTGTGCATACACACGTGTGTTGTGAATGACTTTGGGCCACTGCAGATGGCCACTACTTTGGCATCAGTGTATGTCATTAATCTGATGTGTCTCTGCCTTTGAGAGAGGTGACAGCAAGGGCAGGGGCCAACTTGTGAGCAGGCAGAGAGGTGTTTGTACCCCATACAGAGGAACCTTGACAGTCTCTGTTGTTGTGATATTTCAGGGCTCATGTGGGCTACAGTGTGCAGATCTGTGGAACACAGCTTAACAGGGATATTAACATGATGGTGACAGTGGACCGGGTGTCCACTGACATGGTTGTTGATCAGCGGTCGACAGCATATGGCATCAGACTGCTGTCTGTAGGTATGTTGACCTTAGTGGACACAGTGTTGTGAGGTGATATTGGGTTGATGTTGTCGAAATCCCAGGTCAGACATGTTCTGGGTGTGCGTTTACATTGCCTCATACAACATTCTTGTGGTGTATAGCTTGCTAACATATACGTTTCACATGTTTTTTTGTGTGCTGGTGGTTTAGGCTGCCATTGGTGGTTTCAGAGATGCGGACATTGACTGCATACCAAGACGCATATGCCACACATAGCGGATCTTTGTTTGCAAAATGTGACATTGCTGTTATTTGCCATGTCTGTCCAGACTACAGGGGCCCTTTCTGACATTTCTATCACCATAGGTCATATTCTGTCAAATGTATATTTGTGTTGTCATATGATTCTGTCAGGATGTGTAATGCACTTGTCTCTAAGGTCCATACCTGTGCAGATTTGTGGTGGCATGCGCTCATGCATTCACATGCATCATTCTCTTTTTGCAGGTGATGCAGGGTATGGATGTCGCCCCTGGCTGCTAACCCCTGTGCGTCAACCACGGACACGTGCAGAGCGGAGGTACAATGAGGCCCACGCCTCCAGCCGCTCTGTCATAGAGCACACCTTTGGCGTTTTGAAAAGTCGCTTCAGGTGTCTGGATCGGACAGGTGGGGCCTTACAATATAAGGCAATGACTGTTGCAGAGATAATCATAGCCTGTTGCATCCTGCACAACATTGCTCTCAGGCATGATATTACTGCAGAGATTAATGAGGATCTTGCGGAGGATCCACCGTGCCCCCCTGTACGTGCCAGTGGTGACACACAGGCAGGCACAGCGGTCAGGCAGAGGTTGATTGCTGAGATATTCAGTGGTATGTATTGCACATCCTCCCACATATATGTGCTGTTGTGTGCATGTGAGGGTTATAACGGGTCATGTGTCTGCACATATAGCATTCAGATCCATCACTGCATTGTCCTTATGCTGAACATCCAACAGTAACATAGGGCCAGGGGTGTGCAATGGACAATGTGGACAGGGCACAACAGGGGCTGTTGGTGTTTTTGGGGTTTGTGTGTTGCGACACCTTTATGAGCTTTTGGGGGTCACAGTACCAGTTAGTGTCTGTGTGTGATAGCAACTGCTGTGCAAACACACTGTTTCCATTATAGTGTGTGTGTGTGGCACGGTGTCAGGCATATGTTCCGGGGTTAAATGGGGTGTAGATGGCAACATTTGTGGAGAGCTCTCATGCGGCCACCTTGTTTATGTACTACAATCAGGGTGTGCTTGTGTGTGTGTTATGCTATTATGGGCTGGCTATGTCTGTATATTTATAATGTGTCATGCAACATGTCTAACATAGCACAGTACACATGCGCATGACTGCATACCCATGATGGGATAGATTACATGTGACAGGTGTTGCTGCCACACCAAACGGTACCATATGGTATGTTGCTTAACGTAGCACATACATGGCTAGGGTGAGGCATGTGGACATAGTCAGTGTGCAGCCCAGGGTCCATATCATTGGTTTCATCTTATATTGTGAGGTGTCATACATTGCAGTATTCTCACTGTACACACATACGGATGTGCAGCGGGTCACATCATGAACGGGTGGATTACAGGACCCCACTGTAGAGCTGCATGTGTGTATTTTTCTGCTAGTTTAGCGGTTTAGCAAATAAAGAGTGGCATATGTGGGTGATACTATCTCAACATCTACGTCATGGCTCTGGTACATGCTGTATGTCGGTCAGGTTAGCACAGTACACAGCCACATATGCCTTGTCTACACTGGCAAGGAATGTTATGTTGACATACACACACAGACCTATTTGGGTGATATGTGGTGCAGGTGCACATATAGCCTCTCCATGGATTAACATTCTCCCTGATACCCAGTGGGCTGACATGACGCCATCATGGTCTGATGAAAGACAGACATGGGGGTGTTGTCTGGTACACATGGTGATGACATTGCCATGTATTTAGGCACATGATCAGCGCACATATCTAAGTAATCATAGATGTACAGGATGTACACTGCATAATATTCCTTTGCACAGTGGATACAGGGGGTGGTACAGCATATTACCAGGTGTCACAGGTATGTACAATGGACTAACAAACAACATTAGGGGAGTCATAGACACGGAGAGGGGGTAATGTTGTCAACCTGGCCAACACAGACTAATAGTGCGACCTTGGGATGTGTTTCACACATGGTGTTTGCAGACACCTCCTTAGACAGGTGTGAGGAACAACCGAGGGTGGTGGGGGCAAATGAGTGATAGGGGGACATTTCATTGGTATCATACGTCTACATGCTGCCTCTCCCATGTGGTATATCAGTACAGTGTGAGGGTGAACAGTCCGTCGTTGGGTCAGGTAGTGGGGACTGCCAGCGGTTGACATTGCTGTGTACTGTGGGTTTCACAGATGGGACATGACATATATTTTGTGATGGTTTGTTTCCCTCTCCACAGGACCAGCTTCATGAGGATGCTGTTCCACTGTAGCATTGGCACATGAGGGCCCATTGTCCAAGATGCTGTGGTCCAGGGTAGGTGGATCTACAGCTACATTGTGCGTACATGGGTTCATGGAAGCAACATGTCGCCTGTCATGTGTCATATGAGGCAGCTGGTGTTGTACAACTCTCCCCTGACAGCCTCCCTTACCCATATTTTGGGGTGGTGACCCATCTCCCCATGTGTTTGTGTATAGTATGTTCGCAGGGACACCTTTTCAGTCAGATGTACAGCAGAGTTAGATGTGTTTTTTGGTTGTCGTGTTTTACGGATACTGCATTTTCTGTCTACACCATCATAGTTAGATCAGACATCACCAAGGTATATGTGCATGTGACTTGGCCATGATGTGCACAGGTTTGCACTTGTGCACATTCAGCCCATGTTTTTCAGCTGTGCCCCTGACCAACGCATACTGTGTGTGTGTTTGCGCTTATGTTTTGAATATGTCCTCCAGCATTGTCCAGGCATGGTACATTATCACGTGCTCTCATGGGTGTGGGCACCTGGGGGGCATGGTGGGGTGTACTACCTCTACTGTTGTGCTGCTTACCTTGTCATCATGGTCCACATGTGTGGTGAGCTGTGAGCAGCAATGTGTCTTGTGTTTTGAGAGACAGGTGTTGAGCAACATTTATTTCTCTCATATGTAGGCATGCTGTGGAGATGCATCAACAGTTGATGTACATGGTAAATCGACATGTCTGGCTGACATTGTCTCCCTTCGCTGTGACCTGATGTGGCTATGCAGTACTTGGAGGAATTGATGACGGCCGCATGATGCACACATAGGGTTTGTTTTAACTTTGCGAATTTGGTATTACATCTGGCTGTACCTGTCCTGGGGTTTATGATCCTCACATGGACATGTTATGTAGCATCTCTGTAGACACAAACAGATGCATATAGTGTGTAGCTGTGAGATGCCCGTGTGACCTGGGATTGTACATAACCATATCCATGTGACAGTCATACCTGCATTTACATGTACTGTTGGCGCTCATCTCCTTTTTTTTTATATGCATCTGCTGTAATTTGTGACTTTGCATCCCTTTGGTCTGTATTTTGTGTATTGTGAATCTTGGCAATCTGTTCTGTTTTGACAAGGTGTCTAACAATACCATACTTCTCCTCTCGTGACACAGGGCAGGTGACATAACAGCACCATTTCCTCCACGGCATCTGGCTCACCATCCAACGTCTGTTGTGGGACTGACCTTCATCTTATTCTTTCCGGGGAGATGTGCCATTGGATGTTTGACCTATGTTGGTGGCACACAGGCCTGTGATGGACATTTTTGCTCTTGGACCGCTGACTTACCCATGATAGACCTGTACAACACACAGTGTGTGCCATGCTGTGGCTGTGTGTCGTGCTGCTGACAGGGACACAGATGGACTTTCATGGACTGTGTCATATTGGACGATGGCACTTTACTGTGCATGGCCAGGTTTGCATGGTGTGTTTTGCGATGATCTTTTGGCTGTCAAGGACACCTTGCTTTTGGGACACTGTGCGCATCAGGGACTGACATAATCTATGTATTTCTGACATCCCTCCACAGTTGGTTAGTGTATAGGTGTGTCCCCATGTGTGTGACATGGCACACATAATATGTTACTTTGTGGGTTTCAACATCAGCATACAGCCATGTTTGTGGCACGGGGGCACACATGGAGGGATCCAATTGTCTATGTCCACCTGCCCCACACCTAAACAAGGTGCAGGTTCTGCCACATACACACTTTCATGCCCGCCACCATCCTTGTTAGATGTGTGGAGGGGCCAGGGGTGCTTAGATTCATGTGTGGCATCACTGTACCATGTTTGTGTACAGCTGGTGCCTGTGCTTCTCAATAACTATGTTGTGAGACACTGCATGTGGACCTATGGCTCTGTGTGGTTCACTGTAGGCTGTCTGACCATCATTTGCATCTGGACATGCTAGTTATTGTATATGTTTACTGTACAGATGTGACACTCTGCATGTCTGTCCACGCGTTGCAGTGCACATTTGCAGAGTCCTGTTTTACCCCCTGCATTGACAACAGTCTCATTAGGCCATTATATTTGGTGTGGGTCAGAGTGGGTGTCCATTGTCCTCCTACACGTCAGCATTGCATGGACCATGCTATCGGTAGCCAAACACTGTCCACCAAACAAACAATGCAAGGGGGCATACTGCACGGTGTTATGTCTGCACCTTTCATGGAGTTGTGTGCTTTGTATTTTCTCTGTGTTCATGTGTCCCTGCTACCTGTTAGCATACAATCATTCAGCTCTAGATGATATTTGTCATGTACACTGAATACTTTCTGATGTGCCAATCAGCCATTATGTGGGGGGTTGGACATAACTTAATGAGGGTGTTTGTCACATGTCAACATTGTGCCAGCATATGTTTTTCTCTTTTGGGGGCCACCTGTGTTGCATGAGGGCTATGTTGGGGGGGGGGACATGTGATGTGTTTGGGGTCTTACGCTTACAACGCCTCGAGTCTACATGCCCTCATATGTAGCTCACACATTGTGGGCATGCAGCAGATGCTCGTGTATGTGGCCCTGGAACCCAGTGCATATCATGTACCTGTTTCCACCAGAGATCTCATGCCACTCAATTGTGCGCAGGCATTGACCTTTATGTGGCATGTGTGTTTGTACCTTGCTGACTGTGTTTCCCATCTTTAATCAGGGAGGGGCTTACTTTGACATTATGATTACACTGTGTACAGTAACTGGGAGGTGTGATCCAAATAAATATATGTATTATACAGACATTAGTTCCTTTTGCTGCTTGGTCATGTTCACACACATGCACTACAATGTCTACCTTTGAATATGTCATGACTCCTTGTGACCTTGGGACTCCGTGGTTACCTTGACAATGTTCCTCGAGTTACTTTCCAAGGGCCACATGATCTGGTTTTGTGAAATGAGGCCTGGTTGCCTTGTGTGCATGACAGTTTTGTGACGACTAGGCTGCTCCTCCTCTCGTAGAGCACATTCACACTTGTGTCTACTGGTTGCTTGCAAGGTGCATGTCCACCTGTGCTCACAACAGTGTACGATGGCAGCTGTGCATGTGCCTGGCATTTTGCACATCACAGGTTCTTACTGGTTCACATACAGACCCTGTCTTTGGAATATTATGTATTCCTTGGGCTCAGTGTATTATTTGTGGGTGTGGTTGGTGGCATGTGTTTTCAAATAAGGTTATGCGTTTAGCCCACGATATCCTTTGTTTTTAATTATTTTGTACATTATGCTGACTTGACCATTAGTTCACTGCAGGTTAATCAACTCTACACACACCCTTGTCTGTGATCAGGGTGCAGCAGGGTGTGCACTGTGTGCTGCCTAGCCAGCAGATATCATCTGTTACATAGGTTTCTCTCATTATGTTGTTTACACTGCTGTGCACCTGGGGGTGTGGTGGTGCTGGGTTTTCAGCAGGTGTGTGTTCACCCTTTTTCATGTGTTGCTGTCTGCTGTCCTGTCCATGATCAGTACATTGCTTCGCCACGCATCCTCCACTGCCCTTGGGGATACCTTGCTTTGCTCTTGTTATGTCTGTATATATTTATGTATTTGTTTTGGTATCCCACTTTTCACAACGGTCAAGGGGGGTTTTCATACGAGGGGGGGGGGGAGGTTTTACATGTTGGCCACGGCCATTGCCAGGGGGGCTACATTGACGGTTTCAAATGGGGACATAGGACATACTATGGACATTGACAGATTGTGCACATTGTCATATTTGTATGGGGTGGGTTAGGGGTTGGATTAGTGGGGTTCCTGGGACAGTATGTTTTTCAGCTGTTTTATAATGGATTAGTGGTCTGGGTTGTTACCAGGACATCTTGGGGGGCTGTGCATGATACATGGGGCAGGAAGTTCAGGGTCTCGATTGCAGGTCCCTTGCGGGCATTTGGTTCATTTGTTGCTTACAGTACCGGAGTTGGTGGGGGCTTGTCTGGTAGTTGTGCCGTGGCCTGGGCGACACAGTCTGGTGTTGATTTGGGGTTGCGTGCTTCATGTATGACTTTGTTGGTGAGTGGGAGGGCTTTGTATTGATTCCTTGCTTCAGGTGCCTGTATGTATGTTTCTTTCAGGATTGGGGTGATGTGGTCTGTATATTTTGCATGCTGTGTCTACAACATCACATATCATTGTGTGTTTGTGCATGCGTCCCTGGTCCCAACTACAGACTGTGATCTGAAATGTACACAGGAGTTCTGCAGGTGCATTTGTACTTTGTTTCCCTTGTGGGTTTGCCTGTCCTTACAACCAGCATGCATGTAGCGTGAGGGCCTGGACTATTTCTGACTGCATCCTTTGCTAAAACACACACATTGGTGCTGTTTCCTACCTGTTTTTGCTTTTACATTTCTGGTGTTGTTCATATGTGTGATTCCTCTCTGTTCTCTTGGATGTGCATGCGTGTCCTGCAGTTGTGTTTTCCATTTGTTTGACTGTCATATGTTGTCAGGTTTGTGCTGTGGACACATTGTACACTCATCTGAGTTATGAGCCATGCATCTGTCCATCTTCTGTCTGCCAACTCTTGTGTCATGCTACCCTGATGTGCATGCAGCTGCAACCCTTCCTGCACTCCTACACCTTCCTGCATCACAACTCTCCATGTTTGTCGCTCCTGTGTTTGCTCTGCATATCATCGCTAGTCCACTGTAATCATGATATTTCACAGATCCTGCCATTTCAGCCTCCTCTGCTGGACACATCTTCCCATCCACTGTTACACACCATCATTATAACATGGTACATTATCCATCACTCTGTACATAGCTACAGCTGGCACCAGTGTCTTTATCCATTTCTGTTGCCGCCACATAGCCTTGTGGAGATCTTTGTGGTACAGCACCTGTGATGTCAGTGGTTCTTATACTTTTGGATTGCCTTTCCTTTCGGCTCTGTGCAGTATTTGGGTTACATGTGCACTCGCATTTGATGATGTGGTTGTTTATGATGTGCATTGTGTAGCAGCCTAACGGAACGATACTCTGGCTAGGCTTGTGTTTAGATGGCAGCACAGCTTACTGTACAGTTGCATTCTGAGAAAACAGATGTCACTAAGCCAAACTTGGTCACTGCTCATTTGGCACCATGACCCCTGCACCATCACGCAATGCCCTAACCATTGTGCTACACTGCTGTTCCCTCCTGCATGTCTGCTCACCTACCTGGGATTTCCCTGCGTTAGACTGCACAGTGATGCCAGCACTGACTGTGCTTGGACCATGCCCTGCCTCATACGACAAACTGTAAAGCACCCTACACACGACATTGTGATTTCCTTGGTGGACAATGCGCTTTAGGATTTGACATGTGAGGTACCTTATATTGCGTCATATGCATCACCTGATATTACAGTGCTTTCATAGTGCATTTGCAAGGGGGAGTAATAACAATAACATGTAAAATGCCTCCTAGATCACTATTACTCATGACAGATGATGGCTCATCCAGCCACTTCATTGGGCACTGCGGGGGATTGAACCCCCGATCCCTGCTCCATTGGTAGGCATCGTTCCCATCGTGCTGTGGCTCAGCTCGTATGCTTTCCCATCCGCGCGCCGCCTTATGCCGCACAAAGTTCCTCTGCCTCGTAAAGGATTAGTGCGCCGCCTTCTGCTGCCCACTATTTCTGTGCCTCCTAAAATGGTGCCTGAGCCAGCCGCTTCATTGGGCACTGCGGGGGATTGAACCCCCGATCCCTGCTCCATTGGTAGGCGTCGTTCCCATCGTGCTGTGGCTCAGCTCGTGTGCTTTCCCATCCGCGCGCCGCCTTATGCCGCACAAAGTTCCTCTGCCTCGTAAAGGATTAGTGCGCCGCCTTCTGCTGGCCACTATTTCTGTGCCTCCTAAAATGGTGCCTGAGCCAGCCGCTTCATTGGGCACTGCGGGGGATTGAACCCACGATCCCTGCTCCATTGGTAGGCATCGTTCCCATCGTGCTGTGGCTCAGCTCGTATGCTTTCCCATCCGCGCGCCGCCTTATGCCGCACAAAGTTCCTCTGCCTCGTAAAGGATTAGTGCGCCGCCTTCTGCTGCCCACTATTTCTGTGCCTCCTAAAATGGTGCCTGAGCCTGCCGCTTCATTGGGCACTGCGGGGGATTGAACCCCCGATCCCTGCTCCATTGGTAGGCGTCGTTCCCATCGTGCTGTGGCTCAGCTCGTATGCTTTCCCATCCGCGCGCCGCCTTATGCCGCACAAAGTTCCTCTGCCTCGTAAAGGATTAGTGCGCCGCCTTCTGCTGCCCACTATTTCTGTGCCTCCTAAAATGGTGCCTGAGCCAGCCGCTTCATTGGGCACTGCGGGGGATTGAACCCCCGATCCCTGCTCCATTGGTAGGCGTCGTTCCCATCGTGCTGTGGCTCAGCTCGTGTGCTTTCCCATCCGCGCGCCGCCTTATGCCGCACAAAGTTCCTCTACCTCGTAAAGGATTAGTGCGCCGCCTTCTGCTGCCCACTATTTCTGTGCCTCCTAAAATGGTGCCTGAGCCTGCCGCTTCGTTGGGCACTGCGGGGGATTGAACCCCCGATCCCTGCTCCATTGGTAGGCGTCGTTCCCATCGTGCTGTGGCTCAGTTCGTTTGCTTTCCTATCCGCGCGCCGCCTTATGCCGCACAAAGTTCCTCTGCCTCGTAAAGGATTAGTGCGCCGCCTTCTGCTGCCCACTATTTCTGTGCCTCCTAAAATGGTGCCTGAGCCAGCCGCTTCATTGGGCACTGCGGGGGATTGAACCCCCGATCCCTGCTCCATTGGTAGGCGTCGTTCCCATCGTGCTGTGGCTCAGCTCGTGTGCTTTCCCATCCGCGCGCCGCCTTATGCCGCACAAAGTTCCTCTGCCTCGTAAAGGATTAGTGCGCCGCCTTCTGCTGCCCACTATTTCTGTGCCTCCTAAAATGGTGCCTGAGCCAGCCGCTTCATTGGGCACTGCGGGGGATTGAACCCACGATCCCTGCTCCATTGGTAGGCGTCGTTCCCATCGTGCTGTGGCTCAGCTCGTATGCTTTCCCATCCGCGTGCCGCCTTATGCCGCACAAAGTTCCTCTGCCTCGTAAAGGATTAGTGCGCCGCCTTCTGCTGCCCACTATTTCTGTGCCTCCTAAAATGGTGCCTGAGCCTGCTGCTTCATTGGGCACTGCGGGGATTGAACCCCCGATCCCTGCTCCATTGGTAGGCATCGTTCCCATCGTGCTGTGGCTCAGCTCGTATGCTTTCCCATCCGCGCGCCGCCTTATGCCGCACAAAGTTCCTCTGCCTCGTAAAGGATTAGTGCGCCGCCTTCTGCTGCCCACTATTTCTGTGCCTCAGCCAGCCGCTTCATTGGGCACTGCGGGGGATTGAACCCCCGATCCCTGCTCCATTGGTAGGTGTCGTTCCCATCGTGCTGTGGCTCAGCTCGTGTGCTTTCCCATCCGCGCGCCGCCTTATGCCGCACAAAGTTCCTCTACCTCGTAAAGGATTAGTGCGCCGCCTTCTGCTGCCCACTATTTCTGTGCCTCCTAAAATGGTGCCTGAGCCTGCCGCTTCGTTGGGCACTGCGGGGGATTGAACCCCCGATCCCTGCTCTATTGGTAGGCGTCGTTCCCATCGTGCTGTGGCTCAGCTCGTATGCTTTCCCATCCGCGCGCCGCCTTATGCCGCACAAAGTTCCTCTGCCTCGTAAAGGATTAGTGCGCCGCCTTCTGCTGCCCACTATTTCTGTGCCTCCTAAAATGGTGCCTGAGCCAGCCGCTTCATTGGGCACTGCGGGGGATTGAACCCCGATCCCTGCTCCATTGGTAGGCGTCGTTCCCATCGTGCTGTGGCTCAGCTCGTATGCTTTCCCATCCGCGCGCCACCTTATGCCGCACAAAGTTCCTCTGCCTCGTAAAGGATTAGTGCGCCGCCTTCTGCTGCCCACTATTTCTGTGCCTCCTAAAATGGTGCCTGAGCCTGCCGCTTCATTGGGCACTGCGGGGGATTGAACCCCCGATCCCTGCTCCATTGGTAGGCGTCGTTCCCATCGTGCTGTGGCTCAGCTCGTGTGCTTTCCCATCAGCGCGCCGCCTTCTCCCTCCCGCGCAGCTTTTCCAGGCGGTAATGTGCGGGGCGCACATTGGCGCATATGTAAACCGCGTGTTTTTCTTTTTCAGGACGCAACGCCCACTCCTTATATGGCACACGCACACTAGCGCGGCCCCGCACGTTATGAATGTTTAGTAAACATACCCCTATGTTTCTATGTTTCTAGAGTAGGTAGCATTGGTAGACATTTGTTGGATTTAATCATCAGTAGGGTTTCATTTAGACTTTTCTGATGTGTTTACAGTGTAAATGTCTGCATTTAAGGTGGGTTTGAGAGGTATATTGTGTTTGTGTTCTGTGAATAAGTGGGTTTTAAGTTCTCTCCTGAAGAGATGGAGGTCTTTTATCATTCTAAGATTTAAAGGTAGTTTGTTCCAGAGGGCGGGGGCAGCATATGAGAAGGCTCTAGAGCTCGTAGTTTTTTTTGTTTTACGGATAGTATTTTGTATGCCTAACGAGTATGTTGCGTTTTGTCTTCTAGTTCTGTGTTCTGGTGGGGCTTGCAAGAGGGTGGTTAGATGTGATGGTGAGATGTTATTGATGAGTTTAAATGTGGTTATGATCATTTTGTATGTTATTCTGCTGTTTATGGGGAGCCAGTGCAGTTCAAATAGGATGGGAGTTATGTGGTCTGTCAGGCGAGCTTTTGTTGTTACGCGAGCGCAGATATTTTGTGCTCTTTGGAGGAGGTTAGTGTTTGCTAGTGGTAGACCGTTTAGGAGACTATTACAATAGTCAAAGTGAGGAGTGATGAGTGTACTGATGACCGATCTGAAATCATGGGAGTCTAGGAGTGGTCTTAAGTGTTGTATGGTTTTTAGCTTGAAGAATATTGTCTTAACTGTTTGCTTTATGTGAGGGATCATACCGAGGGTATGGTCTAGTATTATTCCTAGGTATTTCACCTCTTTCTTGATTGGGATTGTTGTGTTGTTTATTGTGATGGTTTCAGGGAAGGTTGTGTTTGGTTTTCTTGCGACAAACATTGCTTCCGTTTTTTTCAAATTGATTTTGAGGTGGTTATTCTCAAGCCAGGAGTCTGTTTCTTTGATACAATCAGACATATTCTGGTATGTGGGGTTGTTTGTGTTAATTGACTTTTGGAAGGGTCTACGCTCCATCCCCATACAAGGTGAATGATCCCACAGTGAAATAGCGCTGATCAGGGTTTCCCTCTTCATCAGACAGGTTTCCTATGGTGTGCACATGTGCGGTAACAGCAGGGCGGGCATGTCGGAATGGCCAACTGGACAGATGCTTGGAAATGGGATACAGAGGGCTGCAGACGGCACATGCTGTGGTGCAGCTGGGGCACAGTACGGACTAGGCAGATGCCTAGGTGGCACTTAGGAATGCTGAAACTGTACAGCAGCCAGACAGCAACTGATGAGGGCCCAACATGGGCACGAGTGTGTTTATCACAGTGTCACAGGGGATAGTACCCAGCAGGTACCTCCAAGGGCACAGAACATTGGCAGGCGGTGTTGGGGGGGAAGCTGGACGTCTATGCAGGCACCCCTACCCCAGAACATGCACCATAGGCAGCCGCCTACCTGCACATTGGATGGCCTGAGACTGCGCACCATCAGCACCACCAGCAGAAGGGAATGTCAGCATGGTGGCAGAGGTGTACTGGTGGTGGAGGGGGACAGTGGCAGCTGCCCAGAGCAGACCATGGCCTAGCCCTGTGTAGGTGGGTGCCATGCACTGCAACAGACAAGCCCTGCCGGATGAACAGTAATGGTATCACCAGGGAATGCACTGTCTCTGTGGCAACAGGGTGGTGCAGTGCACACAGCCAGTATGTTCAGAGAGAGAAGGTCACAGGTTCAAGTCCCAGCTGTGGTTCCTGTCAACCCAGTCCCCATATTTTACCCACTACCAAAATGTGCCAATACAGACAGAACCTTTAATGCAGATGACGTAAACATGCCCAAAACACCTACATTTTACCCTACAGAGCACAGACACCATAAACAGGCACATTAACTAGAGCAGAGTCCCGCAAATGCAGTCCTGGAGGACCAAACACCATTCAGGTTCCATGCTGCCTCTAATAAAGATGCCTGTGCTGCATTTCTATGCGCTGCCCCCATGGTATGCAGATGTATCTCATGCATATTCATGAGGGACAGCATGAAAACCCAAACAGTGTTTGGCACACCAGGACTGGAGTTGGGAACCTCTGCCGTAAAGCAGCAGCAAACAGGGGCAGACACACCCACACCCACAGGATCCATTATCCACTGCCTCCTGGAGAGGCAGGACATTGGGCCCTGCGTGCATCTCCCAATACTAGCACTTGCATACCTTAGCAATGCCACCCTAAACCCGGGAATACGGTACAGAGCTATCAAACGGTTGCTATGATTACTGGCAGATTGCAATTCTGAAGTTAAGTATGCAATTTTCTGATTGAGCTGCATCATGGCAACCTTTCCGATGTTTGTGGAGTGTGCTACAGGTCTTGTGTCTGACAGTGTTTACCACCCTGGGGAGTGACCCCAACAGTATTGCGTACCATAGCCAGGCCTGCACTGTACCCAGGACTGGAGCGCTGGCCAGGGCTGCCAAACACCTCTATAGTTGTACAATGCTGGCATAGGTGTGGGAGTGTGTGTCTGTCTATCCAGTGTGTGGTGGCTGCAAACACTCTCCACAACCCACACTGCCAGCACTGTTGCCAGTATTGGCCTGCCAATGTGCATAATGAAGAGCAAGGTACCATGGGTTTAGCCCGGACAGGGTGGTCTGGCCTGGATGCATCTGCACAGGGCACAGGGCAATGGCTTGGACATTGTAGTGCCTGGCCACCACCTGCACAGACAGGGTGGCCACAGCATGTCATGTTGGGAGATCACTCTCACCCTGACTAAGCAGTGACCATGGCATGGCTAGGTTCCCCCATAGTGCTCTATATGATTTCTCTCATTTAATATTTATGGGTTCTCTTTTGAGGCCCAATCACTGATCTATCTGCTTGGTGTGAATGCTGACATCCCAGTACTAGGTGCATGCATCTCCTCCAGGAACATGCCCTATGGACTAGTTAGCAGACTGTCTGCAGCTAGTATGTGCTGTGCTGGAACACCGTGCAGTGGCTGGAGGCTTGCTGCTGGAAAATATCAGATAGTGGTAGGGTGCAGCTGAACATTTCTGGGCCTAATGTCTGTCTGCTATTGCTTTATCGATTTGTACAGAGCTGCATTGATTGCGCTGTAGGGTGTCTGTTCCCCAGCAGGACTGTGGTAGATGGTCCCCTCTACTGCTGCCATTGCAGGGAGGTAAAACGTGGATCTGTTGGTGGTGGGAGACCCTGTTTCCCACCCTCAGCCCCAGAGGGGTGGGTTGGGTGGTGGTACATAATCCGCCTATGGGTCCATAAGAGCTAAACCTGACTGAGAAATACAGATGTATCCAAAGTATGTCTGCAGGAACTACCTCTCTCACACACTAGCACTGCTGGGGACCTGCAGCATGGCCTATTTCTGCCATCGAAGGTGCTGTGGACATGGTGCTGGGCGCCCCACCTCACCCTCAGGGTGAGCACATTACCTGCACAATGTGACGGTGTGTAGCTACTCTGTGCCAGTAACACACACGGTCAGTTCCCCCTACCAGGCCGAGGTGCTGTGGGGGTGCATACCCCATCTTGTGTTCATCTGTAGACTGCTGATTTGCATGTGCAGTGCATCATGGGTACGGGTGGGTTAACCCTATCCTGGTGATCACAGCAGACGGTTTGTGTGGTGACATGCAGTCCTTCTGCAGCCAGCCAGGGGCTTGTTAGCAGCTATAGAGCTGTTGCCCACTGGTTACTTCACTGCCTGTGGAGCCAGAGGTCATGGGTTCATACCCACAGTGGGATTATTTGATAGGGCTGTCCAAAGCATTATCTATTTTTTCATGTACATTAGTGCTGCCAGCAAAAACACCTTCAGCGTACTGTAACCATAAGGTGCCTCAGAAGGCACTTTATAGGGCACCCTATAAAGCACCTTCTGAGGCACCTTATGGTTACCGTCCATATACGGTGCCTTATAAGGTATCCTATGGAGCACCTTATAGGGTGCCGTGGCAGACAGTGCACTTTATAATGTGCCCTATGGAGTACCTTATAGGGTGCCTTTTGTGGCACCTTAGGTTACAGCACGTGAGGGTGTGTTTGCTGGCAGCATTAATTAAAATACAAATAAACTGCCTCAGGAAACAATACTTACATGTCAAAGCTGATGCCTCAGCCAGCCTTATGCATTATAACTAATCCCACTAATCTATTAGTTTCCTCCACATATTAACCACACAAAAGAAAAAGAGGAACCTATCAATCTACAAATTGTTGTTGGAACGCACGCCTGGAAGGAAGGAAGAAAAACCTCCCCTTCTCGTAGCGTGTTGCTCCGTTTTTATCTTAAAGTAAAATTTAGGGAATACCCCTAATAAAGGATCGAGGGACCACCACCCTCAATACCAACCAGTAATTAGTGAGTTGCAAAAAGAGTACTTAGCTTGAGGTTGTTCTTTTCTGACAAGTATCTCAGGTATCCCCCGATGGTAAACCAGACCAGGTCTTCACTGTTATTATTGAGCATTCATTCTCACAGCCATCCAAGCACTGCAGTGTGGGCGCAGCTATTAGACCAGTCGGCGTCACTAGACATTATTCCATATATGGAACGCAGAAACCACTGTCCAATATGGTCTCCTCCATAAAGACACTGGAGAAATTCGAGAGTCCACTCAAGCTAGTTTCCAATAAACAGCTTCACATGAGCATAACTGGTAACCCAACGTTGTAGTGTTTCGAGCCTCCATTATTTCCGGCCCTTCTTCAAACTCTATCGCTCATCCATGTGCCTTGTACTGCGCCTAATAAGGTGTCTTCTAACGTGCCTTGTACTGCGCCTCATAAGGTGTCTTCTAATGTGCCTTGTACTGCGCCTCATAAGGTGTCTTCTAACGTGCCTTGTACTGAGCCTCATAAGGTGCCTTCTAACGTGCCTTGAACTGCGCCTAATAAGGTGCCTTCTAACGTGCCTTGTACTGTGCCTCATAAGGTGCCTTATAACGCGCCTTGTACTGTGCCTAATTAGGAGCCTTGTAACGCCTTATAAGGATTGTTGCCAACTGTGGTGAGGGTACTATGGGCTTGCAGCACAGATCTGCAAAGATATGACTGTCACAGGCAAGCAAAATATCTGCCTTGGACAGGAGGGAACAACAAGTAATCAAACCCATGACCTCTGCTAGAACGTCAGCATACTAACCAGTAGACTGTACCTCTATGACTTGCTGCATAGCAATGGCTGGGTACAGAAGGACTGCAGGTCACGGCACAAACCGTCTGCTCCATGCACCAGGATAGGGTAACCCCACCAGCACCTATGATGCATTGCAAATGCAGAACAGCGGCCTACAGCTGACCACCAAATTTATTTTTATTTATTTATTTAGCAAGCATTTGTAGCCCGCTCCTTCCAGCGATCAGAAGCGGGTAGGATTACTATTGTGAAACTGCCGAATCAAGGCAGGTACAAATTTTGTTTACATACAGATTGTCAGAAAAGCACATCATACAGAGTTAACTCAAATGGGTTCTGCACCTCTCCGGGACTGCAGCGTGATAAGATGTACTGACAGTATGTGATACTGGCACAGAGTATCTACAGACCATGCCATTGTGCAGGTTCCGTGTTCACCCTGAGAGATAGGATGGGCGCCCAGCACTAGGTCCACAGTACATGTGGTACTAGGTTTTGCTGTACATCCTCAGCAGTGCCAGTGTGTGACAGGTGTTCCCAGCAGTGCAGTCAAAGGTACATCTGTTACAGCTGTGTGCTGCAATTATATGTGGGACTGGACACCACCCAGATTAGTGCGTACCCGGTGATAAGGTCTGATTGCCATGGGTACCTGTTATCAGAGCAGTGGGGAGTCTAGACTCACATGAGGGCCATGTAGCACTGCCACTATGGGTCTAATTAGTATGCCCTAGATTCCCCTAAGGGGCCTCAATCACCCTGTTTGTAGATGAGGGTGTGGTGGGACAGGTGGCTGCACTCTGCAGAATGGTTGTAGTACTAGCAATCACAGTCCTGCTGGCAGCTCTCCAGGGCTGCTGGGCCAGTGCCATATCTGTGACCATCCTACTTACTACACCCCTGGAAATCAACCCAATGTAAACCAGAAATACATGATTCCCCAACACTATATCACCAATAATACCTCTTAAAAAATATTTTACCCATGGACTCCCAAAGTCAACTATAACCCCAGACTCTAATACCAATTTTTTTTTGTCGGATTATTCACCATGAGAAGAAACTTTTCTCCTCCTGAAGTGAACCCTCCTTTTTACTCAAAATGAAAACGGCTGTTCCTCAGCCAAGCCGACAAAATCAGCACTTGCTGGTGTCAGCAAAAACTCTCTATCTAAAACTGCTCAAAGAGTCAATTTGATCTCCAACGGCCCTCAGGCTAAAATAACAATGTTACAGCTTCAAAAGTCTTCTTTTCCCAAGCAGAAACAATTTAGAAGACTTAGCTGATATGGAGCAGATACCACTTCACTCCATCCGTCACAGTCCCCGAAATTCCCGCTCTTATCTTTAAAAATTCGGAGACACTTGTGATAATCCAACAGATAATCTGCTCCACTCCAAAGAACGAGGTTCAGGCTACACCGAAGGTGTTTCAAGCCGTCTGGTCTTCCACAGCTCTTCCTCAGGCATTGTGAACCCCGTAAGAATCACACCGCTTAAAGCAGGTGATGCAATGACGTCAAAGTTCAAAGGTCCACCACACAACAACTTTATTAAACCCCTAAGTGCAGCCCCCACCAGTCAATGTCAGCATTCATTCCATTCGGTATGATTGACTGCAAACGGAAAATCCACTGCTGTTCTTTAAAGTGCAAGCGAGCCAAACGGTCACCCCCTCGAAGGACTGGAGTCACTACTTCCAATACTCTCCACCGCAAATCATTAAAACTGTGGTTCAGTTGTTGACAGTGTAAAACACCCGGGGCCCCCTCTTGTCGCCTATTAATCCGCGATCGATGTTCCAATAAGCGGTTTTTAATCGGTCTAATAGTGCGACCCACATATTTAAGGCCACAGGGGCAAAGTAACATATACACCACTATCTCAGTTTTGTGACCATTTTTTCCAGCCTTTGATGAGCTCAGCACGATCCTATGTACGGGACTCGTTTCATTTACTAACTGAGGTCACCAGTTTGACTCTGCCTGAGGGAGTGTTACTGGTAACTTTAGACGTTGTTTCATTATACACGAACATTCCCCAGCAGGGGGCTTATGAAGTTTTGAAAGGACTGGACTGGTCTTTACCATCTCGTTTACCAAAGTCGTTTGTTTTGCAGCTATTAAAATTGGTGTTATTTGAGAATTATTTTCTGTATGATCGCAAATTTTACCATCAGATCTATGGGGTGGCAATGGGGGCTACGGTTGCCCCCTCTGTAGCATCTTTATATGTAACGAATTTTGAAGAGCAATATGTTTACCTGTCCCCATGGTTTCAGCACATACTTCTATGGAAGAGATTTTTGGATGACATTTTTTTCATCTGGGCAGCACCGGAAGCATCTTTGCATGAATTTTTGTTGTGGTTAAATTCTTTGGACATAAATTTGCAGTTTACGGCCCATTTTCATCATCGACAGATAGAATATTTGGACATTCTCTTATATATTAGTGGCACTAGACTGTGCAGTACCCTTTATCGTAAACCGGTTCAAAAAAATGTTTTGTTGAAATATTCTAGTTTCCACCCTCCAGGAATGAGGAAAAGCCTTCCATTTGGACAGTTTTTACGTATTAGGAGGCTATGCTCATCTGCAGGGGAGTACCGATTGCATGCCAGAGCCTTGAGTCAGCGTTTGAGTCAGAGGGGATACCCAGATGAGTTAATTCGTAAAGCGTTTAAGAGAGCCCTTTATAACCATCCTGAGTGGTGGGCAGCCCAGGGGCAGTCTCAGAATGTGGTCCCATCTAATAAAAAGCAGAGGGATGTAGTTATCAGTATATTGCCTTATCTACCCAAAGTTTCAACCTTAGTGCATATTTTGAAGACACATTGGGCTTTGTTGTCCCTTCATACTTGTTTCCGCAAGCCACTAATGGTAGCTTATAAACGTTCCCGTACGATAGGGGATTGCGTAATTCGAACTCAGCCCCGGGAGTTCGAGGAGTCCCAGGGGTTGCGACAGGGACATTATACTTGTGGGATGTGTGATTTTTGTGGTCTAGCGCTTCAAGGAGAGGTTTGGGAAGATCTTAGTACAGGGTTCGTTCACCGTTCTGCAGCGCATTCCACTTGCAAGTCAGATTTTGTGGTGTATATGTTACTTTGGCCCTGTGGCCTTAAATATGTGGGTCGCACTATTAGACCGATTAAAAACCGCTTATTGGAACATCGATCGCGGATTAATAGGCGACAAGAGGGGGCCCCGGGTGTTTTACACTGTCAACAACTGAACCACAGTTTTAATGATTTGCGGTGGAGAGTATTGGAAGTAGTGACTCCAGTCCTTCGAGGGGGTGACCGTTTGGCTCGCTTGCACTTTAAAGAACAGCAGTGGATTTTCCGTTTGCAGTCAATCATACCGAATGGAATGAATGCTGACATTGACTGGTGGGGGCTGCACTTAGGGGTTTAATAAAGTTGTTGTGTGGTGGACCTTTGAACTTTGACGTCATTGCATCACCTGCTTTAAGCGGTGTGATTCTTACGGGGTTCACAATGCCTGAGGAAGAGCTTTGGAAGACCAGACGGCTTGAAACACCTTCGGTGTAGCCTGAACCTCGTTCTTTGGAGTGGAGCAGATTATCTGTTGGATTATCAAAAGTGTCTCCGAATTTTTAAAGATAAGAGCGGAAATTTCGGGGACTGTGACGGATGGAGTGAAGTGGTATCTGCTCCATATCAGCTAAGTCTTCTAAATTGTTTCTGCTTGGGAAAAGAAGACTTTTGAAGCTGTAACATTGTTATTTTAGCCTGAGGGCCGTTGGAGATCAAATTGACTCTTTGAGCAGTTTTAGATAGAGAGTTTTTGCTGACACCAGCAAGTGCTGATTTTGTCGGCTTGGCTGAGGAACAGCCGTTTTCATTTTGAGTAAAAAGGAGGGTTCACTTCAGGAGGAGAAACGTTTCTTCTCATGGTGAATAATCCGACAAAAAAATTGGTATTAGAGTCTGGGGTTATAGTTGACTTGGGAGTCCATGGGTAAAATATTTTTTAAGAGGTATTATTGGTGATATAGTGTTGGGGAATCATGTATTTCTGGTTTATATCTGTGACCATGGCAGACCAGCAATGATGCTTAGGGTAGGCTCAACTGCCTCACAGCACAGTCAGACTGCACCTGCAGTATCCTACAAGGTATTCAACCATGCACAGGCAAACTACAGACAGCCCACTAACCAGTCCATAGTGCATGCTCACAGAGGAGCCCTGTGCACCCAGAAGTGGGATGCATAGCACAGACACCAAGCAGGTATCTCTGTGATTGGGCACCAAAACTGGGAACACACAGGCATCACTGGAAACAAAAACAAAGTGTGGCACTATGTGGGAACATAGACATGCCATGGTCACTGCTTGATCAGAGTGAGAGTGACCCCCCAGCATGACATGCTGTGGCCACCCTGTCCATGCAGGTGGTGGTCTGCCACAACAGTGTCCCAGCCATTGCCCTCCACCCTGTGCAGATGCATTCTGGCCAGTCCGCCCTGTCTTGGCCATACCCACAATACTTTGCTCCTCATTATGCACATTTGGAGGCTAACGCTGGAAGCAGTGTGAGCAATGTGGGCTCTGTGAGGTGTTGGCAGACACAAAACAACGGAGAGACATACGCACACTCCCACACCTATCTCAGCATTGTGCAGAGATGGTGGTGGTTGCCAACCCTACCCCCTGCACTGGTCCTGATCACAGTGCCGACATTGCTAATCTGTGCAGGGAGTAGTAGTAGTGCTCTGGTGATAACTGCAGCTCTGTGTTGGGACCAACAGCCTGACACTCCATGAAGCTGTGGATAGTGGAGCCCTTGTGAGTGAGTGTCCGTACCCCTGTGCACCACTGCATTGGGGTTTGCCCATATTGTTGTTGTGGCTGCATTGTGGGCTAAAACTATGGGGAGATGCTCTGCAGGATCCACAGATGGGACCTGAACCTCTGACCCTCTGCTCTTGGACATGCTGGCTGAGTGTACTGCACCACACTGTTGCCACAGCAGCACAGTGGTCCCTGGGGCTACCCTTACGTTCATCGGCCAGACCTCTTCTGTTGCACTGCACAACATGTACTGGTACTGGGCATGGCCTAGGTCCACTGCAGGCGAGTGCCACTGCTCCCTCCAGCACAATCACCCACCCCCTCTGCCATGCCGCCATGACCATATGTTGTTGGTGCTGGTGGTGCGCCATCCCAGGCCATCCAGGGGGCAGGTAGGCGGCTGCCTAAGGTGTGGGATCTGGGGTAGGTATGCCTACATAGATGTCCACGCTTCCCCAGGCACTGCCTGTCAATGTTATGCACCCCTTGTGGTGCCTGCTGGGTGATGTCCCCTGGATGGGACACAGTGGGACACAGACTCATAGACATGTCTGACCCTGGCCAGTTGCTGTCTTGCTGGTTTCCATTTTCTGCATTCCTATGTGCCACCTCGGCAACTGCCTAGTCCACCCTATGCCCCAGTAGCCCTCACTGCAGGTCCCGCCTGCAGCCCCCATGCCCCATTTGTGCCATCACCATAGTGGCCTTTCATACCAGGGCACTATGCTGTTGCTGCAAATGAAGCACTATTATCACCTTTCTTGGGCTCCCTGGCTATGCTGTACATTGCTGACACTGAAGTGGTTTCTCTCTCTTGCAAATGTGTGCTAATGCCAGGTTTTCAGTTGCATTAGGATTCAGCCCTTAATTTCTCTGCGTTAGTGTGAAGGGGCCTCTCCCGCCCACTCCCCGCCCATTGACCCCTTCTCTCCGCCCTCTCTCTACCCTTTTCTGGCCTTAACGCGGCCGGGAACGTTAAGGCGCGTTATGTGCTGTTAAGGCACCTTAACGTTACAGAACGTAGCTGCTGCTACGTTAACGCAGTTTAGTAAACATGCCCCTATATGTTTGTATGGTTGATCAAATTGGTGCAAGATTTCATGATTTATAAATATTTAATACATATTAATTATTGTATAGTTTGTGTTCCAACAAAAAGTTTTTTGGATTAATGTATGATATATATACAATATTTCTCTTTAAATTAATTTTTTGCATTGTGATTTTGTATGAGAAATATAAAGAGAGAGCATGTAAATTGCAAGGATAAACATATTCCAATCAGTAAATTGAAATGAAATGATTTTCTACCTTTATTGTCTGGCCATTTTATTCTCATATTGCTCTCAGTCTCTAGCTTCTCTTAACTTGCTTTCTAGGGCCTCCAGTCCACCTCTCACTTCTCTCCCCTTCTGTCTTCCATTTTATTCCATCTCTGACATTGATCTTTTCCTTTCAGCTTACTTCCATTTATGTTTTTCTCTCTCTCTCTCTGGCAATTCAAATTTTACTCTTCCTTCTTACCTTCCAGTCCTTAATCTCCCTTTTCTCACTACATCTACCATTTTTCAACCTTTAACAGAGCCCTCCCATTCCCCAACTCTATCTCTTTCACCATCCTCTTATTTCCCAATCTTTAACTCTTCCCCTTCTCTCTACCCCACCCCTATGTTCAGCATCTTGCCCCTTCTCTTCTGGCCCTGTCTAGTACCTCCTCCTTTTTTTCATCTCATCCACCAGTGTCCAGCATTTCCCTTCTATCTCATTATCCCCACCAATCCATGTATCTCTCTCTCTCTATCTTACCCCCCCCCCCACATGTCTAGCATCTTACTTCCATTTTCCTCTGCCCACCCCCAATGTCCAGTATCTCCATTTCAGTATGCCCCCTTCAAGTCTAGCATCTCCCTTTGTGGCTAGCAGAATTGTATGGGTGTGGGTGTAATCATATGAGAAAGGATATGATAAGATTATGTATTAATAAAGAAATGTAGAAATAACATTTTCAGGAGTTAAAAGGCTTTTGAAGACCCCTAGATAAAAAACAAAACCTATTACAATATCTACATGTTGCAGGTCAAACTAAACTAAACCCATGCCATAGCCTTCCTCGAAGCCCTCGATGGGTTAGGATACAAATAACTAGTCAATGCACCTACCCACGTGAGAGGAAACAAACTGGACCTGGTCTTTGCACCACATGCAGCAGTCAAACTGAATAGCGACCTGGCGATGTCTATATCCCCAGTACCATGGTCCGACCACAGCCTGATCAGTTTCCAAATGACCACACATTACCATGATTATAACAACCCCAGCAGAGATAATTGCTCTTCAAAACCAGTAACCAGAAGATTCCAACCATTCGTCAGAGAAGAAATACTAGAGGAAGTCATTCCACTTCTCAATGCAACGGCCCCCAACCTCGAGGAAATTATCGCAAATTGGGACAATAGCCTCAGCACCAGCGCTCAGCTTCCAACCTTAAACAAAATGCCAAGGAGACGCGAGCCGGTACTCCGCCAAACTGCGTAAATCACTCCTCTACCTACGCAAGCTAGAGAGACTATGGCTCCGATCTAGATCCACTGAAGCACAGAATACATATAACCCTCATCTAGGAAAGCACCGTGAAGCCATAATAGAAAGAAGGAAGCAATTCCACAAGGACATCCTAAAGTGTTCATTGAGCAAATCGCACGACCTCTTCAATATAGTGAAATCATTAACAAGAGAACCAGCCCCGGAGCAGCCACTCATGCCGCAACCACAGGACTATGCCAAATACCTACAATCAAAGATGCAACAGACCGACAAGACCAAAAGCTCCAGAAACATACCCTTACTCAAACCACCCCACCCAACACCATTGACCAAATTTTCCACCCTGTCAAAGAGAGAAATTGAAGACACCATAGCCTCCATCAACATCACCACCACTCCAAATGACCCCTGCCCTGCGTTTTGGGTCAAAGAACTACGTCATGATCTCAGCCAATTCCTTATCAAACTCTTGGAAGAATCCTTTCAACCAGTTCATTTCCACAAAGGCTGAAGCACACATCCATCAGACCTCTGCTGAAAAATAACAAACTGGACCCTCTGAAGGTCGAATCCTTCAGACCAATATCGAGCATCCCACTGCTTGCCAAGATAATTGAAAAGGTAGCACAACACCAATTACAACAACATATAGAGACCCATGCCCCCCTGGACCCAAGTCAACATGGTTTCAGGGGGGCACATGGCGTGGAAACTCTCCTCACCACCTTATTCAACGCACTAATCTCTGGAATCGACAACATCTGACAAGGGTTTGCTCTGGTCTTCTTGGATATCGCAGTGGCTTTTGACTCTGTAAGTCACGAGATACTCCTGGAAAGACTTGAGGAAAAGGGAATACAAGACTCAGCACTAGATTGGTGCAAATCCTACCTGACAAACAGATGGCAGCATGTGAGAACTGGCTCCACGACCTCAGAACCGTTCCCACAGAATCAGAGCATTCCACAAGGGTCCTCGTTATCAGCGCTGATGTTCAACATATATATGCAACCCATATGCTCCTTAATTCGCTCATTCAATGTCAACTGCCTAGTTTACGCTGATGATGTTCTACTTTACATGCCATTACAACCGATCAGCCAGACTTTTCACCACTGACTAGGTGCTTCGACGCGATAGCCGAATGGCTTCACACTCAAAATCTCCGAATTCGGACACTACGACACCTACGGCCATTGCTGGCACACAAAGACTTCCAAACAATTTACCAAGCACTAATTATCCCACATTTCGATTATGCTAATGCAATTCTATATGGCCTCCTGCAAAAATCACTGCACCCCCTTCAGTTGGCAATGAATACAGCTGCCAGGGTTCTATATGGAGTCTCAAGAATGGACCACATCACACCGATCCTAAAGGAACTCCATTGGCTACCAGTCCGAGGCAGAATATGTTTTAAGATCCTAGTAATGGCCTTCAAGGCCATAAACAACCAACCCTCCACATCCATCACCGAGTTAATGCATCTCATACCCCCTAACAGGTCCAGAAGGTCCTCAGCTATTAACACACTGATTTTTCCTAAGGAAACAACGAAATGCACCCACACGACATCTAATAGAGCCTTTATGCTCTACGCACCTAGATGCTGGAATGCCCTCCCTACGGCCATCAGAATGATCACTGACCTGATCCAATTCAGGAAGGCGCTGAAACACCACATATTCATACAGCAGTACCCAGACAACAGCCCCATAGATCAGCCAGCAAACATACCCACCAAGCACCAAGACCCCCACACCAGCTCACCCAGCACACCGGGGAGCAGCCAGCCCCAAGGCTGCAGCCTCAATTAACCAGCACTGTACACAGCACAGCTATTAATGTACATAAATACTTATAATGTAAATAAGTTTGTGACAGTGATCCCAGTTTATATCCAAGTTATATTGCCTGCATTGTATAAGTCACAGTTAAATGTATACCGCACTGATATTGAATAGCGCAGTATAGAAGAGAAATTAAATAAATAAATAAAAATAAATAAACACTATGAGGCGGAATAAAAAGCACGTACCCCTGACCCGCAGGACATACAGGGCTATGACCTGAATCGGCCCTGTACGTCCTGCTGCCTCGGCTTGCCCCGCTCTGTGCAGACTCCGCCCCCTCCCGCCCCCCACCAGCTCTCCCCGTACTGCTGTTCTAGCCATGCAGGGAGGGCCTAATGGGGAATAAGGGTAGGATGGCTTGAGGGGCTGCACGTCTCTCTGTGAATCGTCTCTCTGAAATGGGGCCTTAGTCTCTATAAAAAAGAGAAAAGAAAAAAAAAAAAGATAAACTGTGTGTATATATAGATTGTGTGTTGTACTGGGAACTGTGGAAAAGAAGGATTTTTTTATGACCAATTATGTAGTACTGCAGAGGTCAGTATACACTGACTAAAGAGTACTGAGGGGGTTTTTTCCTTCTCACAGTGGGATTGCATAGTCATGAAGGTGAGAAAGCTAACTGATAAATAAGATTATTCATATTGAGTAGTTGAGATAGGGGTTTTCTTTCACTTGTACTTCTGAGATATGTCAGGTACTTGTAACCTGGATTGGCCACTGCTTGAAACAGGACACGGGGCTTGGTGGACCTTTGATCTAACCTTGTATGGTAGTTCTTATGTTCTTTTGTTCTCCTCCCAGGGCCCTTTCATTCCTAGGTACGCCACTGCAACTTTTGTAACTATTATCACTTTAATAAGATATACTCTGCTTTAGACAAAGATTTTTCTGGTTATTTCATTTCACTTCAATCTGTTTGATCAATGAATGAATCTAAGATGTAGCTACTGAAATAGCAAGACCTAAATATCTGTTCCCATTCGGGCACCCACCTCATGGGAAAATCTCCCTCTCAACTATTCTTATTATCTTCTCCAGTTGACAGTGCTTCAGATGTATCATAATTAATCTTAAACCTGAAATGTTGCCAGAAAGAATGCACACCGTTATTTCCAGCAGAGACTTTTCAGGGTCAGTTAAAAATAAGCATTTCTTTTCCTTTCCATTTCATTTTTTTAACATTTGTAGATGCCCTATTTGCACAAAATGCAACGCAAAGCAGTTTACATAAAGTTGCTAAAAATATAGGACACAATATTCAGCCGGCCTAGCCAATGCCTAAGGACGTGTCAGTGCCGGCATAGGTGGATAGCTATTTAAAAAGCCACAGAATATGTGTATAAACAGCGACTGCGCTGCTGCTCATATATATAAGTTAGGCTTACTGTTTCCATGCCTTAACTTATGCACTGAAGATATGCAGACTCTCACACAACTTTGTTGCTGCTCTTGGGTCTGCCTCTAACTCAATGAATGCCATGTACACATTTAGAGAGTAATTTTATAATATTGCGCACAGGAAAAGTGCCTAGATGTGTGCGTCTTGGAGGTCTGTTCTATAAAGTAAAGCACGAGCAGGCTTTATTACTAGAATAACTTAAACATCCTACAAATGGCACAAAATGTATCAGCCAGGATCATCATGAATAAGAAGCTGATAGATCACATTACACCTGTCCTGATTGAGCTTCACTGGCTCCCCATCTCTGCACGAATAGCTTACAAAATACTGGTAACAACATTCAAAATCATTCACAAAATATCCCCCTCTTTCATCGATAACCTCATCACCACACAGCCCCCCAACAGATGCCGACGGACTGCTAACCTGAACACACTCTGCGTTCCCAGCAGTATAAGGGCTGTCAAAGAGCGAACAAGCAACCGGGCATACACGTATGCTGCACCCATGCTTTGGAACCAACTGTCTCATGAGATGCGCCTGATCAAAAACCTACTGGACTTCAGGAAAAAGCTCAAAACCCACCTGTTCCAATCACACTACGGCATCACCTAGGCGGCTTCAACCATTATCGATGCCCAAGTTGCCCACCTCCCTCCGAACCCCATGGGTCATAAAAAATATATTTCTCTGATATCTCACAACAATGATGATTTAAAATGTATATATGTATATATTCCACTGTTAGTAAGATTGAATAATTGCCTATGTATTGTTATAACTGAAACCTATGTTGTTGATCAAACTGTAATTTATCTACTTGCTCAAACTTGTTGATCAAACTGTAACTTCTCTGATTGATCAAATGTAAAATTTTAATTCTTGTGTTGGTTGTGCACCCTTCCCTCAAATCGGACTGTAATCTTAAATTGTTATGTACATACTCCCTTGTTTTTTACACCGCTGCTGATCTCTGGAATGGCGGCATACAAATGTATACCAAATAAATAAAATAAATAAATAAGGGTACGGACACAGCTTAACCTAGGACCATAGCTATGACTGTACTGTAGGCCCACCCTAAACTCCACCCAAGCTCCACTCCTGTGCACACCCCAGCGGAAGGTACGTGTGATAGGACTTATGCTCACACTTACAGAAAAGCAACCATCTTAGGTGCAAACGCAAGTGCCCATTCTAAGTCCTGCATACCATATATACAATCAGCTCCTTAAAGGGTCATTTTATGGAGTCATTTCCACACATACATGGCCATGTACATACATAAATGGCCCCTTATAAAATGCCAACCAGTGTAAGTACACACCTTTACATGAATACATGTACTTTGCAGGGAGACGTAGCCAGGTACATGGGCTTGGTGGAGCATGAGCAGTATTCAAATATGTGCCTTGATTATAAGAACATAAGAAATGCCATATTGGATCAGATTGAAGGTCCATCAGCCCAGTGTCTGTTTCTAACAATGGCCAGTCCAGGTCACAAGTACCTGAAGAATCCCAAAAGTAATCAGTTCCATGCTACTTATCCCCAGGGATAAAGAGAAATTAGACTTACCTGCTAATTGTTGTTCCTTGAGGAACTCCAGTACAGTCCTGCACCTCTGGGTAGTATACCTCTTCCAGCAGCTTGGAGACTCAGCATGTCATCTTTTTGATGACACTAGTGTACTTATGCAGCTGGCACCATCCACCAGCCCCAGTACCAGACTCAGAGGAGCAACAAATAAGTAGTTAAACATGCAACAAACACTTCTATGTCTAAATAAACTAGTACCCTCTCCATCCCCTGGAAAGGATACCCCATCCCCCCCCCCCCCCCCAGGATGGAGAGGCCTACCTGTTGAGCGCCTGAACAACTCCAACCAGCGGGAAGCGAGCAACCGACAGCTCTTCTGGTCCGCCCTGATTACACACCCCTCCCTGTCTCCCCCTGGCCACTTCCTCCACCAAGGGAACCAGCTTCAGGAATGGGGTGTGCATAGATTATCACAGAAAGCACTCAGGGAGGGTTCTGGGACTGGACTGCAGTTCTTCAAAGAACAACAATTAGCATGTAAATCTAATTTCTCTTTCCTTATCGTCCCTCCAGTCCAGTCCCGCACCTCTGGGATGTATCAGAGCAGTTAAACTAATGGGAGGGACCCGCACAACCAGCCTGAAGCAATGCCGATCTGAAACGAGTGTCCCCCGCCGCATGGACATCCAGGCAAAAATGTTCTGATAAAGTATGCCACCCTACAGATCTCCACCAGTGGAACTAAACTATGCCCACGAGGCTGCCTGAGCCCTCGTGGAATGCGTCTGCAACCCTGCCGGCACTGCTCTACCTTTCAAGATGTATGCAGACGTGATTGCCTCACTGATCCATTTGGAAATGGAGGCTTAGCTGCTGCCTCACTTTTGTGCGACCCGCCAAACAGAACCAACAGACGGTCTGATCTCCAAAAGGCTGATGCCCTTTTCACATACCTTCGCATCCAAGTGGCACAACTGTGGAGTGGCAGAGCCCATATCCGCTCTCGCCCACATCCGCGCTCGCCAGAGCCAGTAAGGAAACGGCCTGATTTACGTGAAATGCTCACACTACCTTGGGAAAAAATTAAGGTACCGGGCGCAGGAACACTTTATCCTTGGAGAAGGAAAGGAATGACTCCTGGCATGACAGGGTTCCAAAACTCCGAAATCCTGCGTGCCAAGCAAATCGCCACCAGGAATACCATTTTCAGAGTCAAATCCTTCAGGAAAGCTCGACTAAGTGGGCTCAAAGGGTTCCCCAGATAGCTCCGTCAATACCAGATTGAGATTTCAAGGCGGTATCACTGCCCTCTTTGGAAGACGGAGGTGGGTCACCGCCCCTAGAAAGCTCAGCATGTCTGGGTGTGTACCCAATGGCACCCCGTGGACGTTCCCACTATAACCGGAAATCACCGCCAGTTGCACCCTCAAGGAACTGGCAATAGAACCTTATCAAAACTGGATTGGAACAATGCCAAGATGTCCGGGACAGAGGCAGTGGAAGGGTGCGCTTGCCTCTCTCCGCACCATGATTCAAAGATGCGCCCTACACAGATGCATGCCAGGTTCATAGACCCCCTCTGGGCCTGTAGCAAGGTCACTATCCCCAAGCCTGATTATCCTTTCTTCTTCAACCTCGCCCTTTCAAGAGCTATGCCGTAAGTGAGAATTGATCCACCTGGGGCATGAGAAGCAGCTCCTGCGTCAAGAGGTCCTTTCAACTGGACATCACCACAGTCAATCTGCCAGTATCCGAATCAGATCAGCATACCACGGGCACCTCGGCCAGTCTGGTGCCACCAGAATTACAAATCCCCGGTGCGTCTCTAGCCATTGCACTAACCGGCCTATGAGCACCCAAGGGGAAAAACAGAGAAGACTCTCTTTGAGCCACTCTGAATTAGAGCATCCAGGCCCTTGGACTTCCTCTCTTCTTCTGCTGAAAAACTGGCAGGCCTTGGCCGACTCGAACATTGCCATTAGGTCCATGACCAGTGTGCCCCATCGGCAGACCACCTGCTCGAACACCTCCTGATTGAGCTGCCACTCTCCGGGGTCTATGCGCACTTGGCTGAGGTAGTCTGCCATCACACTGTCAACTGCTGCTAACGTGTGCCACCGATAATGCCTGGAGATGAATCACTGTCCATCCGAACAGCCTTTCGGCCTCCTCCTCTAGGGCTGCACTGCCCATGCCTCCTTGCCGGTTGATGTAAGCTACCATGGTCACATTGTCTGAGAGGACTTGGACCACCTTCCCCTGCAATCATGGCTCAAATCTTTCTAGCGCCAAGGTCACCTCTCACATCTCGAGCCTGTTCATCGACCACAGGACCTCCTGCGGACTCTTGTCCCTGTACAAAGCATCCTTCGCAATGGGCTCTCCAACCTGACAGGTTGGCATTGGTCATCAGAGAAACCCACACCGGGACTCCTTCCCACATGTCTGTATCAAGTCATTGTGCACTGAATCAGTTTTGAGCTATATAACACAAGGAATGCTTAAGGATTAAGTGGGGCTCACCCTCCTTGATACCATCCGATACCAGGCACTGCGGTCTGGCCGGCATGATGGGAAGGGCTGGGGGCACTCCCCAGGAACACCTCAATCTGTACCCGGGTAGGTAAAAGGATCCCCAACACAGTGCACCTCCACAGGCTCAGGCACAGAGCACTAGAGTACTTGAACTAATATAAAATAAAACCAAACCAAAATCTAATGAACTGAAACTTATATTAAAAAGAAACTGCAAATGGCCCCCTAGGAAGAGGCTGCTCTGTCCTGCTTTATTCTCCGGTGGCTGCCTCTCCCGGGCACCCAAAACACAGCAGGGGGTTAAACACAGTCGGGCCTGAATAAGAAGAAATGGCCCCTAAATGCAGTGGGGGGAGTTTCCCACACCGCTGCAGGCTCCCAAACATGCGGCTGCAGACTGCTATTTGTCTCCTCGTGTTCTGGCGGTTGCTAGAGGTTTCTGCTGTCCTCACCCTCCCCCCCCCCATCACTGTTATCTTGGAGCCTCTTTGCCGCATGGCTTTTCTACCCCTCACGCTCAACCTTCCTTCCCGGTTTCGGCGCTGAGGGGGGTGACTCGGGGCTGCCAGCTTTCACTCCTGTCAAGCAACTGCAGCCCCTGCAAAGGCTCCTCACCTGATAACGGGTTCGGAAGCAGCCAGAAGTCTCGGACTGAGGAAGGCCTCCACAGAACTCCCCCCCCTCCCAAAATCCTGTGGGGAGAGGGGGAAGTAAGGTTCTCTCTGTTTCTTCTGATTTTTTTTTTTTACTTCTGCCTTTAAAAACAAAGAAACCTGCACCTTAACAGGGGAAAAAAGCAAACTCTAACTAAACCTATCACCTTAGTTGTCCCTTCAGTGAGTCCAGCACCCTGACTCACAAACTCCTCCAGATGCTTGGAGACTGAGCATACTGGGGCTGTTGGGCGGTGCCAGCTGCATATGTACACTAGTGTCATCAAAAAGATGACATGCTCAGTCTCCAAGCTGCTGGAAGAGGTACACTACCCAGAGGTGCGGGACTGGACTGGAGGGACGATAAGGAAGCAGTGTTTTTTTTCTCGGACTAGCTCCCCAATCCAGAAATTGAACATTAAACAGATCAATCATAATAATAATTCCAACAGCAAAAATGCAAATGCAATGTGTGCCTTCGAGTCAGTCCTGACTCCTGGTAACCCAGATGCTCCTGGGTTTTCTTGGCAGTGTCACCGGAAGTAGATTGCCAGGCCTTTCTTCCGAGGCAATGGAGGGTTAAGTGACAATTCCAACAGCACTCACCCATAATAAACAAAACACCAAGTGAAAACAAAAGTATCAGGGCAGTCGATCACGCAAGCTAGTAGCAGCTAGAGTGGCATGAAAAAGCTAAAACTAGGGCTGAACACGATAAACAGTGGCATAAATAGTTCAAAACACTAATGCCAGAAAATAAAATATGTTGGGGGGCGGAGCCTGATGTCCAGCGGGATGGTCGCATAACGCTGAGGCTCCCGAGAGGCCTACTCAGAATCCTGAATTAACACCGTACATACTTGGAATTTCACTCTGATCTTGCCGGGGCACACTGGTAAGATGGCGGGGACCAAACCCACGCGCCTGGAATTTGGATCTCCAGCGGCTTCTCACGGCAAACGTTCCAAAACTGAACCTCCGTCCCCGCAGAAGGGGCTGGCCTTGTGCGAGGGCCCCGAAATGCAGCAGGAAATCCTCGCAGAGATTAGAGGGGTCAAAAACCTCGTGCAGTCAAACGGTGAAGCACTCCGAGCGCTGCGGGAAGATTTTGGTGTGCTGCAAAGCAAGCTAGAAGGGCTTTCTTCGCGTCAGGACAAAATGGAGAGCATATTGGACTCCCATGCGGCCCGGTTGTCCAAACTCGACAAAGTTGAACGTCAGGTGCGGGCCTTGCAGAAAGAAGTGGAAGATGGCAATAATAGAGCGCGCCGCAACAACATACGTCTCGTGGGCATACCGGAGGGAGCGGAATCGGGAGACATGAAAGAGTTTTTATGCAAAATCCTCCCTTCCCTGCTCCAAATCACCTTTACCAAAGATTTGGAGATCGATCGCGCTCATCGGGTACCCACAAGCATAACGCTCAACAGGAAGACCCCGCGGCCTATCATTTTTCGACTTTTGAGATATCAACACGTGGAGCAAATTCTCAGTGCCTCTCGGGCAAAGGGCCATATGGAGTTTGAGAGCCACAAGATCACCTTCTATCCCGACTTGGCTAAACCCACGGTCGACCGCCGAAAGCGCTTTCTGGAATTCCGGCCGAGGCTTCAACAACTACAAGCACGCTATGGCCTGATGTACCCGGCCAAGCTCCGAGTCACGCTTCACAATCAGACCAGAACATTTGAGGACCCTGATCTACTAGCGGAGTTTTTGGATTCCAAAGAGGCCGACTTGATGCGCTGACTTCCAGAATATTCCTGCAAGTATTCTCATATCCGCTGTACCTGCCATATTGGATCTGCCGCAGCCCAGCAAAGAGTCTGGCGAGGGCAGTTTGGTGCCTTACTTTTGATGATATCCGTGACCCGACTCCATCTACCCACAGTAGCCTCGATGAGTATCAGAGACAGTGTTAATTATGGACTCTGGTGTTTCTTTTCTTTTTTTCATGTCTTTCTATTTCCTCTCTAGGGCCTCCTCCCGCAGACATATGGTCGCCATATTCTTTGGGGGTTTTGCTTCTTCTCTAAGATACTTTGGTACATACTTTTCAATATGGGGTGTATTAGCCAGAATACTCGGTGATTATGTCATTGTTGCACAGATTCTGATTATGTTGTATGTTTTCAAGCGCCCTTACCTAAAATGTCTATTACCGATTGATGGCACCATGTAAGATTTTCTCATTGAACGTAAAAGGAATCAATAATCCGATAAAACGGAAGAAAATCCTAAGCTACCTAAGCCAGGAAGCTGCGGATCTAATTTTTCTCCAAGAAACGCATTTAAATTCGAAGGAAACTCTTAAACTCAATATTAAACCTTACATGGTGGCCGCCTATTCCCCAGCCGTTTCTAAGAAATGTGGGGTTGCCATACTGGTTAGGAAATCTTTGCATGCTACTATTATTGCGACTAGCTCAGATACAGCAGGTAGATGGTCCAGAGTTCATCTCAAGATAGGTAGCCTTGAAGTTACATGTATATGCCTTTACGCTCCTAATGTGGATGACCCTGCCTTTTTTGCTACCATTGCTCAGGTTGCGCAGGCCTCTGCTAATACTTCATTGATAATTGGGGGGGATTTCAATCTAGTCCTTGATCCCCTGATTGACAAACAGCCGCCTAGGACAAGTGGTTCCCCCAAGAGTCACACCACGCTTACCTCCCTGATCAAAGATCTTGCTTTAGTTGATCTATGGAGGTTACTACACCCCAATGAGCTTGACTTCACCTTCTTCTCTTCCCCTCATAAGTCCCAGTCTCGCATAGACTTCTTTCTAATATCAAAACTGTTAGTTCCTCAGGTGGACACTGCAAAGATTCACTCCCAACATATTTCAGATCATGCTGCCATTTCCTTTCAACTACACACTACTGCACCCCAAGGGAATTCGGGGGCCTGGTTCTTTGATAGAGCCCTGTTAACTCAGCCAGAGTTCCAGTTAGAAATTCAAGCAGCCATACAGGATTACTTCCATTTTAATCTACCCCAGGATACTGCGAATTGGGCTTGGTGGGAGGGCTTCAAAGCGGCCATTCGAGCAACGATCACTAGCTATCAAATCCGCCAGCGGAAACAACGCAAACAGCAGCTACTCATACTAGACCAACAAATAAAAGCAGGCGAACGAGTTCTAACTTTACGTACTGATCCATGTGTATTAATTCGATTACAGCGTCTCCGTTTTCAATATAATTCAATCCTCTCAACTGCAGCTTCTAAGAGTATTGAGCTTCAGCGAGGGACATATTATCGTGAAAATAACCGAGCCGGTCGACTCTTAGCCAACGCTTTGAAAGGTCAAAAAGAAGCCAAACGCGTAGCGGCCCTTCGAGCTCCACAGGGAGGGGGCATAGTGACTACAGACTCCGACATTGTAGAGCTCTTTCGGGATTTCTATACCCGCCTATATCAATCTGAATGTGAGTTCTCGTCAGAGACATTCGAGCGATTGCTGTCTGGCATTCAGCGGCCGACCCTCTCTGAAGATGATAGGGATGCGATGGATGAACCCTTCTCTACTTCAGAGATCCAATCTGCCCTAAAACGAACAGCCTCGGGCCGTGCCGCAGGGCCCGATGGTCTCCCGACCGAATTCTACAGAACGTTCAGTGCAGATTTAGTTCCCTATTTAAACCTCTATTTTACTGCCCTTGCGGTAGATACATCCTCTTTGGGATCCTTTTCTGCAGCTAATGTGGTAGTATTTGAGAAAGAAGGCAGAGACCCGCTACTAACCGCCAACTACCGTCCAATCTCCCTACTTAATGCCGATTATAAGATCTTCGCAACGATCTTGGCCACCCGGCTATCTGACAGGATGGCCACCCTAATTCACCCCGACCAATGCGGTTTTATACCCGGCAGATCAACTGCTGACAATGCTCGGACCTTGTGCCATGTGCTATCCAGTGCTGCCAATCTAGATCATCCATGGGTGGGTCTTTCCCTGGATGCCGAAAAAGCCTTTGATCGTCTAGAATGGCCCTTCTTATTTGCAGTTCTCCGATGGTATGGCTTTGGGGAGGGCTTCCTCCGCTATCTCCAAGTCATGTATACTCAACCCGTCGCCAGTATTTGTGTAAATGCCATCAAGTCTCAGCCATTTAATCTCCAAAGAGGCACGCGTCAAGGTTGCCCCCTATCACCAATGCTCTTTGATCTTGCTCTTGAACCCCTAGCCCTCCTTATTAGACAGTCCGCACGTATTCGAGGTGTCCCCTTCAGTCATAGGGAGATTAAACTCTCTGCATATGCAGATGACCTTATGCTTTTCGTATCCCTCGATTCGGTTCCAGCTGTCTTGGATCTGATTGACGGATACTCACAATTATCGGGCTATAAAATTAACTGGACCAAATCTGTAGCATTCCCACTGAACCGCTGGGTACATGAGGCTGACATGCAGGCCTTTCCCTTCCTTTGGCAATCCCGCATGGTGAAGTATCTCGGGGTCCATTACTGTTCTCCTTTAGCAGACACTATCAGTTTTAATGCCAAAGAGGTAGTCTCCAAAGTCCGTGAGCTCACAAATCGTTGGTCTCCCTTATCTCTTACATGGTGGGGCCGCTTAGAAACTGTGAAAATGATGATAGTCCCCAAAGTGAACTACATTTTAGAAATGCTGCCATGCGGGGCGGAGCCTGATGTCCAGCGGGTAGGACGCTTTGCGTTGAAGCTCCCGAGAGGCCTACTCAGAATCCTGACTTAATACCTATATAAATTTACTATTTTGCTCCGAGCTGACCGGGGCACCTCGGGGGGGATGGCGGCCCACAAACCAGCGCGCTTGGACTTCGGGTCTCCTTCTTCTTCTCACGGAAAACGCTCCAAAACGGAGGTATCCTCCCCGCAGAAGATGGTTCCATTTCGTGAAAACCCCGCAATGCACCTGGAGATTTTGGAGGAAATACGCGGCGTGAAGGAATTGGTGCAGTCTAATGGAGAAGCGCTTCGAGCCATGCGAGAAGACTTTGGAGTGCTCCAAGACCGACTTGAAGGTCTTTCATTACGGCAGGACAATATGGCGGGGGTCCTCGACTCGCACGAGGTGCGCTTGGGCAAACTGGACGAGGCTGAGCGCCAGATACAGAATCTTCAAAAGGAGTTGGAAGATAGCAATAATCGCGCCCGTCGCAACAATGTGAGGCTCCTCGGAATGCCGGAGGGGGTGGAAGCAGGAGATATAAGAGAATTCTTGCTCAAAACTCTTCCCTCCTTGCTGAAGATCACTTTTCACAGAGAACTGGAAATCGATCGAGCACACCGTGTTCCTGCCCGCATGGCGCTCAACCGCACGACCACCCGGCCTATTATCTTTAGCTTGCTACGATAACAACAAGTGGAACAAATTTTACATGCTGCCCGAGCGAATCATCATTTGGAATATGAAGGTCGTAAGGTCTCCTTCTTTCCTGATTTGGCAAAGCCTACCGTTGACCGTCGGAAGAAACTCCTTGCTCTTCGCCCTCGACTTCAACAGCTACAGGCCCGCTTTGGCCTGTTGTATCCAGCGAAGCTCCGAGTGACTCTCCACAACCAGACCAGGACGTTCGAGGATCCTGATCTATTATCAACATTTTTGGACTCCAAAGAAGCAGAACAGATGCGCTAATCCCAAATCTTGGACTCTTATCTGCCGGCTCTGTCCGCCATTTTGAAGGGCCCGATGCGGCGGTCATAGCCCAGCACAGAAATAGCCTGGACTTTTTTTCTTTCTCTGTATGACTTTTGTCATTGGTCTCCTATCCCTTCATGATGTGTGCCTCGGTCGGATTCGGAGCACGCACAGTCCTACAGGTTATATGTTTTTTCAATTTCGGCCTTCTCGGGGGTTTCTCCCCGCAGACACATGGTCGCCAGTAATTTTGGGGTTTTGCTTCTCCTCTACCATACTGCGGTTATCTTTGTTCATGTGGGGCGCTTCATTGTATTATATTAGCTTATTTTCCTATGTCATGTGTACAGCCAGATACAGTCAGTTTGAGGGACATAGTGAAATTATGTGTGCTATCATGCTCAGAATTTTAACTTTTCTGAATGGCCTCATGTAAAATCTTATTATTCATCGTACAAGGCATTGCTGGTCCACTCAGCAGAAAGAAAATCCTTAGCTATCTTAGCCACGAGCACGTTGATTAGGTGTTTCTTTAGGAAACGCATTACACTCTGCTGAAACACTGAAACTCAATGCTAGGCCTCACATGGTAGCTACCTATTCTCCCACCGTTTCCAAACGGTACGGGATAGTCATTCTGGTTAAGAAGTCTTTGCACGCCACTGTACCTGATATTACCGCTGACATTGAGGGTAGATGGGCCCGCGTACACCTTGAGGTTGGAGATAGTGAATTCACGTGTATTTGCACTATGTCCCGAATGTGGACAACCCTGCTCACTATGCAAGTTTTGCGCAGTTGGCCTCGGCCTCCGCCAATGCTCCATTAATACTTGGTGGCGATTTTACTCAAGTGTTCCCTCAATCTTTTCTTCTCAAACAAGGTGCTTGTTGGTTGGAAGCTCCAGTACCGAGTAGACCTGTGTGGCTAGATATAGTAGCGGGCCTTTGCTCACCGATTCCTCTTACCTTACTCCCTGGTTTGACTCTCCCATTAGACTCCCACTATCCACCAATGTTTTTCGACACTTTAGGTGCCTTTAATATTCCTATGCAACCTCTCGACTCCCGACTCTGGTCAGTGTAACTTCAGCATTGCATTCGGAGCACTAGAGTACTCCCGCCATCGGCACTCTCTGCATAAGGTTGATTGGAAACTTCCGATCTCTCGGTAGTTTACCGGGTGTAGCATCCAATTTTACTAAACCTTATGTAATGCTATCACTAGAGATACCTCTATAGCGCAGAAAGTATGGGAGAGAGAATTGCATGTGACTTTAACCTCGGAGCAATGGAGCCTTATCTGGAGCAGAGGGACGCGGGTCTCCGACCCGCCTCACTCACTCAGACCCTCTTCTTTCTAGCCCACCGGTGTTTTTTACACTCCTCACAGTTTAGACAAATGGAACACTACTCAGGGTAATGGTTGCTGGACACGTCCTGTGGCCATTGGTTTATTACTTCATTTCATGTTATGCATGAATGTCCCGCACTACAGTATAACTGGCGTCGGGTCTGGGGTCGTATTTAGTCTATATTGCACTCTCCGGAGTCCCTTTCTCGGAGGATAGTGGGACTTCGCCCAGTTGCGGGGATCCCCTCTCTCCCAAGAAACGGCTTACCTCCTTTTGAACCTTATGCTTGGCATTGCTGTTTCCCTCATTGAGTAATACTGGGAAATTAGTTCCCATCTGAGCCTCAATGAATGGTGGAATCATGCCTGTCTCTACAGTAAATATGACAAAATACCTCGTCTGTGCGCTTCCTCCGTTCAGACTCCTTCTTATTGGTCTTAATGGAAGATGTTCAATGAATATGTACATTTTGCTAAATGCTCTCATCTGACTGTCTAACTTTGTATATATCTCTGTCTCATGATCATGCTGTATTGTGGATACTTTTTGATCGTTTGATGTATAATCACTGTTAATTGGAAGCGCTCACACGCTGATACACACGGGTAGAGAAGAAGCACCGGGGTGGGGGGTAATGGGTTTACTTTTCCTTATTGTATACTTGTTTTGTCTCTTTTGGTGTGTTGTTTCTTTGTTTGTTGCAAAATGAAAATAAAGGTTTCAAAAAAAAAAGAAATGCTGCCATGCTTACTCCCGCTACATACTTATAAAGATATTGAGGGCCTTCTCGTCCGTTATCTCTGGCAGGGCAAGCCACCAAGGATAGCTAAACAAAAACTACAGTCTGCAAAGGAAAGTGGGGGTACCAGATTTCCTGATTTTCTTAGATATCATCAAGCCTTCCTACTTAAGCAAGGTGCCCGATGGCTAGATGCCTCAACAGACAGCAGACCAGTTTGGCTTGACATAGAAGAGGAGCTTAGTAGCCCAATTCCGTTGACCCATCTCCCCGGTATGTCCTATCAAGTAGACACCCGCCATCCACCAATGATTGTCGATACTCTTGCGGCCTTTAACACTCTCATTCTATCACTGGGCCCGAACGTATGTCCTCAGGACGGACTCCCGCTATGGAATAACCCCAGAATTCAAGTCCTAAAAAGAACGATAGCATGGAAACCCTGGTACTCAAGGGGGATCTGGACACCCCAACAGCTTTTCTTTGCAGCTCGTTGGAAAACCTTTTCTGATTTACAAAAGGAATTTGCGTTACCAGCGAAACACTACTTTCAATTGATGCAGCTTCAACACTGCCTCAAAAGTGCTCGAATTATGCCGCCCTCTGCCCCTACTGAGGACGGGCTATTAGAGATAGTTCACTCTATTAGTAGTACACATGGGGTAGCCTCTAACCTTTATAAAATATTATGTCAGGGTACAGACACGGCCACTTTTAGAGCCCAACGAGCCTGGGAGCGCGAACTGCAAACCACTTTAACCCCTGTGCAATGGAGCGTTTTCTGGAGCAAAGTAGTGCGGGTTTCCCGGTCTGCCTCTGTTACCCAAACTCTCTTCTTTTTTGCACACAGATGCTTTTATACCCCAGAAAAAATAGCCAAATGGCACACAAATGCTAGGGACCAGTGTTGGTCTTGCCATACTGCTGTGGGAACCTTCGCTCATGTTATTTATGAATGTCCTCAACTACAGGTTTATTGGGGGCGGGTCTGGGGTTGTATTCAATTTATCTTACACCTCCACGAGCCTCTCTCTTGGAAGATCGTGGGACTCCGCTCTGTGGCGGAGGTCCCCTCTCTTCCTAAGAAGGGTCGCTTTCTCCTTGATTTCATGCTGGGTATAGCCATATGCTTAATCACGAGGAATTGGAAGGATAGCTCTCGACTTACTGTCAATGAATGGTGGAACCTCGTCTGCTTATATAGTAAATATGAGCAGATACCTCGGAGAGCTATTCCCCATGCCCAAACTCACTCTCGCTTGTCTAAATGGCAGATGCTTAATGATTATGTACAGTCTGCTCATTGTTCCAACATGCCTGTATAATGTGCACTCATCATGTTTCAGATCACCGTTAGGTTTTGTAACACAATAATGTAAGTACACGCCCGCTTCGGGAATGATTAGTTTTCTAGAGAAGAAGCAGGGGGGAGGGGGGTGGCAGGGGTTTACTTTGGTGTATGTATTACACTTTATGTATCTGTCTTTTAGCTGTATGTCTTCCTTTTCCTTTGTTGTTATAAAACGAAAATAAAGAATTTAAAAAAAATAAAAATAAAAAAAAAATAAAATAAAATATGTTTTTGTTTTTATGGGTATTTTTTTTTGGGGGGGGGGAGGGGCGGAGAGGGGGAGTCATGCTAATGGAAACAAGACCGAAGCAGTATATAAGCTCCCTGTCCTAAAGGGTCATCATTTCCACAGCAGGGGAAACTCTAATCTATGCACGCCTTTGTGAAAAATCTGGAATGGGAAGTCAGGGTTCTTTAGACTAAAGCCCAGGTTGTCCAAAGAGCCATTTGGGTGCCTATTACTGTAAATGTGAAGGGTGGATTTATCCATCTCTATAATGTTATTTTACTTTTGCTAAGAACATGTAGATTTAAATTCAGGACCCTCTCCTTTCTGAGCTGCAACCTGTATGATACACAGAGCTCTTCAGTTCCAAAATTACTGACAGAGCATTGTGCAAGGGATTCTGCTGAGCCCGCTGTTGCAATGAGGATAGCGTACCCCTTTAGATTTGCAATTGAAATTCTGTTTCAGTTTATATTTATGAGAAATAATTAAAGTCTGCCTGAGGTTTTCTTAACCAACCTTCATTCTAAATAACAGCAACATTTTAACTCTACTAATCTTGTGCTTTCCAAGTGTGATTAGACAGTTTGACACCAGGAGGAAATTGAATTACTGGTATTCTGATTTTAATTTGTAGCTCTGGGGCTCCAGGCAAACCCGCAAATTAAACACAATTGCAACTAATCAGGCACACAATAAAATTAGTGTTAGGCATTGGCTTGTATTTGAAATTCATAAAGTTTCATTTGTCTTGGGTGCATCTTATGCTCAGTATTGAACCTACGTCTTTAGTTTATTGCAGTGTAAATCGGTGATCTAGTCACAATGAAAAACTGTGCTTCAATTAGGTGATTTGCCAACCGCAGACAGCGTGATATTCAATAAAAGCTTACAGTCAACATTTAGGAACCTGAGTTAAGCTTCTGTGAATATTGGCCTGATAATGTCTAGGAGGGTGGATAAGCAAAAGCATATCACACCTTGACAAACAAGTAGATTATATCCCAGATCCATGCCTGCACTGCACCCATCACTCCCTTGTTGACTAATGGATGCTCATACAATTTGAAGAGGCTATTGTAAGCCTCTAAAATTTGAAAAAGAGTTAAAAAATATTTATTTGATGTATTTGTTTTATATTTTAAAGTTAAAAAACAACAAACTGAAGTCAGCAATTCTATTCATTTGTATTTAGCTCACACCTTTCTTGAAGTAGTTGAGTTACATTCATATATTCTAGAGGGCATGTTTACTAAAGGTTAAAGTGCGCTAAGTGCTGCAATGACTCATAGGGGCATGTTTACTAAACTGCGGTAATGTTACAGACCACGTGTTATGTAACGTTAACGATCGTTATGTAATGTTAACGCGCGGTATGTAATGTTAATGCACGTTAACGTTACCTAACGATCGTTAACGTCCCCGGCCGCGGTAAACACCGCAGAGAGTGGAGAGAGGGCGGGAGGAAGGGGTCAATGGGCGGGGAGTGGGTGGGGAGAGGCTCCCTGCACAGTAACGCGCTGAACTGAAGGGCTGAATCCTACCGCGAATGAAAACCTGCCATTAGATGCACATTTGCAGGAGAGATAAACCATTTCAGTGTCAGCAATGTACAGCATAGACAGGGAGCCCAAGGACCGTGATAGTAGTGCTCCATGTCCAGCAACAGCATAGTGCCCAAGTATGAAAGGCCACTATGGTGAAGGTGCAAGTGGGGCATAGGGGGCTGCAGGTGGGACATCTAGCGTAGGCAGCTGGGGCACAGGGTGGACTAGGCGGGCGCCTAGGAACATAGAAACAAGAAATAAGCATGACAGCAGCTGACAAAGGCCAAACACAGTCCACCTACATCTACCTGGTCCACCCGAGCTAACAGTTGCCAGGGCACTGACCTGACATCCCCCCAGACAACCCTCCCCCAAGTGGAAGGGACAGACTATTGGTAGGTGGTGATGGGGGGGATGCAAGGAAGCTCATGTATTCCCCAGACCCCACTCCCTAGGCGACCATCTACCCAGTGGATGGTCTGGAACTGCGCACTACCAGCACTGACAGCATATGGTCATGTCAGCATGGCAGGGAGAGGGTTTGCCTGTGCTGGAGGGGGCAGTGGCACCTGCCTGCAGTGGACCTAGGCCATGCCCTGTACCAGTACGTGGTGTGAAGTGCAACATAAAAGGTCTGGCTGAGGAAATGTACAGGTAGCCCCAGGGACCACCATACATCTGTGGCAACAGTGTGTCCAGAAGCAGAGGGTCACAGGTTCAAGCCCCAGCTGTGGTTCCTGCAGAGCATGTCCCTATGTTTTACCCTACAATGCAGATACAACAGCAACATGTGCAAAGCCCAAAGCAGCGGCGAACAGGGGTACAAACACCCGCTCACACAGGCTCCACAATCCAATGATGCATGGAGAGTCAGGCTGTTAGCCCCAGCATTGAGCTGCAGTTATCACCAGAGCATTACTACTTCCTCCTGCACAATTTAGCAATGTCGGCACTGTGATCAGGACCAGTGTGGCGGGCAGGGTTGCCAACCACCCCTATCTTTGCACAATGCTGCAATAGGAATGTGTGTGTATGTGTGTGTATGTCTATCCATTGTTCGGTGGCTGCCCACCCCTCTCTGGGCCCAAAATGTCCCACTGTTACCAGCGTTAGCCTGAATATGTGCATAATGAGAAGCAAGGTGTTGTGGGAATGGCCCGGACATGGCAGATTGGCCAGGATGCATCTTCACAGGGTGTGGGGCAATGGCTGGGACACTGTAGTGCCCAACTACCACCTGCATGGACAGGGTGGCCACAGGATGTCATGCTGCAAGGACACTCACTCTAACCGAGCAGTGACCATGGCATGTCTAGGTTTCCACATAGCGCCCCACACTATCTGCTTACAGTGATACTTTTGTGATGCTAGTGCTGGGGCCCCAATCACTGAGATGCCTGCTTGGTGCACATAGTTCCTCTGTGAGTATGCACTATGGATTGGCTAGTGGACTGTCTGCAGTTAGACTGTGCATGGTTGGAATACTTATAAGGTGCAGTCTAACTGTGCTGTCTGCTGTTGACTTGCAGACAGTGGTATGAGGCAGTTGGGGTTTTCCAGACCTAACCCCAGCATTGCTGCTGGTCTGCCACTCCTCCAGTCACAGGTATGGCTCTGGTCCACCAACCCTGGCAGGCTGTCTTATACCAGCAGGATGGAGGTTGCTTCACGGGGGCTGGGGTACCTGTCTCTTACCTACAAAAAGGGTGATGTGAGCCCTTTGGTGTATGTAGTGTATACCACTTTGACCTAAAAAGGCACTGCTACAGAAACCTCATGCAAGTCTGGAAACCCCTCTGCCCTGATAACAGGTGCCCATGTCAGCCAGATCCTAACACAGGGTACGCACTAATCTGGGTAGTGTCTGGTCCCAGAGGGCCACATGTGACTGCAGGATAAAGATGGACACCGAATTACCTTCAGCTGCACTTCAAAGAACATCTTTCACACACCGGTAGTGATGGGATGTACAGCAGGGCTTATCTCTAGTATCACATGTACTGCAGACCTAGTGCTGGGCACCCATCCTATCCCTCAGGGGGAACACAGTACCTGCACAATGGTATGGTATGTAGCTACTCTGTGCCAGTATCACACACTGTCAGTTCGTCTTTCCCAGCTGAGGTACCGGAGAGGTGCAGACCCCATTTGGTGATCAGCTGTAGACAGCTATTCAGCATGTGCATTGCATCATGGGTACTGGTGGGGTTACACTATCCTGGCACTCAGAGCAGACAGTTTGCGCGGTGACCTGCGGTCCTTCTGTACCCAGCCATTTCTGTGACATACACCACAGAGGTATAGCCTACTGGTTAATACAATGCCATTCTCGGCAGTGTTCATGGGTTCAATTCCTCATTGTTTCCTCCTCTCATGCCTGTCCTACTCAAATAGTGTGCATGCCTGTAACGGTCATATTTTTGCATATTTGTGCTGCCAGCCCATAATACTCTTGCCACAATTGCCAACATTCCCTCGGTCCATCTATCTGCGTCTGTCAGCTGTGTAGAGTCCTGTCTGCCTGTGCAGGCTGTCACCCTATGTCCTGCACTGCTACCCTTTCCTGCATTGTGCCTCTTCATGCTTGCCTCGGCTGTGCCTGATCTGCATGACACCACCACTCCTCTGTCCACCCATTAATGTAACTATTCTGCCACCTCTGCCTCCACTGGGGGACACGTATTCCCACCGTCTGCCACCAACTGTCTTTCCAGTACTTTACATTGCCAACACCCTGTGCTGTGGTACAGTTGCCCCCATCATGTTTGTCATCAGTACTGGCAGCCACATGGTATGCCCGCAGATATGGCAGGTCCAGCGGCTCCCAGCTCTCCCTCCTTCACTCACCTGTTCATTGCCTTTCTTGAGTGCTCTATCTAGTGTTAGGGCTACATCTGTTGCTGTTCCTCACAGGTCATGCATGTCATCCTGAGACACCTTGCAGCCCTTAGGGAACACTAATCTAGGGCACCGTAACCTTGTTAGGCCACCTTAGCCTACGGTTCCATAGCCCAGGGTGCCTTCTATGGTGCCTTGTCCAGGGGTGCCTAATATGGCGCTTAGCCTAAGGAGCCCTATAGGGCATCTTATGAGGCACCTTACAGGGCACTTTACAAGGCACCTTATAAGGCGCCTTGTAACGCACATTAGTCTAAGGCGCCTTGTAACATGTGTTTGATACGGCTTGCTGTAACGATGCACCACCCACGCCTTTATAGGGGCATCTGTAACTTTACCGCAGAACCTAACGCGAGTGACATTACCACAGTTTAATAAACATACCCCCATATGTCCCAAGGCTTTCTTTCTTGGGGTCCATGTCCAACCCACTTGAATCATTCTGGGGGATCCTAACAGAAAGCCTAGTGAGATCGTTGGATGTGTTTACTGAGCGCATGGCCTCTCAAGGTGGGGTTGCTTAGCAGGCAGACAGGATTATGTAGCAGGAAATGTACCTGGTGCCAGTAGGTCTAATGTAGTCTGAGTTCCCTAGAAGGAAGGAGTTGTGGGTCCCTGCTATGGGGCCTGTTTAAGTGTTCAGTTGTCCTTGTCATGGTCCCATGTTTTATAAAGAGGCAGGAGATGTGTTCTAGGACACCCAGCAATCCCTTGGGTTCTGGTCAGTGAGGGAGGTTCATAAACAGAAATGTTAATCCTATCTGGGTGATGGCACAGTCACACCTCTCCCTATGATCAGAAGTCGCATCTCTATTGTGCAGAATGGAGAGTCATTTTGTGCCACGTTCCCCCACATTGTAAACCTGCCCTTACGATGTTGTGGTGTTCTATAGAGGTGTTTTGCTTAGCGGGGCATGGGCAAAATGTGATAGTCCTTCCTCGAGTTCTATATCATACTTGGATGTCTGATAGAGAAATGTCAAAAAATACATATGAAAAACATGAAATACAGGTTGTACTTTGAGCAATGTATAGTCCGATGGTAAGAAGGTAGGCCTCATATGCAGCTGATTCTGATTTGATCCGCACTCTGACCTTATGTGTTCTCAGCACTTTCCATAGCTTTGGTCTAAGCAAATAAGGTTTTGGGGGCACCAATAACCTTCAGCAGCCGGCTGACCCTGTGAATCCATGTCCGCAGGGTTACATGTGGCTGCCCCAAACGAATGTCCACATATCCCCTTATACAGTTTGGTGAACACTGCACTGGTGCAGTCTCCGATGGGCCATCAGAACCCTTTAGAGCCCGCCATTTGAAGCCCTGCTTTTAGTGAGACCACATAGGTTGTATTCCAGGGTCTCTTTGGCCAGCCGATGTGCAGGATATGGCCCCATGTGACATATATCCTGTACTGGCAGTACATTATTCTGAGCAGTGGGGTCTGTGCTTCACATCCTGATTTCAATATCGTGGAGGCGGTTTGGTGCACGCGTGTTCTATGGAGACCGCAGTGACACAACGTGCTTTGTGTGACTTTGCAACAGTTCTGTAGGTCACTCAGGCACAGTGTTTCTGTTCCTGGGCCTTGGATCTGGCTATTCTTACAGGCCCGGTCTGGGGGAAGGTTGTTGTGACATCAGGGCTCTCATTCATTACTGTATGATCAAGTGTCAGGAGCACATAGAGCCTGGGTGGCAGCAGCAGCAGGTTGGTTACCTAGTGATGGGCGGGTCAGTGGTTTGAAACCCATCCCACACTATGGCCTTGTCTCTGTCAGGGGATACTGTATGGAGAACAGCAACATAAAGTAAATGATTAATGTAATAAATGAGCACATATAAATAAAACTATTTATGCATCAAATGTAAAAAAAAAAATACATACATTAAAACCAGATAGAAGCCAAATTATGATTATCTTAAAAGCTAACTCTATGCATATAAAGCACGATGCAATCGAAATGTTAAGAGAGAGAGAGGCATTTTGAACGCAGAACCCATATCGGCATAATGGTGAATGGGAATAAAACAAGAGAGAGGAGGGACATATTTGAATAGTAGAAAGGGAGAGGCACCAATTATACTCACTTCGAGTTTATAGGACCAAACTTGTGAGTCCACAGAGGGCAATTCCAAAAAGTTGTACACTGTCTGTTGTTAGTAAAAATAGTATAAAATACATTTGTAAAAACAAGCAAACTAAAAAATGTATAAATAATAATGAGTCCATATGTGTATAACAAAAGAACGAAATAGGCATACCCTGTGCATGCAGAATACATACAATCAAAAGAAAGACAACAGCTGCAGAGGAAATACTTATACTGATGTGTCATGATTGATATTGTGTACCTCTCGGTACACTGTGAATCCGCTTGATACCACAAATCATTGCGGAAAAAACTCCAGCCACAAAAATAAAAAAGAAGTTAAAAGAGACCTTTAAAACCAGACCCATCTAACTCCCAAGCAAAAAATGACAGTACATTCTGAGTGTGGACATGTTGATGCATGGATTAGGTACTGTTAGCAGTGGCAAGTGTGCCAAGGCACCCCAGATCCACTGGCAGTCATGTTTTAGTGTTAAACAGAGAACATGTGGTGACAATGGCCATTGCAGCCCACACCCGCTATGCACAGGCAGCTGGAGCCCTACAAGCATTATAAATGGCTAGCAGTAAGGGACATTGTTGGCATGCCCCCGCTATGTGTGCCCATTTCATCAGGGAGCCAGTCTCGAGCACTGGCACTGCAGTTGCCAATGTACCTTGGTCAGGTACATAAAATAAGGACCAAGTAACGTAGCCACTTCTGAGGCAATGGAGGGTGGTGGTATGTGGCCTGTGATAAGGAAGCTTATCATAGCTCAGGAAGGAGCTATAGAAAAGGTGAAGTGACTCTGAACAAGCAACCTGTCAGTTCTGGTAGAAATAAGAAAACAGAATTTTCCCATAAAAGACTACCAGTCCCAGAATGCACCAGGTTTCCAACAGCCATGAGAGGAGCTGAAGTGGGGAAACGTGTGTTCAATCAGGAGGGCTATGAGGTAATCCCTAAGCACTCATCTCAAAGGGCAGGGCCTGATTCAGCACAGCTGCGCTGTGTTAGGGCGGAGCACTCATCCAAGCAGAATAAGAGTAGAGTTTATTCTACAGATGACCATCTTCATGATCACCTTGGATATCCAGAGAATTGTCCTCAGTATCCTGAGAATCAGCTTGAGTTTGATCATCAGTTTCATCTGAAGGATCATCAGAAGCAGAAGCCAAACCGGACGGACAGAGAGGGAAAGAGACCCTTTGGAAGAAGGAAGAGAAAAGTCTTTGAGAGGTCTAGAAGAGTCCAAAGCAGTACGTATACTGGGAGGTATTCCAAGGGCCAGCATACACCATTGGACTGGGGAAAGCCAGAGGAATGGTGCTGCAGAGTTAGGAATCACCAGAGGCTACCTGTGAGGGAGACGGCTGCACGTGGAAGAGACCCTAAGACCTGTGCCAGAAGGTATGTGAAGAGAGATCCAGTGTCCAGGGATCTGGATTGGAAGGCTGGACATAAGAACTGGACTACATACTGGCCAGGCTATATAGAGAGGAACTCTAGCAGCAATGGAAGCTCAGGTATGAACACTGATCTATGCCCTAGCTATAACCTTGAAAGACAGCAGGGAAACAAGTATTCTCCTGAAAATGCTCCATTGAGAGATTCATCTGTGCCAATCCATGATATTGAACCCATGCTTGTTGAACAAGGGGGAATAATAGCAGATGAGGATCCTGTTTATATGGACTGCTCTCTATCTAAACTCCATTGGTAACTTTCTGTTATAAAGTACAGCAACCATCACAAAGAAATACAAATTTGTTCTTTAATCTACTCAGAAAAGCTCCTGAAGCAGGATTTGACCCACACAGTGGAAGGCAAGCCAGCTAAGGGGTTTCAGCTGGTGACTGCTAGCAATTAAGCCTTACCTAATTGCTTGTGAGCTAGGAGAGAATCACTTCTGTATCTATGTGGGAAGTAATCAGAAGTTAACCTGAAAAGAACAGTTTGTTTCTTGCTTTGTGGCTTTTCATTTGTTGTTTTCCTGATTTTGACTTTGTTTTTCCAAGTTAACACTGAAAGCAAGTTACCTAATTTATGTGCTACCAAGCATATCTGTGTTGGGAGAAATAACCCCATAAATAAATATCTTATTGGCTTTACCCAAGAGCACAACTAAATTATTGTCAGCAGCTGTGTCTGGTGTGAATGAACTACATTGCCCACAATACCTTGCAAATCATATAGATATATGCACTTGACAAGACTGTGAAGATTCTCACCCAGGCAGCCGTCTGACAGGCCAAGGACCAAAATTGTGCTAGTGGGATGTGAATCCAGGTTCCTTGCTTTCCCACGCCTGTGCTCTAACTAGTCAGGCCTAGGATACGGAGTATTCAATGGTGTATGGCACCCTATAAAGCGGCGCTGGTAACGGCTGTTGCAGATCCTGCAGTCCTGACATAACTGATGCGGAACCCTATATTCTGGAGGAAATGGCAGCCAGTGTGAGGAGCCCATGCTTCTCAGATGCCGATCTGCGGCTGATTGCCCAGCTAATTGCCCCAAGGTAGCAGAAGCTGTTCCCCTCTGCCGGGGTGAGGCATGACCGGGCACGGATGATGAGGGCCTGGGAGCATCTGCACCAGTGTTATCTGAACTCGACGGATTACTGCTTTTTAACATATACATAAATGACCTGGAAATGGGAATAACAAGTGAGGTAATCAAATTTGCAAATGACACAAAACTATTCAAAGTTGTTAAAACCCATAAGGATTGTTAAAAATTGCAAGAGGACCTTGATAAACTGGAAGACTGGGTATCCAAATGGCAGATGAAATTTAATGTGGACAAGTGCAAAGTTATGCACTTAGAAAAGAACAACCCAAACTATGGTTACACGATGCAAGGTTCCACATTGGGAACCACTACCCAGGAAAAAGATTTAGGTGTCATGGTGGATAACATGTTAAAAACCTCCACCCAGTGTGCAGCGGCAGCCAAGAGAGCAAATAGAATGCTAGGTATCATAAGGAAAGTAATGGAGAATAAAACAAAGGATATCATAATGGCTCTGTATTGTTCCATGGTGCGACCACACTTTGAATATTGTGTGCAATTCTTCTTGCCATATCTTAAAAAGGATATAGCACTATTAGAAAGGATACAGAGAAGAGCCACCAAAATGGTAAAGGGAATGGAAAGATACCCCTATGAAGAGAGGCTAAAAAGGTTAGGGCTCTTCAACCTGGAAAAGAGACGGTTGAGGAGAGATATGATAGAGGTCTATAAATTAATGAATGGAGTGTAACGGGTAAATGTAGATCGATTGTTTACGCCATCAAAATATAGAAAGACTAGGGAACATGCAATGAAGTTACAGGGTAACCTATTTAAGGCTAATAGGAGAAAATATTTTTTCAGTCAATATGTAATAAAACTGGAATTTGTTACTGAAGAATGTAATACTTCAATGGGAATGCCGGGTTTAAAATAGGTTTGGAAAAGTTCCTGGAGGAAAGGTCCATAGACCATTATTAAAGAGGACCCGGGATATCCACTGCTTGATCCAATACAAGCATTATGGAACCTGTGTCTGTTGGGGAAGCTGCTAGGTACTTATGACCTAGATTGGCTACTGTTAGAAACAGGACTGGGCTTGATGGAACTTGGTCTGACCCAGTATGGCATATCTTATGTTCTTATGTTAATAGTTACTGCACAGACTTTGCACTCATTGTTCGTTAATTTCTGGATCTAACACATAAGTGCAAAAACAATTTACTGCATAGGAGCATCCGTCCCAAGGGAAATAGTTTTGAACATCAGGGAAATGAACAATCCTCCAAGACATTGCCTAAAAGAGAGGTTAACTGGAGGCTATGGCTGATGAGAAGCAAATGTAAATGCTGATGGGTAAAACGTCTGAGGTACATGTGTACTACCATACTACATTCTGGTATGCACACATATACATGGGAGGTCCACAACATGCCCCTTTAAGGCCCTGGATGCTGTCATAGCACCTCTCCTATGTTCTTAAAAAGATTGGCTTTCCTACAGCTATGAGAATTAAAAAGAAAATTCTAGCCTTCAAACTGGAATGCTCCAAGATCCATGTTGAATGATGCTGAGAAGATCAAGAAAATGTGAAAAGAATATACAGAGTCATTATACCATAAAGATCAAGTGGACCAACATCCATTTCAACCTGTACATTATGATCAGGAACCATTGGTGATGAAAGAAGAAGTCGAAGCAGCATTGAAAGCCTTATCAAAAAACAAAGCACTGGGCACTGATGGCATTCCCATTGAAGTATTATAGCAATTGGATGCAGTTGTTACCATACTTACAAGGCTCTGCCAGGAAATTTGGAAGACAACATCATGGCCAAGTGACTGGAAAAGATCTGTGTTTATACCAATACTAAAGAAAGGTGATTCAACTGACTGTGGAAATTGTCGCACAATCACTCTAATCTCACATGCCAGCAAGATTCTACTCAAGATTATTCAGCAGAGACTACAACTATACCTGGAATGAGAACTGCTTGAAGTGCAAGCAGGATTTAGGAAAGGACGAGAAATGAGGGCCACATTAAGAAGCATGGGTATTCCAGAACACCTGATATTTCTCTTGCACAGCCTTTATGTTGATCAAGAAGCAACAGTTCCAACAGAACAAGAAGAGACAGTATAACATAAAATCAGCAAAGGTGTACAACATGGCTGAATATTTTCTCCCTACCTGTTTAATTTATATGCAGAACAAATCATCAGAGAAGTAGGACTGTATAAAGACAACCGAAGTGTGAAGATTGGTGGAAGATCATCAACAACCTTCACTATGCTGATGACACCACATCACTGGCTGAAATTTAAGATGATCTGAAACATTTTCTTCTCAAGATCAAGGAACATAGTCTTAAAATGGGCCTGCACCTTAATGTAAAGAAGACAAAAATCCTGACAACTGGCAAAATCAATAAGTTCATCGTTGATGGAGAAAAAATTGAAATAGTTGACAACTTTAACCTACTTGGATCAACTATCAATAAAGAAACCACAAGCAGTCAAGAAATCCAGTGATGTATTGCTCTTGGCAGAATGGCTATGAAGGACCTAGACAAGATTTTCAAGAGCAGAGATGTCTTTCTCCATACAAAGATTCAACTTGTCCAAGCCATGGTATTTTCAATAACGTCATATGGATGCAAAAGTTGGACAATGAAAAAGATAGACAGGAAGAAAACCAATGCCTTTGAATTATGGTGCTGGAGACAAATTCTGTGAATACCATGGACTTCCCGAAGAACAAACCAGTCAGTACTAGAGGAGATCAAATCTAAACTTTCTTTAGAAGCTCAGTTGACAAGGCTTTGACTTTCATACTTTGGACACATCATGTGAAGAGAGAGATCATTAGAAGAAAGACATAATGCTTGGCAAGGTAGAAGGTCAATGCAAAAGAGGAAGGCCAGCAATGAGATGGATCGATACAATAAGAGCAGCTATGGGTGAAACTCTTTCAATAAAGAGTTTCTGCATATTACACTCCTACATGTAGGCCTGGTCCTTGGTGTCCACTCTTGTTTGATACTCTATCAACAACAAGCTGCCTGATTGAAGACTGAACACAGTTTAGGACAACTATCCAGAGGGTCACCATGAGTCGACACTCGACGGCACTTAACAACAACATCTCACCCCTCTCTCCCTTTCTCTCTCCCCTTCTCCATATGGCATCTCCTCTCTCCCTCTTCCATTCAGAATCTACTCTCTCTCTCTCTCTCCTCCCCCAACTCCATCCAACATCTCCCTTGTCTGCCGAATCCCCCCTAGTGTCCCTTGTCAAGCATTTCACCTCTGTCTTCATAATCCCCGAGTGTCCAGCATCTTCTCTCTATCTCCCTATTTCTCCTTACCCCCTCTGTGTCCAGCATCTTCCTTGTCTTTCTACTCACCTGTGTTAAGCAACTCCCTATCACTTTATTAAGTCCTCATGTCCAGCATCTCCACTGCCACCCTATTCTCTCCCCGTCTTCAGCTTTGCCATTTGTATCCTTAGCCTTCTTTTCTCCACCCACGAGTCCACATTCCATGTCACTCAACTTCCTCTCCTGTGTCCACTCCCTACCCACCATATTCCCTTTCTTTCCCCCTCAGCCAATATCTCATATTTCTTACCTCCCCCAGCATTTCCCCTTTGTGTCCCATAGCCAGCATATTCATCACCCAATTTCTCCTCTTGTATCTACCCCTCTAAGCCATCAGATCCCCTTTCTTCCTCCCATGCAGCATCTTTTGTTTTTCCCTCCTCTCCCCCCTGATCCAGCGTCTTCTCAGTAACACATGGCAAACCTCCAGTAATCATTCAATGCCTACTATCACGTGCATGCATGATTGATGGCTTATTAATGATCAGTTAATGGGACCATGCAAATAATCATCTGGACTCACATGTATAAAACGTACACACGAGAAGCATGAGCATGCAATATAAACATACAACACAGGCCATTGCACTTGCAGACTCATGTACAGCTATGCAAATATACAAGAAAGCTTCCCCTTCCCCATCCCTGGATATAGCATCTCCTGCTTCTTCCCCCAGCAGCCACCTCGACCACTTCTTTTGATGTGTGGCAGAGTGACTAAGTATCTAAAAAAGGCATGGGGATGTTCACTCCCTGTATGCTGCTGATGGCTCTGCTGGTTTTGTTCCTCTGATGCAAGTTTCCTGTTTCTGAGGTCCGCGACTGGCAAAGCAATCAATGGTATACAGGGTGTGAACATCCATGTGCCTTTAGATACTTAGCTACTTTGCCATGAGTCAAAAGAAGTTGTGGAAAACACCCACAAATAGGAACAGAAGTGAAGGGGCTCTTGAATGATTTACAGAAGATTGTGCTCATGAGAAACTAGCTACATTAAAAGTAGATAAAGCAATGGGGTCAGATGGGATACATCCGAGAGTATTGAAGGAACTTGGGGGAAGTTCTAGCAGCTCCACTGTCTGACCTTTTCAATGCTTCTTTAGAATCGGGAGTGGTACCAGAGGAATGGAGAAAGTGGCATGTGGTCCCTTTACACAAAACCAAAAGTAAGGATGAGGTTGAGAACTACAAGTCAGTTAGTCTGACATCCGTGGTGAGTAAATTCATGGAAAAGCTGCTAAAACAGAGGATAGTGAGGTTTCTGGAGTCCAATTGATTGCAGGATCTGAAGCAGCATGAGTTTACTAGATGCAGGTCTTGTCAGACAAATCTGATTGATTTCTTTGACTGGGTAACCAGAGAGTTGGACCGAGGGAGAGCCCTAGATGTGGTGTACTTAGATTTCAATAAAGCTTTTGATACCATTCCACACAGGCGACTTATAAATAAATTGATCACACTAGGGATGGACCCTAAAGTGACTGACTGGGTTAGAAAATGGTTGAGTGGGGAGCGACAAAGTGTACAGGTAAATGGAGCTCACTCTGAGGAGAAGGAAGTTACCAGTGGTGTGCAACAGGGATTTGTCCTTGGTCTGATTATTTTTAACATTTTTGTTAGTAATATTGTGGAAGGACTGTCGGGTAAGGTTTGCCTCTTTGCGGATAATACTAACATTTGCAATAGAGTAGACACTCAGAAAGGAGTAGATAACATGAGGATGGATTTAGCTAAGCTTGCAAAATGGTTGAGAATTTGGCAGCTGAGATTTAATGCTAAAAAATGCAGGGTCATGTTTTTGGGCTGCAAAAATCCAAGGGAGCGGTACAGTAAAGGGAGTGAAGTACTTCTGTCCTCAAAAGAGGAGTGGGACCTGGGTGCAGGCCCGTAACTAGCCCTGTGTGAGCGGTGTGGCCGCGCAGGGCGCAAAGGCTTAAGGGGCACATTTTAGCTTTATTCCGTTGCCTGCCGCCGCCACTTTTTCTTCTCCCAGCGGCGGCAGGCAATGGAAGAAAGCTAAAATGCACCCCTTAAGCCTTCCGCCAGCATGCTAAGCAGATCTTTCCCTCCCTGCAGGGAGGGAAAGATATGCTTAGCATGCCGGCGATTTGCACATCGGGCACGCCTCTTCTCTCCCGCCGCGGGGGGGGGGGGGGGCCCGATGTGCAAGTCGCAGGGTGCAATCTTCCCTCGGTACGGCCCTGCCTGGGTGTGATAGTTTCTGATGATCTTAAAGTGGCTAAACAGGTAGAAAAGGTAATGGCAGAAGCCAGAAGGATGTTTGGGTGCATAGGGAGAGGAATGGCCAGCAGGAAAAAGAAGGTGATAGTGCCTCTGTATAAATTTTTGGTGCAACTTTATTTGGAGTATTGTGTGCAATTCTGGAGACCGCACCTTCAAAAGGATATAAACAGGATGGTGTCGGTGCAGAGGATGGCTACCCAAATGGTCAGTGGTCTTCATTATAAGCCATATGGGGGACAGACTTAAAGATCTACATATGTATGCAATGCAATGTGTGCCTTTGAGTCAAAGCTGACTCAGCACCTCCTGGGTTTTCTTGGCAGTGTAACCGGAAGTAGATTGCCAGGTCTTCCTTCTGAGGCAATGGAGGTTTAAGTGACCTGTTCAAGGCCACAAGGAGTGCTAGTGAGAACTGAACCCTGGTCTTTTGGTAATTAAGCTACTCCTCCACCCCTTGATATGTATGCTTTAGAGGAAAGTTTAAATACCTCCGTGGCATATATGCCCAGAAGGAGAGCCTCTTTCAACTGAAAGAAAGCTGTACAATGAGGGGACAAAGGATGAAGATGAAAGGGAACAGACTCAGGAGTAAAATGCAGAAATATTTCTTTATGAAAAAGAGAGGTAGATGCATGGAATAGTCTCCCTGTGGAAGTAGTAGAGATCAGGACAGTGTGGGACCAAACACAGAAGATCTGTAAAAGGAGAAAAGGGTATAGTAGTTGGTATGGAAGGGCAGACTAGATAGGCCATATGTTTTTTTTCTGCCATCATGTTTCTATGTTTCTGTAAGTGGTAACTGGGGTGGGGGGGGAGGGGAGCAGGGAGAGAGTTCCTGGGGAAAAGAAGATTGTATCAGCTGCAGCTATGACTCGTCTCAACTGCAAGTCAAACTGGCAAGCAGCTGAGGTGTGTCCTAGCTGCAGCTGGTACTATCTTCTTTTCCACAGCAAATCCACCCCCCCCCCCCCGCCCCCTACTTCAGCTGTCACTTAAACAGAGACACACAATTAAAAAACAAGCAAACATATGGCCATATGTTGGTCCCATGCTTTCTTGAATTCAGATACTGTCCTTGTTTCTACTACCTCCACTGGGAGACTATTCCATGCATCTAACACTCTTTCCATAAAGAAATTTTTCTGCATATTACTCCTGAGTCTATCCCCTTTCACCTTCATCCTATGCCCCCTCGTTGCATAACTTTCTTTCAAATGAATGAGGCTCTTCTCTTGTGCATATATGCCACGGAGGTATTTAAAAGTTTCTCAACGGCACTTAACAACAACATCATATCTCCTCTCTCCCGCCTTTACTCTAATGTATACATATTGAGATCTTTATATATCTGTCTCCATATGACTTATAACGAAGACCACTATTTTGGTAGCCACCCTCTGCACTGACTCCATCCTCTTTATATCCTTTTGAAGGTGTGGTCTCCAGAATTGCACACAATATTCCAAGTGAGCTCTCATCAAGGCAGATTAAATAGCAGTGCTGTCTATCTGTTTGACTTGGAATTGGGGGATGGGGGAGGTTGTGGTTGAGGTAAGACAGCTTAGCCTCCCCAAGTACCTTTGTTGGCCCCTAAAATTCCATTTTATTGGTGATACCTAAATACAGAAAGTAGGTGCAAAAAGATAGTCCCTGATATCCATGGAAGGAAGGGCTGCCTAGAAATTTATATGCCCATAGAAGATTGGCTGAGCAACAGTTTAGTGTCTAAGAGGCTACTAGCAATTATCTGCACTTTTCAGCTCTGATCAGCTTTAACCCTGGAATTACCGAAATTTTTTGGACACACTGAATACCGTTGGGGTCATAAATGACCCCACAACAAATTTTAATTGTTAACCATGAAAAATTTAAACTAAACAGACAAAATATTATTCCAAATTAATATAAATGTTTTGAAATGTAATGCTTTATCATAAAATTACATTAATAAGAGCTGCCATGAAAGCAGTTTTTGCATGCACTTGATGAACACAGTAAAGTACTACAGTCATTTGCATGAGACACAGACAATTTCTGAATGTTCTTTGCAAACATTGCTTGCAGGAGGTGCAAACTATGTTGCTTTTCTTGTCTTTTTCTCTGGAACAGCAGTGACACCTTGCCCTTTTCTTTGGGATCCCGACATTGCAAACAGCATCAGTGTCTTCTTCAATGCTGGAAGAAGTCTCTCTGCAATTACTCTGAAACAGCTGCTATCCGAATTCCAAGAAGAATAGACGGCACCTGTGCTTTGACTTGGACTGCCATTCTGGATTTAGTGACATCCAAACAATGAAGGCGTTCAAAGCACTGATGTCCAACATGTTGTAGAAGATTGTCACTGGCCAGCATCTTGTCATTCGTTTTGTGGTATACGTGTGCAACATTTGATCTGCCATATCTACTTCACCTTTACTAGACTTATAGTCCAAGATCATGCGTGGTTTTTTGTCTGGACGTGTGTTATCTACTTCTTCTTGATCATGCAAACTGCTCAGAAGAACAACCACTTTTCCTTTCTTTGGGCAATAGGAAACCAGAGTGGCGTCATCGCAAAAGGCAAACAGTGAAGTGAATACCTCTCGGCCCTTTGCTGTTACAAATTCTGGAGGTAATTCTTTTCTGTTCTTTCAAACTGTCCACAAAAGTGTCATTTGTTTTTCTAGCAATTTCCGTGACAGGGATAAACTGCAGAAGAAATTGTCAACAGTAACATTTCTGCCAGATCGCATCAATCCTTCAGTGAGTTGCAGCACAACCCTTTCACCCTGATTCTGTTCCCTGTTTTGTCAGAGTTCCCTTCCTGTATATACTTGAAGACGCAAAACATATGATGTTGCACTGTCACACAACATCCATAGCTTTATGCCATATTTCCCAGGTTTGCTGGGAATATATTGTCTGAACGGAACACGGCCACGAAATGTAAGCAGTTGCTCATCCACAGTAACATTTTCACCAGGAACAAAGGCGTCACTTAGAGCTACTTCCCAGGTATCCAAAATGTGTCTGATTGGAGCAAGCTTATCCACGCCTCGTTGTTCATGTCTGTTGGTTGCATCATCAAATTTGAGAGCACAAGAAATTTGCTGAAAATGGTTACGGGCCATATTTTTGCCGAAAACAGAACGATCATCTTCAAGGTTCCACAACTGAACTATGGATTCATTTCGTGACTTGTACACGCCTGAGAGGATCAGAAGTCCAAGAAAATGTTGAAATTCTCCGTCTGTCAAATCTTTCCAGGTGTCATCATAAATGTGTCTTCCTTGTTTGCTCGTCCACATCATGATTTCATTCAATAAGTTCTTCCTCATGAACAAGTGGAATGCTGCGAGAGGGCCATCAACATTTCGTACAGCATACCTTGTAGGACTTGTTGTACAGGCATTACATTAGCTCTGGCGTATCTTCCAGCAGCTTGCTTTATAGGTCTCCTGTTCCATGATGTGGCATCCTTAGATACATAGGCTTCAATGGCAATATTTTTGCTTATAGTTGATGACCTCTTAGCTCCTCTATGACCACAACTAAGATTCCTCACAGATGATACTGACACCGAGGACTCCTGCCTTCTTCCCCATCCAGCACAGCCTCGACCGTTGCCTCGACCTGTAACTTGACTCTTTGCTGCAGGCAATGTTACTGGCTCAACATCAGTCTCACATTCACTTGGCGACCAACTGCTGCCACCATCTGAATCATGACTGTCATCATCAGATTTATCGCCCGAACTTGGCTGATATGCTTCTTCGCTTGCTGTATATGTTGCATCATCAGACAACTCAGAGCCGTCACTGTCAGCATCTCGTTGCAATATTTCTTTTACTTGGACAGCTGAATACTTTCATTTTGACATCATAAACAATAACCTAAAATAAATAAACAAAGATAAAGTTGAATAAAATGCAAAGCAGTTTTACTATAGGTGTACAATAATCATGATGAAATAATGAGAGAACGTATGATATCAATTACAGAAAATGTGTAATTTTCATAAAATAAGAGTACAAAAAAATAAATGATACATAATTAATGATAAATACCTTTGTCAGATCAAAAAATTCACAAAACTGCAAATTGTATCACAATCCAAACCGGACATAAGCAACTGGGTTCAAAAATGACCCCACTGGTACTCTGTGCTGCAATTCATCACTAGCGTCAGCTAGCGGATGAAAATTATTCCTCTCATGGCGCAATATAAAGAGAATATTGACATGTGAAAAGTCATAAAAAGATTGCATTCTTGAACAACTAGTTTCCGAGATACGCGTTGTGAAACTTGCAATGGGGTCACTTTGGACCCCATCGGTACTCCCAGGGTTAAGCTGTCTGGTTCTCAGGAAAAAAGTCTAAAATTGTGACTTGGGAATTTGAAGTATACTATAATGTACAGCCATTCTCTTTTATTGACATGAAATTATAATAAAAGATAACTTTATTCTTCCTAAAACAGCTCCCATGTAAGTCTTTGAATTATTATTGGATTGTATAAGAGAGTGACAGTAAGACTAGGTGACTTGCTAAAAGTGTGTCGGAGAGTGAGGATCACATAAGGGTGACTGGGTCATTTCTGAAACAAACGAAAGTCTGGATACACTGTTCCTTATCTAAAAAGCATGGCTATGACTTTGGCAAGAAGCTGAAGTTTAAGAACAATGGGCCCGATATTCAGTGGCGGTTGAGGCTAGCACCAGTACAGCACCTAGCTGTCGCTGTTGAAGAGTTAACCCGCTTATTCGGTTTTGGGAGCATATCCGGCCACTGGCATTAAATATCTGGGTCTGCTGCACAGCATCACACAATGCAGACGATAACTGGGCAGTGGCGGTATTCAGCTTCTGCCGGTTAGTTTCGGCGGCAAAGGTTAGGAGCTTTTGCTGCGGCTAACTTTCGCCATTGAGTGATAAAAAAATAGTGGCTGAATATTGGCGCTGAGTGGTTATCCCTGGGCACCGCCCCGGCATGACCCGGAACGCCCTGATACTAACCGTTTAGCACCGAGGCATATTGCGGCAGTATCCGGGAATATTCAGCAGCACTAACAGTGTTAGAGGCAGTTAACTGCTTTGCAATATAACATTGATAAGTGCAGGTCCTCTATGAACTTCACGTTGAGTGAAAAAATAAATTAATGAACTAATAAAAGAAAATATTTTTTCAATCAACGTGTAATCAAACTCTGGAATTTGTTACCGGAGGATGTAGTAAAGGCTGTTAGTGTAGCTGGGTTTAAAAAAGGTTTGGACAAGTTCCTGGAGGAAAGGTCCATAAACCATTATTAAGAAGGGACTCAGGATATCAATGCTTGACCCAGTACAAGCATTGCGGAACCTGTGTCTTTTGGGGAAACTGCTAGGTACGTATGACCTAGATTGGCCACTGTTGGAAACAGGATACTGGGTTTGATGGACCTTGGTCTGACCAAGTATGGCATATATTATGTTCTTATGTTCTTAAATATTTTCTTTTATTAGTCTTAAATAGTTTACCCTGTAGCTTCATTGCATGTCCCCTAGTCTTTCTATATTCTGATATTGTAAACAATCGATCTACTTTTACCCGGTCAACTCGGTTCATTAATTTATAGACATATCATATCTCCCCTCAGCCGTCTCTTTTCCAGGTTAAAGAACCCTAACCTTTTTAGACTTTTTTCATAGGAGTATCCTTCCATTCCCTTTACCATTTTGGTGACTTTTCTCTGAACCTTTTCTAATAACGCTATATCCATTTTAAGATACGGCGACCAGAACTGCACACAATATTCAAGGTGCAGTCTCACCATGGAATGATATAGAGGTATTATAATATCTTTTGTTTTATTTTCCATTGCTTTCCTTATGATACCTAGCATTCTATTTGCTCTCTTAGCTGCCGATGCACACTGGGCCGAGGGTTTTAACATGTTATCCGCAATGACGCCTAAATCTTTTTCCTGGGTGGTGGTTCCTAATGTGGAACCTTGCATCTTGTAACCATAGTTTGGGTTGTTCTTCTCTAGGTGTATAACTTTGCACTTGACCACATTAAATTTCATCTGCCATTTTGATGCCCAGTCTTCCAATTTATTTTATTTATTTATTCATTTGCGCACAATTTTTATACCGCTCCTTCCGGTGATCAGCAGCGGTTTACATTTTAACAATTTGTTCTACAACAATTAGGAGTTACATAAAACATCAGTAACATATAACAATAGTAACAGTAGTAACAGTAGACAAACTATGTACAAATAACAGCAGTAATAATAGAATAAACAATGTACAACCCATGGATATCTGTTAAATAAAGCAATATTTACAGTAGTCAGCCTATGTATAAGGTTATGTTAGTAAGGGATTCGTAGGCCTCAAAATATGTACATGAGATAGGGGACGTGTATTTTTGGTTATCTAAATATATATTTCTATATTTATCAAGCTCCTCTTGCAATTTTCCACAATCCTCTTGGGTTTTAACAACTTAAAATAGTTTTGTGTCATCTGCAAATTTCATAACCTCACTCGTTATTCCCTTTTCCAGGTCATTTATGAATATGTCAAAAAGCAGCGGACCCAGCACAGATCTCTGGTGTACACCACTATTCACCTTTCTCCATTGGGAAGATTGGCCATTTACCCCTTACTTCTGCTTTCTATCTTTTCACCAATTCCTGATCCACAATATTACACTGCCTCCTATCCCATGACTCTTTAGTTTTGCCAAAAGTCTCTGATGAGGGACTTTGTCAAAGGCTTTCTGAAAGTCCAGATACACTATATCAATCGACTCACCTTTGTCCACCTGTTTATTCAGACCTTCAAAAAAACATAACAGATTAGTAAGACAAGATCTTCCTTGTCTAAAGCCATGTTGGCTGTCTCCCATTAGGCCATGACTATCTAAATGCTGAGTAATTTTGTTCTTTATGATGGTTTCTATCATTTTTCCCAGTACTGACATCAGGCTCACCGGTCTGTAGTTTCCCAGATCACCCCTGGAACCCTTTTTAAAAATTGGCATTACATTGGCGATCCTCCATTCTTCAGGTATTACAAATGATTTTAATGATAGATCACAGATTACTAATAGCAGGTCTGCAATCTCATATTTCATTTCTTTCAATACCCTTGGATGTATACCATCTGGCCCAGGTGATTTGCTACTCTTCAGTTTATCTAATAGTTGTAATACATCTTCCCGATGTATCGATATTTCCTTCAATTCTTCTGCACCTTTAAATACCACTTCAGTCATGGGTAACATCCCTACATCTTCCTCAGTAAAGACCGAAGCAAAGAATTCATTCAGTCTCTCCACTATTGCCTTGTCGCCTCTTAGTGCCCCTTTAACCCCTCTATCATCTAATGGATCAACTGACTCTCTCACAGGTTTTTTGCTATGGATGTACAGAAAAAAATCTTTATTTTGCGTTTTTGCTTCCGCAGCAGGCTTCTTCTTAAATTCTCCCTTTGCCTGCCTTATCAATGCCTTGCATTTGACTTGCCAGTGCTTGTGCTGTTTCCAGGTTTCGTCGTTTGGCTCTTTTTTTCCATTTCCTGAAAGATGCTTTTTTGGCAACAACAGCCTCTCTGACCTCACCTTTAAACCATGCAGGCAGTTTTTTGGACTTTCTTCCACTTTTCTTAAAGCTTTGAATACAGCTGGTCTGGGCTTCCAAGATAGTAGTTTTCAACAACACCCAAGCTTGTTGTAAGTCTTCAACCTTTGCAACTGCTCCTTTTAGTTTTTTCTTAACTATTTCCTCATTTTATCATAGTCTCCATTTCGAAATTTAAAAGGTAGTACTTTGGATTTCCTTACTATCCCTCCTCCACTAAATATCAAACGCGATCATGCTATGATTACTTTTGTCAAGTGGCCCCAACACCCTTATCTCTTGCACCAGATCTGGTGTTCCACTAAGGACTAGGTCCAATATGGCTTCCCCTCTGGTCGGTTCATTAACCAGCTGCTCCAAGAAGCAGTCATTTATTTCATCTAAAAACTTTATCTCCCTAGCATGTCCTGCCGTGACCTCTGACCCAGTCGATACCGGGGTAATTGAAATCACCCATTATTATTACTGTATTACTAACTTTTGTTAGCTTCCCTGATTTCTTTGAGCATTTCATCATCCATTTGTTCATTCTGGCCAGGTGGTCGATAGTACATCCCCACTACCATCGCCTTCCCCTTTTTACATGGAATTTCAATCCATAGAGATTCTACAGCAAATTTTGTTACCTGCAAAACTTTAATCCTTTCTGACTCAATGCCCTCTCTAACATAGAGCGCAACCCCTCCACCAATTTGATCAGCTCTATCATTACGATATAGTTTGTACCCAGGTATCACAGTGTCCCACTGGTTGTCCTCCTTCCACCATGTCTCTGATATTCCAATCATATCTAACCTCTCATTTAGTGCTATATATTCTAACTCTCCTATCTTATTTTTTAGACTTCTAGCATTTGCATACAAGCATTTTAGAGACTGTATTTTATTCATATTAATCTGGCTATTGGTAGACATGGGTAATTTGGGATCTTTAAGGTCTGTCTGCTCTATACTCGAGGGCATTTGGGCTACTTTATTCTTTTTTTGAACCTCTCTTCTTTTGGTAGTATCCTTCAAGGATACATTCTTCTGAACCATACGCTCTTGGGTGACGGTCGGCTTTCCCCTATCTTGGGCAATTGTCGGCTTTCCCCTATTATGTTCTGGGCTAATTGGAGGGGGTGGATGCTATGCTTTGAGAGGCCATGGTATATGAGGTTGCAGTAGTCAAGGTTAGAGGAGGTAAGAGCTTGGCAAATGGTATGGAAAGAGTCTGGGTTTAATAGAGGGTGAAAGTTTCTCAATGTTCTGATCTTAGAGTAAATTGAATGAGTTGTTTTACGTATTTGTTCTTGGAAGGTGAGATGTTGATCAAGTATTACGCCTAGGCAGGGCTGTACCGAGAGTGAAATGTGCCCTGTGCAACTTGCACATCGGGCACGCGCCCCCCCCCCTCCCGCACCGCCATCTAGCCACTTTATGGGGGCAGGCAGGGCCGGATTTACCTTGAGTGAGGCCCTACGCCAACAAAAATTGTGGGCCCCCAGCAGGGGCGGCCCAAGGGGGGTGCGGGGCCTCATTTGCATAAGGGGCCTCATTTGCATAAACATTTGCATAATGTTACCATATACTAACTTATAGTAAACGTGCCTCTTAATGAGTGTATGGATAAAGAAAGACTGAAAGATTTCTACATTACTATAATCCAGTGCCAACTGCCAGACACATTAGGAACTACTACAAACACTGCCCATTTAGAACCCATAGTAAACCCGCCGTATCCTAACAGCACTACCAGGACTCACAAAGCACCATACCCTACCAATCAAAAGGCAACACTGCAAATATTAAACCAATACATTTCAGAGAACAACAATACATGACCTACTGGGGAAAGAGAACAAGTGGCAATGTCAAATAGGAATTATATAAACAGAACACCTCAGCTCAGTTACACATGCAGAACATAGACCATCAAACAAGTAATCACAATTTAGAAACAGGAAGACAATAATTAAACTGGGAATCCCAAAAGCCAAACTTGGAAAGTACAACACTGTAGAAATAAAACTATACATTAATTTGCTCTTGTACTAAACAAAGCGCAGACGTTAATGATGCAGATTTACCAAAGCTGACATATTCCAATTAATAAATTCAAAATAAAGAGATATTTTTCTACCTTTTGTGCATTTTTTTCAGCTGCAATTGCTCCAGCCACTTTCTTCTGGTTTCTTCGTGTCTTCTGCTAACTCTCCATCGTCTGCTGTCCATTTGTCCTTTCTTCTCTCTTCTAGATTTTTTTCCATTCTCTCTCTACATCTGCTTTAACATACTAATCTTTCTCCTTTTGCTCTTTCCTCATTCCTATTTCATCCACTCAAATTTTACCCCTCCATCCTCAATCCCCACTTACTCTCCCAATACCCGGCCAATTGTAGATTTTTTATCCCTCCCACACAAAATATTTTTCCCTTCTCCATTTTACTCTTCCAGCCCCATCCCATTCTAATCCTCCCCCAACATCAGCTCCCTTCTAGTTCCAGCCTCACCCAGCATCCATTCCCTTCTAGTCCCTGCATCAGCCCATTTCCAGTCCTAGCCACCCATCAGCCCATTTCCAGTCCTAGCAACCCCCCAACCCAATACCAGTCCTAACCCCCCATCAACCCACTTACAGTCCTAACCCCCCATCAACCCATTTTCAGTTTAAGCCCCCCCCTATAACCCATTACCAGTCCTAACCCCCCATCAGCCCACTTCCAGTCCTAACCCCATCAACCCATTTCCAGTCAGCCCCCCATAGCCCATTGCCAGTCCTAACCCCCCATCAGCCCACAGCCCATTACCAGTCCTAACCCCATCAGCCCACCTCCAGTCTTATCCCCCCCAGCCCCTTTCCAGTCCTAGGCCCCCCATAGCCCATTACCAGACAGCCCCCATCAGCCCACAGCCCATTACCAGTCTTAAACCCCCCCCAAAGCCCATTGCCAGTTCTAAGCCCCCCCAACAGCCCACAGTCCATTACCAGTCCTAACCCCATCAACCCACCTCTAGCCTTAACCCCCCCAGCCCATTTCCAGTCCCAGCCCCAGCCCCCCCCAATAGCCCATTACCAGTCCTACCCCCCCACCCCCGTCGGCCTAAAGTAAAATTTAATTTTAAAAAAAAAACCTGCTGGCTGCCGCCGCGGGGCCCCCTCTGCTGCCGCGGCAGCACCGACTGACCCGCGGGGGCCCCCTCTACAAGCTGAATCCGTCGGTTCGTTCCTTCCTCCCTCCCTCCGTGCACGCTGTGAGAGGTGCGAAGGGAGAGTGTCTCCCTCGCGTCTGTTAAGCCTGCAGGGGCTGATGGGAAATTTCCCATCAGCCCCTGCGGGCTTAACAGAGACGCGAGGAGACACTCTCCTTTCGCGTCTCTCACAGCCTGCACGGAGGGAGGGAGGAAGGAACGAATCGACGGATTCAGCTTGTAGAGGGGGCCCCCGCGGGTCAGTCGGTGCTGCCGCGGCAGCAGAGGGGGCCCCGCGGTGGCAGCCAGAAGGTTTTTTTTTAAATTTTATTTTAAAAAAAAATTAACTTGTTCTTTTTTTGTGGGCCCCTGCCAGCTGTGGGCCCTACGCCATGGTGTACATGGCGTATAGGTAAATCCGGCCCTGGGGGCGGGAGAGAAGAGGTGCGCACACGATGTGCAAGTCGCCAGAACACTAAGCAGGTCTGGTCCCTTGGAGAGACCAGACCTGCTTAGTGTGCAGGTGAGAAGACTTAAGGGGCGCATTTTGGCTCTCTGCTGCTGCCTGCTGCTGAAAAAGTGGTGGCAGCAGGCAACGGCAGAGAGCTGAAATGTACCCCTTAAGTCTTAGTGCCTAGGTATTTAACTTCAGTTTTTACAGAGATTGTATAATCACCTAGAACCACAGAAGAAGGGGGGGGGGGGATGTAAGATGGGTCAGTGAATAGGCGGAGGGCTTCTGTTTTGGTTAGGTTGATGAAGAGTTTGTGTTGCTGGAGCCAGTGTCTAATTTGCTTGAAGCAATTGCTGTTATTAATGAAGTCGGGCTTTGCAATGTTTAATGGGGTGAAAAACATAATGTCATCCGTGTAGAGTTGATATTGGATTTTGTAATCTTGGAAAATGTTACATAATATAGATAGGAGGTTCAGCAGATTGCAGTGTGCTTGAATTCACTGAAATCTTTTCTTCAATGCTTTTCCCTTCTCCCAATTTCTCCCTGCCTGTCTTTTTGTTAGCTCCTCTGCTTTGTACTTGTAGACTTCCTTCCATCCCCTGCATGTGCCCTTCTCTAGTCCCCTTTGTTGCTTCTAGCATCTTTTTCACACTCTAATGGATGTCTTGTGCCAAGGGCCGCAATTACTAAAATGTGCGAAGATTTTGCAGTTACCATGCGGTAATTGCCCAAATGAATGGATGACAACTGCAAAATCTCTGCATGTAGAGGGTAATTTTAAAAACATCTGCACAGTTAACATGCGTTGCCATGTGCAATTTGAGGTCTAGTTTATAAAATGAAGCATGAGGATACTTTACTTTATCAAACAGGGGCCGCAGTCTAGTCAGAGCAATTCCACACTTTCTAGAGGAGGCCTGTGCCTAGATTGTTCAGAAGCACAACTCAGTTATAATATTTTATAACTTGCATGCATAATCTTAGGCTCATACCCGCACTCCACCCATGACCCGCCCCTATGCACACCCAACCTGAATTAAGCGCGATAGGCCTTATGCATTTATTTGCAGAACAGTGACTTCCTAAAACACAAATGTAAGTCTAATATAGGGACTTAAGCATGTAAAGCGTAGTTACTCACCTGTAACAGGTGTTCTCCAGGAGCAGCAGGAATCAGTCCTCACATATGGGTGACGTCGGCGCCGATGGAGCCCTCGCGGAGCAATTTTCCCCAGCTTTCAAAGAAAGCCTTTGGGAATTGCAGCGCGCATGCGCGGTCTCCTTCCCGCCCAAGGGTGCCATCTTAGCCAGTCTGATGACATAGCTAAAAGACAGCATAAAAATTTGCAAAAAAACTTAAGCAGATGATTGCAACTCCAAGGGGAGGAGGGAGGGTTGTGAGGACTGATTGCTGCTGCTCCTGGAGAACACCTGTTACAGGTGAGTAACTACGCTTTCTCCAGGACCAAGCAGGAAGTCAGTCCTCACATATGGGACTCCCAAGCTTAAGGCTACCGGAGACCCTAAGCACAAAAATGAGCTCCCTCTAGCTCAGCGGCACAGAAGGAAGGAATCTTCACTGAATTATTACCCACCGGTAGCCCCCATCCGGGATGGAGGGTAGGAGTTGCTCAAACCTCGAAGAGATTTCGGAGGACTGCCTGTCCGAAAGCACTGTCCCTGCGGGACTCCCTCTCGAGGCAGTAATGGACCGCAAAAGTCTGGCTCGAAGACCAAGTAGCGGCCCGGCAGATGTCTGCCAACGGAACAGAGCGGAGGTAAGCCACTGACGTAGCCTTCGCCCGAACACAATGAGCCGTGACTCGACTTTCTAACGAGAGTCCGGCTGCCCCATAAGCCCAAGCGATGCAGTCAGCAACCCAGATGGACAGAGTACGCTTGGAGACCGGGAGCCCCAATTTATTGGGGTCAAAAGACACAAAAAGCTGAGCAGCTTTACGGTGCTCCCGCATACGGTCAAGGTAGAAGTTCAATGCCCTTCTACAGTCCAGGGTATGCAGGACCATTTCAGCTCGGCTGGAGTGTGGCCTGGGAAAGAAGGTCGGAAGTACCACCTCCTGATTGATGTGAAAAGGGGAGACCACTTTTGGAAGAAATTTTGGGTGAGTCCGTAGGACTACCCTATTTTTGTAGAACCGAGTGTAAGGGGGATCAGACACGAGGGCCTGCAATTCACTTACGCGTCTAGCGGAAGTGAGGGCTATCAGGAATAAAGTTTTCCAAGAAAGAAAACGGAGAGAACAGGTAGCCATAGGTTCAAAAGGCGGACAGGTGATCCGCTGTAAAACCACATTCAGATCCCAGTCAGGTGCTGGCGGGCGCAGAGGTGGTTTAAGTAGAAGGAGACCTCGGAGAAACCTCGCTACGCGAGGGTCGCTGGAAAGAGGTCTGCCGTCCACCGGCACATGATGTGCTGAAAGAGCACTGAGGTGAACTTTGACGGAGTTGGACTTAAGTCCCAGATTAGAGAGGTAGAGCAAGTACTGCAAGATCACCGACACCGAGCAGGAGAAGGGATCCTGAGACTGCTGGGCACACCAAGCGGAAAAGCGACGCCATTTAAGGGCGTAGCATTTGCGGGTAGAAGGTCGCCGAGAAGCTAGGACGACCTCTTCCACCTCTGCCGGCAGTAGAAGGGGAGCAAGGACTACCCTTTCAGCAGCCAGGCCATCAGATGTAGAGATCTGAGGTTGGGGTGTAGCAGGGACCCCTGATCCTGTGTTAGGAGATCCGGTTGAAACCCCAGAGGGAACGGATCCTCTACCGCTAATTGCAGCAGGAGTGGAAACCATGGCTGTCTGGGCCAGCGAGGAGCTATCAGGATCATGGAAGCTTTGTCTCGGAGAACCTTGAAAAGAGTTCGAGAGACTAGCGGGATGGGAGGAAAGGCATACAGAAGGCTCTTCGACCATGAGAGCAGAAAAGCATCCGCCGCTACTCGAAGGGGATGCGGCTGACGAGAGCAGAAGCGAGGAAGTTGCTGGTTGAGAGGACTGGCAAAGAGATCCATCGTGGGGAGGCCCCACTTCAGGAAAAGTTTCTGAACTACCAAGGGATCCAGGCGCCACTCGTGCGGCTGGAGGATCCTGCTGAGTTTGTCAGCCAGGCAATTTTCTTGGCCTGGGAGATAAACTGCCTTGAGAAGAATGCCGTGGCTGACGGCCCAAGAGCAGAGCTTCTGTGCTTCTCGACAGAGAAGGAAGGAGCCCGTGCCTCCCTGTTTGTTCACGTAGAACATGGCAACCTGATTGTCTGTCTGGACAAGGACGGACTGGTGAGAAGTCAGGTGGGAGAAAGCCTTGAGAGCCAGACGGATTGCTCTGAGCTCCAGGAAGTTGATCTGCTGAGCAGACTCCCACGTGGTCCAGAGACCTTGAGTACATGCCCCTTGGCAATGCGCTCCCCATCCTAGGAGAGAGGCATCGGTCGTCAGCACTTGAGCCGGCTGAGGTGACTGAAAAGGCATTCCGAGCACCAGGTTCGGCCGATGAAGCCACCACTGTAGAGAAGAGGCCAGCGGTCCGGAGACGCGCACTAAGTCAGCTAGGCCGCCCGTGGCTTGTTGCCACTGCTTGCGAAGGCACCATTGAGCAGGCCGCATATTCAGGCGGGCATTGGGGGTCACGTGGACGGTGGAAGCCATATGGCCGAGTAGTCTCAGGAAGCGCCTGGCTGAGACCAGGGACTGGCTGCGAAAACGGCCGGCTAGGTCCATGAGCCGTTGAGCCCTGTCGAGAGGCAGGAAAGCTCGTGCCTGAGGAGTGTGCAGTCTTGCGCCGATGAACTCGAGATCCTGTGAGGGGAGCAAAGTGGACTTTGCGAAGTTTATGACAAAGCCCAAGTACTGCAGAAGAGTCACAGTGCGGTGTGTGGCTTTTGTGACTTCCGGAGAGGACGATGCTCTGATGAGCCAGTCGTCTAGGTACGGAAAGACATAGAGGCCGTGAAGCCGGAGATAAGCCGCCACCACCGCGAGACATTTTGTGAAGACTCGCGGTGCGGAGGATAGGCCAAAGGGTAGTACTCTGTACTGGTAATGATTTCCTGCCACCACAAACCTTAGGTATTGGCGGTGGCTTGGGTGGATGAGGATGTGCGTGTAGGCATCTTTTAGATCCAAGGAGCATAGCCAATCTCCCTGCTGGAGGTAGGGCAGAAGGATTCCAAGGGTAAGCATCTTGAACTTCTCCCTCACGAGGAACTTGTTGAGGTTGCGCAAGTCCAGGATGGGTCTGAGGCCTCCTGTTCTTTTTGGTATCAGGAAATACCTGGAATAAAAACCTTGACCTCTCAGATGGTGGGGCACCGGTTCCACCGCCTGTTCCTGAAGAAGACTTGCTAACTCCTGAAGGAGTAAGTCTCTGTGCAGAGGGAGTCGTGGAGGTTCTCCCGGGAAATAGGAGGGAAGGACCTGGTGGAAGTGGAGAAGATAGCCTTCTCTTACGACTTGAAGCACCCAGGCATCTGAAGTGATGTTGGACCACCTGTGGGCGAAGTGAACCAGCCGGCCTCCGGTGCTGGGAGGAACCAGCTGAGGGGGAGAGGCTATGCTGATGAAGTCAAAAAACCCCACCCTGCTGAGCAGGGGCCGGTGGTGCAGGCTTGGGGGCTTGCTGCCTACGGGACCCGTTACCCCGTCCCTTGGCCTGCTGACCCTGTTGGGGAGCTGCGGAGGCCTGATATTGAGGGTAGTGTTTATAGGCAGCCGCCTTTCTCGGGTAAAAGGACTTCTTTCCCGAGCCCTTCTTTTTCTGGGAAGGGGCGGAGGTCTTCCTAGAAAGCCTAGTTCTGGTGAGAGTCTCCGTCTCGATTTGTGCAGCCTTTTCAGCCATGGGCTTGCCAAAGAGGTTCTCACCTCGGCAGGGGACATCGACCAACTTGTCCTGCACCCAGGGTTCAAGGTCAGACGACTGAAGCCAAGCCTGTCGGCGGGTACCGATGCCGGCTGCGGCCACTTGAGCCGATGCTTCAAAGCCATCATAGGCTGCTCGGGACATGAATTTGGAGCATTCCCGAATACCAGTTGTCAAGGCCAGGAACCTCCGCAAAGGTTCCTCGGACAGCCCAGCGGAGAATCCGGCTACCTCTTTAGCCAGGTCTCTGAGATACATGCCCATGTAGAGCTGGTAGGTCTGGACCCGACAAGCAAGCATAGAGCCCTGGAAACACTTCTTACCGAGGCCATCCAGGTTACGGGCCTCCCTGCCAGGAGGCACCGAGGAGTACATCTTCTGGCTCTTAAGCCTATGCATGGCCGATTCCACTACCATGGAATGGTGCGGTAGCTGTGCCTTTTGGAAGCCGGGACTCTTGCGGACTCGATAGATGGAATCGACCCGCTTGCTTAATACCGGTGACGATGCCGGACTCTCCCACATGCGGAAGAGTAGTCGTTCCAGCATGGGAGGAACCGGTACAGTAAAGTGTTCCCTGGCGGGAGAGTCATACCGAAGGGCGTCGAGCTCTTCGGCTCAAGGCTCCTCCTCGGGATCCGCAGGGAAGGCCAAAGCCTTGGCCATATCCCTGACGAAGTCCGAGAACCGGGCATCCTCCGGAGGGGACTGCTTCCGAGGTTCGGACTCAGGTGAGTCCGAGGGTACACACCGAGTCCGAAACGAATCAGGTGACTCTTCCTCTTCAGACTCCCAGGCCGACTCCGAGGAGGAATCGGTGGGGTCGGCTCGGGCAGGCGGAGGCGTCGGCTGCCCCGACACCGAGGGAGTCGGCGTCGACGACCTCGGTCCTGAACGGGAGGCCGAGGGTGACCTCGACCGAGGATCGACTCGAGTTCGCATGGACTCGAGGATCGGCTCGGTCTCCGGGGTCGACTTAGACGTCGACGTCCCGGCGGTCGGGGCAGCGGCGCCAGCGAGGCTAGCGATCAGTGCCCGCTGCTGGTCCATGAAGGCAGATAGTCTGCTCTCCAAGGCCGTCAACCTGAGTCCGACCTCAGGTGACCCAGCAGCCCCCGACTCGGGCCCCGACGGCGTCGGGCCCAACGTCGGACCCCTCGGAGGCGAGTCCAGGAGGACTACAGGACTTACCCGAGCAGGCAACTCCGACTCCAGACGAGGTCGCTTCGGGAGGTGCTCCTTCTCCAAAGACCCGGGACGGCTATCGGGGCTATGCGACCTGGCCCTCGCGGAGCCAGGAGCGTCCACCGACGACGCCCTCGCGGGTTTTACCTTCCGTCGATGGTCCCCGGAGGGAGAACCCCTGTCGGAGGAACTTCGGCGATGGTCAGAGCTGGAACCTCTGGACGCCGAGGCCTCCGACGAGGTCCGGGTACGGCCGGGGTCAGCGAAGATTCATTCCCGCTGGTGCCGCCGACTCCTTAACGCTTTGGAGGACATTTTGCTGCAAGCCCCACAGATCAGTTCTTCGTGATCCGGGCCGAGGCAGCGGAGGCAATTATCATGTGTGTCAGTGAGTGACATATTTCTGTCACACTGAACACACCGCTTGAAACCACTGGCAGCCATCGGGGGAAAAAGGGCCCCTGCAAGGTCAAAGGACCGGGCTGCCAGCGAAAAACCGAAAAACGAAACTGACCAAAAATCAGAAAAAAGAAAGAAATAGAAATAAATCACTAAAATCAACTTTTTCAGCGGGGACACGACGGGTACGTCTGTAGGGCTCCGCGGAAAAAAGAAGACTGGCTAAGATGGCACCCTTGGGCGGGAAGGAGACCGCGCATGCGCGCTGCAATTCCCAAAGGCTTTCTTTGAAAGCTGGGGAAAATTGCTCCGCGAGGGCTCCATCGGCGCCGACGTCACCCATATGTGAGGACTGACTTCCTGCTTGGTCCTGGAGAACTAGCATGTAACTCTCTGCGTGTCCCTTAGGAAATCAGCCCCTAACCATCTGGTGAATTCCCAGTATTTTGCCGTGTGGATAATGCAGAGAAAATGTTATTAGTGCACGTAACCAGAAGGCATATTACAAGATGCAGCTAACCCACCTCTAGAGTTAACTGCTCCAAGTTATCTGCTGTGTCAGATGCTAACATGCCATCCCCATCCCTTTCCTGCCTTCTTCCGTATTAGCTGTTTAAAGTGGGCACTAACAATGCACTGTTAACACTGCATTAATTCCTGCATTGAACTAACACAGCTTAATAAATGGGCCCCTAAACATTTAGGTATCTAGGAATGCAACTGAACAAATTATGAAACAGAATATAGTGCTTAAATATGAAGCCAATGAATTTATGAGTAAGAAACTGTGGTGTGTTGGGGAAGCGATATTCAATGGCTAGGGAAATTACAGCAACTAGCTGTCACCACTGGAACAAACACCTGGATATTCCATGCAAGGGCTAAATCCGGTCACTGGTATTGAATATCCGGGTTAGCCAGAGAAGCAGGGAGCTAACAGGGCAGTGGCAATATTGCTCCTTGTTAGCTTCTGTGGCAAATGTTAGGACAACCTTTCAGGTTCCTAACTTTCACCCTTTAGCGATAACTGGGCAATAACAGTTGCTCTGGGTGCTGCCTCCGCTCCGTCCATGCAACGCCATGATGCTAGGAGGTTATCCCTGGGGGGTGCAGCGGTGTCAACCGGGGATATTCAGCAGCATTAATGATGACTACATCCCTCAGTAGTATATTCTGAATCCAAGAAGCTTACTGAAAAGGAATGGGGGGTGTTTTCTTTGCAACCATGATGTGCCACTAAACAAGGCACATCTATTTATTGTTCTTAACCCCATCAATGCAAACTGTTTAAAAGCTGGTGTCCAGTTTAACAGGTCTTCAGCGCTACAGTATATTTTCTGCTAAAATTCCATGAACACTTAAACAAGTTTCAGTTGCAATGGCATACTGTAAATCTGAGAAGTTACGGTCCCCTGGAGAGCAAATATCCTTGCCAGCTGACTGATTGCCTGACTCGCCTTGTGCCAGTAGCAGTTCTCATCATTAACAGCAATGTCATTCAGTTGAAATCCATCACACTGCCCTGTGTTCTCCTCTGTTTACTGAACTGAACCATGACCCTCTCTTTTTATGGCCTTCCTTCACTACTGAGGTTAGGCCATTAGGCCTTCAAATTGCCTTTGGAAGGTGTTGGCACATACTGACCACTAGCTGAGCACTGTCATGGGAATTTGTTGAAGTCAGCCTCAAAGTCCACATTGCATTTTTAACATGACAAGAAAGAGGAACCCAAGTGCTTGTTTGACGGTCAACATGTGGTATTTTAATACTCTAGATTGTGCTTGCTACATATTGGAGGTGGATGTGGCCAGTAGATTTAGGAACGGAAAGCACCCATTTACTTTCTCTTCTAAAACAACCACTTACACGTCCAACCAGCAGTAGCGGGAACACATGTAGATTTATACCTGCTCCGAAGCAGACGTAAACATGTCTGTTGGGTTATAAAGGTTTTTCCACAAGCAAAGCCTGCTTTACACGCCAGAAAAGCCCTTTGAGGAAACTGCTCAGCCATGTACATGCGTATAAGCATGTGTTGTGACAAGACAGCATGTGCTTACATGTACACCATGTTTAGGTATTCCCTGGCTCGTAGTTTGAGCTGAGCAGGGGTGGAGTTGCAATGTAGATGCATATTTTGTAAAATACACACGTGCACACGCAGAGTACGCACACACATTTACAGCATGTTCAGAGCAGATGTACATGTGCACATCAGCATTTACATGCTACAGGGGCTGATGCTGGATGCCTATGTGGCCTCTATAAATAGACTCCTTTTTGGACTTCAGACACAGGTGTCTGTTATAAAATCACACCAGTTCTTACCTAACATCACCTCAGACATGCTTACCTTACATAGGATTGCTCCCTGCATCTACCTTTATATATAGTAAGGATGGGCATAAGACAAATTTTTGTTTCATTTTGTGTTTTTTCCCCAATTTGCATTGTTTTTTTCAATTTATTTCACACTGTCATGTTAGTGACATTTTTAATACACATTCAAACTTTTTAACATATGGAAATGAGCTGTTGGGGTTAATTCCTAAATTGACACAATGTATGCAGATTTAGCATATAGCATGTAGTCCAATGGGTTAATTCGTGAGTTGGGTATCTGAAAATGGGTACATAGATGTGCATATCATGGAAACATCCACAGAGCCACTTTAGAAGGGCAAGTATATAGACATCCCTGGCACAAGAATGTCCAGGTAGTACAGGGATGCAGTAGACGCATGCCCTGGATAGAGCAAAGGAGTCACACATCTAGGGTTCTTGAAAGAGAAAAACCCACCACCTCTGGCTAGCCATGCTCTGCCCATGACCACCTAGGGTTGCCAACTTTTTCACCGAGAAAAACCCGACACCTGTGGCTCCCCATGCTCCACCCATTCTCCTCCCCCAGTCCCGCACCTGCCCCACCCCCAGCCCCACCCACAAAAATTACCGAGGATTCACTCACACCCCCCTCAGTGCTGGTTCACTCACCCCCCTCCCCTCAGTGCTGGTTCACTCACTCGCCCCCCCTCCTCCCTGCTGGTTCACTCACTCACCCCCTCCCCTGCTGGTTCACTCACACCACCCCTCCCCTCCCCTCCCTGCTGGTTCACTTACCCACCCCCGTGTCACTCACTCACCCCCCCCCTTGCTGGTTCACTCACACCATCACCCCCCCTCCCAGCTGGTTCACTCACACCAACCCCGCGCCCCAGCTGGTTCACACCAACCCCCCTCCCATGCTGATTCACTCACCCCCCCCCCTCCTCCACTGCTGGTTCACTCACACCACCCCCCCTTCCACTGCTGGTTCACTCACCCACCCCCCTGTCACTCACTTACCCCCTCCTGCTGGGTCACTCACACCAAACCCCCCCCCCTCCTGCTGGGTCACTCACACCAAACCCCTCCCTCCCTCCCTCCTGCTGGTTTAATCATACCATCACCCCCCCCCTTTCTGGTTCACTCACACCCCTGCTCTGCCCTGCCCAAGCCGCTGCTTCTGCTTTGTACAGAGCAGCGGCTGCAATACACTTACTTTGAAAAGTAAAGAAACTGTGTGAGAAGCCCTCCGGTCATGGCAGAGCCCGAGGAAGTGATGTCATGGGGGCGGGTTCCTCACGGGCTGTCTTTCCTTTCAAATTAACTTTAGCTGCAATAAAGTTAATTTGAAAGGAAAGACAGCCTGTGAGGAACCCGCCCCCATGACATCACTTCCTCGGGCTCTGCCATGACCGGAGGGCTTCTCACACAGTTTCTTTACTTTTCAAAGTAAGTGTAGTGCAGCCGCTGCTCTGTACAAAGCAGAAGCAGCGGCTGCACTATTATGGGGAATCGCGTTCGCGTTCGCATTCGCGCCGCGGACTTCGGGAGGAAAGCCGGTTTTTTGCTCTGGCCGCTCCCGATCTTGCGGCCAGTGCAAAAAACCGGCTTTTCAACGGCCGGTTTGACATCTGTGCCGGCAGCCGGCCTGGCCATGGAAAAACCGGCCAGGCCGGCTGAAAACCGGCCGGTTGGCAACCCTATGACCACCCCCTGCCCCGCCCCCTGCTCCACTCATAAAAATAATTGCAGAGAGGGCAATGGTGCAAGCTTTAGCATCTGAAGGCTATATCAAGGAGGGGGGCACCTATTCAGGCCCCTCCAACACACATATGCTTTCCCATATGGCATTAAATCCAAACACATATTCAGCATCCACCGAACCCCGCCCCCCCCCGGTCCTTTCCTCAACAGTCTGTGCAGAGCAGAACAGAGTTAGAACCTTACCCATAAAACTTACCATACAAGAAAAAAGCGTTCTCAATACCAAGAATATTGTAAATTAATCAGGGCCAGCCTCAGAGTTGATTAAAGTGTTGCCACCCTAAGCAAATCTTAACCTGTATGGCCTCCCTGGCTGTCAGAATTTATTGTTTAGCTTTGAATGCCCTACTCTCTGACGACCCCCAGAAGCGATCACCTAGGTTGCCTGATGGTTGCACCGGCCCAGCATTTAATATAATAAAGTCATTTGGGACCAACATGAAATCTACCAAGCCAGCACAGCACCATAAATAAATTCAGTGGGCCCTAAAACATCAATAAACCTATTAGGAAAGCTGAACAAGCCCTATTGCTACACATTCTTAAATAGAAATTCCATGCTAACAGAATACCCAGCCTTGGTCACACACACATACAGATAGGCCTTCGCCAATAAGCGGCCACAAAGTGAAAAAAATATGTAGAAAAAAATTAAACAAAAGCCTCAGAAAGCCGATACTGCATGTAGTGCAACACCAGAGAAACAGAAAGCAGTGCATTTCCCCCTGTATTGCACGAAACAAGCGACAGCAGGTGTCAGGATTGGCATTAGGAGGGAAGCAACCAGGGCAATTGCATATTTCTAGTGGACCCAGCCAAGAAAATGCAAGAGAGCTGCGCGGGGCCTGCATTTAGACCATGTGCGTGCTGAGAGAGTGCTGCCACGTCCCGCCCCATCCGATGACGTCTGAAGTTAGAGAGGGACAGGACATAACAGAGCTGTCTCAATGTGAAACTGCTCAGCCATGTACATGCGTATAAGCATGTGTTTAAAACAGGCCTTGATAAATTTTCTTGGAATTTAGGAGCCAGCCTAAAAATATTGGAACCAGCTGCCAAAACCTATGCACCCCCCCACCCCCCCATCCCCAAGAAAGATGTATTGCAGATACTTTTTTAGATTTTAGGGCCTGATTTACTAAAAATGTTTTCCCATTTTCCATGGTAAAAAGCTTAATAAATCAGGCTCTTAATGTGCCAATGCATAGTGCCAACAAAAAACAATGACCCATTCCTCCTCCCTCTCCCATCACCCCCACTGCCCCATGAAGCTACACCTGTATGTGTGTGTGTGGTGCAGAGATGGGGTGCCTGTGTGTGTGTGTGATGTGGAGGTGGGGTACCTGTATGTGTGCAATGCGGAGTGTGGGGTGCCTGTGTGTGAGTGTGCGTGTGCGTGTGTACAGAGTTGGGGTACATCTGTATGTGTGTGGTACGGGGGGATGCCTGTGTGTACAGAGGTGGGCTGCATCTGTTTGTGTGTGGTATGGGGGGTGCCTTTGTGTGGGTGTGCGTGTGTACAGAGGTGGGTGCATCTGTATGTGTGTGGTACAAGGGGGTGCCTGTGAGTGTGCGTGTGTACAGAGGTAGGGTGCATCTTTATATGGGTGGTACTGGGGGATGCCTGTGTGTGAGTGTGCATGTGTACAGAAGTGGGGTGCATCTGTATGTGTGTGGTACGGGGGGATGCCTGTGTGTGAGTGTGTGTGTGTACAGAGGTGGGGTGCATCTGTATGTGTGTAGTATGGGGGGATGCCTGTGTGTGTGTAAAGAGGTGGGGTGCATCTGTATGTTTGTGGTATGGGGGGTGCCTGTGTGTATAGAGGTGGGGTGCATCTGTATGTGTGTGGTACGGGGGGGCCTGTGTGTGAGTGTGTGTGTGTACAGAGGTGGGGTGCATCTGTATGGGTGTGGTACAGGAGGGGATTGCCTGTGTGTGTTTACAGAGGTGGGGTGCATCTGTATGTGTGTGGTACAAGGGGGTGCTTGTGTGTGAGTGTGCATGTGTACAGAGCTGGGGTGCATCTGTATATGTGTGGTACGGGGGGATGCCTGTGTGTGAGTGTGTGTGTGTACAGAGGTGGGGTGCATCTGTATGTGTGTGGTAAGGGGGGGTGCCTGTGTATGAGTGTGCATGTGTACAGAGCTGGGGTGCATCTGTATGTGTGTGGTATGGGGGGATGCCTGTGTGTGAGTGTGTGTGTGTGTATAGAGGTGGGGTGCATCTGTATGTGTGTGGTACGGGGGGGGTGCCTGTGTGTGAGTATGCGTGTGTACAGAGCTGGGGTGCATCTGTATGTGTGTGATATGGGGGGATGCCTGTGTGTGTGTCCAGAGGTGAGGCGCATCTGTATGTTTGTGGTATGGGGGTGCCTGTGTGTACAGAGGTGGGGTGCATCTGTATGTGTGTGGTATGGGGGGGCCTGTGTGTGAGTGTGTACAGAGGTGGGGTGCATCTGTATGTGTGTGGTATGGAGGGGCCTGTGTGTGAGTGTGCGTGTGTACAGAGGTGGGGTGCATCTGTATGTGTGTGGTACGGGGTGGCCTGTGTGTGAGTGTGCATGTGTACAGAGGTGGGGTGCATCTGTATGTGTGTGGTAAGGGAGGGGGTGCCTGTGTGTGTGTATGGTGCAGAAGTGGGGGTGCTTATGTGTGTGTATGGTGGGAGAGGGGTGGGAGAGGGGTGCACCTTTGCACATACACATTGTGTTCTTTACTTCCTATACATTCTTCCTTTCCCTTCCTACTCCAACCCTCTCCTGCTGCCTCTCCTCCACCCCCAGACTCTCTCCTTCAACCTCCCTCCCTTGCACTCACCCCTGTCCTCCATTCCCAGAAGTGCTGAGGTGGCCGGGAGAGCCGGTGACCGCACGGCCTGCCCCAAAGATAACAAGGTTACCAAGCTGCAACAAACTTGGTAACCTTTTTTTTGGCAGCATGTGCAGACACTGATTGCAGCCAGGAAAGCCTGTGACTGCCCCTGGGGATCCCAAGCCCCATGGGCAGTCACCAGCCCTCTTGGCTGTGATCCTGCAGCTGTTTCAGCAATTCTGCCCACGGGGCTTGTGATCCCCATGGGCAGACATAGGAGCGATCAGTGGTTGGCAGAAAACAGGCCTTTCATTGGCCGGTTTAATATTCTGCCAGCCACCAGCCTCCTGGTTTTTGAGGCATCCATGCCTTCTATATCCGCTCCTGACCATGAATACAGTGCAAAAAAGCGCTTGTTTCATGGCTATAATGCTTCCAGGGAGAACAACAAAATGCATTTACATTATAGCAGTTAATATTTGCTGGTCGAAGAAACCTGCCCATAAGTACATACTGGTCTGCCACTGCTTGTCTGAGTATCTGAAATGGCAGGGCAGGATGTGCTAGTTTCATAACATGATACTACTGTTACTACTACTGAGTATTTGTATAGCGCTACAAGACATATGCAGCATTGCACAGACATGTAAGAGACAGTCCCTGTCATCAGAGCTTACAATCTAGTCAAGACACACAACTCAGTAGCTGTAGACATGGGATACATCTAGGGGAAATGGTAAAGAAACACAAAGGAGATCAGGCGAGTCAAGATCCGAAAGCGTCAGCAAAGAGGTGAGTTTTCAGCCTGAATTTGAAAAGGGTCAAAGAAGACGCCTGACATACAGACTCAGGTAGTTTGTAACAGGAATAAGGAACAGCAGGAGCAAAGTCTGGAGTTAGCAACAGAAGAGAAGGGCACAGATAGAAGCAATTTGCCAGAAGAGGAGGGGTATAGGGAGAGATAAGAGAGGAAAGCTCTAGTGAGGAGCTGCAGAGTGAATGCACTTATAGATCAGCTGGAGAAGTTTGAACTGTATGCGGAAACAGATAGGGATCCAATAAAGTGACTTGAGAAGAGGGGTAATATGAGCATGACGAGCCTGAGGGAAGATTAGCCGCGCAGCAGAGTGTTGAACATTCTGACCTACCCAGGACGGGGCATCCAAGTACCTGGTTTTGCAGATGTGCACTTTGGAAACATCCACATTTGTAAAATGGCCTTTACCCATGCACATACTTGGCCTTGCTATCTGCATAGGGCCCGTCTCCAGAACCAGTTAATGGGACATTCATTTTTTGAGGTGAAGATGGGGCAATTTCAGAAGGCATGCCTACCACTCCCCTGGTTTTTGGACGTTTGGCTCTGGATGCCCCAGATTCTTCCTAGACACCCCTTCTAAAATGCTACTGCACTTCACAAGTCCAATAGATAGAAGGGTTGTGTATTACAGTTGTCTATCAGGCTGAGAGCTGTTTAAAAATTCCCTTTGTTAATGGCTCGACAGGCTTAGGTTTCTGTCCTCCTGGCTCTTGTTATTACAGCATTTGGAAAAGTTATTATAAAGCTTCAAGCTCCTCCAAACACAGCAGCACATCTTGAACTGGGTTCTGGGGAAAGAGAAAGTGGCCGCCTACTACTAGCACAGCTTAATGGCTTCCAGTCATGGAGCAGATATGATTTAAGACCATTCTCTCCTGCTCTCCAGATAGTGGAAAATGTGACTGACCGCCTCAGCACTATCTGTCGATGGAGTCAGAGTGGTTCCGGAAATTATCCAGATAGTGTTCATATTAATCTACTAACTGGATAACATCCAGATAAGTTAGGAAAGGGTAAAGGCTTATTTGGATAGCAGAAAGAATATTGCTGCTCTCTAGATAGACACCTGCCTCTATCCGCATAACGGCACTGTCTATCTGGATATTTTTTTGGCTGGTGTTTAAAAAAGATGCTGAGCGCTGCAGCTGAATATTAACCCAGCCACGTTGGGCCTAATTTATTTGCTTTTTTGCCTTTTCATTACTACAGTTTAGGCCCTGTTTGGTCTCCCTCTCTTCTCGAGGACGCTTTATTTTTCTTTTGGTGCTCTCTCCTGTGCCCTTCTCCTGCTTTTCCCCATTTAAAGGCAGGGACCTATAAAGTGCTTTTTCTGCAGCGCCTCCCTCTTGTGCTGGCTCAGAACAAGATCTGTTATAGACTCAAACAAACAAATGCCATTTACAGCAAATTCTACTTTATATTCATAGTTAAAAACTTGACAGGACTGCCATGTTTTCAAATATTTTCTAAACATTGCAAATGCTGCTTCAGGGGTAAAGCCTTTGGCATCTGCTTCCACAGTTTTCATAAAATGTATCTTTGTAGCTGTTATTCTGTAACACACTCTCAGCAGCAGCAGCAAGTGCAAAGCAGAGCTAAGATGTTGCACCTTAGAAACCTATTTTACAAAAAAAAAAAAAAAAATTCTGATGCCAGCTCAATAAACAGCAATGCAAACTCCCTCCATTGGTAAACACATGGAAGGTAATTTTATAATCAGGAGTCTAGTTTAGCACAGCCATAATGCACCTGTTTAACCTTATTTTATAAATGTAACCCAGGGCTGCCTTTTCTGCTCTGCAGTTGCTTAAAACCTACAGGATACAGGCCCCAATACACTTTCAGGAGGATGGACATTTTTGGTGCTTCTGATATGCACTCTAGCCCCTGTAAAACACAGAGTTCAAAGGACTTGTATCAGATGTAGTGAGATTGGTTAATTCTAAATGAAATAGTGGATACTGAGCCTTGCAGTGTAATACATACTGTGCTCAGAATAAAAGCAACCAGAAAAATACTTGAGCAAAACCTTTACCTTTATGAACAAGAAAATCTCACAAAGAAAACAATATAGGAATTTACCAACACAAACCAAAGACAGGAATTTAATCATTAATTAGCAATATCTTCCAAAATAAATCAGCAATTAAGGTAAGCTGGTAAAATATGTAAATTAAAAGTTTGTACTACTGGCTGACAATAGCAACCAAGGCAGTTTTTTCTAACCCGGCTTAAATAGTCAGTTTGGTAATTGAAACCCAATACTCTGAAAATGTTACACAAGTACTATAATTTCTGTTCAGATCTGGATACAAACCCAGTCCCATCAAACTGCTTGGTGCCTTTCCTGCTTTCTTCACTTTATTTATGTTAGATCTCACCATCTGGATGATAGTTCATCTAGGCTCTGACAGTCTGTGGGGTTTAGCCCTTTTACCAAAGGGAGCCTGGAACTTGCTGGGCAGATAGCAGGTGCTGACTGTTTTTTCCTTCTGAATTCTGATCCAGAGATAGGGCAAATTAATATTTGTTTTTTTTAAGTCTGATCCCAGGTTTGGAACTCTGATGAGAGCAAAAGTACAACTCTCAGGTCTTTTCTCTCCCAAAAGCCCAGGAACAGCACTGATGCTTCCTCTCCAGAGACCAAATAGCCACCAACTGACTCAATTCAAAAGACCAATCACAGAAGGCTGCCGTGTGATGCAAGAGCCAACTCACCTGTTGCTGACTAAAAATCAATCCAGCACTTCCCGGCAGGTTCAAAGGTTTGCGCATTGTAATCCATTTTGGAGTTTGCTGTTAGCAGTCTGTAGACTTTGATTTCTAATTTCCAAAGCTGGTAACAAGTATCCGTGCCAGGATTTGTGTCTTGTAAGCAGAAAGCAGTCAATTTTAAATATCTACAAGGGCTAGAGTCTTTGGGGGAGGATATTCTGTTCTGTGACTGCAAACCATGTAAATGTTTTTGAACCCCCCCCCCCCCTTTATTTCTAGTGAGGTCCTCATATAAAGGAGAGTAGTCCTCTGCCCCTGCTATAAAGTACTAGCATAAGTGGCTGAAAATGAATCTCACTTTAAGGTGATAACATTTAGACCTGTTGTAGCGGTAGTATGAATGATCATATCTACATTTTGCAAGTACACACATAAATGATAATATTTTATAATCTACATGCGTATTTGGGCACTCTGTCCAAACTCCACCCCTGTACATGCTCACAGTGAAAGTACATGTCATGAAATTCATGCATGAACTTTTATTTTGGGTGCAGTTTTATAAGAGGCCATTTACACACCTAAACTAATGACTAAAATAAGTTTAAATAAATAAATGAATAGAAATACGTTTAAATAAATAAATAAATAAAAGTGTATGCTAATGACTAAAATCCTCCTTTTGGGTACCTAGTTTCACATGTCAAAGTAGAACCATCCATGTAAAATGCCATTTTATGTGCTTGAATGGACTCTTATAAAAGTAGGCCACATCTAATTTACAGGCATTTGCAGGACAATGCAGAAATGCTAGCATGCCCTTTGCCACTTTCCCGAGGAAGATGGGCCAGTTAGGACCCGATTCTGGACTGCGGGAACAAAACATTCTGGCGGTGCACAGAATCGGACCATGGATGGCCCGGCATGCACAGAATTGGACTCTTCGAGGTGGAATAAGCAGCACGTTCCCTTTGACCCAGCAGGAGATATAGGGCCATGACTTGTATCGTCCTTGTACGTCCAGCTGGGCTGGCCCACCTTCGTTCCGCCCAGATCCCGCCCCCTCTCGCTCCCCACCGACTCTCCTGGTCTTGCTGCTTAGGATGTGCGGGGAGAGCCAGAGGGGGCATCATCTCTGCAACCCGCATCCCAGAATAGGGCTTATAGCTTTGATGGTACTCGCACACTACGAAATGGTGCACACAGCTAGTAGCATGCAACTTAAAGGTCAGCTTTTTGCATCGACCTGTTAAATTTGCAAACTGGAGCATATTGCACGGGAAAGAGCTTTATCAGATTATGAGTGTATTTTCCATTTACATATGTACAGTATAATATGCACAAACATTTCCTGCTCTTGAGCTGATCTGATGCCAATGCCTTGAGTCTAGTTGCAATTTCTGCTGTGTCCATGTATCTTTATAAAATACCCTTAAAATAAATGCCTTCTCTGTCTCCTAAGCTTGGCACATTATAAATTAACCCCTTTAGAGGATAATTTTATAAAGCTTTTCTGTATATAAAGCTTCTTTTACACGTGGAAGAGGCCTCTAAAAGATGCAGGGGCAACATATACATAGGTATGCATGGCAACAAGTCTGTGCATGTTTGTATATGTACCATGTGTAGGCATTTCCAGGGATATAGTTTGGGTGGAGCAAACGTGGAGTTGCAATGTGCCCATGTATTTTATAAAATGCACTGGAGCACGTGTACAGTACACTCATCCATTATCACCAGCTTCGGAGCAGGTGTAAATGTGGGTGTGCCAGCATTTGCATGCCACAGGGGTTGGTTCCGGGTACCTATTTGACAAAGTCATATAGGTGCCTATGTTACTTTTATAAAATAGGCTTAAAATAGGTTTTTACACTTCTCACATAGGCATCTTGCTATAAAATCAGCCCTAGATCGCATAAAAATAGACGCTGTTTTCCTAATACCTACTTTTATGCATGTATACCTAAGAACATAAGAAATACCATACTGGGTCAGACCAAGGTCCATCAAGCCCAGTATCCTGTTTCCAGCATTGGCCAATCCAGGTCACAAGTACCTGGCAGTTTCCAAAAAAGGTTCTACAATGCTTATCCTAGGGTAAGCAATGGATTTTCCTGGTCCTCTTTAATAATAGTTTATGGACCTTTCCTCCAGGAACTTGTCCAAACCTTTTTTAAACCCAGCTACACTACATCCTCTGGTAATGAATTCCAGAGTTTGATTATGTGTTGAGTAAAAAAATATTTTCTCTTATTTTCTTGAGCATGGGGCAGATGAACCGGTCATGCTGGACAACAGCGCCCGCTGCTGGTCCATTAAGGAAAAACTGTGCTCCAGGGTCGCCATTCTGGACTCCAGACCAGAAGGCTCCATAGCCTTTGGCGTGGGTACCAAGGGACTCTGGCCCGCTGCCGCATCCCTGAAGGGGAATCCTCAATGAGGATAGTATCTGGGGACCGAGGCCAGTTACTGGCTGGGTCCTTCCAGGGGACATTCGCAGGTCGCTGCTTCTCCACCACCTTGGGCGAGCGTCTCGGACTGCAGGACTGGGTCCAGGGAGCTCCCGGCCAGTCGGAACCATCCAAGGACACTGCCTTCAAAGGTTTCTTCTTCTTCCTGGGTTCCCTTGAGGAAGACCGCCTTTCTGAGGACTCACGATAATGCTTGGGTTCGGAGTGTTCCTCCTTAGATGCCATGGCCTCAGACGAGGCCCTGGTCTTCGAAGGCATCGGGGACTCAGGGAAAAACTTATGCTGCTGCTGGTGGCTCTTAAGGGTCTTGATGGACATCCTTTTGCAGAGACCACAGGTCGCTGGGTCATGGTCTGGCTTGAGGTAGCAAAGACAGAAATTGTGTGTGTCTGTCAAAGACATTATTTTTGAGCATCGATCACACTTCTTAAAACCACTGGTAGCCATGGGGGAAAAAGTACTCCTGCAAAGTCGAAGACCCTCCGGGCTGCCAGCGGGAGAAAAAAGGTGCGAAGGCACCAGAAAAGAAAAGGAATGAAAGACTACAGAAATTAGACTGAACTCGACACCGAGGCACCGAAGTCAGTAGGCGGGAAAAGTACTGGTGTAATACTGGAGGAGAGTTGAAAATTTGGAACAAAAAAATCAACTCAGCGGAAAAAAGTAGATTGAGCAAGATGGCACCCTTGGCAGAAAGAGGACCACGCATGTGTGGTGGCATCTACCAAAGGTTTTCCTTGAAAGCTGGGGGGATGCTTCCACGAGGGTTCAGTCGGTACTGACGTCACCCATATGTGAGTACTGACTTCCTGCTTGTTCCCGGAGAAAACTCTGTTCTACTTGTTTAAGCCATGTAAGAAATCAATCTCTAACAGGCATGTTTACTAAAATGTAATAGGAAGTGTGGGGTTAGCATGCAGAATTCACATATTAGTACTGCACTGGAGCCCAGTAGCAGTGGTAAACAAAAGGGGTGTGGCCACGATACGCTACTACTGGCGCACTAGCCATGGCACTAGAATAATACTAGCAAATGCACAGACACTGAGCATTTTAGTAGCCACCCTCTACACCTCCTCCCTCCAGCTTATATCCTTTTGAAGGTATGGTCTCCAGAACTGCACACAATACTATAATGAGGTCACACTAGAGACTTATACAGAGGCACTATTACCCTATTTTTTCTGATGGCCGTTCCTCTCCCTATACACCCAAGCATCCTTCTGACTTTCACTGTCACCTTTTCTACCTGTTTAGCCACTATAAGATCATCAGAAACAATCATGCCCAGGTCCCACTCTTCTTTTGTGGACAGAAGCACTTTGCCCCCTACACCGTACCACTCCCTTGCATTTTTGCAGCCCAAATGCATGGCCCTGCATCCCTTCATTTTTTAGCATTAAATCTCATCTGCTAAATTCTCGACCATTCTTCCAGCTTAGCTAGATTTATTTATTTATTTACATTCTCTTATATACCGCGCTATTCTGCATCAGTGCGGTTTACATTGAACAAACTGAAATTACATTGCATTATAACTTGGAAATAACTATTTTACAGGGAACATCCCTGTAAAATAGTTCCCTCATGTTATCTATTCCTTCCTGGGTGTCTATTCTATTGCAGATTTTGGTATCATCCGCAAAGAGGCAAACCTTACCTGACAGCCCTTTTGCAATATCGCTAACAAAGATGTTAAAAAGAATTGGACCAAGGAAAAATCCCTGCGGCACACCACTTGTAACATCTTTCTCCTCAGAGCAAGCTCCATTTACCTGTACACTTTGTTGTCTCACACTCAACCAATTTTTAACCCAGTCACTTTAGGGTGCTCAATTTATTTATAAGTCACTTGGGCAGAATGGTGTCAAAGGCTTCACTGAAATCCAAGTACTACACCACATGTGGTGGTCCAACTCTCTGGTCACCCAGTCAAAAAAATCAAACAGATTCGTCTGACAAGACCTGCCTCTGGTAAACCCATGCTGCCTCGGATCCTGCAATCCATTGGACTCCAGAAACCTAACTATCCTATGCTTTAGCAGCGTTTCCATTAATTTACTCACCACAGAGGTCAGACTAACTGGATTCATCCTTACTTCCGCATTTGTGTAAAGGGACCACATGTATCTTTCTCCAGTCCTCTGGGACCACTCCTGACCCTAAAGAAGCATTGAAAAGGTCAGTCAGTGGAGCTTCTAGATGTCCCCAAGTTCCTTCAATATTCTCAGATGTATCCCATCGGCCCCATTGCTTTGTCTGCTTTTAGTTTAGTTAGTTCCTCACAAATATAGTCTTCTGAAAATCATTCAAGATCCTGTTTACTTCTTTTCCTATTTGTGGGTGTTTTCTAAGGTCCTGCTCCTGGCCCATCATCTGTGAACACAGAACAAAACTATTTGTTAAGCAATTCCATTTTATTCTCATCAGCTTGTACATATTAAGAAAACTGAACATGCACTTTCACCACTATACAGATGATATAATGTTCTACATGCCATTTAATACCTGCACTCCGGACTTTACTACCATATCTGATGTTTTCTCAGCTGTCACAAATCTCTTTGCCAATCTTAATTTTACAGTAAACAAAGACAAAACCAAAGCATTACTGATATTCAGAGACCAAAATTTCAAATCACCAGACAAACTCACATTACATAATGCTGAAATTACCATAAAAAAGGAAATCAAGTACCTTGGCTTAACGATCAACAGCAACCTTAACATTACATTGCACACATAAGGAATGCAGCTAACAAAGCATACTGCAAACTTAGACTCCTCAAACCTCTATGCACTCTCCTACATGACGACTTCAAGTCAGTTTTTTAAGCCGTCATTATACCCCACCTTGACTATGGTAGCATCCTCTATCAAGACCTGACCAAACAGATGCTATACCCACTCCAGCTAGTACAAAACATTGCTGCCAGAATCCTAACAGGAAAATCAAGTCATCAACATATAACTCCTATACTCAAAAGTCTGCACTGGCAACGGATCAAACATAAAACCATAACTACCACCTACAAAACCATCAATAACCTGTCCACCACCTGTCTCAAGGATCAAATCAAAAGAGCATCCACGACAAGACCAAGAAGATCTGTAACCCACAATCTCTTGTCCATCCCTCCACTTGAGACTAAATGCATATAACAGACAAGCAACAGGACCTTCTTGATATATGCCTCCATGATCTGGAACTCTCTACCTGAAACCATTAGATCTACACAGTCCACCAAAGATATAAAGAAATTACTAAAAACGTACCTTTTCATATAACACTTTGGGCCAAATTACATTAGATAACGATATATACAATAGCCACAAATGACCTGTTAACTTAAACATAAATTCATATTTATCTCCAAGTTGTATACCCCTTGTTTATGTAAAACAAAATCTCCAGAGATATGTGTTGTTGTTCACTGTAAACTGCTTTGGTATAAAAGTGGTATATAAAAACTGTTAAATAAATAAAATTAATATTCCTCCCATTCCCTCTTGAGTTTAACAATACCACTTTTGCACTTCTTCTTCTCGCTAGTTTATCTGAAAAATGTCTTGTCCCTCTCATTTTATTGCATTGGCTCTGTCTTCTTTTTTTGTATCTTTGCTTTCCTGACTACTTTGCTAGCTTCTCTAAGTTTTTCCAAATATTGATGCTCGTCTTCCTCTATCTGTGATCTCTTGTATTCTTTGAAGGCCACCCTAATTTTCTTCACCTTTTCAACTATTTCTTTTGAGAACTGTAGTGGCCTCCTTTTCCTTTTACATTATTTACCTTTCTAACAAAAATATTCGTTGTGTTCACAGTATCCCCTTTCAGTTTTGCCCATTGCTTTTCTATCTTCCCCAGCTATTCCCATCCCAGGTATTGTCTCATCTTGGCAAATTTAGTTTTCCTAAAGTCTAAGACCCTTGCTTTTGAATAGACTTTATCAGCCCCTAGTCCTAATACTGAACCACACCATCTGGTGATCACTGGATGCGAGATGATCTCTCACTATAACATCAGAAACACTTTCCCCATTGGTAAGCACCAAATCAAGTATGGCTCCTTCACCTGTGGGTTCTGTTACCAGTTGCCAGAATAGTTCTTCCTGTAGAGAATCCAGGATCTCCTTACTTCTAGATGGCATTGCAGCAGGGATATGCCAATCAACATCCAGCATATTGAAATCACCTATCAGTAGCACTTCTTTTTTCATGGCAATACTGCATATGTCTTCTATTAAATCTCCATCCACTTCTTCTCCCTGTGAAAGAAATCTGTATATCACACCAATGCAGAATTCTACAATCATTCTTAATTTTTCAGATTCTTTCCTTTCAGATTATGCTTGGAAATCTATATTCTCATGAGTCAGAGTTGTTGTAAGCTATATACTATGTGACACAGGTCCTATTTCTAACAGAACCAGATCTTTTAGCAAGACACCTGTTCTAATGACAGTTACAATTCTAGAGCCATAGCTTTGATCTGTGCTTAAGTCTTTGATCACTTCATCGCTGAGCTGAGGAGGATCAGGGCCAACAGAGATCTTAGTAAAATCAGGATTTATTTCCAGTTCAGTAGCAGAGTCCAGTATTTTTCCTATGGGACCTGCGTTGTTGTTGCTTAATGTCTCACCATCTAAAGCAGTCACCAAATGCCTCAATGGTAGTTCGCCTGTGTGCAGGTTACAGACAATCCACACCAGCTTTCTTCATAGCGTCTCCTCAACATAATGCATCACTCCTCCCTTCCAATCAGTGTTCACATTACAGGAATCACCTCCAGTAGCTTGAAGAGTTTTGTCTGCTCCTCTTTCTCTCAGCCATGCAACCAAATTATCAGCAATTATTTCTGCATGAGTCTTCTCTTTAGTTGTTCTTGCAGGAACAAAATGCCACAGATATCTGCCTCCTGGCTCCATACAAACTGTGTAATGTTCCTCTTTCACCATACCTGGATACATTTTGCCATTCTCTTCTGCCTTTAACATGAGCCTGGTGGTATCATGATGACCATCAAAGAAAATGCAACTGATGTCATTCTGCTGCAGTTCCTCCTCAATCTGTATCTCCTCGCCTGAGCCCGCTTCACCTTGTGATCTATCACCAAAGCAGTGTCCAAGTTAGTGATAAGTCCTGCATCAATCCAGGCAGCAATAGAAATCTCTATTGTCTCTCTCAGTCCAGTATGGTGTCTTAATCTGGAAAGGGCTAGGTTGGTTATATCCTCAGTATTATATTTTGGCCTTTTCCTAGCTTTCTCTAGAGCAACAGGAGTTTCCTGCATTAGTTCTTCCGCCACATCATCCAAATCTCCCTGGTCTACTTCAAGCACAGATCTCTCCTTTATTTCTTGGTCTTCTGCTGTTCTTTTTTCACTCTTCATTTTCTTTCCTTTTTACCTGCCTTTCCTTCTATAGTTCTTGTCTCTTGGTCTCAGGGAGATTGACTGGTCTAATCATAGGGGGTCCAACACTCCCAGCTTTCTCTCTTTGACCTTTTATAATCACAGGAATCTTCTTTCTGCTGCAGTCATAAAGTATGTGTATTCCACTGACACAGGCAGAATTGCATCTCACATCAGTACAACTCTTCATCTCACACTTGTAGGTAAGAATGTCCATCAGCCTGTCGAGCTTCTCCATAAATCTGTCTTTCTGCTCCAGTTTTGCTCTCTCCTCAGAAACTTTGCTGGCTTATTCCCACATGGATTTCAACTTCACTTTAATCCTAATGTGGCTGTTTATAACAAGACCACTGAATTTTGGATTTGCTTTCTACCACTGAGCAAGTAATCCAGTCATTAGGTCATTAGGTCATTGACCAGTTTTTCAGTGCTGTAATTTCATCTGTCTTGATCACTGAGGTCTCTCAAATACAACCCATATCTAATGAGATCTCTGACGGTAGTTCAATTGCAGATAGTTCTCTGCCTGATCCCACCAAATGATGTGAGTCCAAGCTTGCAGTCTTGTTTTTCTACTGGTCATTTTCAATATAAGATTATTGCTATGAAGCTGCTATATTGAAAACCTGTGAATTAATGTGTTAGTGTCAATATGGGTAAATAAGTAAGATAAATTGATAATTGAGGCAGAAGAGGCATTCATATGCATTGCAAACACATAAAAACTATTATCACAGCACTTAAACATATTTCAGTAATTTGTATATTTTTGTGTAATTTCCTAGAAATTTCAGGTAGGTGAATAACATATTACACAACATTTAAAGCTAGCTGTTGATTTGCCACATGAAATTATGACAGCTCCAAAATTGACACACCCTATTATTCCAATTTGTTAGCCCTGCTCCTATCCTTCATAATTTTTAACATTCACGTATGAAACGTGCGTCTGAATTGCGTAGTTGGCGCATGGGATCAAGGCAAGTGCAGCTAGAGCCTGGTCAGAGCCTGATATTAGCTGCAGACCCAATAGCATGGTTATGTAGCTAGCACACAACTATCAGACCAACGCACCCTGACTCCGCCTTCTCTGCAGCCACTCTGCCTTGACCCTGACTACTTGCACATTGTGCGATAGCGTAGGATTTTTAGTGAGGTGGTCTTGGTCATGTGACCCATCCATGTGCAAAACCCCATGCTAGCACTTAACACACTTTAGCAAACATCCCCCTAAGACAGTACTTTCCTAACAAGCCTCCTAACCAATCTCGTACAGCAGGTACACAGAGGTTTTTACTTCTGATATTTTTGAATTTTTATTTATTGAATTTTTACAATAAATAAATGCAAGGACAGCACTAAAAAAACAATATATATAGATAGATATAGATAGATATTGATATATATATATATATAGATATATATAGATAGATAGATATAGATAGATATAGATATAGATATATATATATAGATATAGATAGATAGATATACTATAGATACAGATATAGATATATGTGAAATGTGTATGACTATATATATTTATATAGGAAGAATAAGAGAAGACCTTAAAATATCATAAATCTGTTTTTCTTCCCTTACCTTTAGTTAAAGGATAGGAAATAGTAAATAGCCACAGCTGCCTACTTATAGCTATACCTAAGTAAGGGGTAGCCTGATTCTTCTCTAACTAGGAGGAGGAGTTACTAAGCTGTGGTACAATAAAGCATTTTACTGAAGCCATGAAACTGTAGTAACTCAGCATACATTCTTATTTGGTAGCTTGAATCCTATTTGTAATATTGCAAGACAACCAGGGATAGACCCAGTTGGTTCCAAGGGTCTCTTCAGGGTTTACTGTATGTGCCTGATGGAGGGATTTGTTTGGGGGCCTCTGGTTGGGGGGAGTCTCTGTTGAGGAGGATCAGGAATGGGCATGAGTGGCTGATATTTAAAAAGACTGCTATTCATCTGCCATGACAGTCAGCCATGGAGCTTAAATAGCAGCAAGATATTGAGCAGCAATATCCGGATAGGAGCTGCTGCTGAATAGTCACAATCCGGATAAGTGCCAGAACTTACCCAGTTAGCATTTCCCCCGACTGCTATTCAGGCACCTTGCTCCATCCACAAACCCACAGGGGTGAAAGGGCAGTGCAGCTTAAAATTTACTAGCTGTGCTTGGTGAATTGCTGTGCATCTCTTAGGGGGAGAGAATATAGTTCCCTCCCCAAGTCTTGCTGGGTACCTTCACATGGCGACCCCTTTGTACCAAATCTATACTAAATCCCAGCCAGATGACACTACAATTGAAGTATGGTAGGAAAGAAAAAGAAAAATACATACTGGCTGCACGTCACCCAGGATGAAAAGATGCCCGTCTGTAGCCTTCACACTAGGGCTAACAATGGGGTAGCGATAATGCAGCCACTGCAGATATGGGTAACATCCCTGCCAAGGATAAAGGCCATGGTGAGTGTGTTCATGGACCTACTGTGGCAGGAGATAAACCACAGAAATTAACAAAAACGTTAAGAGGATTAACTATGGTTAAGTGGACTTCTGCAGATTAAGAGATAATGTGCTGCTACTTTTATGCCACAAATCCAATATTAAATCAAGAGAGTATACAAAGAGAATCCACCAAAAACTGAAAAAAGAGAAAAATTCCCACAAGAAAAACTGCAAAAAGCAATGGATGCAAGTGCAAGATCTTTAATTTCACAGATCAAAGTAAAGAAGTATGTGAATGATAACATCTTGAATCAACTAAGGGCTTCCATGGAATAATAAATACAGGAGGTGAAAGAGTCCTAGGTGAGAGTGTTAGAAGAAAAGAATACATAGAAAAAGAAAGAGCAGTGAGGGGGTGGGGGGAGATAGAGTTTAGAGATCTGGAACTGCAGGAGAGTGAGATGAATAAAGGAGAGGTCAACAAATCAAAGAGGAGGAAGAAAGGGAGGAAAAAGACCCAGAGGGGACAAATTCAAGATCAAACTTCTAGTCCATATGGAAAATGATAAATATTCTAGGTTCCAGGCAAGGGAAAGATTACCCAACTTAAATTTAACATCTAAGGTTAAAAGTATGATAATTAAGGGACGTGGGCTTTTGGCCTTCTCAGAGGCAAGATGGCGTCGGAGCTTCCCCGGTTCTGAGCGGTGCTTCGTAGAGCGGACGGATTGCTGCGGTTTGGACGCCCGTTCTTTTGATGGGGCGTTGAAAAAGGAAGCAGGGTCCCCTACCCTCGGGGTCCCCTGCATCTGAAACTGCGCGCCAGAAAACACTTGAGACATGCGGCTTTGCAGCGCCGGGGAGTGGAGCAGCGTCTTCGGCGGAGCCGGCAGTGCTGGAACTGTCGGCTCTGAGTGCATCGGGCGTCTGGCTCTCTCCAGAGCAACGCCCCCCCCCCCTCAACCTGGAAGTGGTGGGCTGGGTGACGGAGTGCTTCCTGCCAGGGCTGTGCGCTGCTCGTCGGCAATAGGGAGTGAAGAGGGCTCTGTTCCTGATGGCGTTTTTTCAACTTTTCTCACCTCGTCGCAGGACATGGTAGAGGGGAAAGGAGTTGAGAGGATTTCCCCTACCAGTGGAGTCTTGGCGGTGCCATCCGAGGTTTTGGGAACTCTTCCAGGTTTAAGAGGTCTGGTAAAGCCACCAGTTGTGGATAATGAAGCACTATGGGATGCAATTTCTACGATAAATACCTCTCTTATGACTGTTGTTGGGGCTGTAAAAAGGGATTTTCTTTGTTGTCTAAAGATATTTCTGAAGCTAAGAAAGGTCAAGGGGAGCAAGCTCTACGTTTGGAGGGAGTGGAGAAAGAGCTAGAACATCTCCGTGGAATGTGTGCGGCTCAAGTTAAAGACAAGACTTTGTTGTCGAAAAAAGCAGAGTATTTAGAGAACTATACTCGTAGGAACAACTTAAGATTGTTAAATTTCCCTAGGTCACCGATAATGTCCCCCATTGAGATGGTTCGTGAATATCTCCAGGAAGTGCTTAAACTCCCTGGGGATAATTTACCTCCAATTGTTAGAGCGCAATATCTGAATGTGGGGAGTGGTGGAGCTGGGGCTGCCTCGGGGGGTTCGGTTACTGGAATGTGGGATCTTACCGCATTCTTGGAGGACTCTCTTGAGGTAGTAACTGCCCGCACCACCCTCTTGGTTACATTGGCCTTAGAGCATGATAAATCATTAATTCTTTGTGCATATTTCTGGAATTTCAATTGTACTTTTCTTGGCTCTAAAGTTTTGATGTTTCCTGATCTCTCTCGTACTACCCAATTGAGGAGGAGGGAATTCTTGGGTTTTCGCCCTAGAGTCCTCGCCTTGGGGGGTAGTTTTCAGTTAAGATTTCCTTCTCGTTGTATTATTTCCTATGATGGTAAATTGTTTCTGTTTTTTGAGCCAAGTCAGTTATTGAATTTTCTGGTAGCTAGGGAGGGAAATAGAGTGGAAATTGTGACCATTTCGGCTGACACTTTAGTCTCTGCTCCTGAATAAGTATTATTATCCTTTTATTTCCTGGGGCCTCCTTCTATATTTCCTTTAATACTTGTGGACTAAATTTTGGATGATGTATAATATGATCTGATTTAGATATATTTGTTATTTTTGAGTGTTTTTGGTATGGATATCATCTTTTTTTTTCCTTTTCATTCTTGTTATGCATGAATGTTAAAAATTTAATAAAAATTTAAATTAAAAAAAAAAGTATGATAATTAAGATGAACAAGACCATATCCTGTATAGAGGGATCATTTATTGACATCACCAAATAAACTGAATACAATATTGCGCAGCTAAAATTATTACTGCAAGAATACTGTGCTACCAACTAAAGTGCAAGAACAGAAGCAAAACAGATCAATAACAGTTCCTCCTTGAAAAAGTGCATCAAAGGAAAAATACAATCCTTGGATGTGGAGGTATCCCTGATAGACGGGTATCTAAAAGGATTAAGATCTTCAAAGATATTGAGGAAGATCCAAGACATCAAACTGAAGCAAGCTGCATTAAACCTGGGAGTACCGATGGGGTCAAAAGTGACCCCATTGCAACTTTCACAACGCGTATCTCAGAAACTAGTTGTTCATGAATGCAATCTTTTTATGACTTTTCACATGTCAATATTCTCTTTATATTGCGCCATGGAAGGAATAATTTTCATCCGCTAGGTGACGCTAGTGATGAATTGCAGCACAGAGTACCATTGGGGTCATGTTTGACCCCAGTTGCTTACGTCCAGTTTGGATCGTGATACAATTTGCAGTTTTGTGATTTTTTTAATCTGACAAAGGTATTTATCATTAATTATGTATCATTTATTTTTTGTACTCTTATTTTATGAAAATTACACATTTTCTGTAATTGATCTCATACGTTCTCTCATTATTTCCGATGAAATCTAAAGGCTTTCAGCTCGTTCATCACGATTATTGTATACCTATAGAAAAACTGCTTTGTGTTTTATTCAACTTTATCTTTGTTTATTTATTTTAGGTTATTGTTTATGATGTCAAAACGAAAGTATTCAGCTGCCCAAGTAAGATAAATATTGCAACAAGATGCTGACAGTGACGGCTCTGAGTCGTCTGATGACGCAGCATATTCATCAAGCGAAGAAGCATATCAGCCAAGTTCGGGCGATAAATCTGATGATGACAGTCATGATTCAGATGGTGACAGCAGTTGGTCGCCAAGTGAATTTGAGACTGATGTTGAGCCGGTAAAATCGCCTGCAGCAAAGAGTCAAGTTACAGGTCGAGGCAAAGGTCGAGGCTGTGCTGGATGGGGAAGAAGGCAGGAGTCCTCGGTGTCAGTATCATCTGTGAAGAATCTTAGTTGTGGCGATAGAGGAGCTAAGAGGTCATCAAATATAAGCACAAATGTTGCAATTGAAGCCTATGTATCTAAGGATGCCACATCATGGAACAGGAAACCTATAAAGCAAGCTGCTGGAAGATATGCCAGAGCTAATGTCATGCCCATACAACAAGGTCCTACAAGGTATGCTGTACGAAATGTTGATGGCCCTCTCGCAGCATTCCATTTGCTCATGAGGAAGAACTTATTGAATGAAATCATGGTGTGGACGAGCAAACAAGGAAGACACATTTATGACGACACCTGGAAAGATTTGACAGACGGAGAATTTCAACGTTTTCTTAGACTTCTGATCCTCTCAGGCGTGTACAAGTCACAAAATGAATGCATAGTTCAGTTGTGGAACCTTGAAGATGGTCATTCTGTTTTCAGCAAAAATATGGCGCATAACCGTTTTCAGCAAATTTCTTGTGCTCTCAGATTTGATGATGCAACCAACAGACGTGAACAACGAGGCGTGGATAAGCTTGCTCCAATCAGAAACGTTTTTGATACCTGGGAAGCAACTCTAAGTGACGCCTGTGTTCCTGGTGAAAATGTTACCGTGGATGAGCAACTGCTTACATTTTGTGGCCGTGTTCCATTCAGACAATATATTCCCAACAATCCTGGGAATTATGGCATAAAGCTATGGATGCTATGTGACAGTGCAATGTCATATGTTCTGCGTCTTCAAGTATATACAGGAAGGGAACTAGGACAAAACAGGGAACAGATTCAGGGTGAAAGGGATGTACTGCAACTCACTGAAGGATTGACGCAATCTGGCAGAAATGTTACTGTTGACAATTTCTTCTGCAGTTTATCCCTGTCACGGAAATTGCTAGAAAAACAAATGACACTTTTGGGGACAATTCAAAAGAGCAGAAAAGAATTACCTCCAGAATTTGTAACAGCAAAGGGCCGAGAGGTATTCACTTCACTGTTTGCCTTTCGCGATGAAGCCACTCTGGTTTCCTATTGCCTGAAGAAAGGAAAAGTGGTTGTTCTTCTGAGCAGTTTGGATGATCAAGATGAAGTAGATAACACATGTCCAGACAAAAAATCACGCATGATCTTGGACTATAATTCTAATAAAGGTGGAGTAGATACGGCAGATCAAATGTTGCGCACGTATACCACAAAACGAATGACAAGACGCTGGCCAGTGACAATCTTCTACAACATGTTGGACATCAGTGCTTTGAGTGCCTTCATTGTTTGGATGTCACTAAATCCAGAATGGCAGTCCAAGTCAAAGCACAGATGTCATCTATTCCTCTTGGAATCAGGAAAGCAGCTGTTTCAGAGTAATTGCAACGAGACTTCTTCCAGCATTGAAGAAGCCACTGATACTGTTTACAATGTTGGGATCCCAAAGGAAAGGGCAAAGTATCACTGCTGTTCCAGAGAAAAAGACAAGAAAGGCAACATAGTTTGCACCTCCTGCAAGAGCAATGTTTGCAAAGAACATTCAGAAATTGTCTGTGTCTCATGCAAATGACTCTAGTACTTTACTGTGTTCATCAAGTGCATGCAAAAACTGCTTTCATGGCAACTCTTCTTCATGTAATTTTATGATAAAGCATTAAATTTCAAAACATTTAACCTTCATATAATAAATAATTAATTCAGAATAATATTTTGTCTGTTTAGTTTAAATTTTTCATGTTTAACAATTAAAATTTGTCGTGGGGTCATTTATGACCCCAACGGTATTCAGTGTGTGCAAAAAATCTCGGTAATTCCAGGGTTAATAGAAGAAAACCTGAAATGTATATGTATGTTGCAATAATAAATTGAAAGTAGTAACAGAAGTGCAAAAACTGCAAAGCTATGAAGAAAATTGAAAAGAAAGATATCAAAATAAGCTATTTAGAGATAACCCAAAACAATTCTACAAGTAACTGGGAAAGGGCATTAAGATTACAAAAGCATCACAAACCAAAGTCAAAACAGAAAGCTTCTGGAAAAACTATATGAGGACCCTATAAAGCACAATCAAGAAGCAGAATGGTTACCCTACATATAGAAGCATTTAGAAAAAAGCAAACATCAAACTTATGGATGGCCTGTAGTATCAACAAAAGAGCTGAAAAGCAGGTTAATACAAGCCCAAAACTGCAAGAGCCCTGGCCCAGATGGAGTAACCAATTTTGGCTTAAACAGTTATAGTAACATCACTCCACCAAGACCTGGCAAACTGCAAAAAACAATTGATCAAGCAGCCAAACTTAACACCGCAATGGCTTATAACAGGAAGAACATTTCTCCTTCCAAAGGAGGAGCCAAGTAACATTCCCAAAAATTACAGATTGTAGGTAGACAAGTTATTGGTCTATAATATGCAGATAGAATATATAATCATATCAAGTCCAATAACATTATGGCAATAGAGCAAAATGGCAATAAGAGGGGAGAATGTGGAACCAAAGACCAGTTAATGTTAAATAAGGCCATCATGGCCAGTGCTAAGAAAAGCAGAAATCTCAATATAGCATGGATTGATTAAAAGAAAGCTTTTGATAGCGTCCAACATTCTTGAATAATAAATTGCCTTGAGATCTACAAGAACAATCCAGGTTTGATAGAGTACATTAAGTTCACCATGACAATGTTGTAAACCATCCTATTTTGGAAAAATGAAGATGATCAGTACATCATTCCTAACATCAAGATCCAATACAGAATATTTCAGGGAGATTCCCTGTTGCCACTTCTGTTTTGTATGGCACTTAATCTAAAGAATACTCTTATCAACTCTTTGGGATATGGATTTAGCCTGAATCCTAAAGAAGGCAACTATCAAGAGGTAACATCCCATTTACTGTTTATAGACGACCTGTAGATTTACAGTTCCAGTGCCCAACAACAGTGCAGAGCAATTCCATGTAGTAAAAAGCTTTTCTGATGACATCAGGATGACTTTTGGCCTAGACAAATGTGCAAGGGCAACTTTTTTTTAGAGTAAAATTGAGCAAAATGGAAAAAATCTCCCTAGATGAGCTGTGTGACATCAAAGAACTTTAACAGTAAGGCATTTATAAATATCTCAGAGGAAGGAACAACACTCAAGCAGAAATTACTGAGAGAAAGGATCAGTAAAGAATACTATAGAATCTTAAAATCATTATTGAAAAGTGCCTTAACATCATGAAATAAGATACAAGCTATCAATGCCCATAAGCTAATTTACAAGAATCAGTGTATGCCAAGATTGTACATGCCTAGAGATGAAGGAGGGCTAGACCTCATAGAAATTGATTACACCTACAGACCTACTATCATAGGCCTCCAGGCCTACATGATAGCATTATCAGATTCAAATACGCAAAATGTGCTGAAATATGAAAGTAAATGTCCAGAATCTGTCTTCATCATCAAACTTGGACAAGTGTTCTGATGTCTAGACTGAATGAGTAAGAATCCACAAGTGCACACAGGAAAGGAAGCAATAGAATTTGCAAAACAAGAGAAAAAAATCTTCAAAGAATTAGATCAGCAAACAAGGAAAAAGAAGTGGCAATACACAAATACAGAGTGAAATACAAAGTGCTACCTTCAGAAAAGCAATAAAAACTCATCTTTTCCAGCTTTACTTCGACCATGTCACATAACCCACGACTGTGGCGCCTCTGTCTAGTGCAAACTCCCCATGTAGTCTGCTCATTAGGTTATGATGATGTATTCTGTTCAGTTTTAATTAGAAGCTCTGTTATCTGTTGTTAGATCTGTTCAGATTTGCTACTTGTTTAGATTTGTTACTTGTTTAATGTAATAATGTAATATTGTTTAATATTGTTCAATGCAAACATGTTCCATGTACTAAGTAGTTATATTGTAAACCGCACTGATTTTAAATAGTGCGGTATAGAAAACCAAATAAATAAATAAATACTCCATAAACCTTTTGTTGAACAAGAACAGACACATGAATGGTTAAGGTGAGATGAACTGAAACCGAAAGATGAGATTGATAATTACAGCCCACGACAGTGGATATGAATGAGATGGTTTACAGTGAGCATTGAAAAGAACTGGCAAAATAGATATATGCTGATTCCTTAAGAAAGACCTGGAAAGAGTGACTCACCTGATAGCTGGTTGTGAAGCTGATGGCAGAAAATTTCTATACAGAAAGGCACAACAAAGTAGCACGTCTCATACATTGGAAACTCTGTAAACACTACAACATCACTGTGCCTGAAAAGCACTGGGATCATGAATTTAAGAGAATTACAGAAAATGAAGCAGTTATGATTACCTGGTACATTCCCATTCCAATGGATAAGAAACTGGATACAAGGAAATCCAACATAGTGGTAAAGGAGAAAAACACTAGAATGTCAATGATAAAAAGCGCCGGTTCCAAGAGATTATTCTGTGAATTGCATTGAGAGGCAGAAGATCCTGAAATACCAAGAAATGTAGTCAGAGACCAAGAAAATGTGGCAGAAAGATACAGAAATATTTCCCATTGTATTGGGAGCCACAGGCTTGATAAAGAAGAATTTCCCAAAACATCTTCACAAATTACACAGGTACACTACCAAAAAACTGCCTCCAGTTTTGCAACTGATTCCTATAGATTTTGGGGTGCTGAATCCAGGAAAAATAGCCAAAATGTTCCATCACGTCACGTTTTCTTGCAAAATTAGATTTCTTACCCATATAAGGAATGTTCACATAATTTCTTTTTAGCCGACTACAGTTTATTTTCTTGGCCCAAAATAGAGGTTATAATGGTTAACTAACTAGAAACACTCCCTCATGATATTTTAGAGTGTTTTGTATTCATTTTATACATTAACAGGACAATTGGGAGGCGGGGGGCTAAATCCAGTACTCGCGCTGGCGCATGTTCTTTCCTGTTCGCCTCGCCTCGTTCGCTCGCTCAAACACGGTGGTTGCGACATGAACGTTCCTGTCAAATTTCAGTTTCTTGCAAGTTCATTATTACCTTTTGTTTGCTCAGTCGTAATCCAGCTTTATTCCGAAGTGGTTCACTACAGTTGTAGTTTGCAGTGCTGTGTATCTGTGATGGCTCACAGAGCCAGAGGTTGCGTCAACTCTCCGGACAGTTTTTGTTTTATTTGTGGGGAATATACCGTGAAAAAGCAGCAGAGGAACATTTCTGCATTTATTAAAAAAGTATATTTCGCCTATTTCGGTTTGAAGTTAGGCGATCAAGACAAACCGTGGGCTCCTCACAAAGTGTGCAAGACATGTGAGGAAGATCTATGCTTATGGATGAAAGGTAAAAAACAAGCATTTCGTTTCAGAATACCTATGATGTGGCGTGAACAAAGAGACCACAGCAGTGACTGCTATTTTTGCTCTTGCATTGTGAAGGGATACAACTTAAAAAATAAGAACGTAATAAGTTACCCCAACCTTCCCTCAGCAATTAGGCCTATGCCTCATAGCAACGAAGTACCTGTGCCTGAACCACCAAAATCTTTGGATCATATTTGTGTGGACGGTTCTGATCATGATGAGACTCATCAGATGGCTTTTCCCGATGAGTCCAGTACTTCCGAGTTTGAAACTGAACCAGATCCGAAACCTGAACTTTTCTCTCAAGCTGAATTGAATGATTTAGTCCGGGATTTAGGACTCCCAAAAGATGCTGCCCAACTGCTAGGTTCTCGGCTTAAACAGAAAAATCTATTGTCACCAGGAACAACTTTTTATTGGTACCGCAACCGCGAGACACAATTTTTGAAGTATTTCAGCAAAGAGGAAGATTTGGTATTTTGCAACGATATATACGGAGTGATGGAAAAGTTTAAACTCAAGTATGATCCTGCTGAATGGCGGCTGTTCATTGATTCGTCAAAAGACTGCATAAAAGGTGTTCTTCTTCATAATGGCAACACATTCGCTTCAGTTCCTATTGCTCACTCTGTTATTCTCCAAGAAAAATACGAGAATTTGGCCCTGATTCTTCAGAAGATTCGTTATGATGAGCATAAGTGGATGATTTGTGGAGACTTTAAAATTCTATCCATGCTATTAGGGCAGCAATCCGGTTTCACCAAATATCCCTGCTTCCTTTGCTTGTGGGATAGCCGGGCCCGCGACCTACACTGGGGGAAAAAAGACTGGCCAATTCTGGAGTATTTGAGACCCGGTGAGAAAAATGTTCTTCATGAGAGCTTGGTACCTCGTGATAAAATTCTATTACCACCTCTCCACATTAAGTTGGGTCTCAAAGAGTACAGGTAAATGGAGCTCACTCTGAGGAGAAGGATGTTGCCAGTGGTGTGCCCCAGGGATCTGTCCTTGGTCCGATTCTTTTTAACATCTTTGTTAGTGATATAGCGGAAGGGCTGTCGGGTAAGGTTTGCCTCTTTGCGGATGATACCAAAATCTGCAATAGAGTAGACACCCAGGAAGGGGTAGATAACATGAGGAGGGATCTAGCTAAGCTTGAAGAATGGTCTAGAATTTGGCAGCTGGGATTTAATGTTAAAAAATGTAAGGTCATGCATTTGGGCTGCAGCAATCCAAGGGAGCAATACAGTATAGGAGGTGAAGTACTTTTGTCCACTAAAGAAGAGCGGGACCTAGGCGTGGTTGTGTCTGATGATCTTAAAGTAGCTAAACAGGTGGAAAAGGCGACAGCAAAAGCTAGAAGGATGCTTGGGTGCATACGGAGAGGAATGGCTAGCAGAAAAAAGGAGGTGATAATGCCTCTGTATAAGTCTTTGGTGCGACCTCATTTGGAGTATGGTGTGCAATTCTGGAGACCGCACCTTCAAAAGGATGTGAACAGGATGGAGTCGGTGCAGAGGGTTGCTACCAAAATGATTAATGGGCTTCATTATAAAGCATATGAGGACAGACTTAAGGATCTTAATATGTACACCTTAGAGGAAAGGCGGGATAGAGGTGATATGATTGAGATGTTTAAATACCTCCGTGGCATAAATGTTCAGGGAGAGAGCCTCTTTCAATTGAAAGCAAGTTCTGCTACGAGGGGACATGGGATGAGGGTAAAGGGAGATAGATTCAGGAGTGATATGCGGAAATATTTCTTTACGGAAAGAGTAGTGGATCCGTGGAATAGTCTCCCAGTGGAGGTGGTAGAGATGAGGACAGTAACTGAATTCAAGAAAGCATGGGACCAACACAGAGGATCTCTAAAGGCAAAAAGTGGACTGTTGTAGTTGTTATGGAAGGACAGACTAGATAGGCCATGTGGTCTTTTTCTGTCGTCATATTTCTATGTTTCTATGTTTCATTAAGCAATTCATCAAGTCCCTTCCAAAAGATGGTGAGTGCTTTCGGTACCTTTGCTCAAAGTTCCCCCGACTTTCTGAAGCAAAGCTAAAGGAAGGAGTGTTTGTTGGCCCTGATATAAGGAAACTCATTTCAGATGGAGCATTCGCTGAAACGATGTCTGAGAAGTAAAAAGAACCTGGGATTCCTTCAAGGATGTTGTTCTCAAATTCTTGGGGAACAGGCGGGATGAGAACTATAAGGATATTGTTGCCAGGATGCTCAATGCCTTCAAAGAACAAGGCTGTAACATGAGCCTGAAAGTCCATTTCTTGCATTCCCATGTGAACTACTTTCCCGAAAACTTGGGGCGTACAGTGAAGAACAAGGTGAAAGGTTTCACCAGGACATCAAGGACGCAGAGAGAAGGTACCAAGGAAGATGGAACACCACTATGATGGCTGATTTCTGCTGGTTGCTGCTGCGGGAAACCCCAGATGAAAAATACGCCAAGCAGCGCACCAAGAGAAGCATTCGGGGGAAGAAGAAATGGGCCCACCAGGAGATTGATTGACCCAAGAATGACTTTAAAATCTAAACTGTGTTGACAAATATCGTGTTTTTACTAAACTTTGAAATAAAAATTTGCTAGTTATTACCACAGTGTCGGATCTCATTTATTAGAATTTTATTTTCACACCATCGGGTGTTTGTCTTCATGTATTGCAATGGTGCGGTTTGCGTTTTCTATTCTTACATACATACCTGTACAACATTTTTTGCACATTTCTTTGCTTTGCTTTGTGTCTAACCTCGCTCTTATATGCTCAATGTTTGTGCACAGGTATGTGGCTGTTTTAAGTGCAGACAATTTTGCTACCATCATAGTGTGTTTTGTTGACATTACTCTATTCTTATGTGCTGCCTTGTTACAATTTTCTTTATTCTTATTTGAATAACTACTAAACAATTAGTATAAAGAATTCATCCAAGAAACTTTTATCTCGATCGCACTCAATCTGAAACGTTCACTTCAAACTGCTAACCCAATGTAGCAAAAAATCTGTACATGATGGAGCAAATTGGTTACCAGATTTGGATTCAGCGCACCAAAAAACGTAAAAATCAATCGAAACATTAGAGGCAGTTTAAAAAAAAATTTTTTTTAGTGTACCTGTGTTACATGCTACATCTTACAAACCCCAAAAGGAAGCTCTCTTTGGCACAATATAAGTACTACACTGAGCATTAGCAGTAAATTTGAGAGATAGATCCACATACCCTGGCTTAGAAGTGAGGTTCATGACTGTTATAGTATGTGCAAAACTAACCAGAGAGTGCCAGGGTGATCTGTGGATATATTTAGCAGCATCAGGATAGTATCACTGAATATTATGGTCTGTCCCTGCAGCTGACCAGCTTGCCATCGGTTTTGAATATCAGCTCAGAGGATACCACTGGGCCTTTTAATCTGAGCCTGGGAGTACTAGTGGGCCAGTGTTCTTGGGATGCAAACAAAATCACAGTTCAAAGCTGGCATTATCTATCCACAAATTAAACACATGCTGAGTTATTAAATTTGCTTAATAATGAGGTGCAATACTTGCATTTGCATGCTTTGCATCTTATTATGTTGCTTGTATTGTGCTAACTGATATGTACTTAGGGTAAATAAGCCACAATTTTATTATTTAACATGCACTGAATGGCTAAACCTTGCATTAATCCCATAGGACCCGATACTGCATTGGGCAGGGCTAAGCGCCGTAGTCACAAAGCCCTGCCCGTCGACCACTTAATCCTGGATTTTCACTTTTGCGGCAACAGAAGTAAAAATTCAGGGTTCACCACACAGCCAGAAAGGCACCACACCTAACCGGGCAGCAGCGATTTTGGATGCTGCCCGATTAGCCCCAGCACCCTAAAGATAGACAAGGATTTTCCTCGCCTATCTTTAAGGCGCAGAGTGCTAACTGGGCAGCATCCAAAATCGCTGCTACCCGGTTAGCACCATTCCCCACCTCCATTTTGCCCCAGAACTCCCCAACATGCAATAAACAGATAGCATCAGAGTGCATAAGGGACTTAATCGAGGATTTTCAAAGGCACTAGCTGTGTAGGTGCCTTTGCAAATCCCCAATTAAGGCATTTCCATGGTTAAGATGGGCTGTTAACCGTGTAAATGCTTTCAAAAATCGGGCCCATAATGTCCATTGGTAACTACCCCACTAGGTGCACTAACCCCAGAAGGAGTTGCATCTTTTTTATCTTCTTCCTTTTCTCTCCTCGACTTTGTCTCAGCTCTGAAACTCAACTGAGGAGAGGCTGTGGAGAAGGCGGGAGGTCACTGCGCAGGCGCGAGGGATGCTGCCGGGGGCTTTCTGATTGGAGGCTGGGCAGCATTCCCGTGCGGGCTCCGTCGGTGCAGACGTGCCCATATGTGAAGACTAATTCCTGCTGTTCCCAGAGATCACCTGTTACAGGTAAGTAACTGCTTTACTGTCCAGCTGGGTAGCGGACTGCATCACCTTAGTCTACAAGCAGGCTGGTCTCTCGCTGGAGTGCCATGTCATGGCGCACAGTGTCTGGGTCATGGTGACTCTGTGGCAAACCTACACTCCATTCTCTTGTTAGAAATCTGTCGGGCCACCACCTGGTCCTCAGTCCATACCTTCGCAGCTCATTACTACCTGAAGGGGAAGTCCCACCGGGACAGTGCCTTCTGCCATGCAGTACTCTGTCATTCTCCAGGAACAAGCAACAAGTCAATCCTCGCATATGGGCTATGTCAACACCAATGGGGCCCTCGCGGGGGCATCTCCCCAGCTTTCAGGGAGAGCCTTTGGGAGATGCCGCCACGCATGTGTGGTCTCCTTCCCGCCCAGGGGTGCTGTCTTGCTCAGTCTCCCTTTTTCCACAGAGCCCTATAGATGTTCCTCTTATCCCCCCCAGGAAAAAAGTTGTTCTTGGTACAATTTTTGTACTTTTCTGGCCTTTGCTGGCTCCTTTCCTGCCTGAGGCTCGCTGCTGTCGCACCGGACCTCTGAAAACCTTTGTCTTGATCTTTTCCATCGCAACGCTTTTGCATCTTTTTCATCGCAACGCTTTTGCATCTTTTTCAACACACCTTTGTATATAGTTTCCCCTATTTCCCAAGTTTATATCTCCTGTTAAATGTAATTGACCAGACATATGTAAATTGTCGGATGTTTTTTGTTCAATGTAAACCGCGCTGATGTCTAATAGTGCGGTATATAAGAATTGTTAATAAATAAATAAATAAATAAATAATAAAACTGGGGACTTCCTGCTTTAAAAAGCAATTAAGCAGGGCAGGGGGATAACAAAATCATTTTTAATACTTTTAAACTTTACCACCTGAAAAACTGCCAACATCTGAAGATGCAAAACACCTGTGAGGGAGTTAGTTAGACCATTAGATGATGGAGGGGTAAAAGGTACACTGAGAGAAGACAAGACTATAATGGCGAAATTGAAGAAGATATAGGAAACGTACCCATGCCAGAAATTATATTTAAAAGTGATGTATGCGAGGAATTGAAACAAATCTCGATAAATCAAGAATATGTAATACAGTTAATTGATAAACTAAAGAGCACAAATCACCTGGACTGGAAGGCATACGTTCCAGGTTGCTGAAGGAAACTAAAGACCAGTGAGTTTGACATCAGTACCAGGCAAAATGGTAGAAACCATTAAAAAACTACAGGCCAGTTAGCTTAACTTCGGTGGTGAGTAAATTATTGGAAACACTGCTGAAAGAGAAAATAGAGAGGTTTCTGGAGTCCAGCGGATTACAGGATCCGAGGCAGCATGGATTCACCAGAGGCAGGTCTTGTCAGACAAATCTGATTGATTTCTTTGACAGGGTGACCAGGGAGTTGGACCAAGGGAGAACCCTAGATGTGATATATTTAGATTTCAGTAAAGGAGACTTATACACAAACTGAGCACCCTAGAGATGGACCCTAAAGTTACTGCTTGGGTTAGAAATTGGTTGGGTGGGAGGCGACAGAGTACAGGTAAATGGAGCTCACACTGAGGAGAAGGATGTTACCAGTGGTGTGCCCCAGGGATCTGTCCTTGGTCCGATTCTTTTTAACATCTTTGTTGGTGATATAGCAGAAGGGCTGTCGGGTAAGGTTTGCCTCTTTGCGGATGATACCAAAATCTGCAATAGAGTAGACACCCAGGAAGGTGTAGATAACATGAGGAGGGATCTAGCTAAGCTTGAAGAATGGTCTAGAATTTGGCAGCTGGGATTTAATGTTAAAAAATGTAAGGTCATGCATTTGGGTTTCAGAAATCCAAGGGAGCAATATAGTATAGGCGGTGAAGTACTTCTGTCCACTAAAGAAGAGCGGGACCTAGGCGTGGTTGTGTCTGATGATTTTAAAGTAGCTAAACAGGTAGAAAAGGCGACAGCAAAAGCTAGAAAGATGTTTGGGTGCATACGGAGAGGAATGTCTAGCAGAAAAAAGGAGGTGATAGTGCCTCTGTATAAGTCTTTGGTGCAACCTCATCTGGAGTATAGTGTGCAATTCTGGAGACCGCACCTTCAAAAGGATATAAACAGGATGGAGTCGGTACAGAGGGTGGCTACTAAAATGGTTAGTGGTCTTCATTATAAAGCATATGAGGACAGACTTAAGGATCTTAATATGTGTACATCTTAGAGGAAAGGTGGGATAGAGGTGACATGATTGAGATTTTTAAATACCTCTGTGGCATAAATGTACAGAGGGAGAGCCTCTTTCAATTGAAAGCAAGTTCTGCTATGAGGGGACATGGGATGAGGGTGAAGGGGGATAGATTCAGGAGTGATATGCGGAAATATTTCTTTACAGAAAGAGTAGTGGATCCATGGAATAGTCTCCCAGTGGAGGTGTTAGAGATGAGGACAGTATCTGAATTCAAAAAAGCATGGGTCAAACACAGAGGATCTCTAAAGGAAAAAAGGGGACTGTTGTAGATGTTGATAAGGAAGGACAGAGTAGATAGGCCATGTGGTCTTTTTCTGTTGTCATATTTCTATGTTTCTATGTTTCTAAAAAACAAAATTATTGAAAATGTAGATAGTCGTGGTTTCATGGCAGAAAGCCAACATGGATTTAGGCAAGGAAAGTCTTGTCTCACCAATCTCGTATATTTTTTTGAAGGTATGAATAAACAGGTTGATATAGTGTATCTCGATTTTCAGAAAGCCTTTGACAAAGTCCCTCATGAGAGACTCTTGGGGAAATTAAAAAGCCATGGGATCGGAAGCAATGTACTATTGTGAATTAAAAACTCTTTGAAACATAAAAAACAGAGAATAGAGCTAAATTGCCAATTTTCTCAATGGAGAAAGGTGAATAGTGTGATACCCCAGGGATCTGTGCTGGGTCCACTGCTTTTTAACATATTTATAAATGACCTGGAAATGGGTATAACAAGTGAGGTGATCAAATTTGCAGATAATACCAAATTAATCAAAGATGTTAAAACATAAGAGGATTGTAAAAAATTGCAAAAGGACCTTGATAAATTCGGAGACCAGGTGTTCAAATGGCAGATGACATTTAATGTAGAGTCGACAAATGCAAAGTTATGCACATGGAGTCCCGTTCCGATCTCTATGTCCCCTGTCTGTCCAGGTGCTCAGAATCGGGATGTGTACTAGTTCAGAATCGGGAACAGGGCCTGGACATCCAGGCCTTGCCTCGATTCTGAGCGCCTGGATGTCCAACAAACTCCCCAGCTAGCCCAGCCATGCTCCTGCATGGAGCCATAGTGCCATGGCACTGCGGCTCCATGCAGGAGCCATGACTCCTGGCCGAGCTCCACAAACTGTTTTTCCTGCAGCCCAACCCCTGATCGGGCCTGCTGTAGCCAGGTTGAGCTATGGGGAACCCCCTGCACCCCTGACCTGCCTTTCTGGGCCCAGGCCATCCATTTTCCTCCATCAAGGGGGACTTATTCCACTTCCGATGTGGAATAAGTTCCCCGTGAAAATGGCTGACCCCGGACATACAGAGCCAACATCAGAATTGGCCCTGTAATTCCGGATTCTTGGAACCACCCACAGCCCTTCCTCACTCTGCCTGAAACTTTCCCCACTTGCCTACAGACATCGATCCCCGCACAACTCAACTCTATATGCGGGGAGCTCTGTTTCCCTGACGCCAGCCAGGCGAATAGCAGGCCTGGATGTCCAGATTGGAGTCCAGATTCTCTATTCGCTGAACAGAATAGACCCCTTAGGGAAGAGCAACCCAAGGTACAGCTACATGATGCAAGGTTCCATATTAGGAACCACTACCCAGGAAAAGGATTTAGGCATCGTCATGGATGATACATTGAAACCCTCTGCCGAGTGTGCAGAGGCGGCCAAGAGAGCAAATAGAATTCTAGGAATCATAAGGGAAGGAAAAGAGAATAAAATGAAGGATATTATAATGCCATGGTGTGACTACTCCTTGAATATTGTGTGCAATTCTGGTCACCATATCTTAAAAATGACATATCAGAATTAGAAAAGGCTTAAAAGGTTAGGGCTCTTCAATTTGGAAAAGAGACAGCTGAGGAGAGATATGATAGAGGTCTATAAAATAATGAATGGAGTAGAACAGGTAAATGTAGATCAGTTGTTTACTCTTTCAAAAAGTAGAAAGATTAGGGGACATGCAATGAAGCTAGAATGTAGCACATTTAGGGGGGCGGAGCCTGGTTGCTGGTCAAGATGGATGTGTAAGAGCTGAGCTCCGGAGGGCAATTGGCAAGAATCCTGACTTCTGCTGTCTTTAATCAAATAGTTCCTACCTACTTGGATATTACTCAATCCTGGATATTTCAGGCCCCAAACCAATGCGACTTGATTACCAATTATCTCAAAACGCCAGCGCAAAGAGAACCAAAATGGAACCTCTCTCTCCTCACAAGATGGCGGTCATCCGAGACTGTCCTGAGACTTTGCAGGAGCTCCTGGCTGAGATTCAGGCAGTCAAAGACCTGGTCAAATCTAACGGAGAGTCGCTATGTGCAATGCAGGAAGATATCAACGCTTTGAGAACTCCTATGGAGTTACGGCTCGTTTGGAGAAGGTAAAGAATGTTGTTGCATCACATGGGGAAAGGCTCAAGGCTGTTGAGAAGCAGGCCAAGCTTATACATTGACTACAAAGAGAGGTGGAAGATGGCAATAACCTCTCATGGAGGAACAACATAAGAATACTAGGTGTACCTGAAGGAGCAGAGGGTCCTGATATGGTGTCCTTTTTGCAGTCCATGATTCCAGGTGTGTTAAAGTTGCAGTTTGTTATGCCATTCGAAATCAAGCGTGCCCATCGAGTGCCTACTCAGTCCGTGGTCGTGGGCAAGCGTCCACACCCAATCATCTTGAAAGTTCTATGTTTTCAGCAAGTAGCACAAATAATGCGAGCTGCCAGAGCACTTTCAACTTTGGAATACCAGGGACATAAACTCCTGTTTTTCCTGGACTTTGCGAAGGCAAATGTGTATCGGAGAAATAGTTTTCTGGTGCTGCATCCACGCTTGTTGCCGCTGCAGGCCCATTTTGGGCTGCTCTATCCTGCCCGCATGAGAATCATACTGCATAACCAGACCAAGACTTTTGATGATCCAGGGGAGTTATATACGTTTCTGGAAGATAAGGAGGCAGCGGTGATGCGGTGAAATTTACTTTGCAGCTTTATTTGGTGCAGTTCCACGGCACTTGCTATCATGGCGTTTGACTGGTCTGAGGTCATGTATAGGAGATTTATCCATGCAGAAGCGACATTTAATCATGCAGTATTGCTGTATACCGGGACATTCATTTTGTTTTCTTTAAAGGAACTCCAGGGTACTATCCTGGTCAAGATGTTTTCCTGTTCTCTTTCTCTTTCTTCTTTTGTGTTTTGTGTTGTTTGTGCTCTCTATGGTGGTTGAGAGAGTCTTGGGGCTTGGAGGTGTGGGATGGCCCTTATTCATTAGGTCATAAACTGATTCGGAGAGGGCTGCCCTGCCACACAGATCTGGTGGTTAGGATTTTGAGTACATTGCTTTTTCTCTTATGGTGGGAGGTGGGCAAAGTGCGAAATTTTAAGTGGCAAAGAAGTGAGAATGTGTTAGGTCATTTTGCCCGCCGTGTCTGTCTTGTTCTGGTGGGCTCACCTGCTAATTGTGTGTCTTGTATAGCCTCCCTGGGTTTGGTCTGGTGGTTTTGGTGATATGTTTTTCAGAATTATGTGTTCTTATTGTGAGCGATCATGTGTAGGTGCCAGGGCTAAATTGTATCTCCTTTTGTTGGGCTTTCTTTTTTAGGCTATAAGTGCAGCTAACACTTTGAGGGTGCTTAAGATATTGTTCTACAATGTAAAACTATATGCTACAATTTGGTATGTTTTTGCAACATTTGACTGTCAATTTGAGCTATTTTATCAGTATGTCTTCCTTTAAGAGAGTTTCACTGAATGTTAAGGGCATTAACAATACCATTAAGAGGAAAAAGATTCTTCTGTATGGCAAGAAAGAAAGTGCTGACATCTTGCTGTTGCAGGAGACACATTTGAATGTAAAAGAGTTGTTAAAACTGGATGCAAATCCCTTTTCTCTAGTGGCTTTTTCAGCTGCCCAGAATAAGAAAAATGGGGTAGCCATTTTGGTAAGGAAAGCTCTATCCCCCATGAATATTCAAACTAGGTCTGATACCAATGGGCGGTGGACAATGGCTGTCATTAAAATTGGATCCACTGAACTGGCCTTAATTAATATTTATGCTCCTAGCATTGACTGTCCTGCTTTTTTTTGCTGCATTGCAGCCTTGGTGCAGGTGTCCAGATATCCGACTATAGTGGGAGAAGACTTCAACCTCATGCCTGATAGACATTTGGCAGTTGCAACACCCTACAGGTAACAAATTCATTTTCTTCTCCCCTCCTCATAACTCATTATCATGTACAGACGTCTTCCTAGTCTCCAAGGGACTTTGCTCTAGAATTAGTGAATCTACTATTCATGCGGCTCACATCTCTGATCACTCCGCAATCTCTTTCACCCTATTTGACTGAACGAGCTATCAACCTCACTCATGCTGGCAATTTGATAGGACCTTTCTGGCCAGTCAGGAATTTCAGGAGACCATCCTGGTGGCTATAGAGGAGTATTTTCAATTCAGTCTATCGCAAGAGTCCTGCAGGGGGGGGGGAGTGGTGGGAAGGCTTTAAGGCTAGTATACGAGCCACCATTACTAGTTTTGCTATAAAGCAGATTAATCAGCGTAAAGCAGAACGTAGTACACTAGACAAGCAGATTAAAGTGGGAGAATGTATCTTATGCCAGATATCTGATTCTAACATTTTGATAAGACTGCAGCACCTTAGATTTAGATATAATTCAATTTTGATCACTGAAGCCTCACAAAATATTCAAGGGCAGAAAGGACGATATTACTTGGAGGGTAATAGAGCTGGACAGCTGATAGCTAACTCGTTCAAGGGTTGTAAGGAATCTTCGCGTGTTGCAGCTTTAAAGGATCCACAGGTGCAACAATTGATTGTCAAGGATCCTGACATTGCAGAGACCTTTTGCCAATTCTATGCTCAGTTATACTCCCCAGAAATATATTTCTTTGTGAAGGAGTTAGATAGTTTTCTAAATAATATCCAAAAGCTGGTGTTAGATCAAGAAACTGCTGCGGGATTGGACAAGCAAATAACGGTCATGGAAATTATCCAGGCTATTGACTTTACACAAGCTGGCAAGACTACTGGACCAGATGGTCTGCCGGCTGAATTCTATAAAGCCTTTTCCAAAAATTTAGGGCCATATCTTCAACAATATTATAGACTTCTTCTAGACAATATGGCACAAACTGGAGCGTTTGCCTCTGCAAACATTGCTTTTCTAGGAAAACCTGGAAGGGACCCTTAGTTAATTAGTAATTATCGGCCAATTTCATTGTTAAACATAGACTATAAAATCTTTGCGACCATTGTAGCTGATCATCTCTCCAAATTGATCCCTTCTTTGATCCACCCGGACCAATGTGGCTTTACTGAGGGATGCTCTACAGCCGATAATGCCAGAGTGCTTTGTCATGTTTTGGAAGGCACGGAGGAAACAGAAGACCCTCTTGTGGGATTCTCATTAGACTCAGAGGAAGAGTTTGATCGGTTAGAGTGGCCTTTCCTGTTTCCTGTTCTGAAGTGGTTTGGATTTGGTGAGGGTTTCTGCAATCTAATTAAATTTATGTATGCGAGACCGAGTGCAAAAATGTCTTTAAATGCGACTCAGTCTAGAGAGTTTCTTCTAGGGCGGGATACCCATCAGGGCTGTCCTCTTTCTCCCATTGTCTTCAATCTGGCCTTGGAACCTTTGGCCTTACTGATAAGGCAAAGCCTCACGGTTAAGGGTGTTTCTATTGCTGGCATGGAAATTAAACTATCTGCATATGCGGATAATCTACTGATTTTCACCACACCTAGCTCCATACCAGTCATTTTAGAATTGATAAATAAATATTCAGGTTTATCTGGCTATAAAATTAATTGGTCAAAGTCTGTTGCCTTCCCCTTGAACTCAAGAGTATGGATATGGAGGAGTTTCCTTCTGTATGGGAGCCTAAGATGGTGAAGTATTTTGGAGTTGCTACCCACTTAGGGGCATGTTTACTAAAACCCCGTTAAAGTGCGGGCCCCGGTAGTGTGCGGATGCCATATAAGGAGTGGGCGTTCTGTCCTGAAAAAGAAAAGGCGGAATTTACATATGCGCTAAGGTGCGCGGCACCCATGTGCGCCCCGCACCTTAGCGCATGGGATAGCTGCGCGGCAGGCATAAGTGGCGCGCTGAAGTGTAAGAAAAAGAGCAGAGCCACAGTTCAATGGTTAAGACACTGACCCACAGTGCAGGAATCAGGGGTTCAATCCCCCACAGTGCCCCATGAAGACAGCTGGCTAAGGCATTACTTTATGAGGCGCAGAAATACTGGGTGGCATAAGGCGGCGTGCTAATGTTTTGGGCGGCATAAGGCGGCACGCTGATGTTTATGGAGGCATTATAATACTGGGAGGTATAAGTGGCACACTGATGTGCAGGAAGACGAGTAGAGCCACAGCACAACAGTTAAGACACCGACCAATGGTGCAGGGATCAGCAGTTCAATCCCCCATAGTGCCCAATGAAGACGGCTTGCTGAGGCATTACTTTAGGAGCCAGTGTAATATTGGGCAGCATAAGGCGGTGCGCTAATGAGTTTGGGGGCATTTTAATGTTGGCAGGCATATGGCGGTGCGCTGATTTACAAGCACAGGAACCGAACCACAGCACAATGGTTAAGACACTGACCAATGGTGTAGGGATCAGGGGCTCAATCCCCCACAGTGCCCAATGGAGACAGCTGTCTGAGGCATTATTTTAAGAGGCATTTAAATGATGGGCGGTATAAGGCGGCGCTCTGATGTTTCAGGAGGCTTTTTAATATTGGGCGGCATAAGGCGGCGCGCTGATGTGCAATCACAGGAATGGAACCACAGCACAATGGTTAAAACACTGACCAATGGTGCAGAGATCAGGGGTTCAATCCCCCAAAGTGCCCAATGAACAAGGCTGGCTGAAGCAGAACATATTATGGGGAAGATTGCTTTAGGAGACATTTTATTCATATTTTAATTAGCACTACTAGCAAACGCACTCTCAAAGCGTGTTAACATAAGGTGCCCTATAAGGCACATTTTAAAGTGCACTGTCAGCCAAGGCACCCTAGAATATTTCTTATAGGGCGCTTTAGAGGGTGCCGTATGAGGTACCGCAAGGTCAGTGTACTGTTTTTTATGGCAGCACTGTGCAGTTTAAGGAATGAAAAGCATAAGTAGGTGCACTGACAGGCAAGGAGGAGCAGCAGTGGAGCACAATGGTTAAGGCACTGACTGCTGATACAGGGGTTATGAGTTTGCTCCCCAGTGTGCCTAATACGTAAGGCTGGCTGTGGCATCAGCTTTGTATTGTACATATTTTGTCCTGCAGCACTTTATTTTTATGTTATTAATTGCTGCCAGCAAACACGCCCTCACGTGTCGTAATTGAAGGTGCCGTATAAGGCACCCTATAAGGTACTCCATAGGGCACATTATAAATTGCACTGTCCGCCACAGCACCCTAAAATGTCCCCTATAGGGCACCCTATAGGTTGCGTCACAGGAGAATGTATAGTGCACCTTATATGGACAGGAACCATAAGGTGCCCTATAGGGCACCCTATAAAGCACCCTCAGAGGCACCTTATGGGTACAGTACGCTGAGGGTGTTTATGCTGGCATCAAAATATGTACATTACAAAAAGATAATGCATTGGACAACCCTATCAAATAGCCCCACTGTGGGTTTGAACCCATGACCTCTGGCTTCAGAGGCAGTGAAGTAACCATTGGGCTACAGCTCCATAGCTGCTAGCAAGCCCCTGGCTGGCTGCACAGAGCATGCATGTCACCACACAGACAGTCTGCTGTGGTCACCAGGATAGGGTTAGCCTACCCATACCCATGATGCACTGCACATTCAAATCAGCTGTCCACAGATTAACACAAGATGGGCAATGCACCCCCACAGCACCTCGGCCCGGTAGAGGGAAGTGACCATGTGCACCCACACACCACCTCGGCCTGGTAGGGGGTACTGACCGTGTGTTTTACTGGCACAGAGTAGCTACACACCGTCACAATGTGCGGGTACTGTGCTCACCCTGAGGGTGCAATGAGGCGGCCAGGACCAGGTCCACAACACCTTCCATGGCTGAAAGAGGCCATGCTGGAGGTCCAAAGCAGTGTTAATGTGTGAGATAGGTAGTTTCTGCACAAACACTTTGGATATCTCTGTCTGTTTCAGTCAGGTGTAGCCCCCATGGACCCCCCAGGTGGGCCATGCACCACCAACCCCCCTCCTCCAGGGCTGAGGGTGGCAAACAGGGTCATCCTATCAATAGATCCATATTCATACCTCCCTGCAAAGGTGGCAGTAGAGGGGACCATCAACCCGGGTCCTGCTGAGGAACAGACACCCACAGGGCAGTCAATGCAGCTCTATACACATCCATAACACAATAGCAGACAGATATTAGGCTTGGATATGGTGAGCTGCAACCCACCACTATCTGATATTCTCCTGCAGCATGTCATCAGCCACTGCACCCTGCAAGCTGCTCCATCAAGACATATACCAGCTGCAAACAGTGTGCTAGTTAGTCCACAGCACATGTTCCCAGTGGAGATGCATGCACCCAGAACTGGGATGTCAGCATACACAGCAAGCAGATAAATCAGTGACTGAGCCCCAAAAGGAAACCCATATCTATCACATGAGAAAAATACAATATAGCACTATGGGGGTGCCTAGCCATGCTGTGGTCACTGCACAGTCATGGTGAGTGTGATCTCTCAGCAGGACATACTGAGGTCACCCTGTCTGTGTAGGTGGTAGCCGGGCACTAAAATGTCCCAGTCAGTGCCCTATGCCCTGTGCAGATGCACCCTGGCCAGGCCACCCTGTCCAGCCTATACCCATGGTACCTTGCTCCTCATTATGCACATTGGCAGCCCAATACTGGCAACATTGCTGGCAGTGTGGGCTGTGGAAGGTGTTTGCAGCCACCACACACTGGATAGACAGACAGCCACCCCCACACCTATGCCAGCATTGTGCTACTATAGAGGAGTCCAGCAGCCATACCCACCACACCAGTCCTGGGCACAGTACAGGCATGGATATGGTACGCAATACTGTTGGGGTTCACTCCCCAGGGTGGTAAACACTGTCAGAGACCAGACCTGCAGCGCACACCGCAGACATCACAATGATTGTTATGGTGGAGATCAATGAGCAAAATGTGCTTAACGTAGGAATTGATATCTGCCAGTTATCATGGGCAATGTTTGATAGCTGTGTACCATATACCCAGGTGTAGGGTGGCATTGCTAAGGTATGCAACTGCTAGTATTGGGAGATACAGGCAGGGCCCAATGTCCTGCCTCTCCATGAGGCATTGGCCAATGGGGCCTGTGGGTGTGTGTGGGGGTGTGTCTGGCCCTGTTGGCTGCTGCTTTACGGCAGAGTGTCCCACCTCCAGTCCTGGTGTTCCAACCACTGTTCGGATTTTCATGCTGTCCCTCATATATATGCATGAGCTACATCAGCATACCATGGGGGTGGTGCATAGATATGCAGCACAGGCATCTTTATTAGAGGCAGCATGGATCCTGAATGGCGTGGGGCCCTCCAGGACTGCATTTGGGAGACTCTGCTCTAGGTAATGCGGCTGTTTATGGTGTCTGTTTTTGGTGTGGTAAAATATAGGCGTATGAACCATGCGTTTGTTCTCAGCAATAACGGTTTGTCCTTACTATCACGGTTTAGTTGTAGGAAAAATATGTGGATTGGATTGGCAGTCTGTGTGCACTGCACCACCGTGTTGCCACAGATATGTTGTGTTCCCTGGGGAGTCCATGACTGTACATCCGACAGAGCCTGTCTGTTGCAGTGGACGGTGCCAGCCTGCACAGGCCTAGGCCACTGTCTGCTGTGGTTTGCAGCCACTGCCCCCTCCACCACCTGTACCCTTCCGCCAACATGCAGACATGTCCCTATCTGGGGAAAAGCATATGACCTGATTGAGTTGTGGCACTCCAGGACTGACTTTGGGGGACTTGGCTGTAGGTAATGCCCATTGTTATGGTTTGTGTGCGGTGTAGGGTAAATTATAGGTGTTGGAACCATGCTTATGTTCTCTGCCATAAAGGAGTGTCTGTACTATCACTGTTTGGTGATGGGTAAAGCTATGGGGACTGGGTTGGCAGGAGCCCCAGCTGGGATTTGAACCTGTGACCCTCTGGTCCTTCAGGTACTGGCTGTGTCTGCTGCACCACACTGTGGCCACAGAGACAGTGCAGTCTCTGGAGATAGGAAACCTGGCCGCACAAGTCAGACACCCTGCTCAGCACAATTTTACTGTGGGCTCGTTTACCTTGTATGGGGACAAAGGTGCAATTAAACCTCAAAAATGACCTCCAAAAAAGGGGAAAAACATAACCAAGCTGGGCAACAGTGATATCAATGGGCAACATGACAAACACTCCCAGGAAAGCTCCATTAACATGCAGTGCTTTTTGAACGAGTCTATGGAGCGTAGACCCTTCCAAAATCATTTCTTTTTTCTGGAGCTTTCCTGGGAGTGTTTTTTATGGTTGCCCATTAATATCACTGTTGCCCAGCTGGAGTATAATTTATTTGGAATTTGTTGTGGTCATTTTCAATTTATTTTTGCTATTTTGTTCTGTGCACATGTATCACACTGCTCACGTTTTGCAGGTTTCCCCGGTTTTGCTGTACATTGCTGACGGAAATGGTTTCTCTTCCCTTTAAATCGGCTCTAACGCGAGGGTTTCACTCGCGGTATTTTTTGGGCCGAAATTCAGCCCCGCTCCTGTGCGGGGAGCCTCTCCCCTCCCACTCTCCACCCATTGACCTCGTCCCTCCGCCCCTCGGGGGCCTTCCTCCGCCCTCCGTATGCCTTTCCCCGCCTCTATCGCACATCAGCGCCCCGCACACGTGTGCCGGCCAGTTAATGTGACGCGCACGCGTGCGCGGCGCTTAAGAGCACTTAAGTGCATCATTAGCGTACGCTATGGTAAGCCGCGCACGTGTGCGCGGTTTAGTAAACATACCCCTTAGTGTAACCCTACAGTACAATGAAGAAGAGATCCTAACTACAGTTCGTAATATAACAGCAAAGTGGTTGCCGGTCTATCTTTCTTGGTGGGGTCGTCTTGAAGCTATAAAAATGACTATTACTCCTAAAGTGAATTATATATTAGAAATGCTACCTGTCTTTCTTACAAGTAAAGTTTATTGGCAAATTGAAAGGATTCTGGTTCAATTTCTATGGAAAAATAAATTGCTTAGAATTGCTCTTAGGAACCTCATATCTAAAAAAGAGGAGGGGGGGTGAATTTCCCTGACTTTCAGGCCTATCACTGTGCTTTTCTGCTAAAACAAGGATCACGATGGGTGGAGGGGGCCGTAGGTATACGCCCAATATTGCTTGAACTAGAAGAGAGATTAAGTACTCCTCTTCCCCTTGAATCTTCTTCCTGGCATGGTGTCTATTAAGAGGTTGAAGTCTCATAGAATCATATCGGACACTCAGAAGGCTTTTCAGCAGTTAGCAAGTGCAATTCCTAAGGAGGATTGCTTATTGAAATTAATACCCATCTGGCATAGTCCCTTTTTTAAAATTAATCAAAGCTCATTCGCATGGCAAAAATGGTTTTAGCAAGGGCATTTGGAACGTTGGCCAACTAATACTGGATGGTAAGTGGAAATCTTTTCCCACTTTGCAAAGTGAATTTGACTTGCCTCATTCCCTATACTTTCAGTGGATTCATCTGAGGCATTGTATAGAAAAATCCCAGTTGGATATTACTTCATTGTCTGACGAATGGGGGTTGATGAGTAAGATAAGTTCAGTATATATGACCTCTGGGGTGGCTTCTCAATATTATAAACTAGTGGCTCAGAATAATAGCTCTCAGGCCACTGGTGTTCAATGAATATGGGAACATGACACTGGGGAAGTCCTCTCTCCGAAAACGTGGACAAAATTCTGGAGTAAGATAAATAGTCTGCCTCTGTCTCACAAGCTTTGTACTTCTTTGCGCACAGAGTGCACTTTACTCCAGTAAAGGTTGCTAAATGGGATAAGGCAGCTGGGAATGAGTATTGGTCTTGTTGGGGAGATGTCGGCACTTTGAGACATGTGGCATATGATTGTCCTAACATTCAGTCTTACTGGGTTTCAATATGGAATCGTATTCAAGAGGTGCTGAGATTTTGGGCCACTCTCTACTGGTCTGTGGTTGTTTTTCGATCAGCAATTGACATCTCGTCATTAAGGAGGGATTGTCAGTTTTTACTTGACTTCATGCTGGGAGTGGCCCTACATCTCGTCATTTCTAATTGGAAACATACAGCAGAGCTTAATTGGCACGAATGGTGGAACCGTTTGTGCTTATGCTGCAAATATGAACAAATGCCACGGTGTGGTAGACCCCTTACACCCTCCACTCCTCTTAAGTGGAAACCCCTACAGAAATACATCTCTAAAGCACGATATGAGATATAATAAGGGGTTATTTGTCAAATCCTTTTGCTTCTTATGTAGTGGAGTGGTGATCTTCTATAGCCCTTGTAGGCCTAGTAGGCCTTCAACTGTTTTGTTTTCTATAGCCCCTGATGATCGCATGATGATGGGAGGAATAGGGTGGGGTGGGCTATAAATAACCTTTTCTTTTCTTGTTTCTTATTACAAAGAAATATTTTGTATTTTGATTTATTGTAATTTGGTTTTCTTTCTTTTGTATTTTGTTGGAAAATATAAATAAAGAAGTTAAAAACAGAATGTAGCACATTTAAGACTAATCGGAGAAAATATTTTTTCACACAATGCATAATCAAACTCTGGAATTTGAATTTGTTACCAGAGGATGTAGTTACAGCTGTTAGAGTAACTGGATTTGAAAGAGGTTTGGACAAGTTCCTGGAGGAAAAGTCAATACACCATTATTAAATAGAACCATGGAAATCTACTGCTTACCCATTAGACAAGCATCATGGAATCTGTACACCTTTTGGGAATCCAACAGGTACTTGTGACCTGGATTGGACACTGTTGAAAACAGGATACTGGGCATGATGGATCCTTGATCTGACCCGGTATGGCATATCTTATGTTCTTATGTTTTTTCCTCACCTCAGGAAAAATTCTGACCTGGGTGAAAATGTTCATTTTGGGAAGGTGGTTAATAACTATGAGGCACATTTCACAATGGGATATGCAAGTGCAGCCTGGGATGTCAACGACAGAACGTCTGAAATAAAAGCGGGTATGTGCAAGTTCAGGCATGATTCCAGAAACATGGACATGCTCGAGATGGAATGGCTATCACATGTCTATAAAGATGTTCCCAGGCAAGGGTTTCCAAGCCAAGACATCTAATAGCATGATGGTTAGAACAATAGCTTAAGAGTAGTGTGGCCAGGGTTCAAATCCCAGCCTAGGACCTTGTGATCTAATTTTCCATCTTGTCTATGCTTTCTGGATGTTTAAGGTGAAAACAAGCACTTTCCTCATTCCTGTTCATGACTAGAGCAGATTTAAGCCTGGATACATTTCTGAGATCAAACAGGGATGTGTAAGTCTATTGTTCCTCCCCAGACATGCTTCTGTCACATCCCCTTGCCTACTTGGATGTCCCTGCACCAGAGACGTCTGCAAGCATCATTTGCGGAATGGCTACAGAGATGTCGCTATGAATTTGATGTCCACATGCCCATCTTCAGACATCCAAATCATGACTGAACCTTTTAAAATGACACTCTATAGCAACAAATAAATAAATAAGAATATGTATCCTTGACTTTCAAATCAACCTGAAAAGCCAGTCCCTATCATGAAAGGATGGATAAGAATGTTGAAAATGATTCCATTAATGTAAAATGGAGAGAGCAAGATGGGAAGCTGGATTCCTTCCAGCCCATTTATGGTTTGGAGTGCGGAAGTTCTTAAGGGGATTTAAAAGTTCTGTTAACAGATTAGATCTGCTTCCAGTTGTAATGATAGATCAGTAAAGGGAGCAGATCCAGGATGTGTTAACCTATTTGGTATACATTAGAGTTGCACAAAAAGGTTTTCAGTAATCTTAGTGATGGTCTAGAAGTAGGTAGTACAGGCTAATACAATTTTAGCATGAATGCCTTTTCAAAGATCCAATTTCATTACTAGCCTTGGGGTACAGTTAAATGTTCGATTAACTGAATCAAGGCAGATTTCTACTTTTGTTCACTACTAGTTTTTCAGGTTGTGAATAATCCATAAATTGCATGGAGAGAGAAAATTTAGTGAAAATGATTGTGTGTTTATTATTAAGTGAATTGGATTATTGTATTGTAGCCTGTATTGGACTGCCTCCAATCCACCCATCTTCTTACTGCGTTGAATAGACAGGATCCAGGATCCTGAGTTTGGTGAATTTACACTGACTTCCAGTAGAGGCAGTAGTATATTTTAAAATAGCTTACCTGATGCATAAAAGTATCCATACAGGAATCCCAAGTTATCTGACCAGTCAGCTAAAAAAGATATTGTTTATCATTTATTTGTCATTTGATATACTGCCCTTTGTGAGCCAGTTTTCAAGATAAAAGCAAAGGCATATAAATAAAGGACACTTTGAAAGGAAAGAAGACGGGACAATAGTAAAGACGGAAGCAGTAAAGAAAATCAAACTAAGGGGGATGTTTACTAAAGTGCGGTAATCGTGATTAACGCGCGTAAAGTACGTTTAACGATCGTTCGCACGTCCGAACACGCGTTCTGACGTGCTAACGATCGTTAAACGTACTTTACGCGCGTTTACCGCAGTTAACGATCGTAAACCTCCGCGGCGCGTTAAAACAGCGCAGAAGGTGGAGAGTGGGCGGAGAGAAGGGGTCAATGGGCGGAGAGTGGGCGGGGAGAGGCTCCCCTCATACTAACGCGCTGAATTTCTGAGCTCAATTCCAACGCGAATGAAAACCTGTCGTTAAAGGCATAGTAAAGGGAAGAGAAACCATTTCCGTCAGCAATGTACAGCAAAACCGGGGAAACCTACAAAACGTGAGCAGTGTGATACATGTGCAAAGACCAAATGTTCACATAAAACCTTAAGAATGACCACAAGAAACATTGTAAAAAGCACAATTCAGCTGGGCAACAGTGATACCAATGGGCAAAAATGAACAACACTCCCTGGAAAGCACCAAAGAAAGAAATGATGTTTGGAAGGGTCTACGCTCCGTAGACCCTTTCAAAGATCATTTCATTGTGATGGAGCTTTCCTGGGAGTGGTGTGTAATGTTGCCCAATGATATTATTGTTGCCCAGCTTGGTTATGGGTGTTTGCCCCTTTTTTTGAGGTCTGTTTTGAGGTTTATGTGCACCTTTGTCTCCATACAAGGTAAATGAGCCCACAGTAAACCTGTGCAGAGCAGGGTTTCTGACTCGTCAGGCCGCTTTAACTAACTCCAGGGACTGCACCATCTGTGTGGCCACAGCTAGTGCCTGTAAGACCAGAGGGTCACAGGTTCAAATCCCAGCTGGAGCTCCTGACAACCTAGTCCCCATAGTTTTACCCACCACTAAACAGTGATAGGAAAGACACCCCTTTATTGCAGAGAACATACGCATGGTTAATACGCCTATATTATACCACACCAAACACAGACATCAGAAACAGGCGCATTACCCAGAGCAGAGTCTCGCAATTGCAGTCCTGGAGGGTCCCACACCATTCAGGTTCCATGCTGCCTCTAAAAAAGATGCCTGTGCTGCATATCTATGCACCACCCCCATGGTATGCAGATGTAGCTCATGCATATTTATGAGGGACAGCATGAAAACCCGAACAGGTTTGGAATACCAAAACTGGAGTTGGGGAACTCTGCCGTAAAGCAGCAGCCAACAGGGACAGACACACACACAGGCCCCATTGGCCAAGGCCTCCTGGAGAAGCAGGACATTGGGCCCTGCCTGTATCTCCCAATACTAGCAGTTCCATACCTTAGCAATGCCACCCTACACCTGGGTATATGGTACACAGCTATCAAACGTTTCCTGTGATAACTGGCAGATATCAATTCCTACATTAAGCACAGTTTGCTCAGTGAGCTCCACCATAACAATCATTCTGCTGTCTGTGGTGTGTGCTGCAGGTCTGGTCTCTGACAGTGCGTACCACCATGGGGAGTGACCCCCAACAGTCTTGCGTACAATATCCATGCCTGAACTGTGCCCAGGACTGGTGCGGTGGGTATGGCTGCTGAACACCTCTATAGTTGCACAATGCTGGCATAGGTGTGGGGGTGTTTGTCTGTCTATCCAGTGTGTGGTGGCTGCAAACACCTTCCACAGCCCACACTGCCAGCAATGTTGCCAGTATTGAGCTGCCAATGTGCATAATGTGGAGCAAGGTACCATGGGTATAGGCCGGACAGGGTGGCCTGGCCAGGGTGCATCTGCACAGGGCATAGGGCAGTGACAGGCACATTTTAGTGCCCGGCCACCACCTACACAGACAGGGTGACCTCAGTATGTCCTGCTGAGAGATCACTCTCACCCTGACTGTGCAGTGACCACAGCATGGCTAGGCACCCCCATAGTGCTATATAGCATTTCTCTCATGTGATAAATATGGGTTTCCTTTTGGGGCCCAGTCACTGATTTATCTGCTTGCTGTGTATGCTGACATCCCAGTTCTGGGTGCATGCATATCCACTGGGCACATGCATTATGGACTAACTAGCAGACTGTTTGCAGCTGGTATGTGTCTTGATGGAGTGGTGTGCAGTGGCTGATGGCTTGCTGCCGGAGTATGTCAGATAGTGGTGGGGTGCAGCTTACCATATCCAGACCTGATGTCTGTCTGTGTACAGAGCTGTGGTGCCTGCCCTGTGGGGTGTCTGTTCCTCTCTACTGCCACCTTTGCAGGGAGGTAGAAGGTGGATCTATTGTTAGGAGACCCTGTTTGCCACCCTTGGCACGAGGGGGGGGGGGTGTACATTGGCCACCTGGGGGTCCATGGGGGGGGCTACACCTGACTGCAAGGTGTTTGTGTAGAAACTACCTATCTCGCACATTAACACTGCTTTGGACCTGCGCCATGGCCTCTTTCAGCCATGGACAGTGCTGTGGACCTGGTGCTGGGCACCTCACTGCACCTTCAGGGTGAGCACAGTACCCGCACAATGTGACGGTGTGTAGCTACTCTGTGCCAGTACAACACACGGTCAGTACCCCCTACCAGGTCGAGGTGCTGTGGGGGTGCACATGGTCACTTCCCCCTACCAGGCCGAGGTGCTGTGGGGGTGCATTCCCCATGGTGTGTATCTGTGGACAGCTGATTTGCATGTGCAGTGCATCATGGGTGTGATTGGCACAATCCAACCCTGGGAAGATCCAGCGCCTGCTCTCAGGCTCTGATAAACCATAGGCCATCACACGTACATCTGTTAGCATAGTGCATAGGTGCAAGACACCCTAAAGTGTCTGTACTATAAGGTGCCCACGCTGGTAAAAACACACGTACCCACGCACGATTGTACGCACGTACCAACGCACATACCTACGCACGGGGCTACGCACGTAGCCACGCACGTACCAAGGTAAATGGCTATGCGCACTGCGAGAGTGTGTTTCACTAACAACTACTGAATGTAAAGAAAAACATGCCTCCTCATTCCCTATATAATGTACAGGGTGCTGCCTGGGACAGCATTCTGCGTTAGGCACACTGGGGACTCGAACCCATGCTGCCTGTCACAGCGGTGAGTATACTAACCATTGTGCTACAGCTCTGTTGCAATGATTTGTGTCTGTATGCCTTCATATGATTAACGCGCAGTAACGCGCCACGGCGCCCTGTAACGCTCGTTAGTTTTTTGAACGCGCGTTAGTCGTTACGATGTCCCGCCCATGTCCTTTTTTGGCTTTCCTTTCACTAACGCGGCTTCTAACGCGATTTGCACTAACGCAGTTTAGTAAACATACCCCTAAATGTTCAGAGTAGATAGACACCATAACTCCATAACATCTGTCACAGCTGCAGCCTAGGGAGTGGTGAGGTCGAAGACCTGGTCAAAAAGGGAAGGGCCCGATATTTGAAAGGCATTTACGCAGTTTACAGACCTATGGGTAAAACTAGGCGAAGCAAAAACTAGCTTAGTTTTACCCATGAGAGTTAACTGGGCAGTGGTGTAATATCGCTGCTACCTGGTTAGCTTCTGTGGCTCCAAGGCATATGCGGCGATCCCGGATATTGAAGGCTGGGGCCGCATATGTCCCGAGCATTGACTATCCAGGGTTAGGGGTCAGCGAATAGCCAGTTCAATTCAACAGCAGGTCCTAAGTTTTTTGAAGAGATTTAAATTTGGGGAGGGAGGGTTCCAATCAAACGTGGGAGGGAAGGCAGTTCCAAAGGGATAGAGCCAGGGGAAAAAAAGCAGAACAGGACATAGATTCAAGCTTGGTGCGAGAAGGAGAGGGAATGACCAGCTTGTGGTCATGGAAGGACCGCAAGCAGTGGGGGGTGCATAGGGGATGATAAGGTGTGTGATAAGGAAGCTTATCATAGCTCAGGAAGGAGCTATAGAAAAGGTGAAGTGACTCTGAACAAGCAACCTGTCAGTTCTGGTAGAAATAAGAAAACAGAATTTTCCCATAAAAGACTACCAGTCCCAGAATGCACCAGGTTTCCAACAGCCATTAGAGGAGCTGAAGTGGGGAAACGTGTGTTCAATCAGGAGGGCTATGAGGTAATCCCTAAGCACTCATCTCAAAGGGCAGAGCCTGATTCAGCACAGCTGCGCTGTGTTAGGGAGGATCACTCATCTAAGCAGAATAAGAGTAGAGTTTATTCTACAGAGGACCATCTTCATGATCAACTTGCATATCCAGAGAAGGATCATCAGTTTCATCTGAAGGATCATCAGAAGCAGAAGCCAAACCGGACGGACAGAGAGGCAAGGAAACCCTCTGGAAGAAAGAGGAGAAAAGCCTTTGAGAGGTCTAGAAGAGTCCAAAGCAGTACGTATACTGGGAGGTATTCCAAGGGCCAGCATACACCATTGGACTGGGGAAAGCCAGAGGAATGGTGCTGCAGAGCTAGGAATCACCAGAGGCTACCTGTGAGGGAGACGGCTGCACGTGGAAGGGACCCTAAGACCTGTGCCAGAAGGTATGTGAAGAGAGATCCAGTGTCCAGGGATCTGGATTGGAAGGCTGGACATAAGAACTGGACTACATACTGGCTAGGCTATATAGAGAGGAACTCTAGCAGCAATGGAAGCTCAGGTATGAACACTGATCTATGCCCTAGCTATAACCTTGAAAGACAGCAGGGAAACAAGTATTCTCCTGAAAATGCTCCATTGAGAGATTCATCTGTGCCAATCCATGAAATTTGAACCCATGCTTGTTGAACAAGGGGGAATAATAGCAGATGAGGATCCTGTTTATATGGACTGCTCTCTATCTAAATTCCGTTGGTAACTTTCTGTTATAAAGTACAGCAACCATCACAAAGAAATACAAATTTGTTCTTTAATCTACTCAGAAAAGCTCCTGAAGCAGGATTTGACCCACACAGTAGAAAGCAAGCCAGCTAAGGGGTTTCAGCTGGATAACTGCTAGCAATTAAGCCTTACCTAATTGCTTGTGAGCTAGGAGAGAATCACTTCTGTATCTATGTGGGAAGTAATCAGAAGTTAACCTGAAAAGAACAGTTTGTTTCTTGCTTTGTGGCTTTTCATTTGTTGTTTTCCTGATTTTGACTTTGTTTTTCCAAGTTAACACTGAAAGCAAGTTACCTAATTTATGTGCTACCAAGCATATCTGTGTTGGGAGAAATAACCCCATAAATAAATATCTTATTGGCTTTACCCAAGAGCACAACTAAATTATTGTCAGCAGCTGTGTCTGGTGTGAATGAACTACATTGCACACAATACCTTGCAAATCATATAGATATATGCACTTGACAAGACTGTGAAGATTCTCACCCAGGCAGCCGTCTGACAAATGGCGTAGTTTTTCGGATTGCTTTTGCACAAAGGGGATTTACTTGCTGAGGATTACAACTAAAGTTCAAGTTTAAAGCTGGAAAAAAAGATTTTCCCTCAACTGCACTTTGGAGGAGAACTGGGTGTTCCAGGAAGCTGTCCAGGAGGAAAAGACCCTGTGCAGAGCTGGATTCATCACTAGCACAAGGTAATAAGTACCTGGGCATGTCTAGTGGTGGATGGGAGTAAGCACAGGGGTAATTGAAAAAAAAAATAGAAAAAAAACACACCTGTTTGGAAGGTAGTGCACTTTGGGGTTTTTTTTCTTTGTTTCTTGCAGGGTTCAAGATGGATCCGAGTGAGATGGCTAGCTGGATGGCAGCCCAGTTTAGCAGGCAACAGGAGCTATCGCAGCAAGCACAGGACACTGCTATGAAAGCCTTAATGGACCAGCAGAAGCCAGTGCTTGATCTGGTGCAAGCCCTAGTTCAGCTGCAGAGCCAAAGTGGAACAGATGCAAGACCAGCAGTAAATACTGGTACACCACATGTGGACAGTGTGGGACTCAATCAAGGGATTGGGGCATTTAGTTTTGGGAAGCTAACTCCAGATGATAATGTTGATGATTTTCTAGAGTCTTTTGAAAGAGTGGCACAAGCATTAGCATGGCCAGAGACCCAGTGGGCAGTAAGGCTGGCAGCCTCATTAACTGGAGAGGCGCTTGCAGCTTACAGAGCAATGCCAGCAGCCCAGGCTTTGAATTATAAGGATGTAAAGGCTGCTATTAGAGATTGCCTAGGGTTGTCTATTTCAGAGTGTAGGCAAATGTTTAGAGCTACTACATTGAGAGTGGGTGAAACACCCAGGGCTCTGAGTCAGAGAATCAGAGGTTTAGCTGTAAAATGGTTGGAGCCTGAGCAAAAGACGGTAGAAATGTTATTAGATATTATAATGCTTGAACAATTTATGTCTGGGGTGCCTAAAGATTTGCACACTTTCCTTATACAGCAAAATTGCCAAAATCTTGGAGAGGCAACCATGCTAGCAGAGAGATTCTTGGAAGCCACACAGGCTTGCCATAGAATGGGTGGCCCTCTGAAGATTGGTGCTGAGGCAAGATGTGCTGTATCAGAAAAGAAAATAATTAAAAATGTTTCTGAAAATGAATGTACTGTATCAAACCAGATGACACAGTGGAATAGAAAGAAATGTTTCAAGTGTGGAAAATGGGGACATTTAAAAAAGAGATGCCAGACACACACTAGCTTAGTGGGTGTGGATTTAAAACAGCCCAAAGAAGGATTTCTTTTGATGGTTGATGTACAAGGAATTACCACAAATGCTTTGTTAGACTCTGGGGCAGACCAGAGTATGATGTCAAAAAGGCTTTGGAAGAGGATAGAGGCCCAAGAAGGATTTGTGCCTAGAACCCCTGAAAGCCAAGTTCACATCAGATGCATTCATGGTGCTGCAACATCATATCCCACCTATAGACTAAAGGTTAAGTGCCTGGGGGGACAAGAGGAAGTCCTGTTAGCAGTGGTGCCTAGGCTACCCTTTGATTTGGTTCTAGGAAGAGACTGGCCTAGATTTAAGCAGGGTCTAGTGGAAGGACTAGGAAAGAAGGAGGGAGAAGGTTTAATGGTAATAGCTCCCGGGCCTTTATTTGGAAGTCCTCAGACCCCAGCTAAAAAGATGGTTAAGCGTCCAGAAGACCAAGCTACCCCAAAGCAGACATTCATCCTAAAGTACCATAGGGTCACAGAGAAGGCCCAAGCTCCTAAGCGGGCAACCCCTCAAGCTGCTGGGTTTGACCTGTGCAGCATAGAAAATGTGACTGTACCTAGCCAAGGGAGAGCCCTGGTGGACACTGGTCTCCAAGTGGAAATACCTATTGGATGTTATGGGAGAGTAGCCCCAAGGTCCGGATTAGCCCTTAAATATTTCATCGATGTGGGTGCCGGAGTAATTGATCCCGATTACAGGGGCAATATTAAAGTTCTGTTGTTTAATTTTGGACAGAATGATTATCACGTGAAGACAGGAGACAGAATTGCCCAATTGATCTGTGAGAGGCTGGGTTTTCCACCTGTGGAGGAGGTCACATCCCTGGAGAATTCTGAACGTGGAACCAAAGGCTTTGGTTCTACTGATGTCAAAGGGGTTAAAAGCCTAGCTGCCACCTGTGCCCGAGAGAGGGAGGTGAATGAAGAGGAAGATTTGGGACCCCAGGTATCTGATTGTAAAGAAAAATCAGAGCCCCAAATAGGTGAGGACCTGACAGTGGTACAACAGGAAGAAATTAGGAAATTGCTCAAAGAGTTTCCAGATGTGTTGACACCCATACCTGGGGAGACACATTTGGTTGCCCATGAAATAATAACTCCACCTGGGAAATTAGTTCGTCAAAGGCCATACCGCTTGCCTGAAGCCAAAAGACAGGAAGTAGTGGCACAAGTCCAGGAGATGTTGGACATGGGAGTAATAGAGGAGTCAAAGAGTCCCTGGAATAGCCCCATAGTCCTGGTGCCGAAGCCTGATGGATCTTTAAGATTTTGTATTGACGTCCGGCAGGTAAACGCCATATCAGTTTTTGATGCATATCCAATGCCAAGAATTGAAGAGCTGTTGGACCAGCTGGGACAGGCTCAATACTTAACCACCCTTGATATGACAAAAGGATATTGGCAAATCCCTCTCACCAGGGAGTCGAAGCCGAAGACTGCGTTCAGCACCCCCGTTGGCCTTTTCCAGTTCAAGAGGATGCCTTTCGGACTGCATGGAGCAGCGGCTACCTGCCAAAGGTTAGTGGATCAGGTACTTCGACCCCACCAAAATTATGCTTTTGCATATATGGATGATGTCATAATCCATAGTAACACCTGGGCGGAGCATCTGAAGAGGATCAGGGTAGTCTTGTGCTCCATGAAGCAAGCGGGAATCACTTTAAACCCGAAGAAGTGTGCCTTTGCAAATAGGGAGGTAAAATACCTGGGCCACCTAGTGGGAAGAGGAAAAATTAAACCTCTAATGAGTAAAGTAGATAGCATCAGGAATTTTCCTCCTCCAACAACAAAGAAACAACTAAGAAGTTTCTTAGGACTTATTGGATACTACCGCAGGTTTATACCGCAATTTGCAGAGAAAAGTGCAATTTTCACGGATATGCTGCGGAAGAATTGTCCAAACCAGCTAAAGTGGACACCTGAAGCTGAAAAAGCGTTTTCAGTCTTAAAAGGAAAATTGTGTACAGGACCGGTACTGAAAGGGGTGGACTTCAAGAAACCCTTTCTGGTTCAAACTGATGCATCGGACGTAGGGCTAGGAGCGGTTCTATCCCAGTGTCACGAAGGGGAGGAGCATCCTGTGATGTACCTGAGCAGGAAGCTGTCACCGGCTGAACAAAAGTATTCCACAATAGAAAAAGAATGTTTAGCTATCAAGTGGTCAGTTTTACCTTACAGGGAGAAAGTTCCAGTTGGTCACGGACCATGCCCCACTTAAGTGGTTGCAGCAAATGAAGAACCACAATGCCAGGTTGACACGCTGGTACATGGCCTTACAGGCATTTGATTTTCAAGTTGAACATCGTGCTGGGAAGTTACACAAGAATGCGGATGCCCTTTCCCGTATTACGGACTGTAGAGAAGAAGTTTCACCAGTGACACCAGTCCGTAATAACTTAAGCAGGGGGTTATGTGATAAGGAAGCTTATCATAGCTCAGGAAGGAGCTATAGAAAAGGTGAAGTGACTCTGAACAAGCAACCTGTCAGTTCTGGTAGAAATAAGAAAACAGAATTTTCCCATAAAAGACTACCAGTCCCAGAATGCACCAGGTTTCCAACAGCCATTAGAGGAGCTGAAGTGGGGAAACGTGTGTTCAATCAGGAGGGCTATGAGGTAATCCCTAAGCACTCATCTCAAAGGGCAGGGCCTGATTCAGCACAGCTGTGCTGTGTTAGGGAGGATCACTCATCTAAGCAGAATAAGAGTAGAGTTTATTCTACAGATGACCATCTTCATGATCACCTTGCATATCCAGAGAAGGATCATCAGTTTCATCTGAAGGATCATCAGAAGCAGAAGCCAAACCGGACGGACAGAGAGGCAAGGAAACCCTCTGGAAGAAAGAGGAGAAAAGCCTTTGAGAGGTCTAGAAGAGTCCAAAGCAGTACGTATACTGGGAGGTATTCCAAGGGTCAGCATACACCATTGGAATGGGGAAAGCCAGAGGAATGGTGCTGCAGAGTTAGGAATCACCAGAGGCTACCTGTGAGGGAGACGGCTGCACGTGGAAGGGACCCTAAGACCTGTGCCAGAAGGTATGTGAACAGAGATCCAGTGTCCAGGGATCTGGATTGGAAGGCTGGACATAAGAACTGGACTACATACTGGCCAGGCTATATAGAGAGGAACTCTAGCAGCAATGGAAGCTCAGGTATGAACACTGATCTATGCCCTAGCTATAACCTTGAAAGACAGCAGGGAAACAAGTATTCTCCTGAAAATGCTCCATTGAGAGATTCATCTGTGCCAATCCATGATATTGAACCCATGCTTGTTGAACAAGGGGGAATAATAGCAGATGAGGATCCTGTTTATATGGACTGCTCTCTATCTAAACTCCGTTGGTAACTTTCTGTTATAAAGTACAGCAACCATCACAAAGAAATACAAATTTGTTCTTTAATCTACTCAGAAAAGCTCCTGAAGCAGGATTTAACCCACACAGTAGAAAGCAAGCCAGCTAAGGGGTTTCAGCTGGATAACTGCTAGCAATTAAGCCTTACCTAATTGCTTGTGAGCTAGGAGAGAATCACTTCTGTATCTATGTGGGAAGTAATCAGAAGTTAACCTGAAAAGAACAGTTTGTTTCTTGCTTTGTGGCTTTTCATTTGTTGTTTTCCTGATTTTGACTTTGTTTTTCCAAGTTAACACTGAAAGCAAGTTACCTAATTTATGTGCTACCAAGCATATCTGTGTTGGGAGAAATAACCCCATAAATAAATATCTTATTGGCTTTATCCAAGAGCACAACTAAATTATTGTCAGCAGCTGTGTCTGGTGTGAATGAACTACATTGCCCACAATACCTTGCAAATCATATAGATATATGCACTTGACAAGACTGTGAAGATTCTCACCCAGGCAGCCGTCTGACAGGTGGTAAAGTGGTGTTTATCCTGCCAGTGCTTTATGGGCAAACGTGAGGATTTTGAAATGGTATCGTTGAGCAAGGGCTAACCAGTGATGGTGTATGAGGAGAGGGGTAACGTTATCAAATTTACAATCCCGAGAAAGAGCATGAACTGCAGTGTTCTATGTGGCTTTTTATTTGTATTTATTTATTTAGCATTTCTTCTATACTGCTTTTCCATGTGTTCAAGGCGATTTACATTGAATATAACAGTTTTACACAGAACAGTTGTCGTTGAACTTTTAACTTCACAAAGTTGGGGTATATAACATTTCAATAGCAACTATTTACAAGCCTAATATGGGGCTTATAATTTTTTTAAACTGATATTGAGGAAGGCCGGTATAGACTACATTACATTAGTCTAGGCATGAGATTACAGTAGCTAAAAGAATAGTAGTGAGAGCTGACTGGTCTAATAATGGGCGTAGAGCGGTGAAGAATGAATTGATAATGGCACTTATATGGGCTGAGAAAGAAAGTGGTGTCAATATGAACTCCCAAATACCTGAAAGAGGAGTGGAGGGAAATAGGGACTTGCTCCAGGGCGGAGGTCAAGGAGAGAGCAGATTCGGACCCAGTGATCCAAGTGGCGGTGGTTTTTGCTGGGTTCAGTTTGAGCACAACCTCCATAAGAGATATGTCAAAAAGAAAATTTTTTTTGTCAGAACTACTGCCATGAAAACTTACGTCCTCTCAAAGCAGAATGTTCCTTTTAATCAAGCTTTTTTTTAATAGGGAATGAAAACCCTAAAACATACCAAAAAAGGTATCCGAAACCCATAGGGTAAAAGTAAATGTAAAAGGTGAGTCTATAAAGAGACTGCCTAAATCCCACTTCCCAAGGATTCCAAAAACACTCATATTCCAAAATAACGAGCATATCAGCCTCAGAAACTTAGTGAATATAGTACTTAGCTGAAAAAACAGTCCTCCATTGGTAACAAGACCTCTCGGTCAGGGGAGATGTGTCCTTGCAGTCAATACAAGTATCCCACAACAATCATGAAATTAAAGTATTGTTGACCCAACGTTGCGTTACGGGCTTGTGACATTCCTAGCCCTCAGGAATATACCATGACTGTCTGCTGCAGTGCATGGCACCCACCTACACAGGGCTAGGCCATGGTCTGCTCTGTGCAGCTGCCAATGCCCCCTCCACCACCAGTACCCCTCCGCCACCATGCTAACATGTCCTTATATTAGAGACAGCATGAACCCTGAATGATTTTTGGCCCTCCAGGACTGCATTTGGGAAACTCTGCTCTAGGTATTGCACATGTCTATAGTACCTGTGCTCTGTAGGGTAAGATATAGACATTTCAGGCATGTTTATGTTATCTGCAATAAAGGTTCCCTCTTTATTAACACGGTTTAGTACTGAGTCAAATATGGGGACTGGGTTGGTGGGAGCCACAGCTGGAACTTGAGCCTGTGACCTTCTGCTCATGAACACCCTGGCTGTGCATACTGCACCACACTGTTGCCACAGGGACAGTTCATTCCCTGAGGATACCATGACTGTTCGTTAGACAGGGCCTGTCTGTTGCAGTGCATGGCACCCACCTACACAGGGCTAGGTCATGGTCTGCTCAGGGCAGCTGCCACTGCCCCCTCCACCACCAGTACCCCTCCGCCACCATGCTGACATGCCCTTCTGCTGGTGGTGCTAGTGGTGCGCAGTCTCAGGCCATCCAGTGTGCGGGTAGGCAGCTGCCTATGGTGTGGGTTCTGGGATAGGGGTGCCTGCATAGCTGTCCACGCTTCCCCCCAGCACCGCCTGCCAATGTTCTGTGCCCTTGGGGGTACCTGCTGGGTACTATCCCCTGTGACACTGTGGGAAACACACTCATGGTCATGTTGGGCCTCATCCGTTGCTGTCTGGCTGCTCTACTGTTTCAGCATTCCTATGGGCCACCTAGGCATCACCCTAGTCCGCACTGTAGCCCAGCTGCACCACAGCATGTGCCGCCTGCAGCCCTCTGTGTCCCCTTTTCCAGCATCTGTCCAGTTGCCCATTCCGACATGCCCGCCCTGCTGATGCAGAACATGTGCACGCCATAGGAAACCTGTCCAATGGAAAGGGAAAACCCTGATCAGCGATATTTCACTGTGGGATCATTCACCTTGTATGGGGACAGAGCATAGACCCTTCCAAAATTAATAACTTTATTTTGGAGCTTTTTTGGTAGTGTTTTTTGCTGTTTCCCATTTATATCACTATTGGCCAGCTTGGTTATGTTTGTTTTACATTTACTTCTGGTCATTTTCAATGTTTATTTGCCATTTTGTTCCGTGCACATGTATCACACTTATCACTTTTTATAGTTTTCCCTGGTGTTGCTGTACATTGCTGATGGAAATGGTTTATTTTCCCTTTAAATCTGCTCTAATGCCAGGGTTTCACTGGCGTTAGTTTTCAGCCCCGGATTCCACAGTGTTAGTGTGCAGGGAACCTCTCCCCTCCCACTCTCCACCCATTGACTCTCTCTCTCCGCCCCTGGGGAGCCTTCCTCCGCCTTCAGCGCTCATTTGCGCCGCTGCGCGTGTTATTGCGTGATAAGGTACCTTATCGCCCGGTAACGTGCCTTCATCGGGCGATAAGGTACCTTATCGCCCGATAACGTGGCAGCAACGCAAATAGCGCCCTTTAGTAAACATACCCCTAAGACTTTGAGTATGCTGTGATTCGATTCTGCCTTGGCTTTTACCTACATAAATATTTTTATTGTAATCTGCTACAATATTTTCTGAAGAACAAGTAGTTAATAAATCCAATCAAATAAGAGTAGCAAGTTTCACTAACTCTGAGTCAGAGGACTTGACAAATCAATAAGGTACAGACTGCCCAAAGACAGTTGTGCTACCAATAACTGCTCTCACGTTGTCTTCTTTTTATATGCTGCCAAATAATATATTTTAGATACAGAAGGAAATAACTCAGATGGAGCCTTTAAAACCGTGAACACAAATCTTTTCAACATATCAATTGCTGACATGGTCACCGTCCTGGGGAAATTGATGAGATGGAGATTTTGCTTTCTCACCATGTTCCCCAAGGACTCGAGTCCATTATGGAGAAAATAATTATCTTTGACAATAGAGAGTTCATGTTCCTGATGTTGATCCACCCTAGATTCCAAATTTGCAGCACGTTGTTCCACTTTTAGAATCTCAGTCTCCTCAGCTGCATATTTCTCCACACATGTCTCAAATTTTTCAAAGACCTCACTTGTCCAGGCATGGATTCTTCTAGGTCATTCCATATAGGGGGTAATTTTATAAACTTTGGGCACCGGGAACACATGGAAAATAAGTAAGCTGCCAAACCTGCATAATTAGTGATCTGTAAAAGGCCACTAGCCATTCATGCACATGATTTTGTGCCTAGGGGAAGGGAGATGTGTTACATGTGTTCCTTTCCCACATACATATAATCTGTAGTTCATTAAAACAGACACATATACCTTGGCACTTTTACCCACTGGTATTTACACCTGCTCAAAATTATGCATAACCCCCCAACTAAATTGTCTTTTGAGACCTAGGGTTTGGAGGGAGTATTGCTTGGTGGAGATTTGCTCACCTATCTGACTAGCAGATCTACCTTCTCTGGAACAAAATTTGCTTTCCTAATGAAGGCCCCCTTCTTTCCTGCTCTTTTGCTTGCACATTTGTAAAATTCACCTCATACACACATAAGTGCTGCCATATAATCATGGCATATATACATGTATATAATAGCTATGTTAAACCGCTCATTATTTGCATGTACGCGTTTATAAAATGGCCCTTGAACATCCATACACCTCGCACTGGAAAAACAGAAAAAGCCAGATGGAGCTAGATTCCTACATAAAAAATGCACAATAGCAGAAACCAGAGACCCTTACCGAATAAAAAATATGGGAACAGAATCCTGCAGAAATGATCCAACATGAGAGAAGGTGGCTGACATTCTCCTGTCATTCCCTGAAATGATTTCTATTGTTTTACTATCTATAATTTACCTTATGGTCTTGCGCAAGTGCAAGCCCTGGGTTTTCCCTCTGAGCCTTTTATCTGCTCATTGATCATGTCGGTGAGTGCTCGGGATGCTGGGTTTGTAACTCTGGAGAAGTGGCATTTGAGCCAACGCTGGGGACAGGCTGTCCATCAGTGTCTTTTGGCCATGAGATCTCTTTGCGCCCAGAGAAAAGGTAGCTTCATCCCCGTTGATGGAGGAGAACTTGGTTGGTGATCCTGCCACATGGGCACATACCAATGTCATCAGCGTCTTTGTGGCAACCAGAGAAGGAGAGTGCTGAACAGGACCTCACTGCAGCATACACTGGATAGTACTGGTGAGATATTAGGCACTGAAGAGGTTAAAGGACTACCATAGTTGATCCCAGAGGCTGTTTCAGCTAGGAGAGTTGAAGCATTTAAGAAAAGTGGTGAAATAAGGTGTGCTTCTAAAATCTATTGTTCCCTTTGAATTTGCTCTGATGCATCCTAAACAGTATTCTAATAAAACTCTATAGCAGTATATTGCAGATCTTAAGAATCCCTCTCTCATAAAAAACAGAATAAGAGGCATTTTCAAAGTGATTAACGCAAGCAGAATATTCAGCGGCACTGATGCGCTTAGTACTACTGGATATCCCCAGATTCCATCACTGAATGCCTTGATGCTAGCTGGCTAGTGTCAGGCTGTTCCCGGGGTGTTTCAGAGGCAGCACCCAGAGATAACCAGGTTATCCCTCGGCGGCAAATATTAAGCACCTTGCTTTAACCTCTGAAACTAACTGGGTAGGGGCTGAATATTGCCACTGCCTAATTAGCTTTGCCGCTGTCCGGCTGACCAGAATATTCAATGCTGGTGGCCTGCTATGGCCCCTGCACTGAATATTCGGGTTTAAGGTTCAGCGATGAAGGCTAACCGCTGTAATCGCCCTAGCCACTGCTGCAGAATATCCCCCAATATGGTAGTAAAAAAGTGTTTTCCTGTCTGACTAGGCATCTGCGGGATTGGGTGGCATTGGCTTCCGACTACACTCTCCTTGTGTTTGAATGCGCATAGGGACACCTGCTGAACTTGGTTTCTTTGCTCCTGCATCTTGGTGCCAATGAGGAAAGCCTGGCACTTTGGTGTATATTGTTGCAGCAGGATCCCAGAGTGAATGTGTATTTGCCCCTACAAGGGAATGCGGAGTTTCCCCCAGGGTGGCACACTGGAGAGTTTCAGAAGTGGTGGAGGAGGGGTTAAACGGGTGGTTCAGGTGCTAGAAGACCAAGGGAGGTTGCTAACCTTTGACCATCTGAAGAAGGAGCATGGTTTGCATGAGAGAGATGCCTTTGCATTTCTTCAGCTGCAGTACTATATAGGTTCCCTACCACAGGAGAACCTACAAATGAGATTCGAGGATAAATTGTAGCATGTGTGGGGCCTAGAGGAAGCAGACTGGAAGCTGGCCATTTCAGCAGGATACAAAGCCATATGATGGGAGGAGACGGCAGTACATCTTAATAAATTTAAAGCCCGATGGAAGGTGGAACTGGGTGACTGGGTGGGGGGGGGGGCTGAACCTCCATATTTTGGGAGTGGTGTGTAGTGCCTTACTTTGGGAATGTAAATATAAATTGTTGTTCAGGGTGTACTTTTCAAAGGTCAGGGCATATTGGGCAGGTGTAGTGCCCTCACCAATATGTGAGAAGTGTGGGGAGGGACGGGTACTCTAGGGCACATGGTATGTCTGTGCCCACAGATCCAAAGATATGGAAAAGGCTGTTAGCCTTAATTCAGGATATTGTGGGATAGGAAGTTAGGTGGGGAGGCTAAAGCGGTCATCTTTGACACCCCTGAAGCAACCGGCATGAAGGGGAGGCATGAGATACTTTGGCTAGGAAGGCCTTTATGTGGGGAAAAAAGTGATCATGCAGTACTGGCTTTCTGCCAAGTGCCCTTCATATTGGCATTGATTGAATGTCTTGCACAAGCTGTTACTTATGGAACAAATGGACACGGATTGGTCCCTGCAACATAGGCCGACATTCATGCTGGTACGGGAAAAGTATCTGCAGTCTCTACCCTCACGCATTCGCAGCCTGGCTGTGAACACATTCTGAAGGGCTTAGGTGAGAGTGGGACAGGGGAACAGGGTGACTGGTCTGCACTTGACACTGGGGGGGGGGGGAGCTATAGATTGCAAGATAGTCTGGAGTGGAGGAGCAGACTAGTGGTTAGAACACTGGGTTGGTAACCAAGCAACCAGGGTTCAATTCCTACTAGCACTCCTTGTGGCCTTGGGCAAGTCACTTAACCCTCCACTGCCTCAGAAGAAAGGCCTGGCAATCTACTTCCAGTGACACTGCCAAAAAAAACCAGGAGCTTCTGGGTCACCAGGAGTCAGGACTGACTCAAGGGCACACATTGCATTTGCTCCATGGGGCCATCAGAGCCTAAGGGGGGAAAAGGGGGGATTGAATAATAAGAAAACCTGTACTTTGTTTTTGGTCTTGAAAGTTTGTTATGGTTTTGTTGTATTGCTGTTATGACCTTCCTAAGTAGATTTAAATATAAAAGTGCTTTACAATTAGTCCAATAAGAAGGTATTGCTTTATATTTTTGCTTTGTTTTCACTTATTGACCTTTATTTCTGTACTAAGCTAGAAGTCACTAATAAAATTCAAATACATGATGCTACAATATGTAAAACTGAGATGGTGAAAATTTGCAATGCAGGATGCTGAACATTTCATTAATGCAGAGAAGAATACTATACAGCACAACAAGGTTGAGTACTTGCAGAATGTAATAAGGGGGTACAATTTACACTTTATCAGCTTTGCAAGGCTTCCCTCAATGTCTGAAAGTGACAGTTTGAGAAAACATTTAATAGAGGTCCTGACTTGATTCCATCTGTATGGAAGGAATCTTATTTAGCATCCCCTAACAACATAAGAACATAAGATATGCCATACTGGGTCAGACCAAGTTCCATCAAGCCCAGTATCCTGTTTCCAACAGTGGCCAATCTAAGTCATACGTACCTAGCAGTTTCCCCATAAGACACAGGTTCCACAATGCTTGTACAAGAATGAGTTGAATAAACAAGCAGCAAGTTTCTTAGAAAATGGGCTTGCTAGATTAAAATAACTTGCTTGAATAATTCTATTTTTAAGCATAATAATGTTTCTTTTCATAATTGTAAAGTAAGGATGTTTCCCAGGAAAGAGGAGAAAATAGTCTACTATTAAACCCAAAGGCATTACAGAATTCCTTTTCATTCTGAAGTTTCTATGTACAGGTGTTGCAAATATTAGCCTCTTGGGGGGCCTTTCTACTGAAGTAAAAGTTTACAGTTACTGAGCACTAGTTGCTAAAATTAACATGGAATAATTCCAAAGACTGCAGAACATTCACCATGTATTAAGTGCATGACAGATAACGAGGATACAATTAATTCCTTTTGCTTCAATTATGTTTCATGCGAAAATTGAGCTTTCTATTTGCAGGACTGGGGATATTGATTTCACAATTACATTCATCCAATTATTCCAGTTATAAGAACTGTATTTTTCACAGGAATTATAATGTTTTCAGCATATATTGTTAGCAACATTTTTTTATGTTATAGCTTATCACTTAGGCTAGCTTTAGACATATTGATTACAATACCCATTTGTAAGTCTAAAATAAAAGGAAGAGACTTGATTACAGGTTAGGGAAGGTTAAATTAGACTTACCTGCTAATTGTAGTTCCTGGAGTGGAACAGTCTAGTCCCATAACCTCTGGGTTCCCAATCCAATCCAGCAGCTTGGAGACTGAGAAACTCCACCTTTTTGTGACATCATCCGTATAAGTCTCCGGTGCCAGCCTCATGCCACCAGTAACCTATTGACAAAGAAGACTCACCGGAGAAACAAGTAAGCCAAAGACTATAGTAAACATTGATAACAGTAAAATAGCAACTGAGGGCAAGAAACTCCCAGCCCATTGTAGCACTTAAGAGAAAGTGGGAGCATTCCAACCCCCTGCTTGAAGTAAGGAACAGACCCAGCAGAACCAAGAAAGAAGCCCCTCTTACCTGTGAAGCTGAGCCAATCCGGACATGTGTTTGCCCAGGAACTCTGGGAGGGATATGGGACTAGACTGTTCCACTCCAGGAACTACAATTAGCAGGTAAGTCTAATTTAACCTTCCTGATCGTGTCCCAGTCTAGTCCCATAACCTCTGGGTCTATACCAGAGCAGTGAAACACACTTACACACGGGAGGGACCTGGCAAACCAGCCTGAAGAACCGCTGATCCGAAGGAGGTCTCCTCCGCCATCTGAACATCCAGACGGTAGTGCCTAGCAAAAGTATTGAGGGACGACCACGTCGCCGCCCTACAGATATCCACCGGCGAAACTAAACGAGCCTCCGCCCAGGAGGCAGCCTGAGCCCGCGTAGAATGAGCTTTCACCCCATCCGGCACAACTCTGCCCTTCAACACATAAGCCGACTCAATGGCTTCCCTAATCCAGCGAGCAATAGATGCTTTAGAGGCCGCTTCACCCTTTTTCGGCCCCGCGAAAAGCACAAAAAGTCTATCCGACTTCCGAAAGGACTCCGTCCTCTTGAGATACTTCCGTAAAGCTCTCCGGACATCCAACCGATGAAACCGAGTAGCTGGAGAACTACTGCTATCACCTCGCAATACCGGCAAGGAAATCGCCTGATTAATATGAAATGCCGAGACTACCTTCGGGAGGAAAGCCGGCACCGGCCGCAACACCACTTTAGACGGAAAGAAGGAAAGATAGGGCTCCCTACAGGAAAGAGCCTGTAATTCTGAAACACGCCTGGCCGAGCACACCGCCACGAGAAAGGCCACCTTCAGAGAAAGATCCTTGAGTGAGGCTCTAGCCAGCGGCTCGAAGGGCTCCCCCACTAAGGTCTCCAAAACAAACGGAAGACTCCATTTGGGAAATACTGGGCGGGTTGGAGGCCGAGCAAGAGAAACCGCTCGGAGAAATCGTTTCACATCCCGCTGGACCCCCAGCGACTGACCCGCCAGCCTGCCCCTGAAACAAGATAAGGCAGCCACTTGGACTCGCAACGAAGCCGCTGCCAAACCCTTTTCGAAACCATGTTGCAAAAATTCCAGAATTTGCGGGAGGGAAGCTCGTAACGCTTGGTACTGCCGCGCACTACACTAGGCCTCAAAAATCCGCCAAATGCGGACGTAGGACAACGAAGTGGAACGCCTTCTGGACTTGACCAAGGTAGAGATAACCGCTGGAGAATACCCCCGGGAGGTCAACCGCGCCCTTTCAAGAGCCAGGCCGTAAGAGAGAATCGACCCACGTGAGGCATGACCAGCGGCCCCTGAGATAACAGATCCGTTCGGTCGGGGAGACGCCAGGGCCTGGCCACCAGCAACTGCACCAGATCCCCGTACCAAGGACGCCGGGGCCAATCCGGCGCAATCAAGATGACATGGCCCCGGAAGCCCTCTATTCTTTGTAGAACTCGGCCGATCAACACCCACGGAGGGAAGACATACAGAAGCTGCTCCTCCGGCCAGACCTGCAAGAGAGCATCCAGACCCTCCGACATTCGTTCCCTGCGCCTGCTGAAAAAGCGGTTGCACTTTGCAGACGCAAAGGTCGCCATGAGATCCACCACCGGCCTGCCCCACCGTCGGACCACCATTTCGAACACCTCGGGATGCAGGACCCACTCCCCGGGATCCACTCTTACCCGGCTGAGGAAGTCGGCCTCCACGTTGTCTACCCCTGCTACATGGGCTGCCGACAGGTCCAGAAGGTGGGCCTCTGCCCAGGAACACAGAGCTTCGGCCTCGGACTCTAGGGACGCACTGCTGGTGCCGCCCTGCTTGTTGACGTAGGCCACTGCCGTCGCATTGTCCGAAAGCACCCGGACTGCTTTCCCGTCGAGGAGCGGCCGGAACTCCCGCAAAGCCAGCGACACCGCCCGGAGCTCCAACCGGTTTATCGCCCAGGCGCTTTCTTGAGCGTCCCAAAGCCCCTGAGCGAAGGCTCCCTGGCAGTGAGCTCCCCAGCCCAGCAGACTGGCATCGGTCATCACCGCCACCCAGTCCGGCGATTCGAGGGATTTCCCCCTGTCGAGCGACTGGGGAAGCAACCACCATCGTAGAGACTGACGAACATCCTCCGGACATTCCAGCTTCCGGGAGAGGGAGTCCCGCTGGTGCGACCACCGACGAAGCAGAGCCCTCTGTAAGGGCCTCATGTGAGCTCTCGCCCAGGGGACGGTCTCTATCGCCGCCGCCATGGTGCCCAACACCTGCAGGTAGTGCCACGCGGATGGCGTCCGGAGCCTGAGAAACCCCTGAACGCGATTCCACAATTGCAAGGCCCGTTGGGCGGTAAGAAACACTCTTCCGCTCCGCGTATCAAAGCGCGCCCCCAGGTATTCCAGATTCTGGGAAGGCTGGAGATTGCTCTTGGCCAGATTGACAATCCAACCCAGGCTCTCCAGTAGAGAGACTACCCGGGCCGTAGCCTGCACGCTGTCGTCGTGCGATTTCGCCCGGATCAGCCAATCGTCCAGATAAGGATGCACGAGGATGCCTTCCTTTCGCAGAGCCGCTGCCACCACTACCATGACCTTTGTAAAGACTCTCGGGGCGGTCGCTAGCCCGAAGGGCAATGCTTGGAACTGAAAATGACCGAACGGGACCGCAAATCTGAGAAACTTGTGATGCTCCTGCCGAATTGGAATGTGAAGGTAAGCTTCGGACAGGTCGAGGGAGGTGAGAAACTCCCCCTGTCGCACCGCCACTATGATGGAGCGCAGGGTTTCCATGTGAAAGTGAGACACACGGAGACAGCGGTTGACTCCTTTGAGATTCAGGATCGGGCGAACATCTCCGCCCTTCTTTGGGACCGTAAAATAAATGGAGTATCGACCGCACCCGTACTGATCTACGGGCACGGGCGCAATCGCTCGGAGATCCAGTAACCGCTGTACCGTCAGCCTTAAGGCCGCCCTCTTTGTCACCGTCCTGCCGGGGGAGAGCACAAAGGAATCCCGCACGGGACGCAAGAGCTCCAGAGCATAACCGTCGCGAACAACCTCCAACACCCACTGATCCGTTGTGATGTGGGCCCAGGCGGGAAGGAACTCCCACAGACGTCCACCCACGGGGGTGGGGGACGACTGGGCCCCCCTCACTTCATTGGGGATTTTTAAGATTAAGGGAGGAGGAGGAGGAGGTATTAAGTCCGAAACCTCGCCCCGCGCCCCGAAACCCCCGGAAACTCTGTGATCGGAAGGGAAAACGCCCCCTCTGTCCTGGAGCAGCCCTTTGGGAACGAAAGCGATGAGAGTCCCGCAACTGCCCCCTGGAACTCGATGCCCCCCTAGAGGCCCGGGGCTTGTCCTCGGGCAAACGCCCGCCCTTGGACTCCCCGAGCTCCTTGACCAGCTTGTCCAAGTCCTCGCCGAACAGCAGACGCCCCTTAAAGGGCAATTTGCTCAACCGCGTCTTGGACGACGTGTCAGCGGACCAGTTCCGCAACCAGAGATAGCGCCGCGCTGCAACCGCCGACGCCATACTCTTGGACAGCCCCCGCATAAGGTCGTACTGGAGGTCCGAGAGGTAAGCGGCCCCTGACTCCAGGCGTGCCGCTTCCCCCGCCAAAAGAGACTCCTGGCCCTCCTGGACTTTCTGAGACCAACGCAGGCAGGCCCTGGAAACCCAGGCGCCACAGATGGCTGCCTGTAGGGAAAGAGCATTAATATCAAAGACTTGCCTGAGCAAGACATCCAGTTTCTTATCCTGAACGTCCTTGAGCGCCGCGCTACCTTCCACCGGAATGGTAGTCTTCTTGGTCACTGCTGAAACCGCAGCGTCCACCCTGGGAGGTTGAAACACCTCCTTGTCCCGGTCTAATAAAGGGTACAAACGGCCCATCACTCTGGCACCTTTCAAAGGCGCCTCGGGGACATTCCATTCCTCTTGAATCATCTCCTGAAACACCCTGTGCACCGGGAAAGCCCTCTGAGTTTTCCGGAACACCTGCAGCAGCGGATCTTCCAATGACTCGTCTTCCGCAGCCGCAGGCTACGGCATGTTGAGCGCTTTTAGCGACTCCACAATGAGGGATGGCAGTTCCTCTCTCCGAAATACTCGCACTACTCTAGCCTGATCCTCCTTGTCAGGGATCTCGCCCTCCTCCAACTCGTCCTCCAAACATACGCTGTGGGCGCCCTCATCCGAGAGAGGGCTTTCCGACAGCCCGGAGAGGTCCCCCAGGGTATCGTCTCCCCGAGCCCTCTTGCTCCTACTCGGGGAAAGGGACCGACGCGGGGACGCCGGACGTTTACCGGCACCACTGGAGCCGCTCGGCAAACCCGCCTGCAACAAACCACTAAAAGCAGAATGTTGAAGAAGTGCCACAAACTGTTGAGAAAAAATGGTAGAGAGCTCAGTGGGGAACACCATGGGAGAAGCCGGAGCGCCCAAACCCGAAGACGTTCCTGGCAGCGGTTCCTCATGCGCCAGGGCCGGGAGACGCGACGGCGAAGCCTCTGGCTCGAGCCCTGGCGCTGGAACTGCCTGTGAGGGGGGGTTATCCAGCTCCCGGGCCTCCCCCGCACACTCTTTGCAGACCCCTGCACTTGTGCCCTTCCGTGTCCCACACACAATGCAAAGGGGTTTGGAGGGCATGCTGACCACTGCTGCCTCAACAGAAAAGGAAGTGAGTGAAAAGAAAATGGCCCAAGGTACACCCGAGAAAATGCAGAAAAAACGCCGAGGGCACAGAGAGAAAAAATCCCCCACAGCTGAAAAACTGCTGCGCTGTAATATCGGAGAGTTTGCCTGCACCTGTATGCTTCCACAACTCTCCCTAAAGAGCAGGGCAACTTCAAAACAAAAAGAACCGGCCCGCGCAGAAAAACCGCGGCGTCACCACGAGGCAGGGCCGCGAGGAAAAAAGAGCGCGAAAGCGCGCTGAGAAACACTGACCGGGCCGCGGCCCCTGCCCGAGCACAGCAAAAACCACGCCGGCTCTAAAGACAGTCCCGCGGCTGCTCGGAGGCTCCCGCCAGCCTAGGGAACACCCTCCGATTCCCCCCAAGGTAAAACTCACCGCACCGCTGAACCGCAGGAGAGACAGAGGAGAAGGGGGGGTAGGAGCAGCCGAACGCGCTAGCAGGCACAGACTTCCGCGTGGCGCCGGCTCTCCCGAAGGCAGACTTACCCCACCGGATCTCGCCCGGGCCGCTGCTGTGTCTCAGGCAAACCTCTGAAACAGCCGGCTACAGCAATGAGCTCTGCCCCGAAGAGTAGCTAAGGGCAGGAGGGGGGGGGGGGAGGAGGGAGACGGAGGACCCAGAGCCAAAGAGCTGGAGTGCTCCCAATTCCAAGAAATAGACAGCAAAGCAGGACTGCAAAATAACTAACAGCTAAATTAAGCCCATAAACTAAGGTGTCTCAATTGTTTCTCCTGTGAGCCCGGGACCCCCGGGCTCCCAACTATCCAGCTGCTTGGAGACTGAGGTAACTGGTGGCATGAGGCTGGCACCGGAGACTTATACGGATGATGTCACAAAAAGGTGGAGTTTCTCAGTCTCCAAGCTGCTGGATTGGATTGGGAACCCAGAGGTTATGGGACTAGACTGGGACACGATCAGGAACAGCAGATGAACTATGACTTCCAAAGTGGAGTGCACGTAGTTTGGGGTGAAAGTTTAGTTAGAAGCATGGGGGTATATGTGTGTGGGAGTGCATTACTGGGGTAATTTTAAAAAGGGTTTTATGTGTATAAGGCTAGTTTTATATGAAGAAGAGGTCTGTTATAAAACTGCACACTGAAAGATCACAGACAAGTTTGTATGTTCCATATGTAGTTGTTCTGGGGGAATGATTTGGGTGAAGTGGAGGCAGAGTTGCAATGTGTGCATGCATTTTATAAAATAAATAGGCACATAATATAGGAAATGCCATTCTGGATCAACCCAAAGGACGGTCAGGTCCAATATCCTGTTTCCAACAACGGCAACTCCAAGTCATAAGTCGCTATCCCAAAAGTGAAAAAAATATAGAACAGTGGAGAAAGACACAAAGTCAAAAGGAAAAGGAGACTGCTATGGCTTTTGAAAGAAGTAGTTGAAAAAGTGAAGAAAAAGAGGGAGGCCTTCATGAAATACAAGAGATCATAGAGAGAGGAAGATAGGCATCTGTATTTGGAAAAACTTAGAGAAGCTAGCAAAGTAGTCAGGAAGGTAAAGATTCAAAAGGAGGAGGAAATAGCCAATGCAATAAAATGGGGAAATAAGACATTTTTCAGATATGTTAGTGAGAAGAGGAAGGGCAAAAGTGGTATTGTCAGACTCAAGGGTGCAGGGGAGGAATATGTAGAAGCTGATAAGGATAAAGCGGAATTGCTTAACAAATATTTCTGTTCTGTGTTCACAGATGAAGAACCAGGAGCAGGACCTCAGAAAACACCCACAAACAGGAACGGAAGCGAGGGACATCTTGAACAATTTTCTGAAGACTGTGTTCCTGAGAAACTAGCTCAACTTAAAGTAGACAAAGCGATGGAACCGGATGGGATACACCCTAGAATACAAAGGGAACTTGGGGACGTTCTAGCAGCTCCACTAAGTGACCTTTTCAATGCCTCGTTGGAGTCGGGAGTGCTGCCAAAAGACTGGAGAAAGGCTCATATGGTGCCTTTACACAAAAGCGGAAGTAAGGATGTGGTTGAAAACTACAGGCCGGTTAGTTTAACTTCGGTGGTGAGTAAATTATTGGAAATACTGCTGAAAGAGAAAATAGTGAGGTTTTTGGAGTCCAGCGGATTACAGGATCCGAGGCAGCATGGATTCACCAGAGGCAGGTCTTGTCAGACAAATCTGATTGATTTTTTTGACTGGGTGACCAGGGAGTTGGACTGAGGGAGAGCCCTAGATGTGGTGTATTTAGATTTCAGTAAAGCCTTTGACACTGTTCCTCACAGGCGACTTATAAACAAACTGAGCACCCTAGGGATGGACCCTAAAGTTACTGCTTGGGTTAGAAATTGGTTGAGTGGGAGGCGACAAAAAGTACAGGTCAATGGAGCTCACTCTGAGGAGAAGGATGTTACCAGTGGTGTGCCCCAGGGATCTGTCCTTGGTCAGATTCTTTTTAACATCTTTGTTAGTGATATAGCGGAAGGGCTGTTGGGTAAGGTTTGCCTCTTTGCGGATGATACCAAAATCTGCAATAGAGTAGACACGCAGGAAGGTGTAGATAACATGAGGCGAGATCTAGCTAAGCTTGAAGAATTTTCTAGAATTTGGCAGCTGGGATTTAATGTTAAAAAATGTAAGGTCATGCATTTGGCCTGCAGCAATCCAAGGGAACAATATAGTATAGGGGGTGAAGTACTTTGTCCACTAAAGAAGAACGATACCTAGGCGTGGTTGTGTCTGATGACCTTAAAGTAGCTAAACAGGTAGAAAAGGAGACGGAAAAAGCTAGAAGGATGCTTGGGTGCATACGGAGAGGAATGGCTAGCAGAAAAAAGGAGGTGATAGTGCCTCTGTATAAGTCTTTGGTGCGACCTCATTTGGAGTATAATGTGCAATTCTGGAGACCGCACCTGCAAAAGGATGTGATCTTCAGCTGAACTCAAAAGTAACACAAATAGTCCGTTCAAAACAGATAAGTTTTCCTCACTGCAGTTTGCTTATACTTTAACAGCTTCTTCAACAGAAAGAAGTAGTCATCTGACATAATTAAAGTACAGTCCATGCATGTGTCTGATATTGCTTCTTCATAATCATTACATTGCATTTCCTCTGGTTCCTCCTCTGAATAACATTCTTCAGGGTTATAGAAAACGTTATCTGTAGGCAAACTCTGTTCTCGGTAATTACATTTCCCTTCTTCCTGGTTAAGAGAGTGCAGTGAATAATTACCACCCTCTCTTGAGAGCTCCCTTTGGGAGTCACACAACTCCTTATACGTACAGGGCAAATCACTTTATTCAAAGGCTCTTCTATTAGAAGGAATTGGCCTACCTCCCAACTGCCTTTTCTCTGAGCTCCTGCGTGTGAGTGAGTTATCAGAGCACTGCTGAGATGGAGACGTTTCTCTGCCTTTCTGTCTTGGCTTTTCCTTCAGCATAAAACTTTCCCCAGGACAGACTTTCCCTCTTGTGCTGTACCTGGTTTTAGGAAGATAAAACTTCTCAGCTTTCCTGAGCCTGGCTTCTGTACCGTAGCTTCTCCTAGCTTTCTGGTAAGTTTCACCGGGCACGTCCTTAGCTGGGCACTGCTCTCTGCAACAGGCTGCTGTGTTTCTTCCCGTATACCTTTCAGTTCTGCTGGCTTCTGAACTCTCACTCACTCCTGTGTCTCTGCTTCTAGAACTGGAACTTGTTCTTCTCCTCGCCCTGCCTCTTCTTCTCCTCTCCTCACTAACCTCAGGTGAGCATGTTTTAACTACGCGTGTCCCTGTGCTTGGTTGGGCTCCACCCCTTCTCAGCTGCCCTTCATTTCCTAATGAATCAGGAACCTGCTTGCTGCTCGGGCGTGTTCTCCCACCATGTGATAGTGTTTGTTTTGATTGCCTATAGCAACTCTGCTCCATGTGCTGATCTGAGCTGTCATTTTCAGATCTGTTTTCATCTGTTCTACCTATTTCCATAGGCTCTGATGACTCTACCTCATGACAGATCCCCCCTTAAAATATTACGGGCTGTTGAATCTTTCAGACAGCACGTAATCTTCCTACAAGTGCTGCGGGGATACTCTATGCTGACCAATCTGGCAGTGGCAGACCTATCTTTCCAGGGCTTGAGGACATTCAGGTGGTACACCTGTTGGCGCCCTTTGTCATTTTCCACCTGATATGATACTGGCCCAACCTTCTCTATCACTGTGCAGGGCCCTTTCCAATGGGATTCAAACTTAGGTCCCGGGTCTGCAACTTGGACAATCACCCTGTCCCCTATAGCCAACTGCCTAGGCCTTGTGCTCCTGTCATAGTAGTGTTTCTGCCGTTGTTTACTTTTTGATAAATTTTCTAGTGAGGTCTTGGATGCCCTCTTCAAGCGCTCCCTCAAATCCTTTAAAAATTGAGGTACCCCAACCTCCTGTGTGTCCGGCTCGACCCACTGTACATGCAGAATGTCTAATATTCCCCTTGGGGCTCGGCCGAATAGAAGTTTAAATGGGGATGCTCCTAAGGAGGCTTGTATGCGTTCTCTACATGCATAGAGTACAAACGGGAGTAGAGTGTCCCATTCTGACATCTCTCCCTTCTTTAATCCCCTCCTCAGCATTTGCTTGATGGATTGATTCATTCGTTCTACAAGTTCATTGGACTGCGGATGGTATGCGGCAGTCCGTATGTGCCTTATACCAAATGCCTCCCAGACCATGGCCAAGTGCTTCGAGATAAAATTACTTCCTTGGTCTGTGAGCACCTCCCTAGGGAAACCTACTTCGCAAAATAATTTTGCTAGTTCTAGGGCTATTATCCTTGCCGAAGTGCTCCTTAATGGGATAGCCCAAGGGAACCGTGTGGCGTGATCCACTATTACCAGGATATACTGGAAACCCCTTGGTGTTTTTATCAGAGGGCCTACAATATCAACTCCCATACGGCTAATGGGTGCCGATATGGTGGGTGTAATTACCATGGGTACGGCCTTCGGTTTTACAGTAGTCACCCTCTGACACGTGGGACAGGATTCAAAGTATTTTTTCACCTCTTTGAAGACCCCTGGCCAGTATCTGATCCAGTGTGCCTTGAATTCCTTTATGGCTCCCTATAGGATGGTCATGTGCCAAACGTAACACTATGGCTTTAAAAATGGTTGGCACTACCAACTGTTTCCTTACGGCATCGTTATGGGGGTCTAGGCTCTCTCTATATAGAATGTCTTTCTCCAGGAAAAACCTGGGAAGTACTAATCTGTCTTCCTGTGCCCATTCAAACGCTCTCTTAAGAGCTTGATCTGCCCTCTGTTCCATCGGGAAGGACGGAAACTTCTGGACGAGTTCTGCGGGCACCCAGGGCAATCCCTCACCGGCCTGTAACTCGGCCCTGCCTTGGGACCTACAACGTCTCTCGTGTCCTTTCTTAGCTTTGGCCTTTTTCCCTTCCTTTTTTGGGGTGTGAATTAAATCATCATGTATGGGAAGTGTGTTTACCCCTTCCCCGTCTATCTCTTCCCCAGCTAATTCTTCCTCCTGGGACTCTTCCTCATCCCCAAGCTTATCTACATTCTGCGCTGACATCTCCCCAACCCTTGAGGTCCCGGCTTGTGACCGGGTGGAAACTAGGCTTGTCTTGGTGCACAAATCTTGCACCATTCCCTTCCAAAAGGGAGGCCAGTCCCTACCTAGGATAATGTCTTTTGGCAGGTATGGGACTACGGCTACATGTACATCTTTCACCGTGCCCAGCCCTTCTATAGATAGCCTGTGTAGGGGGTAATGTGAAGATGCGCCGTGCACGCACCTTATTCGCACCTCGCCTTCTGCTTGACTCGGAGCTGACTGATGGCGCCCCTCAATGGCTTCCCAGAGCTTGCGAGAAACCATGCTCTGGTCAGCCCCTGAGTCAAGTAGTGCCAGTGCTTCCACGCCCTCTACCTGCACTCTGAGGAGGAAGCCTTCCTGGACCGGCTTGTCGGTTCTGGCCACGAGGACTGTTCTCTAGCGGCAATTCCTCTGGAAATGTCCTGTTTTTCCACAGTTGAAACGCTTGCCCTTATACATAGATATACATAGATAAAACATTGGCAACATCATCAACATTCTTATCATACACATCAGGCATTTTACATTTTTCATACTTTCCTCTCTTGCTAAAATTTTCCATACCTGCTGCCCTTAAGACAACTACCACTGAGGGGACAGCCTTCTCAGCCTCAAAATATCTTTCGGCTAGGTTGGTTGCCTCCTCTGTGGTCTGGCAGTCTTGCAATGTAAGAAAAGTTTTTACCTCGGCTGGCACAGCCTGCATAAATTGCTCTAGAATCACAGTGTCAATTATTGACTCTATGGTTCTGCGTTCGGGAGTTATCCACTTCCATGCGATGTTCTTAAGCCTTTGGTACAAAGCTTTTGGCATCTCCTTAGGCCTAATCTTAGCCTCACGAAACATCCTTTTGTAATGCAGAGGGGTTAAGCCTAATCTGTCTTTCACCGCCTTTCTAACCTCCCTATAGTCTGAGGCGAGAATTGCAGGCATTGCCTTGTATGTAGATAGTGCCTCACCCGTTAGCAACATAGCAAATCGGGTGGCCCACTGCTCCGTTGGCCACTTTAATGCCTCGGCAATTCTCTCAAAAGCATCTATAAAATCATCTAAATTGTCAGATGGGTTTAACTGTCCCAAACTGAAAGCATTACAGGTACCAAGTCCTACCCCCTGTAGCATAGAGGGCATGGCGACTCCTGGCTTCTTGAGTAGTGCCTCTATAGTTTCGATGAGGGGTCTCTGCTGCTCCCTTATCGCGATAGCGTTTTGCTGTTGGATGTGGCATGTTATCTCCATCTGTTTGTCCCACTGGGCTTGCATCCAATGCATAACGTTCTGGGGATCCATCTTCTTCTGTGTCTGCTTCCCTGTGGAGAAAAGAAAAGAGATGGCCCACCAAGTGCGGCTCTTATTCTCTTTTTTTAACCCATCTATCTTGTGCACAGTAGCACCCCCTTTTTCACCCTTTGTCCTGCTACACTAATGACCCAGGTAATTTTACCTTAGCCTTCGCGTAGCTTCAGGATTTAAGAGAAGAGTTGCTGATGTCCATTCCACCTGGCCAAATCTGCCAGCGAACTCTCTAACGGTTCTCCTGGATGCAGCAATTCTTCTCCAGTCGTGAATAGTGTTCCCTTTAATATTGTCCTTTGTTGCCCAGGCCAAAAAAAAATCCGCAACAACTACACCATATGTCACCCGGTGAGGGTCCCCAGGGGCTGGAGCCTGGGTAATTCACCGGGGCTACTTCAATATTAGCAAAAGTGGATGATTACAATACCCTCTGGGAGTTGTAGTCCCAATTGCTGAATAAAGAAGGTGAGTCGTGGATGAATAGTAAGGCTTTCAAACAGGACTTTTAATTCCCCTTCCGGGTGGATTTTTAAAGCAATGGGAAAAAAAGGCAAAACACCATGCTTCTGGTACAAAAATCAAAAGGAACAAACTGGAACCAAAATATACTTATCTTCAGCTGAACTCAAAAGTAACACAAACAGTCCGTTCAAAACAGGTAAGTTTTCCTCACTGCAGTTTGCTTATACTTTAACAGCTTCTTCAACAGAAAGAAGTAATGTCATCTTACATAATTAAAGTACAGTCCATGCATATGTCTGATATTGCTTCTTCATAATCATTACATTGCATTTCCTCTGGTTCCTCCTCTGAATAACATTCTTCAGGGTTATAGAAAACGTTATCTTTAGGCAAACTCTGTTCTCGGTAATTACACTTCCCTTCTTCCTGGTTAAGAGAGTGCAGTGAATAATTACCACCCTCTCTTGAGAGCTTCCTTTGTGAGTCACACAACTCCTTATACGTATAGGGCAAATCACTATATTCAAAGGCTCTTCTATTAGAAGGAATTGGCCTACCTCCCAACTGCCTTTTCTCTGAGCTCCTGCGTGTGAGTGAGTTATCAGAGCACTGCTGAGATGGAGACGTTTCTCTGCCTTTCTGTCTTGGCTTTTCCTTCAGCATAAAACTTTCCCCAGGACAGACTTTCCCTCTTGTGCTGTACCTGGTTTTAGGAAGATAAAACTCCTCAGCTTTCCTGAGCCTGGCTTCTGTACCGTAGCTTCTCCTAGCTTTCTGGTAAGTTTCACTGGGCACGTCCTTAGCTGGGTATTGCTCTGTGCAACAGGCTGCTGTGTTTCTTCCCGTATACCTTTCAGTTCTGCTGGCTTCTGAACTCTCTCTCACTCCTGTGTCTCTGCTTCTAGAACTGGAACTTGTTCTTCTCCTCGCCCTGCCTCTTCTTCTCCTCTCCTCACTAACCTCAGGTGAGCATGTTTTAACTACGCGTGTCCCTGTGCTTGGTTGGGCTCCACCCCTTCTCAGCTGCCCTTCATTTCCTAATGAATAAGGAACCTGCTTGCTGCTCGGGCATGTTCTCCCACCATGTGATAGTGTTTGTTTTGATTGCCTATAGCAACTCTGCTCCATGTGCTGATCTGAGCTGTCATTTTCAGATCTGTTTTCATCTGTTCTACCTATTTCCATAGGCTCTGATGACTCTACCTCATGACACTACCCAGGAAAAAGATTTAGTCGTCATCGTGGATAACATGTTAAAACCCTCCGCCCAGTATGCAGCAGCGGCCAAGTACACAAATAAAATGCCAGGTATAATAAGGAAAGGAACGGATAATAAAACAAAGGATATTTTAAAGTCTTGTTCCATGGTGAGACCGCACCTTGAATATTGTGTGCAATTCTGGTTTCCGTATCTTATAAAGGATATAGCATTATTAGAAAAGGTACAGAGAAGAGCCACCAAAATTGTAAAAGGAATGGAAGGATACCTCTATGAAGAGAGGCTAAAAAAGGTTAGGGCTCTTCAACCTGGAAAAAAGATGGCTGAGGGGAAATATGATAGCGGTCTATAAACATGAATGGAGTAGAACGGGTAAAAATAGATTGATTGTTTAGACCATCAGAATATAGAATGATTATGGTGCATGCAATGAAGCGATACAGTAACCTATTTAAGACTAATAAGAGAAAATAAATTTTTACTCAACGTGTAATCAAACTCTGGAATTCATTACCGGAGGATGTAGTAAAAGCTGTTAGTGTAGCCGGGTTTAAAAAAGGTTGGGACAAGTTCCTGGAGGACAGGTCCATAAACCATTATTAAAGGGGACCCGGGATATCCACTGCTTGCCCCAATACAAGAATTGTGGATCCTGTGTCTTTTAGTAAAACTGCTAGGTACTTGTGATCTAGATTGGCCTCTGTTGGAAACAGGATACTGGGCTTGATGGACCTTGTTCTGACCCAGTATGGCATATCCTATATTCTTATGTTCTCTGGCACCTAGCCTCAGAAAGGCCCATCACCCCCTCCCCATTTTCAAAGTACTTAAACCCAATAAGTGAGCATTAGAAACAATCAATATAGCTCACAGAAGCGACCCTATAATTGCTGTATGACAACAACATTAACAAATATGTATCTGACAAAATCATTGCACAGTCTGCCCATCACTCAATTAGTGTTCATCCAGACTTAGAAGTTCCCGAGATAATCCTCTTTCCAGAACTTCTATATCCATCTCTTCCACAGTCCCTACTGCTATCCAAAGCATCTCCAATGATACAGCAGCCTCCAAAAGGACATGTTTACTAAATTGTGCTAATGGCTAGCATGAGGTTTACTGCACGCTAATTGTGTATTGCGACAGTGCGAGCTGTAGTGAGCAAATGGAAATAGAGGAAAATAGGGACTACACCTTTAAGACAGAAGAAAGGCAAGGTTCCCAGAGAGCTCAAACTACAAACAAACTAGAGAAGCATGCTTTGGCTGAGGCAGAGCCGTGCCCAAGCCCTAACGTAGGGTCAGGTTTGAGCTCTGATAACAAACACGTGTGCAGAGAGCAGGGCGTGGTGGCTGGAAAGCACCTTTTTAAACCTGCATCACTGAAGTCAGAAAGGAGGGCAGAGGAAGCTGGAAGAGCTGGAGGATCTGGAGAATCTGGAGGAGCAAAGGAAGCAGAAGGTTCAGAGAGAGCTGAGAGGTCAGAGTGGACAGAAGTCTCAGGGAGAGCAGAAAGCTCGTGGCCAGGATCCTGTTCAGAGGGAGTACTGAAGCCAGAGGGTTCAAAGGAGAAACCTGGTTTAAGGAAGCCCAGAGAAGGGAGACGTGGAAGGTTTTATTCCACGGGGAAATTTGGCTCCAGCAACAAGGGAAGCAATCCTTTTGAAAAAGGTGTATCTGCTTCAGAGTCCAGCAGAAGCTTTGCTGAGGACATTGCTAATGAACTGAGAAAGAGTGCAGAGCAGAGTGCTACAGGAACCCGAGCTGCTAGAAGGTAGGTGAAAGCTATTACAAAGGCTGATAACCAGAACCCAGCCAAGGGCAGTGAGACAGACCTGAACCTAATTGAAAAGCTAAGGCAACTGTTGCAGGATAGAGGAGCTTATTCTCAAAGCACAGCTAACCTTTCTCCAGGAGAGCAGTTTGTAAGGGAATTCCAGAAGCTTCTTCCAAACAGTAAGCTTGATTCTGCTAGTGAAAGTCCAGAGAGGGACAGACAACTTGCAATACAGGAAGATATGCAAGTAGATTCGTGTATGCCTGAAACTGAGTGTGATGTAATGCCAATGGATTGTTCTTAGTGTAAGAAGGTTAGCTTTCACATGTGCTAGAAGAAAGACTATGAAGGGAAGTCTTTGCATAGCCTATGTCTCTTAGCTAGAAGAGAAACAGAAGCTTCCATTTGAAGTAAAGAACATTCCTGGAATCCTGAGTGTTAACTGAACAGTTTTGGAAAAAGAGAAAAGAACTGTGGGGGGGCGGAGCCTGATGTCCAGCGGGTAGGACGCTTTGCGTTGAAGCTCCCGAGAGGCCTACTTAGAATCCTGACTTAATACCTATACAAATTTACTATTTCGCTCCGAGCTGACCGGGGCACCTCGGGGGGGATGGCGGCCCATAAACCAGCGCGCTTGGACTTCGGGTCTCCTTCTTCTTCTCACGGAAAACGCTCCAAAACAGAGGTGTCTTCCCCACAGAAGATGGTTCCATTTCGTGAAAACCCCGAAATGCACCTGGAGATTTTGGAGGAAATACGCGGCGTGAAGGAATTGGTGCAGTCCAATGGAGAAGCGCTTCGAGCCCTGCGAGAAGACTTTGGAGTGCTCCAGGACCGACTTGAAAGTCTTTCATTACGGCAGGACAACATGGCGGGGGTCCTCGACTCGCACGAGGTGCGCTTGGGCAAACTGGACAAGGCTGAGCGCCAGATACAGAATCTTCAAAAGGAGTTAGAAGATAGCAATAATCGAGCCCGTCGCAACAATGTGAGGCTCATTGGAATACCGGAGGGGGTGGAAGCAGGAGATATAAGAGAATTCTTGCTCAAAACTCTTCCCTCCTTGCTGAAGATCACTTTTCACAGAGAACTGGAAATCGATCGAGCACACCGTGTTCCTGCCCACATGGCGCTCAACCGCACGACCCCCCGGCCTATTATCTTTAGCTTGCTACGATATCAACAAGTGGAACAAATTTTACATGCTGCCCGAGCGAATCATCATTTGGAATTTGAAGGTCGTAAGGTCTCCTTCTTTCCTGATTTGGCAAAGCCTACCGTTGACCGTCGGAAGAAACTCCTTGCTTTTCGCCCTCGACTTCAACAGCTACAGGCTCGCTTTGGCCTGTTGTATCCAGCGAAGCTCCGAGTGACTCTCCACAACCAAACCAGGACGTTCGAAGATCCTGATCTACTATCAACATTTTTAGACTCCAAAGAAGCAGAGCAGATGCGCTGATCCCAAATCTTGGACTCTTATCTGCCGGCTCTATCCGCCATTTTGAAGGGCCCGATGCGGCGGTCATAGCCAAGCACAGAAATAGCCTGGACTTTCTTTCTTTCTCTATATGACTTTTGTTTTTTGGTCTCCTATCCCTTCATGATGTGTGCCTCGGTCGGATTCGGAGCACGCACAGTCCTACAGGTTATGTGTTTTTTCAATTTCGGCCTTCTCTGGGGTTTCTCCCCGCAGACACATGGTCGCCAGTAATTTTGGGGTTTTGCTTCTCCTCTACCGTACTGCGGTTTTCTTTGTTAATGTGGGGCGCTTCATTGTATTATATTAGCTTATTTTTCCTATGTCATGTGTACAGCCAGATACAGTCAGTTTGAGGGACATAGTGAAATTATGTGTGCTATCATGCTCAGAATTTTTAACTTTTCTGAATGGCCTTATGTAAAATCTTATCATTCACCGTCAAAGGCATTAATGGTCCACTCAAAGGAAAGAAAATCCTTAGCTATCTTTGCCATGAGCATGTTGATTTAGTGTTTCTTCAGGAAACGCATTTAAACTCTGCTGAAACACTGAAACTCAATGCTAAGCCTCACATGGTAGCTGCCTATTCTCCCACCGTTTCCAAATGGTACGGGATAGCCATTCTGGTTAGGCAGTCTTTGCACGCTACTGTACCTGATATTAGCGCTGACAAGGAGGGTAGATGGGCCCGTGTACACCTTGAGGTTGGAGATAGTGAATTCACGTGTATTTGCATTATGCCCCGAATGTGGACAACCCTGCTTACTATGCAAGTATTGCGCAGTTGGCCTTGGCCTCTGCCAATGCTCCATTAATACTTGGTGGCGATTTTACTCAAGAGTAGCTCCCATCTGAGCCCCAATGCATGGTGGAATCATGGCTTGTCTTTACAGTAAATATGAACAAATACCTCGTCTGTTCGCTTCCTCCGTTCAGACTCCTTCTCATTGGTCTCAATGGAAGATGCTCAATGACTATGTACATTTTGCTAAATGCTCTCATCTGACTGTCTAACTTTGTATATATCTCTGTCCCATGATCATGCTGTATTGTAGATACTCTTTTGATCGTTTGATGTATAATCACTGTTAATTGGAAGCGCTCACATGCTGATATAATCGGGTAGAGAAGAAGCATCGGGGTGGGGGGTAATGGGTTTACTTTTCCTTATTGTATACTTGTTTTGTCTCTTTTGGTGTGTTGTTTCTTTTGTTTGTTGCAAAATGAAAATAAAAGTTTAAAAAAAAAAAAAAGAGAAAAGAACTGTACCTGATTTAAAATTGAGGAAAGTAGCTGTGATTTTCTTACTGCTGAAGAATGGCTGTGAACAGCTACTGTGTGTGAAAAGGGTTTTACCAAGTTCTGATGTTCCTTTCGCTTTATGTTCCTGTTGAGTTTTCTTTTGGAGAATAATCCTTTACTGCCTTGTGTTCTGAATTTTGATGCGAAAGGGGAACCCAGATCAAAAATAAATTTTCTGTTTTGCCTTAAACAAACTGAGTGGTTGCAACAACTTTGTCTACAAGTAACTGTGAGAAACTACAACTCCCAGAATTCCCTGGTGAGAGAAAAATCTAGTGACTCTTTACTTAAAGGCAAATGAGGCCACCCTTCTGCCTATTGGCCTGGCCAGCAGGGGGAGTGTGACAGTATGCTGGCAGAAGTTCCATGCTAACAGCTTAGGTCATGATTGAGCAGGGAGTCAGCGGGTTGGGATGCAATGTGGGCATGGACTCCTCATGGTAGTTAGCGTGGGCAACTGCCACACAGTAGTCAAATTGTTGCCCTTACTGTAGAACAGGTACGCTTACTGCTTCCACAATGGGTAGTGGTAAGTGCACTTGCATGCCAGTTAGCATGGTGCCACATGGCTCCAACATGCCTATTGCAGAGGGACATGTGGGTGTGCTTCCCCAACAGCGTGGGCCTCAGTGTTAATTCATGACCTTGAACATATGCTACCAGCACACTCTTTAGTAAACACGCCTCCATTGTGACTGGCACACAACAAGCCTTGAAATGTACAGGTAAAGTTCACTTTAATACATTTATGTTTTTATGGCAAGGATCAGTTTTATTCAGTTTTTAATTGATATTTTCAAGATCTCTGCTGTTCCATGGCCATTACAAAATGCATATGACATTATCTCCAGGAACAAGCAGGAATGTAGTCTTCACATATGGGTATGTCGGTACCGACAGAGCCTGCGTGGGAACGCTCCCCAGCGTCCAGTAAGAAAGCTTTTGGGAGCATCCCACAGCGCCTGCGTGCTGCCTTCCCGCCTTTCCCAACTGCCTCCCTCCAGTTCTTCATTTTCCGCGGAGCCAGCAGGTCGTTGTTCCTGTCACTGCAGAAAATTTTCCTTATTGCCCTTCTTTTTTTGTGGTCGCGTCTGCCTTCTTTCACTCTTTACCGGTACCGCCGGTTCTTCTTTCTTTCTTTCTTTTCTTTAAAAAAAAAAAAATATATATACTTAGTATTTTTTTTCCAGGTGCATGCGCCATTTTGGGCCCTAGGCCCAAAATTCCTCCACAATGGAAAAACCCGCTTCGGGTTTCAAAAAGTGCACCAAGTGTGGCGGTACCATCTCCGTCACTGACACCCACGAGTGGTGTCTTAAATGTTTAGGTCCTGACCACTCCATCACAGAATGTATGGCCTGTGCCATGATGTCTAAAAGAGGTCAGCAGAACCGAGCTGCTAAGCTCAGTACCCTGTTTCCCTCTGATGCAGCCTCAGTGGCATCGACGTCTTCCAGGACCTCCTCTTCCTCCCGTGGATCTCAGGTAACTAAACACAAGTCTACCTCAAAGGGTAGATCTCCTTCCAAGCATCGAGATGCCTCTGGCGTTGCCCTTGAGGATTCTGCACTGGCAAAATTGCCCTGGCAGGAGGCTTCGGCTTCCAAAGCATTATTGGGGCTCCAGGAAGTTCTCGAGGCCTCAACCTCGGCAGAACTACTGGTGCCGTGCTCTGGGGTACCGGATGTTTTCTCCGGTATCGACATCCAGACATCAGCAGCGTCGATAGACCAGAGGTTCCTGGCTATTGAATGCAGTTTGGCGGCTCTCCTTGCGGCATCGACACCCTCGGAACCGCGCCAGACAGTTCAACCGGTACTGGCACCGACTCCAACACCGGTATCGGTACCGGTACCGACAGTATCGGCATCAACATCGGTGTCCGCATTGCCGGCACCCAGTCATGCGATGCCCTTCGGTACCGATACACCGGTACGGGTATCGGGCTCTTCAAGTGCATCCGGACAGAAGGTACTTCGAGTCCTCAGAGGAATCTGAGGATTCTGACAGTTCTGTCGGTACGGGAATACTTCTCCCAGAGGAGCCTTCTTCCCCTAAATGCAGGATGTCTCCTCCAGAGGATATTTCCTTTCAGGACTTCATCAGGGAGGTGGCTCAAAGTCTGTCCATTACTGTGGCTCCTGAAACAGAGCCCAGAGCAAAGGAGTTGGAAATTTTACAGTATCCCAAAGCTCCTAAAGAGGCAGCTACTCTACCCATCCATGAGATCTTGCATGATCTCATGCTGAGAATGTGGGAGACCCCTCTTACCACCTCTCTTCACTCTCGTAGACTGGATACTATGTATCGAGTCCCTTCATGTCCTGGTTTCCAGAAGACTCAGCTTCCTCACCACTCTACTGTAGTGGAATCAGCTATGAGAAGGATCAAGAGTGCAAAGAGGCATGCCTCTAATCCTCCAGGACGTGAGTGCAGAACTTTGGATGCTTTTGGACGTCATACTTTCCAAGCTTCCATGCTTTCTGCCAGGATCAGTTCCTATATTTTATATATGGGAATGTTCCCGAAGGAAATCACAGGAGATCTAGAGGTTTTGAGCCCTCTTCTTCCTGAAGATAGAAGGCAGGATTTTCTCACATTGGTCAAACATGCCCAGGATGTTTCTAAATTTGTCAACCGTGCAGCTTTTGACTGTTTTGAGTGCATAAGCAGAACCTCTGCCATTTCCATAGGTGCACGTAGAATTGCCTGGGTTGGAGCTCTGGGTACAAGACAAACTGGACAATATTCCTTGTACTAGTGAGAACCTGTTTGGCAAAGATTGGCAAGAAAAAGCCAATGAGTTGGATGCTGACAACTCCACCTTGGATAGATTATCCAAGGCCACAGCTGATCCTGCAAGAAAGAAATCTTTCAAAAAACCATTCTTTTCCAAAAAGAAAAGGTTTTATCCTGCTTATTCCCAGCAGGGACGCTCTGCAGGTCAACCTGTCCCGAAAAGTCAGCAACCTCCCAAACAAAGGAAAGCAAAGACTGCTAAGCCTCAACCATCCCAGCAGTCTCAGCCTCCACAAGACCTTTGACTTTCATTTAGAGAACTTAGCCTTCCTGGCTCTCAAGAGACCAGAGCCCTCCACCATTCCAGGAAGTTGTGTCACTTTGCCCCCAGGTGGGGACAGATAACAGCAGAGCATTGGACACTCTCCATCATAAAAGAGGGGTACAAGCTCCATTTTTCGAGCATGCCCCCTCCCACAATAGTAAGACAGTTCAATTCTCAGACCTCTCTTATCAACCTATTAGATCAAGAGGTCACTATGCTTCTTGCCCAAGGGGCGATAGAAGAAGTACCCATTCTTCAACAGGGTACAGGCTTTTACTCCCCCCATTTCCTTATTCCAAAGAAAACAGGAGGACACAGACCTATTTTAGACCTCAGAGAATTGAACAAATTCCTGTTCAAAGAGAAATTCAAGATGGTTTCACTAGGAACTCTGCTGCCATACCTTCAGAGTCAGGATTGGCTATGTTCTCTAGACCTCAAGGATGCGTACACTCATGTTCTCATCCATCCATCTCACAGAAAGTTCCTTCGGTTCCTCTTTCAGGGAAAGCACTACCAATACAGGGTGCTTCCTTTTGGCCTGGCCTCTGCACCAAGGGTGTTTACGAAATGCATGGCTGTGGTAGCAGCATTTCTTTGCACTCTAGGAATATTCATCTTCCCTTACTTAGACGATTGGCTCATTCGAGCCCCATCAGAGTCAGAGGCCATGATTTCTCTCTCTTGCACAATGCATATCCTTCAGTATTTGGGTCTGGTCATAAACATCCCAAAATCCAGTCTAACTCCCACTCAGTCCCTAGCATTTATAGGAGCCTTGCTGGATACCAGGAAAGCAAGGGCCTATCTCCCCCAGGCCCGTTGCCTTCGCATGGTGCAGTTAGCTTCTCAGGCAGTGCTAAAATCTCATCTCACTGCCCGAGAAATGTTACAAGTACTAGGCCACATGGCATCTACAGTGCATGTGGTTCCTTATGCTCGCCTCCATATGAGAGCAGCCCAGTGGCCTCTATCCACTCAATGGACCCAGGCATCAGGGTTTCTGTCAGACAAAATACAAACTCAAATTGCCTTTTTTTGTCTCTCCAATGGTGGCAGTCTACTCACAACCTGTTGCTGGGGTCCCCATTTCAACAAGCTTTACCCCAGGCAACTCTCACGACAGATGCTTCACCAATGGGTTGGGGAGCTCATCTGAAAGACCTTTCCACCCAAGGCACTTGGACTCCACAGGAGACGCATCTACATATCAATCTCCTAGAACTTAGAGCCATCTTCCTTGCTCTTCGAGTGTTCCACACCCTGCTCATTCATATGGACAATCAAGTAGCCATGTTCTACGTGAACAAGCAGGGGGGAACAGGCTCTCTGTCGCTTTGCAACGAAGCTTTGCGACTATGGGCCCTCGCCAGAGAGCATCAGATTCATCTCCTGGCAGTGTACCTTCCAGGCATACAAAACTCTTGGGCAGACAGACTCAGTCGAGTTCTGCTTCCACACGAGTGGTCTCTGCATGCAGACCAGGTGACCAAGATTTTTCAAATTTGGGGAACCCCAGACATAGACCTCTTTGCAAGTCCGTGGAATGCCAAACTTTCCCGGTTCTGTTCCAGAATTCTGGCTCAGGGGGCTCAGGCCAGGGATGCTTTCCTCCTTTGCTGGAGTCAAGACTTCCTGTATGCCTTTCCACCCATTCCCCTAATTCCCAAAACCCTGTTCAAGCTTCAGAGAGACAGAGGCCGTATGATTCTCATAGCTCCACATTGGCCAAGGCAAGTGTGGTACCCTCTGCTTCTACATCTCTCTCAAGCTCCCTCCCTGGAGTTAGGGTCTGCTCCAGATTTCCTATCTCAGGAGAATGGAATGTTATGGCATCCCAATCCCCAGTCTCTGCATCTCAGAGCTTGGTTGCTGAAGGCCTAGATCTTCAGGATCTTAACCTCCCTCAACAAGTAAAGGATATCCTTTATGCTTCCAGGAAGCTTTCCACAAGACACTCTTATGCTTTCAAGTGGAAAAGGTTTAACATATGGTGTTCGCAGAAGGGTCTTAACCCCCTTGCGATACCTCTGGAATCATTACTGGAGTATCTCCTTCATTTATCCGATGCAGGACTTAAAACTAACTCAGTAAGAGTCCATTTGAGTGTTATTGCAGCTTACTTCAAGCCTCTAAATGGACAACCTATTTCCTCCCATCCTCTTATAGCAAGATTTATGAGAGGCCTTCTTCTAACTAAGCCTCCCATTAGGCCACCACTGGTGGCATGGGACTTAAACTTGGTTCTTGGTCAGCTTATGAAGCCACCTTTCGAACCCTTAGCTACTACCTCATTGAAATTCCTTTCTTGGAAGGTTATCTTTCTCATTGCAATCACATCAGCATGCCGCATCAGTGAGTTGCAGGCACTAGTAGCTGATCCACCTTATACAAGGTTCCATCATGACAAGGTAGTCCTTAGGACTCATCCACACTTTATGCCAAAGTAGGTCTCGCCTTTTCATCTAAACCAAGCGGTCTACCTGCCTGTGTTTTTTCCAAGGCCTCATGCATCTAATGCAAAAAGGAATCTTCATACTTTGAACTGTAAAAGAGCTTTGGCCTTTTACTTGCAAAGAACACAGCAACATAGAAAGTCCTCCCAACTCTTTGTTGCTTTTGATCCTTCTCATTTGGGACTTCCAGTCTCCAAGAGAACACTGTCCAACTGGATTGCTCAGTGTATTTCCTTTGCCTATCAGAGTAAGAATCTTCCTCTGGAGGGCCATGTCACAGCTCACAATATGAGAGCCATGGCAGCTTCAATGGCTCATCTGCACTCTGTGTCTATCGACGACATCTGTCGAGCAGCCACTTGGGCCTTGGTTCATACCTTCACAGCCCATTACTGCTTGGACAAGGACTTCCGCCGGGATGCCTTGTTTGGTCAGGCTGTTCTTCAAACCTGTTCCATACCCAATCAACTCCTACCCACCATCCCTGGTTGGATGCCAGAGATCCATGGGGGGAAGTGGAGCCCTTCACAGGGACACACAATTTCTGGGGTCTCCCTGGCATTTAGAGCTAGGGAGTCCCCATATATGAAGACTACATTCCTGCTTGTTCCTGGAGATAGTATAGTTACTCACCTGTAACAGGTGATCTCCGGGAACAGCAGGAATTTAGTCTTCACAACCCACCCACCTCCCCTAGGAGTTGTATCTCTCTATCTCTTTTCCTTTCCCTCTCTCTCTCTTTGTCTCAGCTTTAAAACTCAACTGGAGAGAGGCAGTTGGGAAGGCGGGAAGGCAGCACGCAGGCACTGTTGGATGATCCCAAAAACTTTCTAACTGGACGCTGGGGAGCGTTCCCACGCAGGCTCTGTCAGTACCGACGTACCCATATGTGAAGACTAAATTCCTGCTGTTCCTGGAGATCACCTGTTACAGGTGAGTAACTATGCTTTATCAGCCAATGACACCATAGTTTTCAATCACTGTCATGCAATGTCACATGAAAATCATTAATGATGACACCTGGGAAATCCACTGCTTACCCTAGGGCAATCATTGTGGAACCTGTGTACCTTTTTGGGAACCTGCCAGGTATTGTGATCTGGATTGGCCACTGTTAGAAACAGGATACTGGGCTTGATAGTCCTTGGTCTGACCCAATATGGCATTTCTTATGTTTTTATGATTTCTTCAGTACACTCCTGAAACAGAAAACTTTGCAAGAGCTTTATTGGCCCTAATAATTACACTAAAGTCATGGACTATGTAAATGGCTAAATCAGGGGTGCTGTATATTCCTCTTGCCACAAAATCATAATTCTTTAGCTGACTTGGGAGATATTGGAAACCATCCCCTGGTGATTTATTTCTGTGCATAATTATTTGATGTACCTCCAAATTTCACAGAGCAGATGTCATTGTGCAGTGCGGAATACTTTTGCAGGCTTATTACTGTAATAGATCATCAATGTGTGTCAACAGATTTAGCTTATATTGGAGAATTGAAGTATAGTAAAGGCACTAGGAAAAGGAAAGGGGAAAGCCATTAAGGGAGGAACTGAGCACTAGTCTTAAACATGCACGCTCTACTTTCTTGAACATTGTTATGTTGGCGTGAAGTGTCAAGATGTCCTACAGGGGACAGAAAAAGAACAAAGGATGTGGACCATGGAAGCATATAAGCAAACAGAAGCTCCTGAACTGTAGCAGTGTAGCAGAGCTGCAAGAAATGTGTTGTTTTTGCCATGGTTGCATGTTTTTACATTGAAGACCCAGCTACTGACTCTCTGTAATCACACTGGCTATAGAACTTCATTTTAATACATAGGGACCTGCTTTCTAACGTGCGTAAATGTGTTTAGAAGCATTAACATGAGAAAGTGCTGTTAACATGAACAGTCTAGTTTGTTTTTTAAAATAACTTTTATCTTAAGTTACTTGGCTTGCAAAAATTTTACTGACAAAATCTTTGAAGCTTATAGTCAAAAAGACAGCGAGTGTATAAGCTAACTGGATAAAGTTAACATAACTCTCCAGATATTCATTGCACAAAAGGATCTATTACTAACCCACTGTAAGATTTTTCCATTAATATGCATTAATGACAATTTCTAACATACGTCAACAGCTAACAACCACAGTAATGTTTTGAGGGTAAAGCGAGCATGCATGCCACATAGGAAAAATCAGGTGCTATGGTAACAAACACTACCATGTGTTACCAGTGGTAGATAACATGGAAGCAGTTAACTACATCTTTGAAAGTGTTGCTGTTAAGTCACTGCTGATGGCCTGGCAACCAAGTCACTAGGTTTTCTTGGCAAAGTGTGATTGGAAGTAGATTGCCAGTCTACAACACCAGGTATTCTGAGATGGTCTCCCATTCAAGAATTAGTTAGGTCTGACTCTGCTTAGCTTCTGAGATCAGTCAAGATCAGACTCATTTAGACTCAACAAGGCCAGTCTTTGAATGTTATAGTAATGTGTGTTAATATCAGAGCTGCCCTTTCCCCTCCTCTTTCCATCCCTTTGCTTGCATTAACATAAAATTCCATATTAGGAGAGTAATTTTATAACAGGTTGATTAGGTTGGAAAGTCTAATAGGTGCTCATTTTGAGACTCTTTCATAAAGAAAATTCATGGCTAAACCGCAGCTGCATATGTGTACACCCATTTGAAAGCAGATGTAAATGCACTCAGCTGATGTATGTGTGTACGTGTGTATTTTATAACCTACCAAAGTATTTCGTGATTCTGCCATAGCGCCCTCCAAACAACACCCCCGACCTCCCTGAACACGGGTCAAGTAAAAGCACGTGCTTTCTTGACACTGAGTACTTTTACAAGCATAACCTATGGGGTGATTATATAAGATGCTTTTTATGAAAATAAACCATGATTTATGCATGAAAAATCCTTCATTAAAGTCCCCCTTATTTATTTATTTTCTTAAAATCATTCATATTCCACCAGTCACTGCAAGTTCTAAGCAGTTAACAATGAAACTTAAGAAATAAAATATAAAGTATACACCCAAAAAGATATACAATAAAATATAAAATGAATGTTAAATCTTAAAACTATATAACCATCTCTTCCCTGTAAAAGTCTGAACAAAATAAAAAGTTTTTCATTTTATTTCAAAAATCAACCAACATGTTAACTTTGACCATTAACTGGTTCCAAACATGGGGACCTGATATAAATAAAATCCTATTACAGATTTTAAGTCCATGTATATCAAAAGGCATGTAGACTGCTAACAAACCTTGATTGTAAAATCGTAATATATGGAATGAAGAATGTGGATGGATCAAAACTGAAGTAGGTAGGAATATCCCTACTCTCACTGTCTTAAAAAAATATGATAATTGTAAACCATACTGTATGTGCCATTCTAAAGGAAGCCAATGATGGGACTACAAAGCATGAGAAATATGTTCATACAATTGTATCCCTCTAAGATGTGAGGCTGCAGCATTTTGATGTCATCTAATGGTAGAAACAGCCTAAATAATACTGATTACAATAATATACAGAAGCTAAAATTGCCACAAAACTTACTTTAAATCAGAGGGGTTCATAAAGACATGAGCCTACACAATGAGCAAAACTTCAAAAATGATTTAGGTACTAAATCCTAAGGGAAAGTAGCACCATCCAGTGCCCCTACTAAAAATTACATGGGGGTATGTTTACTAAACCATCTTAACGTCGCAGTGGCGGTATTATCGCGCGATAACACGGCTGCAGTGTTAAGGCACCCTAACGCTGTGAAATCCGGCTCTGAAGGGTAGAGTAAGGCTTCCCAGAGGGCGGAGAGAAGGGGTCAAATGGCGGAGAGTGGGCGGTGAGTGGCTCCTTGCACACTAATGCGGTGAAATGAAGGGCAGAAAATTAACGTGAGTGAAACCCTCGCACTAGGCACATTTGCAGGAAAGAGAAACAATTTCAGTCAGCAATGTACAGCAAAGCCAGAGAAACCTAAAAACGTGATAGTAGTGATACATGTGCACGGAACAAAAAGGCAAATAAACATAGAAAATGACCTAAACCACATTTAAAATCCCAATAACCAAGCTTGCCAATAATGATATTAATATGAAACATAAAGAAACACTACTGAGAAAGCATAAAAAAGAAGATATCATGTTTGGAAGGGTCTATGGTCTGTCCCCCTACAAGGTGAATGATCCCACATTGAAATAGCGGTGATCAGGGTTTTCCCTTTATATTGGGCAGGTTTGTTATGACGTGCACATGTGCCGCAACAGCAGGGTGGGCATGTAGGAAAGGGCAACTGTACAGATGCTGGAAATGGGATACAGAGGGCTGCAGGCAGCACATGCTGTGGTGCAGCTGGGGCACAGTGCGGACTAGGCAGATGCCTAGGTGGCACATAGGAATGCTGAAACTGTAGAGCAGCCAGACAGCAACTGATGAGGGTCCAACATGGGCACGAGTGTGTGTCCCACGGTGTCACAGGGGAGATTACCCAGCAGGTACCCCCAAGGGCACATAACATTGGCAGGCAGTGCGGGGGGGGGGGGGAAGCATGCATGTCCATGTAGGCACCCCTACCCGAGTACCCACACCATAGGCAGCTGCCTATCGGCATACTGGATAGCCTGGGACTGCGCACCACCAGCACCATTGGCATAATGGCATGGCAGCATGGTGGCGGAGGGGGCAGTGGCATCTCCCACAGCAGACCATGGCCTAGCCCTGTTTAGGTGAGTGCCGTGCAATGCAACAGACAGGGTCTGTCTGATGAACAGTCATGGTATCCCCAGGGAATAAACTGTCCCTGTGGCAACAGTGTGGTGCAGTACACACAGCCAGTGTGTTCAGGAGCAAAAGGTCACAAGTTCAAGTCCCAGCTGTGGCTATTGCCAACCCTTTCCCCATATTTTACCCAGTAGTAAACCATGGTAATAAAGACGGAACCTTTATTGCAGATAAAATAAATATGCCTAAAACGCCTATATTTTACCTTACAGAGCACAGACACCATAAACATGTGCAATCCCTAGAGCAGTTTCCCAACTGCAGTCCTGGAGGACCAAACACTATTCAGGTTTCATGCTGTCCCTAATAACTATGCCTGTGCTGCATTAGTATGCGCCGCCCCCATTGTATGCAAATGTATCTCATGCATATTCATTAGGGACAGCATGAAAACCTGAACAGTGTTTGGCCCAGAAGGACCGGAGTTGGGAACCTCTGCCCTAGAGCAGCGGCCAACAGGGGCATAAACACCCACACCCACAGGCTGCACTATCCAAAGCCTCATGGAGAGTCAGGCTGTTGGGCCCTGCATGCAGCAGCATCTTCCAATACTAGCACTTGCATACCTTAGCAATGCCGCCCTAAACTTGGGAATACGTTACACATATATTTATTTATTTATTTATTTATGCTTTTCTTCTATACCGCCCCTTCCAGAGATCAAGGGCGGTTTACAGGGAACAATTCAACAATTTTACATAGAACAGAAATTATAACTATTTACAGATAACTTTACATGAAACTGTGCCAATTAACTATTTTCAATGAACATATTTCAATGAACATATTTCAATATATCAAAAGGTTGCTATGAGTAATGGCAGATAACAATTCCTAAGTTAAGCACAATTTGCTGATAGAGCTGCATCATAGCAAACTTTCTGATATCTGTGGAGTGTGTTTCAGTTTTGGTTTCTGACAGTGTTTACCACCCCGGGGAGTGACCCTAACAGTATTGCGTACCATAGCCGTGCCTGCACTGTGCCCAGGACTGGTTTGGTGGCCAGGGCTGCCAAAAGCCTCTATATTTGCACAATGCTGGCATAGGTGTGGGAGTGTGTGTCTGTCTATCCAGTGTGTTGTGGCTGCCTACACCTTACTGAGCCCACACTGCTTGCACTGTTTCCAGTGTTAGCCTGCCAATGTGCATAATGAGGAGCAAGGTACTGTGGTTATGGCTCGGAGGGTCATCTGCATAGGGAAATGGCTGGGACATTGTAGTGCCTGGCCACCACCTGCATGGATAGGGTGGCCACAGCATGTCCTGCTGGGAGGTCACTCTCACCCTGACTGAGCAGTGACCACGGCATGACTAGGTTCCCCCATAGTGCTATTATAGTCTTTTTCTCAAGTGATATTTATGGGTTCTTTTTTTTCTGGGGCCCAATCACTCACTTATGTGCTTGGTGGGTGTGCTCACATCCCAGTTTTGGGTGCACACATCTCCTCCAGGAACATGCACCATGGACTAGCTAGCAGATTGTCTGCAGTTAGTATGTGTGTGGCTGGAACACCTTGCAGGGTGCAGTGGATGGAGACTCACTGTGTTTGCTGCTGGAGAATGTCAGATAGTGGTGGGGGTGGGGGGGTGGTGGTGGCAGCTGAGCATTTGCAGGCCTACTATCTGTCTTCCATTGCCTTATGGATGCGTACAGATCTGCATTGACTGCCCTGTAGGGTGTCTGTTCCCTAGCAGGACTGGGGAAGATGGTCCCCTCTACTGCCATCATTGAAGGGAAGTAGAATGTGGATCTGTTGGTGGGAGATCCTGTCCCCCACCCTGAGCCCCATAGGGCAGGTTGGGTGGTGCTACATAATCCACCTATGGGTCCAAACACCCCCCTTTCACCTAAATCATGTGACCATGGCACCCACACAGGATATGCACTATTCTGGGTTCATCATAGTCCACAAGGACTAGACGTAACTGGGAAATATGGATGGGCACAGGTGTATCCTAGGTGTGCCTGCAAGGACTATCTATCACACACTGGCACTGATGGCGACCTACAGCATAACCTATCTCTGCTAAGCCAGGTGCTGTGGACCTGGTGCTGGGCACTCCCCTTCGCCCTCAGGGTGAGCACAGTACCCACACAATGTGTCGGTCTGTAGCTACTCTGTGCCAGTACCACACACGGTCAGTTCCCCCTACCAGGCCGAGGTGTTGTGGGGGTGCATACCCCATCTTGTGATCATCTGTAGACTGCTGATCTGCATGTGCAGTGCATCATGGGTATGGGTGGGTTAACCCTATCCTGGTAACCACAGCAGACAGGTTGTGTGGTGACCTGCAGTCCTTCTGTAGCCAGCCAGGGGTTTGTTAGTAGCTATAGAGATGTAGCCACTGGTTACTTCACTGACTGTGTAGGCAGAGGTCATGGGTTTGATCCCATAGTGGTGCTATTTGATAGGGCTGTCTGAGGCATTTCCTTTTTTAATTTAAATTAGTGCTGCCAGCAAAAACACCCTCACAGTGCTGTAACCTTATGGTGCCTCATAAGGCGCCCTATAAAGCGCTCTATAAGGTGCCCTATAAAGCGCCTTATAAGGTGCCCTATAGGGAATATTATAAGATGCCTTGGCGGACAGTGCACTTTATAATTTGCATTCTGCAGTGCCTTATAGGGCGCCTTATGCGGCACCTTAGGTTACGGCACCGTGAGGGTGTGTTTGCTGGCAGCACTAATTTAAATTTAAAAAGAAAATGCCTCAGACAGACAGCACTGATTTAAAGTAAAGGGTAATGTCTCAGACAGCCTTGCTCATTAAGCCCACTGGGGGAACAAACTCATGACCCCTGTTTCAGCAGCCATTGTATTAACCAGTGTGCTACACCTCTGTTGCTGTGTTTATAGGTCAGCGCGCCTAATTAAGGCTAACGCGCGTTAACATGCCACGGCTCCCTCTATCGCGCGATAATGGACTTTATCGCACAATAACCCGAAATGCTACCTTAAGACTGGAACGCCCACTACCTTATATGGCATTCGTCACATTAAGACTGCAACTAACACCGGTAACATTAAGACGGTTTAGTAAACATGCCTCATGGAGTTATAGTGGAAAGCCTGACATTTTTCAGATCAGGAGAGGTTGTTGCTGCCATTTATTTCATACTGGGAGGAAACTCTTCTGGGAGGGAAAATCCTACTTTGTACACAAAACAAGCCCAAAGACAGAACTCTGTCTTTGGCACATAGCTACTACACCATGAATGAGTAGGGTTTCTGCCCATATGGGGAAGGTGTCTCTGGCCCCCAACCAGTGCATGAGAAGGGAGAAAGAGTTTTCTGCACCTAGTTTGCCTGACTGGTTAGAGTAAACAACAGACTTGAAGCAGCTGAGCAGAGGGTTGAGATCTTTGCAAGTCCTGCCAGCACTTTGCTGCCTCAGAAGAAAAGCAGCTCAGACTGTGAAAGAGATTCTAAGAATTGTATCTGCAACCAAGCCTCTAGTTCATCAGAACCAGAAGCCAAACAGAGCAGCACCAGAAACCTACATCTACCAGCTCTCAGGAGGAGAAGGAAAACAAGTGATCACCATACACACAGTAGCGTTCTTGTTTGTCTCTGCTGATTTTTCTGGTTGTGTTAGTGAGCATAAAATGTAAGTAACCCTTGCTTCAGAACACCATTTTTGGCCTGGACTCAGTTATTTGAGAAAGGAGTGGTATGAGATTTCAAATACCAAGGGCCTCCTGGCTTATGCCAATCCCCACAAACAACTCTGGTACTAAGAATCTTTGAGCTTCAGACTAAAAAACGGAAATAAAGGCTCACTGGATTGGTGTGCCCCTTGTCTGCCAAGCAGCTTGTGAGATGGTTGCAAGGACTAGACAGATGGGGGTTAGACCTGAATATGTGGATAGAATGATCAATTAGAATCTAATAAAATCCCTAAATAGTGCATCTCAGAAAGGACAAGCATATTAGCAGCACTTTTAACTAACAACTCAGGGCCCGAATTTGAGCTGGGTGGTGCTATGCACCGTATCGGCACATAGCCTACCCACCTTCCACCTAACCTGGATTTTCCATGCCAGGGTCATATGCGGCCCCGGCATTGACAACCAAGCTGGTCGCTGCACAGACAGGAAGCTGCAGGAGCTACCCATGTGGCACCGATTTTCGATGCTACACAGCCCCAGCGCCTTAAAGATAGGTGAGGTTTTCCCACTCCTATCTTGAGGCGCAGTGATAACCATGTAGCACTGAAAATTGGTGCTACACGGGTAACGCCATGGCCCGCCTCCATTCTGCCCCGGAATGCCTCTAACATGCCCCGATGCTATGTGGATAGCATCTGGGTGCATTACAACATATCCTGGATTTTCAAAGGGCACTACCCATGTAGGTGCCCTTCAAAAATCACGGATAAGGCCTTTACACAGGTAACTAGGGAAATTGCCCGTGTAAAGGCCTTCGAAAATCAGGTCCTCAGTTTTCAGCAAATTTAACAGTCCCAGATTTTGCAGCTAATCAGAGATGGCCTTAATATGGCCCTTCATAAAAGGTTTTCCTGCACTTTAGCTTCGACAGCTAAAAATAACATATCAACATTGATATGATAATTAATAATCAGCATTTTCAAAAATAGCACAAAGAGGGCACAAATAAATATTAAAAAGGATGAGATCTGTAAACGGGGCGCTGGGTGAGAATGTCCACAGTCTTGGCAAAGGCAAATATTAATATGACTTGCAAAGGATTGTGGGAAATGTAGTCCATTCATACCAGACTCAGCCGTTCACAATAAATTAGTTGTGCTTGCTCGAATGTAAAGCAAAGAAGATATTTTATTTATGGGGTTATTTCTCCCAACACAGATATACTTGGTAGCACATAAAAAGGAATACTTGCTTTCAGTATTATACTTAGAAAAACAAATAAGGAAAAACAACCGCTGAACTTGTTAAGCAATCAAATCAAAGCATAAAGACCTTGATGGGAACAGAAAGGTCTTTTCTGTAAGCTCCTGCTAATTCTCCTTAGCAGTGCTTCAAAGAACAAACAAAACCCACAAAGTAGGAAAAAAAACTGTTCTTTTTCAGGGATATCTTCCTGTATCTTCACACACACTCAGAAGTGTCCCTCCAGAGCTCACAGGCAATTAGGCAAGGCTCAATTGCTAACCATTACCAGCTGAAACCCTCTTGGCTGGTTTACTTTCTATTATGTGGCTCAAATCCTACTCAGAAGCTTTTCTGAGTAGATTAAAGAACAAGTTTATATTTCTTTGTGATGGTTGTTGTATTTTGTGACAGCATATTACCACAGAGGTTTAGACAGAGAGCAATCCATGTACTCAAAGTCCCCATTTACAACATCTTCCCCTTCTTCAATTATCATAGGTTCACTATCATGGATTGGCACAGAGGAATTTCTCAATGGAACACTCTCATGACAATACTTGTTTCCCTGCTGTCTTCCCAGTGAAGAGCTAGGGCATAGATCAGTGTTCATACCTGAGCTTCCATTGCTGTTAGAGTTCCTCTCTAAATATCCTGGCCAGTATGTAGTCCAGTTCTTATGTCCAGCCTTCCAATCAAGATCCCTGGACACTGGATCTCTCTTCACATACCTTCTGGCACTGGTCTTAGGGTCCCTTCCAAGTGCAGCCGTCTCCCTCACAGGTGCCGTCTGGGGATTCCTGGCTCTGCAACCCCACTCCTCTGGTTTTCCCCAGTCCAATGGTATGCTTGCCTCTGGAATGCCTCCCAGTATACGTACTGCTATGGACTCCTTTAGACCTCCCAAATGCTTTTCTCTTCTTTCTTCCAAAGTGTTTCTTTCTCTCTCTGTCCGTCAGCTCTGGCTTCTGCTGATAATGATGGTCAGGATGATCAAGGTGCTTCTGATGATCAAGATGATGATCAAGCTTCTAATGATTCTCTGTAGAATAAGCTTTTCTTTTATCCTGCTTAGATGAATGCTCCACCCTAGCACAGCGCAGCTGTGCTGAATCAAGCCCTGCCCTTGGAGATGAGTGCTTGGGGATTACCTCATAGCCCTCCTGATTGAACACACGTTTCCCCACTTCAGCTCTTCTAATGGCTGTTGGAAACCTGGTGCATTCTGGGACTGGTAGTCTTTTATGGAAACATTCTGTTTTATTATTTCTACCAGAACAGACAGGTTGCTTGTTCAGAGTCACTTCACCTCTATTATAGCTCCTTCCTGAACTATGATAAGCTTCCTTATCACAGATCATATGATGCTATGACTGGGGAAGCAGCTCTCTTGCCATGCTTTTGAGCCACCTCACTAGTCCCTCCATCTCATTTGGCCCTTTTTTTGTTCAAGTGACAGCTAACGTTTACCTCTTGGGGTATTGGAAAGTTCAGGGAAAGATTTTGTAGTGATCATCGCATGAGATGTCAGCAAAAAAATGCTAAAAAAGACAAGGACAAACAGATCACCTGATCCCAAAATAGCAGCAGAGACGGAGGGAGGCAGGCGGCCCTACCCAAATCTCATCTAGCACATAACTGAGGTAGTAGTGGTGGTACTAAATGGAAGATTTGCCGATCTTGGTGAGCAGATCAGCATGGTGCAACAGTTGAGGAATTTGAATCTCGAGTTGCCGAGGTGGAGCAAAGTGTCAGCGATGCTGGGGATATGGCGAACAAGGATTTGTTGGAGCTTGCTGCCATGCTGCTAGAGTATTAGACAAAGTTTGAGGACTTAGAGAACTGCTCGAGGTGAAATAACTTGTTTCGTGGGCCTCCTGGAATCTATTGCTGTGAGTTGGGATGATTTCTGGAGTGATAGCTAAAAGAGGTACTTTCTTTGAGGGGCACATGGTGCGAGCTCTACATAGAAAGAGTGCATCGGCTGGGCCGGACGGCCGAGGCCACAGGAAGACCATGAGTAGTCATAGCCTGAATTCTGAACTTCACCCACTAGAAGAGAATGTAATTGTGGCATTCTAATCGGTAAGTCTATATTTTTCAAGATTATTTGCTGTGGATACTGGTTAGCCATAAGGCATTTGTGACGCATGCAAAGACCTGGCAGATAGGAAAATTTGGTTTACTCTGCGATATCCTGCCACACTGCACATCTCCTTTGACACAGTAGAAGTTGTGGAGAAGGTGGCCAGTTGGAGAGTGGCATCGGCTTCCACAGACAGTGAACAGGAAAGTGAAGAAGCAGCGCTATAGGATTCGGTGTCAGTGGTGATGGAAGATGGATCGTGGTCTTTATTCTTGATTTGGGACTGTCAGATTGGATTTTATGGCCCTTTTCTGGATGTGCTGGACTGTGTCTCATTTTTTTCCTTTTTTTTTTGCTTCTCTCTTCTAACTACTTCCTGGCATTTTTCTTAGTTTTTACCTGTTCCTTTCCTTCTCCTCTGTTGGGTTTTCTATCACCCCTATTGTCATCTGTGTAGGGGTTTTGATCTGATATGGTATGAGTGTGTGTGTGACTGGAAAGTATGTTTGTGCAAGTTGGGATGCATGTGTTCGGGTTGTATGGTTCAAGGAGTGGAACTTAGGGTGTGTTTCTCGCATTGAGTGTGGATGATGTGCAATGAGAGTCCAGATATAGGAATAATGGAAGTATGGGCCATGGGGTAAATTGGCTTGCAGAGATTTCTGATGTAGTGTGGCTTTTGGAGATATTTGTTTTTTTTATGTATTGGGGGTTTGGACTGCTGTCTGTGGGTGGTCTTGTGATAGAGTAAATATGGGATATATAAATGGAAATGTTGAGTAAATTCAGGTGTTAGGTGGGAGAATATGGGGAGAGGAGGGTTGGTAATAAGTCTGCAAGGTGGGGGCAATGATTTAGCTAATTGAATGAGTGAGGTTTAAGAACTCATACACCGCAGAAAAAAATTGAAGTTATTGTTTCTTTTTGCTCTTTTAAGGAAGTGACATGGGCCTATTGCTGGATGTCCAGGTAGAAACATAGAAATATGATGACAGAAAAAGACCACATGGCTATCTAGTCTGTCCTTCCATATCAACAACTACAACAGTCCACTTTTTACCTTTAGAGATCCTCCGTGTTGGTCCCATGCTTTTTTGAATTCAGTTACTGTCCTCATCTCTACCACCTCCACTCAGAGACTATTCCACGGATCCACTACTCTTTCCGTAAAGAAATATTTCTGCATATCACTCCTGAATCTATCTCCCTTCACCCTTTTCCCATGTCCCCTCGTAGCAGAACTTGCTTTCAACTGAAAGAGGCTCTCTCCCTGTATATTTATGCCATGGAGGTATTTAAACATCTCAATCATATGGGCTTGTTGTATTGGGGTGGGGGGGCAGAGTCAAGTTGAGGTGGAGAGCATTAGAGTGCGATCTACTGCAATGAGTAAGTGGTTGATTTTGAAAGGTATTGAGAGCAGAAGAGTTGTAGTGGGTTTGGTGACTCTTCAGGGGGGTGGAGGAAGGGTAGAGGGTAAAGGAAGTAGGACATGGCTACACTTTAGATGTTGGATAGGTTTTGGTTACATTTTGTGAGAAAGGGCCAGTGTTTTATACTGGATGAGTTCCTAGGTAAAGGCTAGGTGCCTGGGGCACTCGTATCACTACATTTGCGTTATTTTGCTTGTTCTGCTCTAATTGTAACAGAAATTTTAGAAGGCTGAGTTGAGAGAAAGGTTTATATTTTTTGTTTAATCTGATACACTGTGACTACTTCTGATCTCCACTTACTTTTTTGGAATGTATCAGGCATTGGGTCTCCGGTGAAGCGTTATCAGAGCCTTCAAGTGCTGAGGCATAATCACACCTCGGTATCTTGGTTGCAAGAAACTAAATTTAATGATGTGTAACTTCAGAAATTGAGAAGGAGTTGGCTGGGGAAAGTTTTTTACACCTCTGCTGAGGGTCATAGAGCAAGAATGGTGACCCTCATTGGATGTGGGACAGGTTTTGGTTACATTTTGTGAGAAGGGGACAGTGTTCCATAGTCAATGAGTTCCTAGATGAAGGCCGGCACCTGAGGCACTCATATAACTAAGTTTGCTATGTTATTTTGCTTGCTTTGCACTAATTGTAACAGATTTCAGATGCCACCAGGTCCATTGTTTTATTAAGGACTCTCAAGGCCACTGCCCATTTTTGCATCTCTTTTTGGCAGGCTGAGACCTTGTTATTACTTTGATATATGTCTTCAACGTTCTCAGAGCTTTTATTGTGCACTTTATTAGAAATACCCTCTGTTGGGAGGACCAATGGTTCTATTAGCTGGGGATTTCAATTCTGTGATGTATGTAGATTTGGACGGGTCAGCGAGTTCTAGTGGGGGGGAGTGTCCAGGCATAGGGGCTACAATATTAATTGCACCCATTGGACCTAGTGGATAACTGGCAAGTGCTACATCTGCAGAAAAGGGACTACACATACCTCTCAAGGGCTCATGACTGTTTGTCACGTATTGATTACATTTTACTTTCAAAAACTTTTTTGTGCAGGTCTTGTGGGCTGGTGGTGCGGAATGATGGAGATTCCTGGTAGAGCTAAACATAGATAATGGGTTTCAGAAATACTTTTGGTCTGCCTCTAAGATGGTTTTGCATGGAGATACCATAGCTTATGTGGCATAGAAGCATGAAATGCAGATGGCTGCTATTAAGGGGTATGTTTACTAAACTGCGGTAATGTAGCAGCGGCTACGTTAACGTGCGTTAGGTAACATTAACGCGCGTTAACGTTATGTTAACATGCATTCGCGTTACCGGCCATGGTAAACACCGCAGAGGGTGGAGAGAGGGCGGATAGAAGGGGACATTGGGCGGGGAGTGGGTGGGGAGAGGCTCCCACGACACCAAATCAGGGAACTGAAGGACTGGAAACTACCGTGACTGAAAACCTGGCATTAGATGCACATTTGCAGGAGAGAGAAAACATTTCAGTGTCAGCAATGTACAGCCTAGGCAGGGAGCCCGAGAAAGATGATAGTAGTGCTCCATCTGCAGCAACAGTATAGTGGTCAAGTATGAAAGACCACTATGGTGATGGTGCAAATGGGGCATAGGGGGACTGCAGGCGGGACATGCAGTGGGGGCAGCTGAGGCACAGGGTGAATTAGGCCAACGCCCAGGTGGCACATAGGAACATAGAAACTGGAAATCAGCAGGACAGCAGCTGACCAGGGCCAAACATGTAGTCCATGTTCCACAGTGTCCCATCCAGGGGACATTACCCAGCAAGTACCCCAAAAGTCACACAGGTACCACTATGCCTGTAATAGGGAAAGCAGTGCACATCTGGGGACCACACTAACAAATATCCATACACCACACCCAGGATGCGTCCCAAATAGTTGGTAGACCCAGCTAACTGAACACTCTTTACGTCAGCCCCTAGTAAGGCATTGCAGGGTGTGCCCATACGTAGTTGGAAACATACATACACCCAGTAGGCCAAACTGGGTACACCGTACCTGAGGTGCATACCCTAGCCTGTCTACAGTTGGCAGTAACAACACTCTCCACCTACATCTACCTGGTCTACCCAAGCCAATAATTCCTAGAGTGCCGGCCTGACATCCCCCCAGCCATCACTCCCCCATGTGGAAGGGACATAATATTGATAGGCAGTGATGGGGGGATGTGTGGATGTCCATGTATGCCTCACCACCCCAGACTCCGCACCCTAGGCACCCGCCTACCTGCACAGCGGATGGCCTGGGACCGCGCACGACCAGCACTAACTGCATATGGTCATGTCAGCATGGCAGTGGGGGTGTGTTTGTGCTGGAGGGAGCAGTGCCACCCACCTGCAGTAGACCTAGGCCATGCCCTGTACCAGTACGTGGTGTGCAGTGCAACAGAAAAGGTCTGCCTGAGGAAAGTAAGGGTAGCCCCAGAGACCACTACACCTCTGTGGCAATAGTGTGGTGCAGTACACATAGCCAGTGTGTCCAGAAGCAGTGGGTCACAGGTTCATGTCCCAGCTGTGGATCCTACAGAGCATCTCCCCACATTTTACCCTACAATGCAGATACAACATCAACATTTGCAAACCCCAAAGCCATGTTGAACAGGGGTCAAAACACCCACTCACACAGGCTCCACTATCCAAAGCTTCATGGAGAGTCAGGCTGTGGGCCCTAGCTCGGAGCTGCAGTTATCAGCAGAGCACTACTACTACCCCCTGCACAGTTTAGCAATGTCGGCACTGTGATAAGGACCAGTGTGGCGAGCAGGATTGCCAACCACCCCTATCATTGCACAATGCTGCAATAGGGGTGTGTGTGTGTATGTCTATCAATTGTTTTGTGGCTGCCTGCACTGCTCTGGGCCCACAATGTCCCACTGTTACCAGCATTAGCCTGCAAATGTGCATAATGAGGAGCAAGGTATTGTGGGTATGGCCCAGACAGGGCGGATTGGCAGGATGCATCTGCACAGGGTGTAGGGCAATGGCTGGGACACTGTAGTGCCCACCCACCATGCATGGACAGGGTGGCCACAGCATGGCATGCTGTGAGGTCAATCTCACGCTGACCGAGCAGTGACCATGGCATGTCTATTAGGATGGTCCATAAAAATGAATTCCAGAATTCCTTTGCTCCCTGGCCTGATTCTGGTTCCATTTAGGTAGAAAACACTGTGTACAAAGTTTGAAGCCAATCAAATAATATTTAGGGGTGGCTCAACAAGTCTTGAGATTTCCCCCTGGGAGCAGATGATGAAATGTTGCATCATCTTGTATCATCCACTCAGTTCCACGCTGATTACATTTGATTGCGTCATATTTGAACTAATCTCGTCTCTGAGAGATGGCAAAGACATTGTACTATTATCTTTGTATCTTTATTCTTTTCAGATGGCAAAAAAACGTGTTTTTTATCTCATTGAAGAAATGTCCACCACAATTCTGGGGGCCAAGCTCCCCAGCAAGGAGCAAGTGTTAAGTGTATTTTTACATCACCATATGACATTAAACAAAGGCGTTAGTGAAAGTGCATCTATTGTAACAAGTGAAGTAGAAGCTGTGATAAGGAAGCTTATCATAGCTCAGGTAGGAGCTATAGAAAAGATGATGTGATTCTGAACAAGCAACCTGTCAGTTCTGGTAGAAGCAAGAAAACAGAGTTTTCACGTAAAAGACTACCAGTCCCAGAATGCACCAGGTTTCCAGCAGCCATGAGAGGGGCTGAAGTGAGAAAATGTGTGTGCAATCAAGAGAGCTATGAGGTAATCCCTAAGCACTCATCTCAAAGGGCAGGGCCTGATTCAAGACAGCTGCGCTGTGTTAGGGAGCAGCACACATTAGAACAGGATAAGAATAGAGCTGATTCTTCAGATAACAGTTACTACAAGCTCCAGCCCAGCTTCAGGGAGAGCTACAAGAACAGCTTCAGAAAGAGATACAGAGACAGCAACGGCTACAAGCTCAAGCACCAGTATCACCTGGAGAAACAGAAGCCAAGCCAAGCGGATAGAGAAAGAAGGAACCTCTCTGGAAGGAAGAGAAGAAAGCCCATTGGAAGGTCTGGGAGATTCCAAGGCAGTACTCATACTGGGAGGTATTCCAAAAGCCAGCAGAGTCCATTGGACTGGATTCAGCCAGAGGAATGGAGTGGCAGAGATAGGAATCACCAGTGGCTACCTGGAAGAGAGAAGACTGCATGTGGAAGGGACTTTCAGACCAAGGCCAGAAGGTATGTGAGAGGAGATCCAGTGTCCAGGGATCAAGATTGGAAGGCTGGACATCAGAATTGGATTACATATTGGTCAGGCTATACAGAGAGGAATAATGATAGCAGGAGAGGCTCAGGTATGAACACTGATCCAGACCCTATCTATAATAGAGAATGGCAGCAAGGGAATAAGCATTCTCATGATAGTGCCTTAATGAAAGACTCGTCTGTGCCAATGTATGATAGTGACCATATGCTGATTGATACAGCAGATGAAAATACAGTTTATATGGACTGTTCTCTATCTAAATGCTATTGCTAGCTTTCTCTGAGCAAACACATCAGCCATCACAAAGAAACCTAACTTTGTTCTTTATTTCCACTGCAAACAGCTCTTAAAGCAGGATTTGAGCTCACACAGTAGCAGCCAGCCAGCTAAAGGCTTTCAGCTGGTCCATTGATAGTAATTAGGGCTGCACCTGATTGTGTGTGTGAGCAAGGGAGAATCACTGCTGAGATCGGCGTGGAAAATAAGCAGAAGTTAACCTAACCAGCAAAGTTTATTCTTTACTTTGTGCCTTTGTATTTGATAATTATTTGCTAAGAAAACATTAGCTAATTGCCTGACAAGCTGAAGGTTGTTTTCTGGTTTACTTTGTGACTTTTTGTTATCCATTTTAAACACTGCAAGCAAGTAACCTCATTTATAGTGCTATCAAGCATACATGTGCTGGGTGAATTAAACCCCATCAATAAAAGAAGTATTTTATTGATCTTACCACTTGGTTTCACAACTCAAATTATTGTCATCAGCTGTGTTTGGGAGTGAATGAACTACAATACCCACAATACCTTGCAAGAATCATATGAATATATGCATCGTCAAGATTGTGTAAGTTCTCACCCTAGGCAGCCGTCTGACAAAGCTTACTGGGAAAAGGCCAGGCTTCCTGTTCAAAGAAATGACAAAATTCAAGAAAAAGTAAAGAAATTGTTCAATCAGTGGAAACCTTTGAAGAAAAACAAAGGGAGAGGAGGGAAACAAGAGGCAAATGAAAAAGAATTCCAGGTTGCAATGAAAAACCTATTTGATGTGGCGCATGCCAATGCAATGTCTTTAATTCATATTCAAGAAGACAAAGAATTCTTAATAGCGCAACGAGAACCAGGGCGCCGCGGCTCAATGTGCACGATGGACAAGAAACTGGCCAACACGGAAGCAAGATCGCAACAGCGAGAAGAAGAACTGAAAAGGCTCAGACAAAAACATGTTGCCGAAGCCAAGGCAACTACAAGCCAAGTTCAGCTGGAAGGATATTCTTCCTCAGCAAAGTCAGGTGAAGACTCGTCGACATCTGTGGATTCAGATAACGGACAGAAGAAAGCAACTCCACAAACGAAGCAGTATCGACCTAACAATGTCTGGACCCCAGAGCTTACAGCAGTCCTGGATCGGACAGGGACAACGGATCGCAATGCTCTGTTTGTGGTAGCTGAAACTGCCAGAAGTCTGGGACATTATCCTGGGGAGCTCAATATCAGCCGCTCCAGCGTCAAGCACCATAGAGAAAAGCACCGTCAGCAACAATGGACGGACCTGCACAACGCATTCAAAGCCGAAGGCAAAACATGCATTGTGCATTGGGATAGCAAGTTATTGCCATCTCTCCTCTGTTCAACCGCATCCGTTGACCGCCTTCCAGTTTTGATAACGGCTGTCTCCACTGAGAAACACAACTTCTTGGTGTACCAAAACTGACATCAGGAACGGGCGAGAATCAAGCTGCAGCAGTTTATGAACTGTTACAGGAATGGTGTTTAGATGAAAAGGTTGCAGGCTTCTGCTTTGATACAACTGCATCAAACACGGGACGTCGATCAGGAGCGTGCATTCTTCTAGAACAGAGACTCTGTCGCACAGTCCTTCATTTGGCATGCTGCCATCACATTTACGAAATAATTCTTGGTGCAGTATTCTCTACATGCTCTGGAGCTTCATCGGGTCCCGATGTCCAACTCTTTCGCCGGTTCCAAAAGAATTGGGGCTCCCTTGACAAGTCCAACTATCAAACTGGAAAAGACTTGGAGGTGCTGCAACCTGACAGGGATCGCATCATGAAGTTTGAGGAATCCAAGTTGGCACAGGGCAATCACCGAGATGATTACCTGGAATTCTTGGAGTTAACGATTGTCTGCCTTGGAGGGAATCTTCCTAGTTTCAATTTCAAGAAACCCGGAGCTTTCCATCATGCCAGATGGATGGCAAAAGTCTTGTACTGTCTCAAGATTTGGATGTTCCGAGGACAACTCAAAGATCTAACCCAACGGGAGGAGTCCTGTGTTCGTGATGTGAGCATTTTCTCCATCCTGATTCATGTGGAAGCCTGGTTTTCTACCCCTGATGCCGCAGTTGCTCCTCGAACAGATTTGGAGATGCTGAAGGAACTACACTCTTACCACAATGACCGTGTTGGAAGAGCGGCAAGAGACAAACTGCAACAGCATCTGTGGTATGTGTCAGAGGAGCTTGTGGCACTGTCACTGTTCGATGAAGCTGTTTCAGCACCGACAAAGCGGGCCATAGTGTCGGCCATGATCCCGGCAGAATCAGATGGAAGCGATGAGGATGATGACGAAGATGAAGATCCCCCAAAGCGGGTTGAATTGAAAAGTTCCATGATTCCACCACTTGAATCTTTTGCAACTCGCAAGTCAATCCGTTTCCTGAAACACCTCGACATCAACAGTGATTTTCTTAATGCAGACCCAGAAGACTGGGAAGAAAATGCATCATTCAAAGACGGTCTGAAGAAAGTAAAAAATCTTCCAGTGATCAACGATGTGGCTGAGCGAGGGGTCAAACTCATTGAGGAGTTCAACGGCCGACACACCACAAAAGAAGAGCAACTCCAGTTCCTTCTGGGTGTTGTCTCGCAACACTGTAAGATGTTCCCCACATCATCAAAGTCCTTACTAGCATCTGGACCACATTGAGTGCTTGGCAAGCATGATACCCCCGTCTATGAGCGGATAATACCCAGTGGTCTGACGAACCCTGGGGGAGATCCAGGGGCCTGATAGATAGGGACCTTGAGACACCCCTAAATATTATTTGATTGGCTTCAAACTTTGCACACATTGTTTTCTACATAAATGGAACCAGAATCAGGCCAGGGAGCAAAGAAATTCCTACTTTTATATTTTCCCCTATGGCAGTGGACCACCCTAATTTCTATGCTCCCACATAGTGCTCACCACTATTTGTCTTCAGTTATACCTGTGTGTTTGCAGTTCTGGGGCCCAATCACTGAAATACCTGCTTGGTGTCTGTGCTGTACATACCATCTCTGGGTGCACAGGGTTCACCTATGAGCATGCACTGTGGACAGTCTGCCGTTAGTCTGTGCATGTTTGGAGCACCTTGTAGGGTGCTGATGAATGGCAGACAGTGCTTTAGGGCAGTTGAGGTTTCCCCAACTTATCTCAAGCATTACTGCTGGTCTGCCACAGTCATAGGTATGGCTCTGCCTCACCGGCCCTGGAGGGCTGTCCTCTGCCAGCAGGACGGTGGCTGCTTGTCCTACATCCAGGGCTCAGGCACCTGTCTCTCCACTCCCTCACCTTCAAAATGGATGATTGTGGATCCTTTGGGGTATATAGTGTATACCACTTTGACCCGTAGAAACAGTGCTACATCCACCTCATGCGAGTCTAGACACCCCTCTGCCCTGATAACAGGTGCCCATGGCAACCAGACCCTAACACTGGGTATGCACTAATCTGGGTGGTGTATGGCCCCACAGGGCTACAATGTGTCCATGGGACACAGAAATACTTTCAGTTGCACTGCTAGGAACACCTGACACACACTAGCAGTGCTGGAGATGTGCAGCAGTATCTATCTCTAGCACCACATGTACTACGGACCTAGTGCTGGGAGCCCATCCTAACCCTCAGGGTGAACACAGAACCTGCACAATGGCATGCTCTGTGCCAGTATCATGCACTGTCAGTCCGTCTTACCATGCTGCAGTATTGGAGAGGTGTAGACCCCATCTGGTGATCAGCTGTAGATCGCTGACCTGCATGTGCATTGCATCATGGGTGCTGGTAGGGTTACCCTATCCTGGCACACAGAACAGACGGTTTGTGTGGTGACCTGCAGTCCTTCTGTACCCAGCCATTGCTGTGCAAAAAGCCATAGAAGTATAGCCTACTGATTAATACAGTGACGTTCTAAACAGTGGTCATGAGTTTGATTCCTCGTTATTCCCTCTTTTCATGCATGTCCAACTCAGATATTTCCCATGCCTGTAACAGTCATATCTTTGCAGATCCATCCTGCCAGCCGGTATTACCCTCACCACTGTTGCCAACAATCCTTCGGTCCATCTTTCTGCGTCTGTCAGCTGTGTAAAGTACTGTCTTCCTTTGCAGGCTGCCACCCCATGTCCTGCGCTGGTACCCTTTCCTGCATTGCGCCTCTTCATGCTTGCCTTACCTGTGCCTGATCTGCATGGCACCACCACTCCTCTGACCACCCATCATTGTAACTATCCTGCCACCACCGCCTCCATTGGGGGACACGTATTCCCATCGTCTGCCACCGTCTTTCCAGTACTTTAAATTGCCAACACCCTGTGCTGTGGTACAGTTGCCCCCACCATGTGTGTCAACAGTACTGGCAGCCACATGGGATGCCTGCAGATATGGCAGGTCCAGCAGCTCACAGCTCTTCCTCCTTCACTCACCTGTCATTGCCTTTCCTCAGTGCTCTATCTAGTGTTAGGTCTACATCTGTCTCTGTGCCTCACAGGTCATGCATGCCATCCTGAAGCACTTTGCAGCCCTTAGGGCACACTAACCTAGGGCACACTAACCTTGTTAAAACACCTTAACCTATGATTCTATAGCTCAGGGTGTCTTCTATGGTGCCTTGTCCAGCGGTGCCTAATATGGTGCTTAGCCTAAGGAGCCCTATAGGGCGTCTTATGAAGCACCTTACATGGCACCTAACAAGGCACCTCATAAGGCACCTTATAGGGCACCTAACAAGGCACCTTACTTATAAAGCACCTTACAAAGCACCTTACAAGGCACCTTACAAGATGCCCTGTAATGTGCCTTGTAAAGTGCCTTATAAGGTGCCTTGTAATGTGCATTAGCGGATACGGCTTGCTGTAACGATGCACCACCCACGCTTTATATGGGCATCTGTACCTTAACCATGGAACCTAATGCAGGTGACATTACCGCGGTTTAGTAAACATACCCCTTAGGGGTCACCCGCGTTAGGTTCCGCGGTAAAGGTACAGATGCCCATATAAAGGCGTGGGCGGTGCATCCTTACAGAAAGCCGTATCAGCTAACGCACGTTACAAGGTGCCTTAGACTAAAGCATGTTACAAGGCACCTTATAGGGCACCTAACAAGGCACCTTATAAGGCACCTTACTTATAAGGCACCTTACAGGGCACCTTGTAATGTGCCTTATAAGGTGCCTTGTAACATGCTTTAGTCTAAGGCGCCTTGTAACGTGCATTAGTTGATATGGCTTGCTGTAACGATGCACCACCCACGCCTTTATATGGGCATCTGTACCTTTACCGCGGAACCTAACGCGGGTGACTCCTAAGGGGTATGTTTACTAAACTGCGGTAATGTCACCCGCGTTAAGTTCTGCGGTAAAGGTTGTGATAAGGAAGCTTATCATAGCTCAGGAAGGAGCTATAGAAAAAGTGAAGTGACTCTGAACAAGCAACCTGTCAGTTCTGGTAGAAATAAGAAAACAGAATTTTCCCATAAAAGACTACCAGTCCCAGAATGCACCAGGTTTCCAACAGCCATTAGAGGAGCTGAAGTGGGGAAACGTGTGTTCAATCAGGAGGGCTGGGCCTGATTCAGCACAGCTGCGCTGTGTTAGGGAGGAGCACTCATCCAAGCAGAATAAGAGTAGAGTTTATTCTACAGATGACCATCTTCATGATCACCTTGGATATCCAGAGAATTGTCCTCAGTATCCTGAGAATCAGCTTGAGTTTGATCATCAGTTTCATCTGAAGGATCATCAGAAGCAGAAGCCAAACCGGACAGACAGGGAGAAAAAGAGACCCTTTGGAAGAAGGAAGAGAAAAGCCTTTGAGAGGTCTAGAAGAGTCCAAAGCAGTACGTATACTGGGAGGTATTCCAAGGGCTAGCATACACCATTGGACTGGGGAAAGCCAGAGGAATGGTGCTGCAGAGCTAGGAATCACCAGAGGCTACCTGTGAGGGAGACGGCTGCACGTGGAAGGGACCCTAAGACCTGTGCCAGAAGGTATGTGAAGAGAGATCCAGCATCCAGGGATCTGGATTGGAAGGCTGGACATAAGAACTGGACTACATACTGGCCAGGCTATATAGAGAGGAACTCTAGCAGCAATGGAAGCTCAGGTATGAACACTGATCTATGCCCTAGCTATAACCTTGAAAGACAGCAGGGAAACAAGTATTCTCCTGAAAATGCTCCATTGAGAGATTCATCTGTGCCAATCCATGATATTGAACCCATGCTTGTTGAACAAGGGGGAATAATAGCAGATGAGGATCCTGTTTATATGGACTGCTCTCTATCTAAACTCCGTTGGTAACTTTCTGTTATAAAGTACAGCAACCATCACAAAGAAATACAAATTTGTTCTTTAATCTACTCAGAAAAGCTCCTGAAGCAGGATTTGACCCACACAGTGGAAGGCAAGCCAGCTAAGGGGTTTCAGCTGGTGACTGCTAGCAATTAAGCCTTACCTAATTGCTTGTGAGCTAGGAGAGAATCACTTCTGTATCTATGTGGGAAGTAATCAGAAGTTAACCTGAAAAGAACAGTTTGTTTCTTGCTTTGTGGCTTTTCATTTGTTGTTTTCCTGATTTTGACTTTGTTTTTCCAAGTTAACACTGAAAGCAAGTTACCTAATTTATGTGCTACCAAGCATATCTGTGTTGGGAGAAATAACCCCATAAATAAATATCTTATTGGCTTTACCCAAGAGCACAACTAAATTAGTGTCAGCAGCTGTGTCTGGTGTGAATGAACTACATTGCCCACAATACCTTGCAAATCATATAGAAATATGCACTTGCCAAGAGTGTGAAGATTCTCACCCAGGCAGCCGTCTGACAAGGTTCAGATGCCCATATAAAGACGTGGGCGGTGCATCGTTACAGTAAGCTGTATCAACTGACACACATTACAAGGCACTTTAGACTAATGCGTAAGGTGCTATGTAAGGTGCCTTATAAGTAAGGTGCCTTATAAGGTGCCCTATAAGATGCCCTATAAGGTGCCTTGTAAAGTGCCTTGTTAGGTGCCTTATAAGGTGCCATGTAAGGTGCCTCATAAGGCGCCTTGTAAGGCACCCTATAGGGCTCCTTAGGCTAAGCGCCGTATTAGGCACCCCTGGACAAGGCACCATAGAAGGCACTCTGGGCTATGGAACCATAGGTTAAAGTGGCCTAACAAGGTTATGATGCCCTAGGTTAGTGCACCCTAAGGGCTGCAAAGTGCTTCAGGATGACATGCATGACCTGTGAGGCACAGAGACAGATGTAGCCCTAACACTAGATAGAGCACTGAGGAAAGGCAATGAACAAGTGAGTGAAGGAGGGAGAGCTGGGAGCTGCTGGACCTGCCATATCTGCGGGCATCCCATGTGGCTGCCAGTACTGTTGACAAACATGATGGGGTCAACTGTACCGTAGCAAAGGGTGTTGACAATGTAAAGTACTGGAAAGACAGTTGGTGGCAGACGTTGGGAATACGTGTCCCCCAGTGGAGGCGAAGGTGGCAGGATAGTTACAATGATGAGTGGTCAGAGGAGTGGTGGTGCCATGCAGATCAGGCACAGGCAAGGCAAGCATGAAGAGGCGCAATGCAGGAAAGGGTACCAGCGCAGGACATGGGGTGGCAGCCTGCACAGGAAGACAGGACTCTACACAGCTGACAGATGTAGAAAGATGAACCGAAGGATTGTTGGCAACAGTGGTGAGGGTAATATGGGCTGGCAGGACGGATCTGCAAAGATATGACTGTTACAGGCATGCAAAATATCTGAGTTGGACAGGCATGAAAAGAGGGAACAATGAGGAATCAAACCCATGACCGCTGTTTAGAATGTCATTGTACTAACCAGTAGGCTATACCTCTATGGCTTGTTGCACAGCAATGGCTGGGTACAGAAGGACAAACCGTCTGCTCTGTATGCCAGGATAGGGTACCCCCACCAGCACCCATGATGCAATGCACATGCAGAACAGCGGTCTACAGCTGATGATCAGATGGGGTCTGCACCTCTCCGGTACTGTAGTGTGGTAAGACGGACTGACGGTGCGTGATACTGACACAGAGTAGCTACAGACCATGCCATTGTGCAGGTTCTGTGTTCTCCCTGAGGGCTAGGATGGGCACGCAACACTAGGTCCGCAGTGCATGTGATGCTAGAGATAGGTTCTGCTGCACAAACCCAGCACTGCCAGGTGTTCCTAGAAGTGCAAATGAAAGTACTTCTATGTCCTGCAGTCACATGTGGCCAGACACCACCCAGATTAGTGCATACCCAGTGTGAAGATCTGGCTGTCATGGGCACCTGTTATCAGGGCAGAGGGGTGTCAAGACTCGCATGAGGTGGATGTATCACTGTCTCTACAGGTCAAAGTGGTATACACTATATACCCCAAAGGACCCACAATCACCCATTTTGTAGGTGAGGGAGTGGGGGAACAGGTGCCTGAGCCCTGGCTGTAGGACAAGCAACCGCAGTCCTGCTGGCAGAGAACAGCCTTCCAGGGCTGATGGGCCAGTGCCATACCTATGGACTGTGGCAGACCAGCAGTAATGCTTTGGATACATGGGGAAATCATAAACTGCCCCATGCCACAGTCTGCCATTCACCAGCAGCTCGCACAGTCAGACTGCATCTGCAGCACCCTACATGGTGCTCCAACCATACACAGACTAACTGCAGACAGTCCACTACCCAGTCCATAGTACATGCTTACAGGGCATCCCTGTGCACCCAGAGAGGACATGTACAGCACAGAGACCAAACAAGTATCTTTGGGCCCCAAAACTAGGAATACACAGGTATAACTGAAAACAAATAGTGGTGAGCACTATGTGGGAGCATACATGCCATGGTCACTGCTCGGTCAGCGTGAGAGTGACCTCACAGCATGCCATGCTGTGGCCACCCTGTCCATGCAGGCAGTGGTCCGGCACTACAGTGTCCCAGCCATTGCCCTATACACTGTGCAGATGCATCCTGCCAATTCACACTGTCCGGGCAATACCCACAATACCTTGCTCCTCATTATGCACATTTGCAGGCTAATGTTGGTAACAGTGGGACATTGTGAGCCCAGAGCAATGTAGGTAGCCACAAAACAATTGATAGACATACACACACACACACACCCCTATTGCAGCATTGTGCAATGATAGGGGTGGTTGGCAATCCTGCTCGCCACACTGGTCCTGATCACAGTGCCGACATTGCTAAACTGTGCAGGGGGTAGTAGTAGTGCTCTGATGATAACTACAGCTCCGTGCTGGGGCCAACAGCCTGACTCTCCATGAAGCTTTGGATAGTGAAGCCTGTGTGAGTGGGTGTTTTGACCGCTGTTCGACGCGGCTTTGGGGTTTGCACATGTTGATACTGTATCTGCATTGTAGGGGAAAATGAGGGGAGATGCTCTGTAGGATCCACAGCTGGGACATGAATCTGTGACCTTCTGCTTCTGGACTGTGTGTACTGCACCACACTATTGCCACTGGGGTTACCCTTACTTTCCTCAGGCAGACCTTTTCTGTTGCACTGCACACCATGTACTGGTACAGGGCATGGCCTAGGTCCACTGCAGGCAGGTGGCACTGCTCCCTCCAGCACAAACACACCCTTCCTGACATGCCAACATGACCAAATGTTGTCAGTGCTGGTCGTACGCGGTCCCAGGCCATCCGCTGTACAGGTAGGCGGATGCCTAGGGTGCGGGGTCTGGGGTGGCGAGGCATACATGGACATCCACACATCCCCCCCCCCCATCACTGCCTACCAATGTTATGTCCCTTCCACATGGGGGAGTGATGGCTGGGGGGATGTCAGGCTGGTACTCTAGCAACTATTGGCTCGGGTGGACCAGGTAGATATAGGTGGAGTATGTTGTTACTGCCGACTGTGGACAGGCTAGGGTATGTACCTCAGGTAAGGTGTACCCAGTTTGGCCTACTGGGTGTATATATTTTTCCAACAACATATGGGGACACCCTGCAATGCCTTACTAGGGGCTGCCATAAAGTGTGTTCAGTTAGCTGGGTCTATGAACTGTTTGGGACCCATCCTGGGTGTGGTTTATAAACTCTTGTTAGTGTGGTCCCCAGATGTGCACTGCTTTCCCTTGTGACTACTTGCCAGTCCTAGGTGGATGCCTAGAGCCGGGTAGCATTGTGTTGTGGAAGAAATAAGGACTCTGTAGTTGTGGTCCAAATGAAAAGATGGGTTTTATTCCCCTTCCCTTTAGGATGTTACAGCATAAGGGACAACATAAATGAATGGTTGAATTCACCAGGTCAAAAGGGTTTTAAACCAGAAATAATAATACTGCTTTCTCTCAGCAATACAGTCCAGTATTTACACTGTGCACAATATCTCTCAGTGATACAGTCCAGAATTTCCCTGTGCACAATATTCTCAGCAATATAGCCCAGTATTTCACTGTGCACAATATCCTTCAGCAATACAGTTTAGTATTTTCACTGTGCACAAAATACTACTTCTTGCTTGACTTCAATAAAGATTCTTAGCCTCCTCAGGCACATACTCCTCATACTCCATGGCTTCAGGGATATTCTCCGTGCTATGGCTCTCCCATTGCATAGGGCTGGGTCCTGTTCCAGTATAAGGACACTGAGCCCCTAGGAGGCTGCCCTCCGCATCTTGCCCTGGGTAAACCTCATCTGTCACTGGTTGGAGCTGCCCTCGTAAGTCCCAGATATCAGGAGAGGTGTGGGAGATCTCTCTCCACGGCTTATACAGATAGGAGTCCCCTTGACTATATGCCTGGTCTCCAACTCTGGGATTCCTTTTCCTCTCTTTAGTAAAAACTGGGTACTTATCTTTTCTTCTGCCAAAGCTAAGCTCCAATCCCTCTGCTTCTCGCCAAGACTTTCTATCTGTCTTGCCTCCTGGTTCTCTGAGGGAAATCTGGTTACGTTGCTTGACTGATGGCAACTTACTTCCTGTTTCCTGGGTGCTTCCCTGTATGTGACCTTTGCCTCCTATTGACTGAGCAGCTTGCCTTGGTAGGAGGACCCCTCTGGCTGGGAAGACCCTGCTGCAGTTTTCTTTACCCTTCTTGGATTGGCCAGCCGGTCTTCCCTCAGTTCTGGCTCTCCTCGGTAAAGTGTCTATCAGCACTTGCTTGGGAGTTTTCCTTCCCTCCTGGTACTCAAACTTTGGCTCCAGTCCTGCTTCGGACTCCAACTGCCAATGCTCCTTCAACTGCCTCCCATGCCTGCTCTCCTTCTGTGAGATTTTCCACCTGCCTTTATCTCTCAGCTCCCCTGACGTGGAACGTGAGTCTAAGTTCAGGTGGATCTGATTAGCCCCCTCAATTCTTCCTGCGTCACACCAACCCTGTGGAATGTTTGCTTTCTTCCTTCCTGCCTCTCTGCCCTGTGAATGCCTCACTTGCCCCTGAGGCTGCAAGGTAAGCTCTTCCTCCATTTTATTTCCTAATGTTTCAGGATCTGTGCTGTATAACTCCTGCCAGTTAAGCCCTTCCCCCACACTGTCCTTTACTATCTCAGGCTCAATGCTATCAGGCTTCTGACAAGTGAGCTTCTCCTGTGTATTGCTTCTTAGTGTTTCAGGCTTAGTGCTATCTATCTCCTGGCAATTAAGCTCATTCTCTGCACTAGCCTTTAGCATTTCACTTTTTGTGCTGTCTACCCCATGACACCCTATTACAGGCATAGTGGTACCTGTGTGACTTTTGGGGTACTTGCTGGGTAATGTCCCCTGGATGGGACACCATGGAACACAGACTACTGGGCATGTTTGGCCCTGGTCAGCTACTGTCCTTCTGATTTCCTGTTTCTATGTTCCTATGTGCTACCTGGGCAATGGCCTAGTTTACCCTGTGCCCCAGCTGCCTCCACTGCATGTCCCGCCTGCAGTCCCCCTATGCCCCATTTTCAAAATCACCATAGTGGCCTTTCATACTTGGCCACTATACTGTTGCTGCAGATGGAGCACTACTATCACCTTTCTCGGGCTCCCTGCCTAGGCTGTACATTGCTGACACTGAAATGTTTTCTCTCTCCTGCAAATGTGCATCTAACGCCAGGTTTTCACTTGCAGTAGTTTCCAGTCCTTCAGATCCCCGCATTGGTGTTGCGGGAGCCTCTCCCCGCCCACTCCCCGCCCATTGACCCCTTCTTTCCGTCCTCTCTCCACCCTCTGAGGTGTTTACCGCGGCCGGGAATGCTAACGCGCGTTAGGTTATGTTAACACACGTTAACGTAATGTTAACGCACATTAATGTTGCATAGCGCACGTTACCATTATCTAACGCGCATTAACATAGCCGCTGCTACTTTTCCACAGTTTAGTAAACATACCGCTAAGTGTTTAAAAGAACAGTTGGAAAAGGAGAAGCTTAGGTACCTGGCAAAAACCTTCAGGAGCTCAGCTAAAGACTTTTAGGATGACACAGCAGGCTCTGAATACAGTATATTTATTCATGATCGCATGAGTCATTCGCTTCTTTATTACTAAAATCTTTTTCAATATGGGAATAGGCTTGGAAAATTATTCACTAATTTGATTAGGCCAGCTTTTGGTTCCCAGATGGTTCTATCAGTTTGGGAGAAATTTGATAATTTGTCATATAAGGCTTCGTAAGTGGCAGACATTTTCAGGGCATGAGACTCTATTCTGTGGCGGCACCACTTTCAGAGGAAGCTGTATAAGAACTTCTGGCAACTGTGGGTTTACTACAACTATCCTTGGAGGTGGTAGATTCAGTGGCTCATAGGCTGTCTTCTTTTGCATAAGACACCGAGCCCTGATGGCCCGAGTGGTGACTTTTTTATAGGTTAATGAGAGATCTGCGTCCAGGGATATATAGACAGTCTATGACATGGTGATCAGTAAAGGTGAGTTCTCCTTGCATTCCAACTATATGCTAATAATGGTTATCCCTAAGAGTGGTAAACATTGATGCTACTAGCTTCCTATTGCACCAGTTCCATACTTAATGTTGGCTAAAACCTTAGTAAATCCCCTGGCCCTAGTAGTTCCAGTGTTAGTGGCAGAGGACCAAGTGCAGTTTGTTTAAGGTCGTCAGTCAGTCCTTAATATCAGGAAGCTGTTGTTGGCATTGGAGAAGTGTGCGGATGCAAAACTTTCACCTTTGGTCATCAGTTTAGATGCCAGAAAAGCTTTCGATCACATAGATTGGTCCTATGTGCTTGTAATCCTGTGTTGTATAGGGCTAGAAGGGGCATTTTCTTTAAGCAGTGCTCACCTATAATCAGCCCATTGCCTCTGTAATGGTCAATGGGATCCTCTCGGGAGGTTTCCCCCTGAAATGGATGCTCGCCCCTTTTCTCCACTCTGTTGTTATCCTTGGAACCCTTACTGCATACTCTGAGTTCTAGGGTAGATATTAAGGGTGGAGTGTTTGGTCTGCAAGAGATCAAACATTTAGCTTTCGCAGATGATAGGTGTTAAAGCCAAGTGATAGATCAAAGGGGCAACTTGAAAGGCTACATCTATCAAACCACAGGCAGTGTGAATCACCAAGGAAATTGTTAAGAGTTTGCCTTAGAATCACAGATATACTGTAATAGGTCAACTAGATCTCAGTGATTTTCAGTCTTGAAAGTCTGCTGAGAGAGAGCAGCTGTTGTTGCTGGGAAATTGTCAAAATCTTGGAGAAAAGGCAATTCTTTGGATATAAGCTGATAAAATTAGAATATATTTTAAAATTCTATAGACGCATAGAAACATAGAAAAATAATGACAGAAAAAGACCACATGGCCTATCTAGTCTGTCCTTTCATATCAACAATTACAACAGTCCCCTTTTTTCCTTTAGAGATCCTCTGTGTTTGCCCCATGCTTTTGTTTTCTTAAGTCAGCTGGTTATACTATGCTCTAACTAACCTTCAGTCATTTGCTGGCCACCTTCTGGCTAAGAAGCATCAAGAGGCTGCTCCAAGCTTTGGGAAATAAAAAACCTGGGAGTTGCGCTTCAGTTCTCCTACAGAATTCCAAGTCTTGAACTCAAACTTTAAAAAATAGCAAGGATTTATTCTGCTCCAGCTCTGGGTCAGAGTTCAGAAGGAAAAGATTCTTCATTTCCTGACAACCCTGTAACTTTAAGGTTCTTTTGGGAACTTGCAACTGCCAGAGACCAAATTGAACTGCCATCCAAACAGTGAGATCTAATCATAAATAAATTGAGAGTCAGATTTTTTTTCCTAGCAGAGAAAGGCACCAAGGATTTGGATGGGACTGGGCTTGCATCCGGATTCAAACAGAGATTTTAGTACTTGTACAACATTCTCAAAAATCATTGAGTTTCAGTTACTAAATTCACTACTTTAGCTGGGTTTAAAGATAAACTGTGTGTTTTTTTCTGTTGTCAGCCAGCAGTGCAAACTTTTCATTTTCATATGCTCCCAGTTTACCGTAATTACTGATTTATTTTAGAAGATATTTAATCATTCTATTTTTGTCTTTGGCTTGCTTTGGTAAATATCTGTATTTGATTCAAGTATTTTTGTCTGCGTTATTTATTTATTTAACAGGTTTTATTTATACCTCTTTATCATTTCAGTCAAATGATAACTGTTCAACATTTTTCTCTCCCCCCTGCCCCTCCTGATACAGCAGTACTCAGTATCCTCCTACATATATGCTGATGACATTATTCTTCTCTTCCATACCTTACCACTGTCCTTGGACATCTCTCAGATTAACCTTTGCCTCTCTCATATCGCCTCTTGGCTTTCTCAGAACTTTTTGCATTTAAACCCTTCTAAGTCCACAGCTATGTGGGTTTCACTGAGTGGCCCTTGTCCTTCTGTTGCACCTCAGATTGGCCCAATTTCAATTCCTCTTACCACCTCCTTCCGTTATCTAGGGGTTATCTTAGATTCCTCTCTTTCCTTCCACAGTCATATTTCTTCTCTTACCCGTCGTTCGTTCGCTGTTTTACGTCGAATTAGGGCTGTCCGCTCCCTTCTTCCCTCTGGTTCCTTGATTACCCTTGTTTTGGCCCTGGTTACCAGCAGGCTTGACTACTGTAATGTTGTCTTCGCTAACCTTCCAAATTACCAGCTTCAACGTGTACAATTTATTCAAAACACTGCAGCCCGTCTCATCACATTTGCCCATCGCTTTGATCACATCACCCCCATTCTTCTTCATTTACACTGGTTGCCTCTCCGCTTTTGCTTCCATTATAAATTTCTCATTTTGACGCAACGTGCTGTTCATACTAATAATCCTCTTTATCTTGCAGACCTTATCTCCCTTCATACTTCATATCGCCAGCTCCGCTCTTTACATGCAAATCGTTTGTCCCTACCTTCCCCATCACAGGCACATCTGGAACAAACTCGTCATTCAGCCTTCTTTTTTCTCAGTCCTGTATTGTGGAATGCATTACCATCTTCCCTCCGTTTAGAACCTTCCTATTCTCAATTTAAGACACTACTCAAAACCCATCTGTTCCAATTAGCCTTTAATTTACCTCCCGATGTCCCTCCTTGAAGTTCTCAATTGGTCCATTCGTGGTTTTATTATTGGCTCCACATGTATATTTCTCATATATGTGCAGTGGCATGAGTTTGGTAAATTTCACCTATAAAAAGCTGATTTGTACATGTAAATCGGCATTTACATATAAGTAAGAATTTTAGGAGAGGTGCTATGACAGCATCCAGGGCCTTAAAGGAGCATGTTGTGGACCTTCCATGTATATGTGTATATTGTGGCAAGGAGGGCTATCCAGAGTCTGGGGGAGGGCAAAGAGACAGGGAATTCACCCTAGTAAAGGGCCCCCTTTCACCAAATCAGGGTAGGAATGCCATAAACACCTCCAGGAATCAGAAAACTTCCACGTGGACCACATTTCATGCTCCCCCTAGAGCAGGGGTCTCAAACACGCGGCCCGCGAGAGACCTTTGTGCGGCCCGTGATGCGTAGGGGGAAAAAAAAACAAAAACCGGCTTCTGCTGCTGCTGCCGCCGCCGGCAATAGCAGCAATATCGAAAGTCCCGCGGGCTCCGCTCTCCCCCCCCCCCCCCCACCGGCAGATCCCTTCCTGCTTGCCTGCCAGTTCTCCGCTTCGGCTTTCAGAGCCGCGAAGGGAGAGCTTCTCCCTTGTGACTCTTAGAGTCGCGAGGGAGAAGCTCTCCCTTCGCGGCTCTGAAAGCCGAAGCGGAGAACTGGCAGGCAAGCAGGAAGGGATCTGCCGGGGGGGGGGGGGGAGAGCGGAGCCCGCGGGACTTGCAATATTGCTGCGATTGCCGGCGGCGGCAGCAGCAGCAGAAGCCGGTTTTTTTTTTTTCCCCCTATGCATCGCGGGCCGCGTGTTTGAGACCCCTGCATTAAATGAATTGTGAAGCCAGCAGGAAGAGAATGGCAGACGTCCTGCCACACAAGCACAGGACCCACATGGGAAAGACATTGTGCAGAAGGGGATCCTAGTCAGCCCAGGAAATGTGAGGAAGGGTACTTCACCGGAGAGATGGGCCAGATGTTATTGACAAGCCCAGTAAAGCTCTGCAGTAGAATCAGCCAAAGGGCTGAATAAGTCAGAAGAGCAAGTCAATCAGGATATTTGCTTCTGGTGAATAAGCATTTCTCCCCCTCTGTTTGCCAGTAAAGAAGCGATTTGTGCAAGAGGAAGGAAGTGAGTGGGGGCAGAGAGGAGAAGGGTGACTGGCAGGCCTGGGATGCAGGGATGGGTCAGGAGAAGGAGTGACCCTCTCAGGACTATAAATATTCATAGGGGGAAATGACCAGGTCCAGTCAGGAGAACAGAGAAAGGGGACACGGACTTGAAGGGCCTGGCAGAGTTTGCCCAAAGTCTGTGTGGAGCTTCAGGGGAAACCAGGATACGATGTGGCTCGGAGTCCTTCTGTGTTCCCTGCTCCTTGGAGCAGTCGCTGAGGAATCCACCCAGCTGTGAGAGACCAGATAATGCATCCATGTTTCACTGTCTCTCCTTCCTTTCTCTCTCTGTCTATTTGTCTTGTGTACCTTGCTTCTCATCTATAATTTATTTATTTCTATTTATTTCATATTTAGCTCATGCCTTTCCAGAGGTAGTTCATAAGACAAATCTGTCCTGGGATTCATGTGTGTGGTGCTAAAGGAGACCTGCTCCTTCCTCAGCCTGGGATCTCTGTGTGTGGTGTTAAAGGAGACCTGCCTTTTGCTCAGGCTTAGATCAGTGTTAAAGCAGACTTGCCCTTCCCTCAAGCTGGGATTTGTGTGTGTGGTGTTAAAGGAGACCTGCCTTTTGCTCAGGCTTAGATCAGTGTTAAAGCAGACTTGCCCTTCCCTCAAGCTGGGATTTGTGTGTGTGGTGTTAAAGGAGACCTGCCTTTTGCTCAGGCTTAGATCAGTGTTAAAGCAGACCTGCCCTTCTCTCAAGCTGGGATTTGTGAGTGTGGTGTTAAAGGAGACCTGCCCTTCCCTCAAGCTGGGATTTGTGTGTGTGGTGTTAAAGGAGACCTGCCCTTCCCTCAAGCTGGGATTTGTGTGTGGTGTTACAGGAGACCTGCCCTTCTCTCAAACTGGGATTTGTGTGTGTGGTGTTAAAGCAGACCTGCCCTTCTCTCAAGCTGGGATTTGTGAGTGTGGTGTTAAAGGAGACCTGCCCTTTGCTCTGTCTGGGACCAGTGTGTGCTGTGTTAAAAAAATTAGAGTATGAATATTTTTAGCCAACAGTTTTGCTTCTTTTTTTTTAATAAACAGTAGATCCTGCTTATCTTGTTGACAGGAATAAAATGACAGAGACATTAGCACTTTATCTGAAAAAGCAAAGAGCAGCTTCCAGCAGCTCTTCATAGGACTGGGTTTGGGACTTACAGTACTTGGGCCTTTCTGAGGATCAAGCTTCAAAACGCTTGGGGGACTGGTGGTGGGAGGCGAGGGGGGTGGATTACAAAAAGATATGGCACTGGTTTATAGTAATGTAGAAATCTTTTAGTCTTTCTTTAACCATACACTCATTAAGAGGCATGTTTACTAAAAGTTAGTGTATGGTAACATTATGCAAATATTTATGCAAATGATGCTCTTATGCAAATGAGGCCCTTATGCAAATGAGGCCTGCGTCTTGTGCGGCCCCCCGGGTTACTCTACAAGTCCTCATTTGGCCCTCAAAGCAATTTGAGTTTGAGACCCCTGCCCTAGAGGAATGAAGGAGAGAGGATACAAGGCTCAAAACCCCTTAGGCAGTGAATGCTCCAAGCACTCAAGTGCCCGGAGTCAGGCTGATTGCCATCACCTGAGTAGGGAGGGGTTGGAGCTAGAGCCCTGGAAGTATAAACCCAGAGCAGAGTATGACTTAGAGAGGAGGGGAGAAGCAGGAAGCCAGGCTGAGCAGAGCAGAGGAACGGAGCTTCCAGCTGGAGAGAGTGCTATTTGGCATGTAGCACGTCTGCAGGAGAGTTTGGAGCCAGGAACAAGAGAGACTCCAAGATCCCCTGGGAGGCTGTTAGCTGAGCATGGTGAGCAGGATGGGGAATCAGAGCCCATGCAGCTGGGAGAGCCCGAGGTGAAGCTGATTGAGGATGACACTCCCATGGACTGTTCCTTGTGCCAAGTTATAAACCTGGGAACGTAGAGAAAGCAAGCCAGTTCTGAAAGAAGGTTTTCCAGGAAAAAGGTACCCTTATTCCACAAGCAGGGTGGCTAAGATCCCCATGTGTTTATAAAGGGGAAGTTTACCACAGACTTTAAATATGATTTGTGTTTTGTGCTTTAGCCAGCAAGGCTAAGAAGGGAATACAATAGGCTTGCTGGTAACACTTCTTACAGTATGACGATGAGCCCTGAATGATGCTATTCTTCTGTCGAACATGTTCATTTACAGTATACAATGGCCTTTTCTGCTCTGCACCAAACATGCATGTTCTAAGTGTATCTTATAAGAGGCCCCATGTTCACTGAACATTTCATACTTGAGCAGTTTCAAATGGACAGACATAAGCCCTCTGAGCAATCAGTTAAATTTCTGTTGCTAAACATTTCTCCCTTGATTGCCTAATGGTTAAACTGGCCCTCAACCTTGTAAATCTAGGAAGTAAATTTAGCCAGAGTAGGAGGCTGCCTAGGTTGAGAGCTTCTGGGAGGCAACAGAGAACAGCTGTAGTCAAAACAAAGCGATAGATCCTGATAGTCACAAAACTCAAAAAGCCATCAGCAGTAGTTTTACTCGCGGGGAGGGTTGTTTTTGTTAAGTGTCGTTGAGTCAATGTCAACTCCCAGTGACTGTGGATAGTTAGCCGTGTCATGACTATCCGCTGGGTTTTCTTGGCAGGGTACAACCTGGCTTTTCTTCTGTGCCGCGATGGCAGGGAGGGCAGGCTATTTTAAATAACCCATTTACACAGGCTTTTGGAAATCGGCCTTTTTGGGATAAGTTAATGTTTAAAAAGCTGGCTATTTTAATGTCTATTTTATAAAGGCAACTTGAGTGTCTGTTAGGTAAAGCAATTGTGCACTAAAATAATGCCCGTTTTTCTGCTGAAATACCTTGCATTATTTTGGCAATTAAAGTGTGAGTTATCAAGGGAGGGGGTATGCTTGTGTGTTTCAATGGTTGGCTATTGTGTTTTGCACTAAAATAACACCCATTGTCAGATTTTAATGCCCTTTGCCAGAGAGTATGCTCTGTGCTTCCATCCTGCCAGCCTGTATAAGCCATCCGCTTTCAAATGTTCATTGTTAGTGCTGTTAGTCAGGTGGTGGGCACTGACTGGTGTTTTGAGTGAGGGGATCCCTTGTTCCCTGACTAGGGTTCTAATGAGCTCCATTTTGGCTGCTGGGTGGGGGGAGGGAGTCTGCCCTTAAGGGCAGGAGACTTTGGCAGCAAGCCATTGTATCATGGAGAAGTAGAGGTGTTTGTGGCTACCCTGTGGCCTCATTCCAGAAAGGGGGGCCACAAAGGTTAAAGCTACAGGAAGAGAGAAAACATCATGGATGGAAGGTGTTTGGGATCAAGTCCAAATCAGCATTCTTCTGTGACTGTACAAACCCTGCTAGCGTTCCCACAGCCAGGAGAGCAGAGCAGCCAGTTTCAAGGAGACGGAACAAAGGCAGTCACCTTAGATGAGCTGTCTACTTCCAGGAGGAGAGGAACCTCATCAGCCACCAGTGACACCAGAGCCCAGAGTGAACACAAGGACCTGTGCCTGCACAACTACCAGCTCAAAGTGCACCAAAAAAGGTTGTGAGAACAGGAGGAAGTTCAGGACCAGCACTACTATTAGGCGAACTGGGGGTGCCTAAAGCGCCAACCATCCAGGGGTGCCTATTGCCGCCACTGCTGCCCCTCATTAGGACATGTTACAACAGCAGTACTTTTAAAATGGCACCAAAGCACCAGAACTATCTTCAGCTATGGTGCTGTGGTGCTGTGAGAGCTTCCAATCCTTCTGATTTCACTTCCTTTTGCATGGGTTTGTGCTTTTGTGTGCCGATCTGGGATTTGTGATTTAATTACAGTGTTAACATCTCAATGCTTTTTTTGTTAGGTTGACACTTAGTAATCTTTGATTGGGTTTTTGAGTGAGTACAGTGCAATTTTATTTGTGCGCTGGCATCAAGGTTTGGATTGCAAGACTTGTATGTTCTGATTTACAATGCAAACACAAGAATAGGTCATAAACATCCCAGACTGGGACTTCTTTCAGGAGATCATAATCAGTCCTTACCTAATAAAAAGGTGATTGTTTCAGCTCCAGTGTGTTCTGTGTGGAGGAAGTGAGATCACTAGAGAGGACTTTGTGAGGGAGATGGCTGGAAGAAGGTTTTGGTTCAAGGTGCAAGCTCTTTTCAGTTTATTTTCTATCAGGCATCATGGAGCCTGACTTTTCCTCTGATACACAAACCCAATCAGTGCCTATCAACTCTGTACCCGAGCCCTGCATATGCTCTTTACTTTCTCTGGGGCATATTTACTAAAGGTTTTAATATTGTGATGAGGAGAGCTCGGCTGAGCCCATGGAAATAGAGGAAAATTGTAAATATACCTTTAAGGAGAGAGACAGGCAGGGAATTCACAGTTTTCAGAGTGCAGGTAAAGGAAGAAAACATGCAGTTACTGAAGGGAGGCCACACCCAAGCTCTGCTAACCTAAGTGCAGGCTTGGGGAGTAATGAAAAACACCTGAGTAGGAAGCAGTGTACGCTAGTTACGAAACAGCCTTATAAACCCAGGGGAGGAAAAGGAAGGGAGTCAGCACCTAGGAGCAGAAAGGAGATCACCGGGGAGGAGATCGGTGAAGACTTTGGTGAGGAGCTCAGCAGTGAAAGTAACAGCCAAAAAGAAAGCCAAGCTTTCAGGAGGAGTGCTGTTAGTCCTGAAGCCAGCCGAGGTGTGGCTAGGAGAATTGCTGACGAGGGTCAGGCTGCAGTTCAAACGGTTCGTGGTCCAGCTCAAAGAGTTCAAGCTGCGAAAAGGTGGGTGGACAAACTCACAGCTAGAAGTGACCAGAACCCAGAAGGCTGGAAAGAACCAGGGCTGAACAAGTTAGAAGAACTGAGGCAGTTGATGCAGAGAAGGAATCCTCACATTCCAGGTACAAACATTCCTTATTGTGGAGAGCACCTGTGGAGAGAAGTCCAGGAGCTTTTACAAAGCATTAAGCCAGAAACAGTTCATGAAAGCTCAGAGTTAGACGTGCATGCTGAAGAGCAGGTAGAGATGCAGGTAGACTGTTCTGAGCAGGATTCTATAACTGAGGAATTAGCAATGGACTGTTCATTGTGTCAGAAGGCAGATTGAAAGCTTGCTGATAAAAAGTCTTTAACCAAGAAAGCACAGAAGAAACAGGGTGGGTTAACCTATTTGTGTTAATGCTAAGAACCGCTTCTAATGAAAAGAATATATTCATAACTTGTATTTGATTTACTAAAGAAGCAGAAGATAAAAATGGACACTTTGCTTGAAGGAAGAAGCTATGTTTTGTTTGCTGAATGTTTGATGAAAACAGCTACACGTGTTAAAAGGCTTATAAAGCAGTTTCAGTTCTAGTTTGTGTATAATTTCCTGATGTTATTGCTTGGAGAAGAATCCTAACGTTTGTGTTGAGCCTTAGTGCTTTGGGGAAGATAAATACATTTCTTGCTTGCCTTTAAAAACCATTGGTTTCACACTACTGTCTTTAAATAAGGAGAAACAACTACAAGTCCCAGAAGTCCAAGCTGTGGACAAGAATAGTATAATTCTTCATTTAAGGACTAACATTGGCAGCCCTGCGCCTTTAGGCCTTTGGCCCGGGCTAGGGTGACGACAATATGCATTGGTGAAATAATTTTATTTATTTATTTAACAGGTTTTCTATACCGCCCTATCATTAATTCAGGGTGGTTTAGAATGAACATCACAGCAACAACTTTTACTAAAACAGGGTAATGAACTTGGGGGGTTATAACAGTAGAACTTTTAACTATTTACATGTGAAGTGCCCACAGCCCATGAGAACATAAGAAATGCCATACTGGGTTAGACCAAGGTCCATCAAGCTCAGTATCCTGTTTCCAATGGTGGCCAATCTAGGTCACAAGTACCTAGCAGTTTCTCAAAAAGACAGATGGGTTCCATAATGCTTGTATTGTGGCAAGCAGTGGATTACATGGGTCCTCTTTAATAATGGCTTATGGACCTTTCCTCCAGGAACTCGTCCAAACCTTTTTTAAACCCAGCTATGCTAACAGTTTTTACTACATTCTTCAGTAACAAATACCAGAGTTCGATTATACATTAAGTGAAAAAATATTTTATCGTATTAGTCTTAAATGGGTTACACTGTAGCTTGTCAGATGGCTGCCTGGGTGAGAATCTTCACAGTCTTGTCAAGTGCATATATCTATATGATTTGCAAGGTATTGTGGGCAATGTAGTTCATTCACACCAGACACAGCTGCTGACAATAATTTAGTTGTGCTCTTGGGTAAAGCCAATAAGATATTTATTTATGGGGTTATTTCTCCCAACACAGATATGCTTGGTAGCACATAAATTAGGTAACTTGCTTTCAGTGTTAACTTGGAAAAACAAAGTCAAAATCGGAAAACAACAAATGAAAAGCCACAAAGCAAGAAACAAACTGTTCTTTTCAGGTTAACTTCTGATTACTTCCCACATAGATACAGAAGTGATTCTCTCCTAGCTCACAAGCAATTAGGTAAGGCTTAATTGCTAGCAGTTATCCAGCTGAAACCCCTTAGCTGGCTTGCTTTCTATTGTGTGGGTCAAATCCTGCTTCAGGAGCTTTTCTGGGTAGATTAAAGAACAAATTTGTATTTCTTTGTGATGGTTGCTGTACTTTATAACAGAAAGTTACCAACGGAGTTTAGATAGAGAGCAGTCCATATAAATAGGATCTTCATCTGCTATTATTCCCCCTTGTTCAACAAGCATGGGTTCAATATCATGGATTGGCACAGATGAATCTCTCAATGGAGCATTTTCAGGAGAATACTTGTTTCCCTGCTGTCTTTCAAGATTATAGCTAGGGCATAGATCAGTGTTCATACCTGAGCTTCCATTGCTGCTAGAGTTCCTCTCTATATAGCCTGGCCAGTATGTAGTCCAGTTCTTATGTCCAGCCTTCCAATCCAGATCCCTGGAAAATGGATCTCTCTTCACATACCTTCTGGCACGGGTCTTAGGGTCCCTTCCATGTGCAGCCGTCTCCCTCACAGGTAGACTCTGGAGATTCCTAGCTCTGCAGCACCATTCCTCTGGCTTTCCCCAGTCCAATGGTGTATGCTGGCCCTTGGAATACCTCCCAGTATACGTACTGCTTTGGACTCTTCTAGACCTCTCAAAGGCTTTTCTCCTCTTTCTTCCAGAGGGTCTCTTTCCCTCTCTGTCCATCCGGTTTGGCTTCTGCTTCTGATAATCCTTCAGATGAAACTGATGATCAAACTCAAGCTGATTCTCAGGATACTGAGGACAATTCTCTGGATATCCAAGGTGATCATGAAGATCATCATCTGTAGAATAAACACTACTCTTATTCTGCTTAGATGAGTGCTCCTCCCTAATACAGCGCAGCTGTGCTGAATCAGGCCTTGCCCTTTGAGATGAGTGTTCCATCCTAGCACAGCGCAGCTGTGCTGAATCAAGCCCTGCCCTTTGCAATGAGTGCTTGGGGATTACCTCATAGCCCTTTTGATTGAACACACGTTTTCTCACTTCAGCTCCTCTCATGGCTGTTGGAAACCTGGTGCATTCTGGGACTGGTAGTCTTTTATGGCAAAATTCTGTTTTCTCATTTCTACCAGCACTGACAGGTTGCTTGTTCAGAGACACTTCACCTTTTCTATAGCCCCTTCCTGAGCTATGATAAGCTTCCTTATCACATACCCCCCTGCTTAAGTTATTACGGACTGGTTTAACTGGTGAAACTTCTTTCCTACAGTCCGTAATACCTACGAGAGTGTTATCATTTTGAAGCTCACTTACTTCCTGACTGGCTTCAGGGACATTATTATTTACAGGCCTCTCCTTCCAAGACTTAAGTACATTAATATGGTAGGTCTGCCTACCCCTCTTGCATTTTCTACCACATAAGATACTGGGCTCACTTGTTTAACAACCTTCCATGGCCCTTTCCACTGTACTTCAAATTTTGGGGCTGTACCTGCTACTTGAACCAAAACCTTTTCACCAATGCTTAATTGGCGGCTTTTGGCCTTCCTATCATACCACCCTTTCTGGCGAACTTGACTGTCCTGCAGGTTCCTCTCAGCAACCTGCGACGTCCTTTTCAAACGTGCTCTCAAGTCACGTAGAAACAGTGGCACCTCCTGACTTCCTGGTTCAGGATCAATCCATTGTTCCCTCAAAATGTCTAACAAACCCCGTGGAGCCCTACCATACATCAATTCATATGGGGTTACACCTAGGGACACCTGAATTCTTTCCCTGCAGGCATATAAGGCAAAGGGCAATAACATATCCCATTCTTTTACCTCTCCTGCTAACCCCCTTCTCAACATTTGTTTGAGAGTTTGGTTAAATCTCTCCACCAAACCGTTTGATTGTGGATGGTAGGCTGAGGTTTTTACGTGATGAATGCCAAAGGCATCCCAGACCTGGGCCAAATATTTGGATACAAAATTGGACCCTCGGTCAGTCAACACCTCTCTGGGGAATCCCATTTCACAAAACAATTTTACTAGCTCTAAAGCTATTGTTTTTGCAGACACATTCCTCAATGGTATGGCCCAGGGAAACCTTGTTGCCTGATCTACCATAACTAGGATGTATTGGAAACCTCGGGGCGTTTTGACTAATGGGCCTACAATATCCATGGCAATGCGACCAATTGGGTCTGTGATAATTGGCATGGGAATCAATGGCACCACCGGTGGGTGAGCCGCTGTAACTCGCTGACACGCTGGACATGCAGCACAAAACTGGGCAGTTTCTTTGAAAATACCTGGCCAGTAAAAACGCATAAGTATTCGATCCAGCGTTCCTTGCATCCCTTTATGACCTCCCACTGGATGATCATGTGCTAGTCTAAGTACTAGCCCTTTGAAAGTTGTGGGTACCACCAATTGTTTACGTATGGTCCCATTTCTGGGGTCCTGACTCTCTCTATATAATATTTCATTATCTAGTCTGAATCTGGGCAATTCCTCCCTGACCTCCTGAGCATACTTAAAAGCTCGGGTGAGAGCTTGATCATCTCGCTGTTCTTGTGGAAAGTTAGGAAACTTTGCCACTAACTCAGCTGGCACCCAGGGTAAACTTTGACCAGCTAACATCTCAGCCCTACCCTGTGCTCTGCAAAGTCTCTCACGCCACTTTTGTGCTTTCAACTTTCTTACTTTACCAGATGATGGAGTTATTAAATCATCATGAGAGGGTAAGTCTCCTAATAACTCTGCCTGCTCCCCCTCCTCCTTCTGCTGGCTCTCTACCTTAGCCTGCGAGCGGGTGGATACAAGGCCCCTCTTATTACCTATAGTTTGGCCTTCTGGAAGCTTAACCATCTTTTTAGCTAGGGACTGAGGACTTCCAAAGAAAGGCCCGGGAGCTATTTCCATTATTCCTTCTCCCTCCTTCTTTCCTAGCCCTTCCACTAGACCCTGCTTAAATCTTGGCCAGTCCTTTCCTAGAACCAAATCAAAGGGTAGCCTAGGCACCACTGCTACCAGGACTTCCTCTTGTTCCCCCAGGCACTTAACCTTTAGCCTATAGGTGGGATGTGATGTTGCAGCACCATGAATGCACCCGATGTGAACTTGGCTTTCAGGGGTTCTAGGCACAAATCCTTCTTGGGCCTCTATTCTCTGCCAAAGCCTTTCTGTCATCATACTCTGGTCTGCCCCAGAGTCTAACAAAGCATTTATGGTAATTCCTTGCACATCAACCATCAAAAGAAATCCTTCCTTGGGCTGTTCTAACTCCACACCCATTAAGCTAGTGTGTGACTGGCATCCTTTTTCTAAGTATCCCCATTTTCCACACTTGAAACATTTCTTTTCACTCCCCTGTGTCATCTGGTTTGATACAGTACATTCATTTTCAGAAACATTTTTAATTATTCTCTTTTCTGATACAGCACATCTAGCCTCAGCACCAATCTTCAGAGGGCCACCCATTCTATGGCAAGCCTGCGTGGCTCCCAAGAATCTCTCTGCTAGCATGGTTGCCTCTCCAAGATTTTGGCAATTTTGCTGTATAAGGAAAGTGTGCAAATCTGTAGACACCCCAGACATAAATTGTTCCAGCATTATAATGTCTAATAACATTTCTACCGTCTTTTACTCAGGCTCCAACCATTTTACAGCTAAACTTCTGATTCTCTGACTCAGAGCCCTGGGTGTTTCATCCACTCTCAATGTAGTAGCTCTAAACATTCGCCTACACTCTGAAATAGACAACCCTAGGCGATCTCTAACAGCAGCCTTTACATCCTTATAATTCAAAGCCTGGGCTGCTGGCATTGCTCTATAAGCTGCAAGCGCCTCTCCAGTTAATGAGGCTGCCAGCCTTACTGCCCACTGGGTCTCTGGCCATGCTAATGCTTGTGCCACTCTTTCAAAAGACTCTAGAAAATCATCAACATTATCATCTGGAGTTAGCTTCCCAAAACTAAATGCCCCAATCCCTTGATTGAGTCCCACACTGTCCACATGTGGTGTACCAGTATTTACTGCTGGTCTTGCATCTGTTCCACTTTGGTTCTGCAGCTGAACTAGGGCTTGCACCAGATCAAGCACTGCTCTCTGCTGTTCCATTATGGCTTTCATAGCAGTGTCCTGAGCCTGCTGTGCTAGCTCCTGTTGCCTGCTAAACTGTGCTGCCATCCACTGAGGTAGTTCCTTTGGATCCATCTTGATCCCTGCAAGAAACAAAGAAAAAAAACCCCAAAGTGCACCACTTTCCAAACAGGTGTGTTTTTTTCTACTTTTTTTTTTTTTCAATTACCCTGTGCTTACTCCCATCCACCACTAGACATGCCCAGGTACTTATTACCTTGTGTCAGTGATGAATCCAGCTCTGCACAGGGTCTTTTCCTCCTGGGACAGCTTCCTGGAACAACCCCTTTTCCGCCAAAGTGTAGTTGAGGGAAAATCTTTTTTTTCCAGCTTTAAACTTGAACTTTAGTTGTAATCCTCAGCAAGTAAATCCCCTTTTGTGCAAAAGCAATCCTGCCAACTATGCCATTTGTCAGACGGCTGCCTGGGTGAGAATCTTCACAGTCTTGTCAAGTGCATATATCTATATGATTTGCAAGGTATTGTGGGCAATGTAGTTCATTCACACCAGACACAGCTGCTGACAATAATTTAGTTGTGCTCTTGGGTAAAGCCAATAAGATATTTATTTATGGGGTTATTTCTCCCAACACAGATATGCTTGGTAGCACATAAATTAGGTAACTTGCTTTCAGTGTTAACTTGGAAAAACAAAGTCAAAATCGGAAAACAACAAATGAAAAGCCACAAAGCAAGAAACAAACTGTTCTTTTCAGGTTAACTTCTGATTACTTCCCACATAGATACAGAAGTGATTCTCTCCTAGCTCACAAGCAATTAGGTAAGGCTTAATTGCTAGCAGTTATCCAGCTGAAACCCCTTAGCTGGCTTGCTTTCTACTGTGTGGGTCAAATCCTGCTTCAGGAGCTTTTCTGGGTAGATTAAAGAACAAATTTGTATTTCTTTGTGATGGTTGCTGTACTTTATAACAGAAAGTTACCAACGGAGTTTAGATAGAGAGCAGTCCATATAAATAGGATCTTCATCTGCTATTATTCCCCCTTGTTCAACAAGCATGGGTTCAATATCATGGATTGGCACAGATGAATCTCTCAATGGAGCATTTTCAGGAGAATACTTGTTTCCCTGCTGTCTTTCAAGATTATAGCTAGGGCATAGATCAGTGTTCATACCTGAGCTTCCATTGCTGCTAGAGTTCCTTTCTATATAGCCTGGCCAGTATGTAGTCCAGTTCTTATGTCCAGCCTTCCAATCCAGATCCCTGGACAATGGATCTCTCTTCACATACCTTCTGGCACGGGTCTTAGGGTCCCTTCCACGTGCAGCCGTCTCCCTCACAGGTAGCCTCTGGAGATTCCTAGCTCTGCAGCACCATTCCTCTGGCTTTCCCCAATCCAATGGTGTATGCTGGCCCTTGGAATACCTCCCAGTATACATACTGCTTTGGACTCTTCTAGACCTCTCAAAGGCTTTTCTCCTCTTTCTTCCAGAGGGTCTCTTTCCCCCTCTGTCCGTCTGGTTTGGCTTCTGCTTCTGATAATCCTTCAGATGAAACTGATGATCAAACTCAAGCTGATTCTCAGGATACTGAGGACAATTCTCTGGATATCCAAGGTGATCATGAAGATCATCATCTGTAGAATAAACACTACTCTTATTCTGCTTAGATGAGTGCTCCTCCCTAATACAGCGCAGCTGTGCTGAATCAGGCCTTGCCCTTTGAGATGAGTGTTCCATCCTAGCACAGCGCAGCTGTGCTGAATCAGGCCCTGCCCTTTGCAATGAGTGCTTGGGGATTACCTCATAGCCCTTTTGATTGAACACACGTTTTCTCACTTCAGCTCCTCTCATGGCTGTTGGAAACCTGGTGCATTCTGGGACTGGTAGTCTTTTATGGCAAAATTCTGTTTTCTCATTTCTACCAGCACTGACAGGTTGCTTGTTCAGAGACACTTCACCTTTTCTATAGCCCCTTCTTGAGCTATGATAAGCTTCCTTATCACAAGCTTCATTGCATGTCCACTAGTCTTTCTACTTTTTGATGTCGTAAAGACTTAATCTACGTTTACCCATTCCACTCCATTCATTAATTTATAGACATCTTTCATATTTCCCCTCAGCCATCTCTTTTCCAGGTTGAAAAGCCCTAACCTTTTAAGCCTCTCCTCAAACTGGTATCCTTCCATCCCCTTTACCATTTTGGTGGCTCTTCTCTGTACCTTTTCTAATTCCACTATATCCTTTTTAAGATACCGTGACCAGAATTACACACAATATTCAAGGTTTGGTCGCAAAATGGAACGATGCAGAGGCATTATAATATCCTTTGTTTTATTCTCCATTCCTTTCCTTATGATTCCTAGCATTTTATTTGCGTACTTGGCCGCTGCTGCACACTGGGCAGAGGGTTTTAATGTGTTATCCACAATGACACCTAAATCTTTTTCCTGGATGGTGGTTCCTAATGTGGAACCTTGCATCGTGTAACCATAGTTTGGGGTTTTCTTTCCTAGATGCATAATTTTGCACTTGTTCATATTAATTTTTTTCTGCCATTTGAACATCCAGTCTTCCAATTTATTAAGGTCCTCATGCAATTTTTCACAATCCTCTTGGGTTTTAACAACTTTGAAATTTTGTGTCATCTGCAAATTTGACTACCTCACTTCTTATTCTCATTTCAATGTCATTAACGCATATGTTAAAAAGCAGCGGACCCAGCATAGATTCCTGTGGTACTCCACTATTCACCTTTCTCCATTGGGAAAATTGGCCATTCAGCCTTACCCTCTGCTTTCTATCTTTTAAGCAGTTCCTGATCCACAATAGTACACTGCCTCTTATCCCATGAGTTTTAACTTCGCTAAGAGTCTCTCATGAGGGATCTTGTCAAAGGCTTTCTGAAAATCTAGATACACTATATCAACTGGCTGATCTGTATCTACTTTATTCATGCCTTCTAAAAAAATAACAGATCAGTAAGACAAGATTTTCCTTGGCTAAATCCATGTTGGTTTTCTCTCATTAAACCATGACTACCTACATGTTCAGCAATTTTGTTCTTTTTAATGATTTCTACCAATTTGCCTGGAACTGACATCAGGCTCATGGGTCTGTAGTTTCCTAAATCACCTTTGGAACCCTTTTAAAAATTGTTGTTATATTGGCCACTGTCCAATCTTCAGATACTACAGATTATTTTAATGATATAGTAGTTCACAGATTACTAATAGTAGTTCTGCAATCTCATATTTCAGTTCTTTCAGCCTGATGTATTCCATCTTCCCAACACAAAGCTCTCTCCCTATGACATCCAAGATAAGAATGGTGCTGGGCACTGTTCCCTCTAAGCTGTGCGCGTGTGCGCGCGCGCACACCTCGCCGAGCGAGCGCACGTACTTTACAACAGAGCGCACAAAAATTACGGCTCTGATTCTGATAGAAAACAACACAGACATCTTAAAATGTAAAAGTTATGAATGTAATTACTAGAAATTTCCCACTTCATTTAGTAATCATCTATTTTCTTTTAATTTTGATTAAAATCAATGTGGGGTACATACTGTATTCTGACGTATAGTCAAATTTTAAAGTATATAACTCCGAGTGTCGTTATGTGGCACACAAAAATGTAACCTTCCTTCTAAAGCTTCACACAACTGATATTTTATGCGCACACAGCCTACAGAAAATTAGAGGGAACATTGGTGCTGGGATAGGTTTGTTTAGCTGCTTGTCAAAGATTTTCAGCACACTAGTCAGATAACTGCTGGTATTTTCACACCCCTTTCCATTGTGGTTTTATTCTTCTTGACTCACATGATTTTGAACACATAGTCCTTAGGGGTATGGAGTAGAGGCAGAGGCAACTAGGGGCTTACAGCTAAAACCACTGAAATGTTATCCTCTGGGCAGCAGAAAGCAAGTAATTCCCAAAAGGATCCAGTGGGCCAGCATGGGGCATGCCCATGATTAGGAATCAAATGCTGATCCAATGGACTCCTCCAGGGGCTTGTCTGCTTCTCATGCCTAGAGGATAACTTCATTGGCTAGTAAGATAGCTATGCAGTACCTATGGTTTCAGCAGTAAATCTCTGGTGTTTACCCTAAAGAGTAATGGACTTAATCCCCAGTAAATCTTACACCAGCCAACCAACCAAAAATAAGTATTGTTTTACTGACTCCGTAGTGTTTACATAGTAACATAGTAAATGACGGCAGATAAAGACCAGCATGGTCCATCTAGTCTACCCAGCATGATGGCAAGAGTAGGTGCACCTGCCGCTCCGTGCAGGCCACCCCTCCCCATGTCCCTGTTTAGGGGTGAACCCACAACTCCATGCAGGACACCCCTATTTGTTGAGAAATTAGATGGTTCAGTTTATTTTGATTTTATCCTGTTGCTGTAAAGGGATCCACTGTGTCTGTCCCATGCCATTTTGAATTCCGTCACCATGTTTGCCCCCACCACTTCCATCAGGAGGGCATTCCAAGCATCCACCACCCTTTCCGTGAAAAATTATTTTCCTGACATTGCCTTTCAATTTACCACCTTGCAGCTTCCTGTTGTGCCCTCTAGTTTTACAGCTTCCCCTTCTTTGGAAGAGGTTTGTTTATTCATTATATCCCTTTAAGTATTTAAAGCTCTGAATGATATCTCCCCTGTCCCTCCTCTCCTCCAAAGTGTACATGTTTAGGTCTTCAAGTCTCTTCTCATAAGGCTTCTGACGCAGGCTCCAAATCATTTTGGTCGCCTTCCTCTGAACATCTTCCAGTCTTTTTACATCCTTTGCAAGATACGGTCTCCAAAACTGAACACAGTATTCCAAGTGAGGCCTCACCAGTGATTTGTACAGTGGCATAAGTACCTCTTCCTTTCTGCTGGTGATTCCTCTTTGTATGCAGCCCAACATCCTCCTGGCCTTTGCCACTGCCTTGTCGCACTGTTTTGCCACCTTGAGATCTTCAGAAATAATCACACCAAGGTCTTTCTCCTGATCTGTGCACAATAACCTCTCGCCCCCTATTGCGTACATTTCCCTTGGATTTCTGCTACCCAAGTGTATGACTCTGCACTTCTTCGCATTAAATCTTAATTGCCAAGCATTTAACCATTCTTCCAGCTTTTGTAGATCTTTCCTCATGTTAACAACTCCCTCGGGGGAGTCTACTCTGTTGCAAATTTTCATGTCATCTGCAAAAAGACAGACTTTTCCATTCAGTCCTTCAGCAATATCACTCACAAATACATTGAACAGTGCCGGGCCCAGGACCGACCCCTGGGGCACCCCGCTAATCACCTTCCCTTCATCCGAGTGAGCTCCATTTACCATCACCCTCTGTCATCTGTCAGTCAACCAATTTCTGATCCAATTTACCATCTTAGGATCCATCCCCAAGCTACTGAGTTTATTGATAAGCCTCCTATGAGGAACAGTATCAAAGGCTTTGCTGAAATCCAGGTAGATGACATCCATCGCATGCCCCTGATCTAGCTCCCTGGTCACCCAGTCAAAGAACTCAATCAGATTTGTTTGGCAAGATCATCCTTCGGTAAAACCATGTTGCCTCGGGTCTTGCAACCTGTTGGTTTTGAGAAAGTTCACTATTCACTCTTTCAGGAGCGCCTCCATGACTTTTCCCGCCACCGAGGTAAGGCTCCCAGGCCTGTAGTTTGACACTCCTGCCCTGTCACATTTAACTGGTTTGCGTGTATTTAGTGTTGATTTTGTTCTGCCTACATCTTCCCACTTGTTTATGATGTGTGGTTTAAATGTGTGGCTGTTTCTGATATTAATCTGCTTTTGCAGGGGGTGACGTCCAGAGCTTGACCTTCCACATCCGTCACCCCCATTTTCTAGTTTAAATGCATATCCACATATTGCTTGTATTTTTCACTTAGAATTCTTTTCCCTGCGTTAGAGAGATGTAGTCCATCAGCACAGCACAGTATAGTCTCTTTTTGTTCCATCTGTTACCCCACTCGCCAATAAATCTGAATCCTTCTTGTTTGCACCAGGTCTGGAGCCATGTATTAAAGCTGTTAATGCGATGCAGCCTTTTTGCCCCTTTACCAAGCACAGGTAGAACCTCTGAGAATGCAAAAGTTTTAACAATGGGCTTGAGTTTCTCTCCCAGAGATTGGAAGTTCTTTTGGACTGTAGAGGTACTGTTTCTAGCCAGGTCATTTGTGCCCAAGTGGATAACCATATCAAGTTTGGAGTATTCACTTTCTGCGCTAAGTACTTCAACAACGTGGTTTGTATTCCTGCTGGCTGAAGAGCCTGGGAGGCACTTGACTATCTTCTCTCCTTTGAACTGTGTTCCCAAGTTGATGCCACTGATGATGGAATCACCAAGTAGTAGTAGTTTGCTGTTTGGTGAGGTTTTCTTCATATTTCATCCTTTAGCAGGAGATTGGGCATTGTCTGTCTCATTTAAGGGCCCTTCAGTTTCTTTGGATTGGGCATCCTCATTCGCCAAGGCAGAGAAGGCATTATGCAGGGATATCTCCTGATGCATAGGATGCCTCTGTGTCACAGGTTGCAATCTACCAGAACCCACTGTCATCCATTTGTTCCTGGGGTGTTTCATTCAGTTTGTATCTTAGAAGAGGTGAGCTTCACTGCAGCCATTTCCTCCCTCAGTTTCTCATCTCATTAGCCAAGGCAGAGAAGGCATTATGCAGGGTTATCTTTTGATGCATAGGATGTCTGTGCGTTACAGGTTGTAATCTACCAGAACCCACTGTGATCCCCTTGTCCCTGGGATATTTGATGCTTTGTGAGAGCGGTGGTGGGCATTGTTCGGTTTGTATCGTATAAGAGGTGTGCTTCATTGCAGCCAGTTCCTCCCTGAGTAGGGTCACCTCTTTATGCATGGCAGCTAGGTCTTCCCTCAGTAGAGTCAGTTCTTTATGCATGGTAGCTGACCTGAGGCACATAGGACAAGCTCTGAGGTTCCATATGATTCGTCTTGGAATGAAAGTACTGCAGTTATTGCACTGAATGCACAACATGCTGAATAAGCAGTCCTAGAAGGAGAAGAGGAAGAAGAAGAAGGAAGGAGGAAGACGATGTGGGCTGTAACCTAAGTTAAGAGGATAGATGGCAACGTATGCGAGTACTATATAGGCAATGCAGCCCCTGGGGTGGGTGGGGCGAGGGGTAGGATGGGCGGGAACCTAAGTGTCTCTGGCCAATAGGCTGTTCCTGAACTGGGGGCACCCACAGATATCTGCTCCAAGGCTACCCAGAAAAGGAGACAGTCAGATTATCCCCAAGCTTAATTTCTAACCACAGTTAAACTTTATATTAACAATTCCCACAAAACAGACAGTTAGACTCTATATTGATAACTAGAAAGCATCAGAAATAAGAGAGAAAATTAGAGCCTTAGCTTTGTGAAATATCCACAGCTCCTGCAGCCATCCTCAGAGACCTGTAGGTGTGGCCACTGGTCAGGTATAAGTTGGGTTCAAATTAGCCCCTGCCTGCCTGCCTGCAAGCAGAAACTTTCACCTCCCCCACCCAGAAAGAGCAAGCCTTCTCCAACAGATTTAAACCTTTGTTATCTGGATACTCAGGTTCCAGTAGGCTGAATATCCCCAAGCTTAATTTATAACCACAGTTAAACTTTATATTAACAATTCCCACAAAACATACAGTTAGAGCTCCTGGGTTTTCTTGGCAGTGTCACTGGAAGTAGATTGCCAGGCCTTTCTTCTGAGGCAATGGAGGGTTAAGTAACTTGCCCAAGTGGGAATTGAACCCTGGTTGCTTGGTTACCAAGCCAGTGTTCTAACCACTAGGCTACTCCTCCACTCTGAGCTAATGTATAATAACCTACAAATGAACGTTCATATAATTGATCTGCATGCATTAAAAAGTTATAATGCACATTAAGAATATTGTATTAAAACAAATGCATTTATTTATTAATTTAACAGACTTCATAGTCTACTGATCACAAACACAGTTCTAAATGGATAACAAAAAACTTATGAAATAATAAAATAAAGATGAAAATGATAACAAATACAAAAATGCAAACATTAAAATACAATTCACACAAAACAACATAACAACACAACACAATAAAATAGAGAATTAAAACACAATCAAAACAGCATTTTACAATAAAAGAAATCAAGTGCCAAGATTTTCACAGGCAATTATCATGTTGTACCTGCCTAGTGCTGAGAATATTGTTACTACATTTCATACTATAGCTCAGTGTAGAAAAGCAGTGGCTTCCTGGCTGTCTTCACAAGGACTGACCTTGAATCTGAAGAAAATTGAGGTGATGATCTTGAGCCATTCAATTGGAGCTGATTTTCCCATTGGTTTATAAAGTGATTCTATGAAAATAACAATCTCAGCAACAGTCCATTATCTGGGGGCGGGCGGGCGGGCAGGCAGACGGGGGGGGGGGGGTGACTCAGAAATGTCCTTTCAGCTGTATAGTAGAAACCTTGTTCGCAAATTCTTTTTAGGTTATTTCTGTTGCGACATGCAAAATTTTTCCTTGAATGTGATGATGCTTTACAGCACATAGTATAATCATCTTTGGACTACTGTAATTTGATTCTCTGTGATTTATCACCTATTGTTTTATTAAACAGAAAGTCACAGAGAGACAAATACAAATATTAAATAAGATAGCGCACAATGCCAAACCAGAGGGCTGGCCTCGTGTCATCTTAAACCAGGCTGAAGAGCATTCCCAATGAATATACACCGTTCCCTATGCAAGGTAAGATCCAAACCAATTCCAAACTCTCAAGCTAATCCCTAATGCTGACAGTTGCTACAGTAATAAAGTGTGGCTGAAAGAACTAAAGGCTGCTGTAATATCTAAAAATGCAGACACTATCACATTCCCTCTACCTAATTCAACTAACCAGGTGTCCAGGGTGTCAAATGACCCCAAATCTGGAAAAGATCTGAGAATTCGGAAAATAAACCAAAAACGTTTCCCATGTTTAATTTTTTTTTCAGTCTGATCAACCGCCGTTCAATACACATCCCTATATCCAGGTTAAGGAACAACCAGGGTCAGTACAAGGGGAGTGGGTGCCCTAGGTGAACCTTCAGCCTTTCACAGAGATTTTGATAAATAAACTCAACAGTTACGATAGTCCCATCAACACCCTTCCTTCATCAGATCTGCAAATTGGGCCCTATAACTTTAAGTACTCCACTTTGCTTTGCATGTACGTATAGCATGTGTCCACTTTCCTTGCAGGTTAAAGAATGTGCTGAGAGCTCTTTGAGTTTGTGGGGCTGTCAGGATTCATTATTTTGCTTTGATTGCTGCTGCCCTTTGCCTCCCCTCAGAAGCTGCTGCACAATGGTTGGGCTGGCCCTGGAAACAAGTAAAACTAAATGCATGTACTTACAAATGAATTTCTGTGTTATTAACATCCTGGAACTATCCAAGACCCAGGTGTATGCACATATATTAATATGAGATGTAGCTTAGGGGCTAGTTGACTTGGTAAGAGAAGTCTATTTGAGACTGAAAAATCTGCTACCAGAGGTTCTAGAGAGTTGCGTTAACGCTGCTTAAATAAAAATGGATTAAATTATACTATTTTAATTGATACAGTAATTATAGTATGTGTACATTTACAACACACCGCCATAAACAAAAGTTGTGATTTGCTGCTGCTGTATCCTGTTTTGTTTCTTACAACAGAAGAAGAAGGAATATTTTCATCTCTTACCTATCACACACGTATGCTTCTGCCTGGCATGTTTGAACCTGAGCACAGCTACAGTTCTACTCTTGCATGTACAATCTCATTTGTCTCAATAGGAAGCTTGGCTGGTTGCTACGCAACAGCAGAATGTTTTTTGCAAGCTTAGGTTGTACTGCTTGTGATCATCTCACTGAAACTGTTTTACCGACCAGGAATAATTTCATAACAAGGCGCCTAACGTTTTTTAAAAGCACCTATTTGAGGCATATTTTATAAAGGCAACATAAGCATATATGAGCCTTTATAAAACAGGCTCCTACAATGACCCCCAGTAGCGCACAAATACTTTCGCATCAATTTATACCTGCTTTTGTGGTAGGCGTGTAGCAGCAGAGCGCAGACAAACCAATGATACCAGGAGTCTGTTCAGAAGGTCCAAATCATTTATTTGTGCACAAGTCTCAAGCAGAATCAAATTCAAAATGGCTGAGCAAAGTTCTCTGGCAATACAACAACTTTTATAGACCTTAGCTTCATTCTAGGTATAGAAAAACATTTCATTGGTCCCGGTGTAGCAGCAAAGCGCAGACAAACCAATGATACCAGGAGTCTGTTCAGAAGGTCCAAATCATTTATTTGTGCACAAGTCTCAAGCAAGTCAATTTCAAAATGGCTGAGCAAAGTTTTCAAGCATTACAACAACTTTTATAGACTTCTGTTCCATTCTAGGTATAGAAAAACATTTCATTGGTCCCGGTAACCTCCCGTACCTCCCGTACCTCTTCTATTGGTCCCGGTACTGATAAGTTTCTCCAATTATGTCCCTTCTGTGGGCATGACACCTGCCTGCCCCCCTTCTAGTCCCAATTACAATGGTCAGTTCATCAACTTGTTACTTTCACACTCTCAAGGTTATGGGACCAATTTGTGCGTGCAGAAGAGCAAGGTTCTGTAACTCATCTGTCAGCACTCCTCATTATTTCTCTGCAAATGTACTTTTTCTTATCAGTAACTTTTAAACATGTCTTTTCTGTATTTTTCCATTTCTTAATTCTGCAGTTCTGCTTACCTAAGCTAATTCAATATTTCTACTGAGTTCTTTCTTACAATAGCAGCATATTGGGGGATGTGCAATCCTATATGCCTCTCCACAGGCCTCATTTACAGGTCAAGCTAGCCATGCTGGCCTGCCTATGTCAGACACCGTGGGTCACAGGCCTGCACCTGCCACATTCCCCCCTTTGATTAATCTCACCCTATTACTTAATAAGGTGTGAGAATTAAATCACTTTTAGAAGAATCACATCCTGATTAAAGGATTCTTACTAGGGCTAGCTTTGTATAAAGCCATTATTTTAGTTGCGGTCTTCCGCTCTACTGTACTATCAATAGCACTATGAATGGAACGCATACAACATGGGATTAAACATGGTAAGCAGAGGATAACAGCAACAAGGATTAGTACTAAGATAATGAAAGTCTTAAATCCTCCCAGCCAAGAGAAAAGGTTAGCAAACCAGTTAGGAAATTTCAATGCGTGCCAAGTCTGTACTGGCACATAAGCATGTCTTTGCATATCTTTAGCAATTTCTTCAACTACTTGACCTTTATCATCTATTTTCAAACAGCAATTAGTTAAATTCAGTTTACCACATACTCCTCCTTCAGCTGCTAGCAAATAATCAAGTGCTAAGCGATTCTGGTATATGGCAGTGCGCATCTGAGTACGTTGTCTAGCTAAGAGCGTGAGAGCATGACTAGTTTCATTGGTTATTATTTCAACTACTGCTTGTAAGCGAATAATACGATTGATCATATAGATTGGGGTACGATAACCATACATACCATCATCATTCCAAGTGGCAGGTCCATAATACTCAATAATTCTTTCTGGTGGCCAATCATCACCTTGCCACTTCTCCCACTTGCCTATCTGTAAGGCTTCTCTTTTCTGTCTTGATGCTCCTTTGTGTCTGTGGGTTGTGTATACAGGGTATCCTAATTGTTCTCCATGTTCAGTGTTTAACAGGAAGAAAGAAGGTCTGATGGTTCCTAAGACACATGCTCCTCCCCATTGTGGCGGGAGTTGCGCATATGCTCGGTTTCCACAGATCCAATATAGGCCAGGTGGGGCTTGCCAGGCTTGGACTTTGGCGAGGTTAGTCCATAGACCTGCAAGTTCAGGAAATCTAGCTAATGGGTTAGGAGGTTCAGGATGTCTGATTCCTGACCACCATGCTGTCTTTTTAGTCGTGGCATTATAGTATTTCTGGCTAAGACAGACCAGCTGTCCTACCTTTGGGTGAACTGGGGTCCAGTTCTGGCAAAGCAAAGACGTCCAACGATTGAGTGCGCTAACACCCATTCACTGGTAGTCTTGTGTAATTCAGTCTGGTTGTAAATCATGGAATAATTCAATTCTTGGGCTTCCCAGGGCCATTGGTCTCCCATTTGGGTTCCGCCACAGAAATAACAATCTGTGATCTTAAGACTAGATACTACTGCTCCGGCTAATTCTAGAAACAAATTCTGTGAAGGGTGAGGGATCTCAAACTTATTTACATGCATAGCTTCATAAAAGGTATTATGAATATGATATTTAGATGACTTGTGGGCTTGAGTATTCAATCTAATATACACAATGGTCCCTGGATCTGTTGCTCCTCCAGCAATACGTAAACCAAACTTATATCCTTGTTTCCATGCATGGGGATTATGTACACGCAAATGTAAGGGGTTGCAAGCATCTTTCTGACATTTATCATTTGTGGTTGGCTTGGTTAGAGTAGCCATCCGCTTATCTATTTTCTCATCAGTTATACCAGTGTTCCAGGTAGCATAAAAAAACACATCCCCAATATGGGCAATAGTAATCTGCCGCTGTAGCAGTACTATACCCTGATCCTGTTTTACCTGTACACTTCCACCAATTTGTGGCACCTTCTGGACACATATACTTATGATCATTTCGATACGCTTTCTCCCATGTACCACAGGTGGAATAACTATCTCTATTAATAGCATTACATGCATCAAAATTCAAAACAGCAGGTTTAGTAATGTCCTTAAGTGGTGGTGTAGCAGCTAATATAGGTCCATCTGCATCCTTCCATCTTATTTCCAACGTGTAATAGGATGGATTCTGATGCGGATTATAGCATGCTTTGATTTTGCCATGAGTGCAAACATTTAGTTCAGTGGTGTTATAGATACACCGAGTTATTGTTCCCTTGCAGGTATAGTAAGAATGGTAAAGCAAAGTCTGAGTTACTTTCAGTCCAGTTCTAGTAGAAGTAATGCAAGCAGTGCATGGAGGCAGAGCATAAGTCTGTTCAAAACCTCCGAAGAAGGCAACCAAGGCAAAGCAGAAGCAAAGATACATGTTGATGTTGATTGGAGTTCTTCTGAATCCTCAGCTTGCTGATCTTGATCACGACGGTCTATTATTCTTCGTCCCGTTTGCTAATGAAGCAATTTAACGGGTGCTGAGTGTTGATTGAAGATCCTCAAGATGTCCAACACACATTAACCAACTTAGCAATTCAGTTGGCTTGTGAAGTCTGGCTTAGTCAATGTAGTCTCAAAGTAGTGTGTCAAATCACACACAAATTGGGTTCGTTGAAACAAAACTGTTGCTGCATGGAAAACAGCAATCCTCTTCGAAAGACTTGGCTACTGCAAAGCACTTGTGATGAAGTGTCTATGCTGCTGGTTGCCGTCTCAAAGTAACTCGCAAGGGTACATCAGGGTGCTGCTCTGCTGTCCACCGCTCTGGTTCAGGATCGGCGGCGGGCTTGACTCTGCTGTGGTGGATCCAGGCGTCGATCTCGGCTACCTTTACTGCAGTTGGGGTAGACAGGATGACGGTGTACGGTCCCTTCCAATGGGGTTCCAACGGTATCTTCTTCCAATCTTTGATCCACACCGAAGTTCCAGGCTGGTAGGGATGCAAGGGTTCCGTCAGGTTGATAGGCAACTGGTCTTGGATCCACGTATGGAGAGTCTGCAGAACAAAACTAAGAGCTAGGAGTTCTTGCCTGGTTACTTCTGAACCAATCTGGGCTAAACTTCCTTTGACTCCCTGCACTATTGGTGGGGGTTTACCATACAAAACTTCAAAAGGGGAAAATCCTGTTGACTTTACAGGGGCTGAGCGTATTCTGAGTAAAGCTATGGGGAGCACTTGGGGCCATTTCAAGTGTGTCTCCTGACAAAGCTTAGACATTTGGGCTTTCAAGGTACGATTCATTCGCTCAACTTTCCCTGAACTCTGGGGTCTGTATGCAGTGTGGAGTTTCCACTGTATCTGCAAAGCTTTTGCTAACTGCTGAGTAACTTGGGAGACAAATGAGGGTCCATTGTCTGACCCTATTACTGCTGGGATTCCAAATCTGGGGACAATCTCTCTCATTAAGGCTTTGGTAACTTCTCGGGCTTTCTCAGTTCTGGTTGGGAATGCTTCTACCCACCCAGAGAAAGTACAAACTAATACTAGTAGGTAATGGTATCCATTGGCTTTTGGCATTTCGGTGAAATCAACTTGGAGGTTGTGCATGGGGGTGACACCTCCTGACTGAACTCGGGGTGCTGTAATAAGGCCTTGCTTGGCATTATTTTTGGCACAAGTTACACATTGACGTGCTACTGAGGCTGATATGGTTGTCATCAGAGGGATGTAGAAATGTGGTCTGAGTGCTTTCTCCATAGCACTCTTCCCATAGTGGGTGGCTTCGTGGAAAGCTTTGACAAAGGATGGTCCTAACAGTTCAGGAATTATTATTCGTCCTGGAGGTTGACTGCCCTCTTCTGGTGGCAGCTCAATCCATCCATCTTTCAATACTCCATTTTCTTTGTCACAATAGTAATCTAATTCTTTGGTGGTATATCGTGGGGTCCATAGATTCAAGGGTACTGGAAACAATGCTGCTTGCATTGGCATGGCTTGTGGGGCAATCTGTCCTGTCATAGCTGCTTGTCGTGCTGAGGCATCTGCAAATCTATTTCCTCGGGCAATTTCTCCTTTTCCTGCTTGATGTCCTCTGCAATGCATGACAGCTACACGTGTTGGGGCCCAGACTGCATCAAGTAACATCAATATCTCGGGACCATATTTGACTGATTTTCCTCCGGATGTGATGAGTCCTCTTTCTTTATAGAGAGCTCCATGGGCATGCAAGGTAGTGAAGGCATATTTGGAATCTGTATATACATTCAGCACAAGTTTTTCTCCTAACAACAATGCTCTGGTGAGTGCTATCAATTCGGCTTTCTGGGCTGATGTGCCTGAGGCTAGAGCTGATGATTCAACTACTTCGTGTTGAGTGACGACTGCATATCCGGCACAGCGTCGTCCGTCAAGGATGAGACTGCTCCCATCAACATAATAGATCTGGTCGGGATTGTCTATGGGCACATCTGTTAAGTCAGGTCGACTAGAGAACACAGTTTCCATGACTTCGATACAGTCATGTTCTGGGAGTTCTTCACTGATGGGTATCAAGGTAGCTGGATTCAAGGCATGGCTCACTTCAAGTTGTATTTGTGGGTTTTCACATAACATGCTCTGGTACTTCAACATTCGGGAATTGGTGAGCCAATAATTTGCTTTTTGTTCCATAAGGGCAAGGACTGCATGTGGCACAGTGACTCGTATGTTCTGTCCTAGTGTGAGTTTGTCTGCCTCACTCACTAATAGCGCTGTAGCTGCAACTGCTCTCAAGCAAGGTGGCCATCCTTTGGCCACAGGGTCCAATTGTTTCGATAGGTAGGCTACAGGTCGCTCCCAATTTCCCAATTTCTGAGTCAACATGCCTAGGGCATTTCCCTGTGCTTCATGTACAAACAAGTGGAAAGGTTTGTGGACATCTGGTAGTCCAAGTGCTGGTGATGACATCAATTCTTCTTTTAACTTCTGGAAGGCTGTATCCTGCTCAAGTCCCCACTCCAGTGGTGACTTCTCTTCTCCTTTTGTGGCTTCATACAGTGGTTTGGCAATTTGGGCAAATTTGGGTATCCAGATTCGGCAATATCCTGCTGCTCCCAGAAAGGCTCTGACTTGCTTTCTGGTTGTTGGAGTTGGAATTCTGCATACGGCTTCCTTTCTTTCTCTGCCTAATCTTCTGCTTCCTTGGGTAATACGAAAACCCAAGTATTTCACTTCTTTTTGACATAGCTGTGCTTTGGCTCTGGAAACTTTGTATCCAGCTTCATCTAGTAACTGCAAGAGATCTTTGGTGACTAATATACATTCTCTTTCTGATACGGCAGCTATCAACAGATCATCCACGTACTGGAGAAGCACTCTCTTCCCCGGGGCTACTGGATAGCTTGAAAGGTCTTGATTTAGTGCAGCACTAAAAATGGTAGGTGAATTCTTGAATCCTTGGGGTAATCTTGTCCAGGTGAGTTGGCCCCCTCTTCCAGAGATGGGGTCCTGCCATTCGAATGCAAACAATATTTGGCTTACAGGGGCTAATCTTATGCAAAAGAATGCATCTTTCAAATCCAGTACAGTGAAATGGGTAGCTTCAGCAGGTATCAGTCCTAGAAGAGTGTAAGGGTTGGGTACAACTGGATGTATAGTTTCAACTGCATCATTTACTCTTCTCAAATCTTGCACTGGGCGATAATCATCTGTCCCAGGTTTCTTTACTGGCAAAAGTGGGGTGTTCCATGGGGATTGACATACTTTTAGTAGGCCATACTCGAGCAATCTCTGTAGGTGGCGATGGATGCCTTTAATTGCGGCTCTTGGGAGAGGGTACTGTTTGACGTGCACTGGTGTAGCACTAGGCTTGAGGGTTACAATCACTGGAGCTATATGTTTGGCTAGGCCTGGGGGACTGCCTTCTGCCCATACTCCAGGTGGTGCATGAATGTTCTTTAAGGTTTGTTCAAAATAGGTGTCTTGGATAGAATCATCAATGTAGTATCTCCATTCTTCTTCTCGGGGAACTGTCAGCAGCATTACTCCTGCTGGTTTGGCTTGGGAATTTACTGTCATTTGCATTTCTCCTTGCTCAGAGAAAGATATTTGTGCTTGAAGCTTGGCTAGCATATCTCGTCCCAGTAGTGGTACTGGACATTCGGGCATGTAAAGGAATTGATGAGTTACTTGCTGTCCTCCTAGACTGCATATTCGGTTTTGAAGAAAAGACTTTGTGGCTTTGGCACCAGTTGCTCCTATAATGGTGACTGCTTTTTTAGTGAATGGGGCTATCTTTTTGTCTATTACTGAATGCTCTGCTCCAGTATCAACCATAAAGTTCATAATTTGGTCTCCTATTTGTATTCCGACCATAGGCTCCTGGAGACCTAAAGCAAACTTGGAGCCCGGTCTGTCCTAATCCACGTCATCCTCATCATGGGCTTGTGTGGCCAATGCTTGAATGGCTCCTCCTCCTCTCTCTCGCTGGAATTGTTCTCGATTGGCTCCTCCTCGGCCTCGGGGACGGCCTCGTCTTTCTTCTCGCCACTGATGATCGTTGTCGTCATCTTGCTGGGCGTCTTCGAGTTGCGGGCACGTATCTCTCCAATGTCCTTCCTCTCTGCAATAGGCGCATTGGTTCACGCCTAGTCTCTGGGTCCGGCCTCCGCCTTGACCCCGCCCTCTTCCTCTGCTCCTTCGACTAGGGACACCTCCCCTTTTCTTTTCAACTATGGCCGCAGCCAAAAAATCAGCTTTCTTCTTCATCTTTCTATCACATTCTCTCTGTCTTTCAGTATCACGATTCACATACACTTTATGAGCGACTTCCAATAACTGTGTTGCATTCATGCCCGCAAACCCTTCTAATCTCTGTAATTTACGTCTAATGTCTGGTTGAGACTGGTTTACAAAAGCAGAATTTACCATGCATAAACTTCCTGGTGCCTCGGGATCATAGGGAGTATACATTCTGTAGGCTTCAGTTAATCTTTCATAATAATCTGCTGGGCTCTCATCTATCCCTTGGATAACTCCTGTGACTTTGGAAAGGTTCATAGCTTTTTGGCCCCCCCTTCTCAGGCCTTGTAAAAAACCTTGGCGAAAGCGGGCTAGGGCTGTGGATCCTTCATCTGTATTTGGATCCCATTGGGGGTCTTCATTCGGGAATTCTCTCTGAGCTGCTTCTCTACGATCTATTATATTCTGCCCCTGCGCCGGAGCTGCAGGGTTTTCTGCCATCCATTCAATAGCTGCTTTTCTAATTCTCGCTCGTTCTTCTGTAGTGAATAGGGTGGTCAGGAGCTGACGGCAATCTGGCCAAGTGGGTTGGTGAGTTTCCATAATACTAGTTACTAATTCTGTCAGCTCCTGGGGCTTACTAGTATAGGAGGCATAATGCGACCTCCAATTTAATAAATCAGTTGTAGAGAAAGGAATATACACATAAGTTAAGGGTCCCGCTACCACTTCATCATTATCATTCTTTACGGGCACTCCCGGGACTTGCCTTAAGGGAAACAGTTCGGCTGTCCCAGGCGTTGTTTGGGATCTAAGGGTTATTGTCGTTGCCTTTGCAGGAGTCGCTTTCTTTTTCTCAACTGGTTTTGCTTTGGGTTTTTCTTTCACTGGCTTGCTAGTGCTAGCGCTGGCTTTCTCAATTATTTGTTCACTGTCCTCCTCCTCTTCTGGGGAATTTTCTCTTTCTCCTTCTTCTATCTCCGCTTCTGACTCACTTTTTACGTCCTCCACTTCTCTTTCCACTAATTCTTCCTCTTTCTCTCTTCCAGGAGGGGGATCAGGGGTTGGGTCCCGCCTCGGCTCTGGCCGTCTCTGGGGTTCTGGGGCAGGACGACGCCGGGCTACTCTTACTGGACCTGGGGTTCGGGGCTGCCTGAGGACTACTTCTGGGGAATCAGGATCTGCCAGGATGGGTTTCTTCGTGGCTTTCTTATCCTGCTCTTTCATTCTAGGCTGTTCCGTTTTCTGTCTAGAATCTGTTTTAGCTAACATTATTCTGCACTGTTCCTCATAACAGCGCTGCGCCCAGGAGGGCGGATCTTCACAAATACTTAACCAGGAATCTATATAGGGGTACTGATCGGGGTGCGCTACCCGCACTCTACGGTGTATTGACTGGATAATCTCTACAGTGAACGTTCCCTCTCGGGGCCAGATGGGGTCTAGATCGGGCCACTCCCTAGTACACAAAATCTGCAAACGGGCTGCTGTCATTTTAATACCATAATCTCCTGAATATCCCTCTTTAAAATGTGCGATCATACATTCTAATGGAGTGTTTCTAGTAGACTCCGCCCCTCCCATTTCGATGTGTGCGCGCAACAACAGACAGAAGGGAAAAGGAGGGCGGACCGTGGGTAAGGGGTCCTCACGGCCCTGGAAACGTATAGGGAATACAAATAACAAGACAAGACGACAATCGCTTCCCCCTTTTCGCGACCTGAACGCGGTCGCCCGGTCAGGAAATGCGCTAATCAGGGGTCCGCCTTCACTTGGTCCGTGCTGCCAGACCTCTCATTCACACTTCGTTCACACAATCATGCTAGCAACGTATCCCAGAATGCATTCGTTTCTATCTGTTCTGACTAGTCTTTTCCCAATTACAAAAAGGATGAGGGTTTCACCCAGCGAATTCCCATGCCAGGCTACTCGGCTCTTCCTTGAGAGTTGATCATGCTCTCTTACCAATTCCCAATATCTCGAGATTACAAATTCCAAAGTTCCAATGGCAGTACTGCTCTTTCTATTTCTGTCTAGATCCAAAATCAAAACTATACTCACCGGATCCGGTCCTCAAACTTCCCAAGCAGGCGCATGAGTTGGACCTCGGACTCCCCTCACTCGGGTTCGAGGCGTTGGCTCCAACCGGGCCCGGCACCCGCCGAGGTCCGACCAGCTCCCTCCGATACAAGGGACCGGTGGCGCCAGGGAGCGGCCCTCGTCGGAAGGGCGCGATCCCGGCAGGACCAAGCCTATAGAGGCGGAAAGTCGTGGTATATTGCCCTATATACACTTTGATTCCACAACTTCCCGGCCAACGCACCAAGGAATATGTAGCAGCAAAGCGCAGACAAACCAATGATACCAGGAGTCTGTTCAGAAGGTCCAAATCATTTATTTGTGCACAAGTCTCAAGCAAGTCAATTTCAAAATGGCTGAGCAAAGTTTTCAAGCATTACAACAACTTTTATAGACTTCTGTTCCATTCTAGGTATAGAAAAACATTTCATTGGTCCCGGTAACCTCCCGTACCTCCCGTACCTCTTCTATTGGTCCCGGTACTGATAAGTTTCTCCAATTATGTCCCTTCTGTGGGCATGACACCTGCCTGCCCCCCTTCTAGTCCCAATTACAATGGTCAGTTCATCAACTTGTTACTTTCACACTCTCAAGGTTATGGGACCAATTTGTGCGTGCAGAAGAGCAAGGTTCTGTAACTCATCTGTCAGCACTCCTCATTATTTCTCTGCAAATGTACTTTTTCTTATCAGTAACTTTTAAACATGTCTTTTCTGTATTTTTCCATTTCTTAATTCTGCAGTTCTGCTTACCTAAGCTAATTCAATATTTCTACTGAGTTCTTTCTTACAATAGCAGCATATTGGGGGATGTGCAATCCTATATGCCTCTCCACAGGCCTCATTTACAGGTCAAGCTAGCCATGCTGGCCTGCCTATGTCAGACACCGTGGGTCACAGGCCTACACCTGCCACACCGGTAACCTCCCGTACCTCCCGTACCTCTTCTATTGGTCCCGGTACTGATATGATTATCCAATTATGTTCTTTCAGTGGGCTCAGCACCTGCTTACCCCCCTTCTAGTCCCAATTACAATGGTCAGTTCACTAACTTGTTACTTTCCTACTTTCAAGGCTATTGGGCTAGTTAATACGTGCAGGGAAGCAGGGCTCTATAACTCTCTGTCAGCAGTTTTAAACATGAATTTCTGTATTTTTCCATCTGTTCTGCTTGTCTAAGCTAATTCAATACTTTTACTGAGTTCTAGTTCTATAGCAACATATTGGGGGATGTGCAATTCCTATGGGCCTCTTCACAAGCTTCATTTACAGGTCAAGCTAGTTAGGCTTGCTTATGTCAGACACTGTGGATCACAGGCCTACACCTGCCACAGGCGAAGGCCTATGATCCATGCTAATTGAACTAAACAGACAGGCCTAAGCAGCTTGACCTGTAAATGAAGCCTGTAGTTAGGCCCAGAGGAATGAAAACCCCCCTGAATGATGACACCGTAGAATTGAAACTTAACTGAACACAATTTAGTATAGCTAAGCAGAATCGAAACTTAGAAAATATAGAAAAACAAGTCTAATTGGTACTGATAAGAGAGCACAGCTTCTATGGAATTAATTAACTCTGCAGAAAGCAAGGTTATAGTGCCCTGCTCTCACTCATATTCTAGCAAGCCAGTGACCTTGGAGGAGAGAAGTATCGAAAGTCTAAGAACTGTCCATTGTAATGAGGACTGAAAGGGGGGCAACCAGGTGCTGAGCCCAGATCAAGGTCCTCATTGGATAGCTACGTAGTGGTACCGGGACCAATAGATGGGTGAGAGGGGTTACTGGGACCAATGAAAAGTTTGCCTATGTCTAGAATGGAGAAGAACAGTATAAAAGTTGTTGTTTTGCTAGAAACCATTGCTCAGCCATTTTGAATTTGATTCTGCTTGAGTCTTGTGCACAAATAAATGATTTGGACCTTCTGAACTGACTCCTGGTATTATTGGGTTGTTTGCGCTCTGCTGCTACATATTCTTGGTGCGTTGGCCGGGAACGTGTGGTGAGTAGAGGGTATACGAGCTGATATACCATGACTTTCCGCCTGTACAGGTTTGGTCCTGCTGGGATCGTGCCCTCCCGACGTGGGCTAGCTCCCAGGTGCCACCGGTCCCTTGCATCGGAGGGAGCTGGCCAAGCCTCGGAGGGTGCCAGACCCGGTTGGAACCAACACCTCGAACCCGAGTGAGGGGAGTCCGAGGTCCAACTCATGCGCTTGCTTGGGAACTTTGAGGACCGGATTCGGTGAGTAGAGTTTTGATTTTAGCATGTGTCTAGACAGATAAGAAAGAGCAGTACTGCCACTTGAATCTTGCATGAACTTGGCATGAACTTAGCACTAGCACTCGCATGAAAGAGAGCTTGATCAACTCTCCAAGACGGACCGACTACCCCTGCGTAAGTAAAGGAGGGCGAAACTCCGGTCTTCTAGCATTTGGAACTTGCAAAAGACTAGTCAGAATAGATAGAAATGAATGCATTCTGGGATACGTTGCTAGCATGTGTGTCGTTTGTCTATGTGTCTTTGTTTAATGTAAGATTATATTCTGTTGGGTAATGTATGATAATTTACCGCTTGACTCACTGAAAAATCAAGAACATGTCTCACTTAGTCAGAGCTTTTCCTACAGAACAGTGTGAGGCTGACAAGGGGCGTGTCTGTGCAGAGGTGCCTTTTTAACCCTATGAAGGCATGATTTCAACGTTCTCTGCTGGGCTAATTAGAGCTTATTTTAGGGCAATTATTCACTGTGTTTTAATGGTGATGTTCCTTCTACTACGGAGCTTACTAGGACCGCCCTTATGGGAGATGATCAGGCTCCCTTGTCTCGCCCACACTCATGCGAGATTTCCCAGTTAGTCTATACCAAATATACCAAATCAGTCCTGTGCACGCAAGACGTTGTCCCAGGCTGTTCTTTCTGACTATCGAATCACAAAAATGTCTACTCACCGGATCCGGTCCCCGATACCACACCAGCTTCTGAGTTGGAACCTGGACTCCCCCGGGTCGGAGGTGTTGGCCAGCTGGACCCGATGGCCCACCGAGGCAGGCGGAACCCTCTCCGGCACAAAGGGGCCGCTGGCGCCTGAAGTTTCCCCCGCGGTCGGACAGACACGGTTCCAACCGGGCCAAACCTCAAGGCGAATTGCATGGATTATTCACTTGAATACCATTTACCACTCGCACTTCCCGGCCAACGCACCAAGAATATGCTGTAGCAAAGTGCAATCAATGAATAAGTCCAGGAGTCAATTGACAGGGTTCAAGCCAGTTTATTGTGCACAGGCCCAGTCAGTCAAAGCTTCAAAAGGAACTGAGCAAAAGTTTATACAGAGACATAACCATTTATACCTCTTTTTCAGTTTGATACATGAGAACTTTCTATTGGTTCCAACTCGATACATGCAAACTTCTCATTGGATTTACATTCCCTTCATTTGTCCAATTAGAAATCCCTCCGGAGCCTAGCAACCGGCCCCCTCCCTTAGGATTGTTCTAACAATGGTACAGTTCTTGATTTCATTACTTCTCTACTGCAAGGTTATCCCTAGCTCCAGGAATGCATATATTGAAACATTTCTGTTCTTTCACATACAAGAGAATAATGGAAGACTTATGAATTCATAAAAACTTCTTATTAAGCAGTTTAAAACAGTTTTCCCATTTTCCACAGATTTTTGGTTCTTTTCTAGCTATAATGAGAGTTAGGATCCAGGCCTAACTTACAGGCCTTTCATAGTAGCAGGCCATGCTAGGCCATAGCCTACCACAATCCGAGATTCTGGGAATATCCCGAAGATGCCTCCACCACACTCCCTTCATAGCTTGGCTGTCCTTGCACGAGGACATTTCTGGAACTGGCTTCTAAAATGTCTCTGGAGACATTTATTTATTTATACATTTCTTCTATACCGCCCCTTCCAGAGATCAAGGGCGGTTTACAGTTAACAATTGATCAACTTTTACATGGAACAGTGGTATTAACTACTTACAAGGAACATATTGAACAAAGAAACTTGTGTGTCAACTTTCTATTTACATATATACAGGAGTCAGCTTATTCTTATCTTACTTCCTTCTTTAGATGGGTGGGGCAAGGCTCTGGGGCTGTTTAGGTAGGGGAGGGAGGGGGGAGGTAAGTGGGTTGGTTCTGCATTTGTTGGGTGGATGTTTGTGGGAGGAGGGGGGTTTCAGTTCGGTTTTCAAAGTGTTCAGTGAAAAGGAGAGTTTTGAGTCCTTTTCTGAATAGTTGGAGATCTTTTGTCATACGGAGTGTTAGTGGAAGTTCATTCCAGAGTGTGGGGGCAGCAAATGAAAAGGCTCTGGAACTTGTGGTTTTCTTTGTCCTGCAGATGGTTTTGGGTATGACGAGTGACTTGCATTTTCTCTGCGTGATCTGGATTCTGGTGGGGAGTGTAGGAAGGTGGTTAGGAGAGAAGGGGAGATATCATTGAGCAGTTTAAATTTTGTAAGGAGTATTTTGTATTTTATCCGACTGTTTATTGGGAGCCAGTGTAGTTCATGTAGAATTGGGGTTACATGATCAGCTAGGTGGACTTTAGCAACCACCCTGGCAGTGACGTTCTGGGCTCTTTGTAGTATATTTGTGTTTTTAAGTAGTAGGCCGTTCAGTAGACTATTACAATAGTCGAAGTGGGGGGTAATTAGTGAGTTGACTACAGACTTGAAATCATGGGTATCGAGGAGGGGTCTTAGGTGCTGTACTGTTTTTAGTTTAAAGAATATAATTTTTACTGTTTGCTTTATGTGGGGGAGCATACTAAGGGTGTGATCTAGTATTACCCCTAGGTATTTTACCTCTTGTTTAACAGGGATAGCTGGGTTGTTGATTATGATGGATTTTGGGTGAATTGCATCGTGGTTTTTTGATACGAACATAGCTTCCGTTTTCTTGAGGTTAATGCTGAGGTAGTTGGTCTTTAGCCAAGATTCGGCTTCTCTGATGCATTCGGATAGATTTTGGTATGAGGGGTTGTTATTGTTTATGGGGATAGAGAGCATGATATTGTCGGCATAAATGTAATGGCTGATTTTGAATTTTCTGAATATATTTGTGATGGGCTGTAGGTATAGGTTAAAAAGAAGGGCTGAGAGTGCCGAGCCTTGTGGAATGCCCTGTCCTTGGGGGAATGTTTCTGAGGTGTCTTGTCCTAGCTGGACGCGTAGCATATGGTGTGATATATATGACATGAACCATTTAAGAACTGTGCCTCCTATTCCCATTTTTGCCAGTTTTTTGATTAATGTGTTATGGTTGATGTTATTGAATGCGGAGGCTAGATCTATGAAAAGGAGGATGAATCCTGGTTTATTGTCATTTGTACCTCTAATGAGGTTGTCAATCAGTGTTATTAACAAGGTTTCAACTCCGTGGAAGGGGCGGAACCCGAATTGGTGGGAGTCTAGAGGGGCATGGATGTCAATATAGTCTTGCAATTGGAGTTGGATGATTTTTTCTATTAGTTTGGCTATGGGCCTGTATGAGCTTGGGTCTTTTGGATCTAGTGTATTATTTTTTAGGATTGGGCGGATAGAAGTGAGTTTGAGGGCATCTGGCATGATGCCTTGTGAGAGTGATTGGTTAACTATGGGGTATGTTTACTAAATTGCGGTAACGTTACAGACCACGTTAGGTAATGTTAACAATCGGTAGGTAATGTTAACGCACGTTAACATTACCTAACGATCGTTAACGTTCCCGGCCGCGGTAAACACCGCAGAGGGTGGAGAGAGGGCGGAGAGAAGGGGTCATTGGGCGGGGAGTGGGTGGGGAGAGGCTCTCTGCACACTAATGCGCTGACCTGAAGGGCTGAATCCTACCGTGAATGAAAACTTGCCGTTAGATGCACATTTGCAGGAGAGAGAAACCATTTCAGTGTCAGCAATGTACAGCATAGACAGGGAGCCCAAGAAACGTGATAGTAGTGCTCCATTTCCAGCAACAGCATAGTGCCCAAGTATGAAAGGCCACTATGGCGATGGTGCAAGTGGGGCATAGGGCTGCAGGTGGGACATGTAGCGGGGGCAGCTGGGGCACAGGGTGGACTAGGCAGGCACCTAGGTGGCACATAGGAACATAGAAACCGGAAATCAGCATGAGAGCAGCTGACAAAGGCCAAACACAATCCACCTACATCTACTTGGTCCACCCGAACTAATAGTTGCCAGGGCACAGACCTAACATCCCCCCAGACAACCCTCCCCCAAGCGGAAGGGACATACTATTGATAGGCGGTGATGGGGGGGATGTGAGGATGCTCATGTATACCCCCTGCCCAAGACCCCACTCCATAGGCGACCACCTACCCACACAGTGGATGGCCTGGGACTGCGCACTACCAGCACCGACAGCATATGGTCATGTCAGCATGCAGGGGGGGTGCCCGTGCTGGGGGGGGGCAGTGGCACCTGCCTGCAGTGGACCTAGGCCATGCCCTGCACCAGTACGTGGTGTGCAGTGCAACATAAAAGGTCTGGCTGAGGGAAAGTATAGGTAGCCCTGGGACTACCATGCATCTGTGGCAACAGTGTAGTGCAGTACACCCAGCCAGTGTGTCCTAAAGCAGAGGGTCACAGGTTCAAGTCCCAGCTGTGGTTCTTGCAGAGCATGTCCCTATATTTTACCCTACAATGCAGATACAACAGCAACATGTGAAAAGCCCAAAGCAGCGGCAAACAGGGGTACAAACACCCATTCACAGAGGCTCCACAATCCAAAGATGCATGGAGAGTCAGGCTGTTGGCCCCAGCATTGAGCTGCAGTTATCACCAGAGCACTACTACTACCTCCTGCATAGTTTAGCAATGTAAGCAGTGTGATCAGGACCAGTGTGGTGGGCAGGGATGCCAACCACCCCTATCTTTGCACAATGCTGCAATAGGAGTGTGTGTGTGTGTGTGTGTGTGTGTGTGTGTGTGTGTGTGTGTGTGTCTATCCATTGCTCTGTGGCTGCCCATCCCTCTCTGGGCCCAAAATGTCACACTGTTACCAGCGTTAGCCTGAATATGTGCATAAGGAGGAGCAAGGTGTTGTGGGTATGCCCTGGACAGGGCAGATTGGCCAGAATGAATCTTCACAGGGTGTGGGGCAATGGTTGGGACACTGTAGTGCCCGACCACCGCCTGCATGGACAGGGTGGTCACAGCATGTCATGCTGGGAGGGCACTCACTCTAACCGAGCAGTGACCATGGCATGTCTAGGTTCCCACATAGCGCTTTACACTATTTGCCTCCAGTGATACTTTTGGGATCCCAGTGCTAGGGCCCCAACCACTGAGATGCCTGATGGTGCACGTAGTTTCTCTGTGAGCATGCACTATGGACTGGCTAGTGGACTTCTGCAGTTAGACTGTGCATGGTTGGAGCACCTATAAGGTGCAGTCTGACTGTGCTGTCTGCTGGTGACTGGCAGACAGTGGTGTGAGCAGTTGGGGTTTTCCAGACCTAACCCCAACATTGCTGCTGGTCTGCCACTGTCCTTGTCACAGGTATACCTCTGGCCTACCAACCCTGGAGGGCTGTCTTATATGAGCAAGATGGAGGTTGCTTCACTGGGGCTGGGGCACCTGTCCCTTACCTACAAAAAGGGGTGATGCGGGCATTTGGGGTAGGTAGTGTATACCACTTTGACCTTATAAAGGCACTGCTACACCAACCTCATGCAGGTCTAGAAACCCTCTGCCCTGATAACAGGTGTCCATGTCAGCCAGACCCTAACACAGGGCAGACACTAATCTGGGTGGTGTCTGGTCTCAGAGAACCACATGTGACTGCAGGATACAGATGGACACCAAGTTACCTTCAGCTGCACTGCAAGGAACACCTGTCACACACTGATAGTGATGGAGATGTACAGCAGGACCTATCTCTAGCACCACATGTACTGCGGACCTAGTGCTGGGCACCCATACTATCCCTCGTGGTGAACACAGAACCTGCACACTGGCATGGTCTGTAGCTACACTGTGCCAGTATCACGCACTGTCAGTTCGTCTTTCCAAGCTGAAGTACCCCAGAGGTGCAGACCCCATTTGGTGATCAGCTGTAGACAGCTATTCAGCATGTGCATTGCATCATGGGTACTGGTGGGGTTACCGTATCCTGGCACTCAGAGCAGACAGTTTGTGTGGTGACCTGCAGTCCTTCTGTACCCAGCCATTGCTGTGATATACACCACAGAGGTATAGCCCACTGGTTAATACAATGCCGTTCATGGGTTCAATTCCTCATTGTTCCCTCCTCTCATGCCTGTCTTATTCAAATAGTGTGCATGCCTGTAACAGTCATATTTTTTCAGATCTGTGCTGCCAGCCCATAATACCATCGCCACAATTGCCAACATTCCTTCGGTCCATCTATCTGCGTCTGTCAGCTGTGTAGAGTCCTGTCTGCTTCTGCAGGCTGCCACCCCATGTCCTGCACTGCTACCCTTTCCTGCATTGCGCCTCATCGTGCTTGGCTGACCTGTGCCTGATCTGCATGGCACCACCACTCCTCTGTCCACCCATCATTGTAACTATCCTGCCACCTCCGCCTCCACAGGGGACACGTATTCCCATCGTCTGCCACCAACTGTCTTTCCAGTACTTTACATTGCCAGCACCCTGTGCTGTGGTACAGTAGCCATCACCATGTTTGTCATCAGTACTGGCAGCCACATGGGATGCCCGCAGATATGGCGGATCCAGCGGATCCCAGCTCTCCCTCCTTCACTCACCTGTTCATTGCCTTTCCTGAGTGCTCTATCTAGTGTTAGGTATACATCTGTCTCTGTTCCTCACAGGTCATGCATGTCATCCTACGGCACCTTGCAGCCCTTAGGGCACACTAACCTAGGGCACCTTAACCTTGTAAGGCCACCTTAACCTATGGTTCCATAGCCCAAGGTGCCTTCTACAGTGCCTTGTCCAGGGGTGCCTAATACGGCGCTTAGCCTAAGGAGCCCTATAGGGCGCCTTATGCGGCACCTCACAAGGCACCTTATAATGCACCTTACAAGGCGCCTTACAGGGTGCCTTACAAGGCACCTTACAGGGTGACTTACAGGGTGCCTTACAAGGCACCTTGTAATGCGCGTTAGTCTAAGGTGCCTTGTAATGCATGTTAGTCTAAGGTGCCTTGTAACGCGCGTTAGTCTAAGGCGCCTTGTAACATGCGTTAGCTGATACGGCTTGCTGTAATGATGCACCACCCATGCCTTTATATGGGCATCTGTACCTTTACCGCGGAACCTAACGCGAGTGACATTACTGCAGTTTAGTAAACATACCCCTATGTGTAGGATGTTTGTAGCGAGTTCAGCTTTGGTGGCCTTGATTCATGATACTGGGCATGGGTCAAGTGGGGAGGTTGTGGTGTTGATCATTGTTATGATGTTAAGGAGGTGCTTTTGATCGACTACGTGAAAGTTTTCCCATTTGATGGGTTTTTTTTTAATCTATATGTAATGCAGTGACAGAGTTGGAGGACTTGTTTTTCAGTTTCTCTGCAAAATCCTATACAAGGCCCTCGTACTAACTTTCAAGGCGTCAAAAATCAGCCCCACACACCGCTCACTAAGCTCATCCAACTTATGCCACCCAACAGAAGCAGAAGGTCATCATGTCTGAATAAACTAGAAGTCCCTAAAATGCTAACGAGGTGCTCAAAGACAACAGCCAATAGAGCCTTCTCCCTATTTGCACCAAGAACTTGGAATGCCCTCCCCCCAGAAATTCGATCCATTGCAAATTTAATATCATTCAGAAAGGCTATCAAGCATCATTTGTTCCTAAAACACTACCCCAATTCCAATCCTCCTAATCAATCTCAACATACTATACCTCCTCACCATAACTCACACTTAACCCAATCCCGTTTAGAAAATGGTTAGCTTGACCTTCCTCCTGTTTACATATCTGATTTGCACATTGCAATGCCTAACCATGTCCCTCATATAATGTTACGCCTTATGACTCAATGTACATAGTTTGTTCCCCTGTTCATCCAAGTTTATATACCCTGTTGACTGTAAACTCAATGTAACATATTGCATTGTTGTATGTTCTGTTCAAATGTAAACCACATTGATTATAATAACGCGGTATATAAGAAACGCAAATAAATAAATAAATAAAATGTGTAGCTAAGGTTTGTACATCTATTATAGCGTGCTCTGGTTCAGGCTTTTGTGTTTTTGTTAGTGATCTTTCAATTGCGAATAATTCTCTGGGTCGGTTAATGGCCATGTTATTATTTTTGTGTGATATTCTTGTTTTGATTTGTTGATTGCATCTTTCAATGTGTTGAGTAGGCTGATGTATTGGGATTTGTTTTCAGTCGATTTAGCTGTTCTCCATCTTTTTTCTTGTTTTCTCAGTTGCTTTTTTAGGTTGGCAAGCTCATACGTAAACCATTTTTCTGATCTTTTTTGGGGGGTTTGGGTGCATCTTGTATGGGGGCGGCTGCTTTTTGAATGGTTAGGTTCCATTGGTTTAAGGATATATTGATGTTTGACATGTTTGTTGTTAGCTTGAGTATTACCTTGTCTAAGAAGGTATCTTTATTGAAGTGGGTAAAGCGTTTTGGTGGTAATGCGTTAGGTGTATTGTTATTGAGTGCTTGTATGTGGAGATAGAAGGTTATTAAGTGATGGTCGGACCAGGGTACATCAGTTATGGCTGGAGGGGTGAGGAGTTGGTGTCTGTTGAAAGGTGTGGGGAAGAAAACTAGATCTAGGGTGTTTCCCTTTATGTGAGTGGGGGCATGTATGATCTGTTTGTATCCCATTTCTGTCATCGAGTCCATGAAGTTTATTGTGTGGGAGTAGTTGAGTTCTCCAGGACCAAGCAGGAAGTCAGTCCTCACATATGGGTGACGTCGGCGCCAATGGAGCCCCCGTGTGGAGCATTTCCCCAGCTTTCAAGGAAAGCCTTTGGGAATGCAGCACGCATGCATGGTCCCCTTCCCGCCCAAGGGTGCCATCTTGCTCAGTCTTTCTTCTTCCGCGGAGCCCAATGGACGTGAGTTCGTGTCACCCGGGAAAAGTTGATTTTTTTTCTGCGATTTTCACTTTGTTTTATCCGGTTCGACACCGGTTCCCCTTCCCGCCTGGGCTCGGTACACCGGTATCGAGTCCGGAGTTTTGATTTTCGGTTTTTGTCCTTCGTGACTAGCATTCGCGCTCTTTTTGTGTTTTCACTGGCAACCCGGTCTTTTGACCTTGCAGGGGCCCTTTTTCCAGCCAGCAGGTTCAAAAAGTGTGATCGGAGCAAGAAACTTATGTCTCTCACCGACACACATGACTGCTGCCTCCGTTACCTCGGGCCCGACCATGACCCGCTGGCCTGCGGCCCATGCGTAAAGATGTCATCGAAGGTGCTGCAGAGCCGTCAGCATCAACGTGAGAGAATTATCTCTGACTCCACGTCCGGCCAGGTCCGGACTTCGTCAGAGGCCTCAACATCTCAGGAGTCTGACCCCGAGCGCCGTCGGGGTTCCTCTGAGAGGGAGTCTCCCACTCAGGAGCACAGACAGAAGAAGAAGCTCATGAGGGCGGCATCGGTTGAGGCTCCTGGTTCCTTGAGGGCCAGGTCACGTAGCCCTGACCGCCGCCCCGAGCTCTCGGAGTCGGAGAGGCCATCCAAGTTACCTCGTGTGGAGATGGAGTCCCCAAGTCATGTAAGTGCAGTTGTCCTCATGGACTGTCCTCCGGGGGAGCCGACGTCGGGCCCGACGCCGTCGGGGCCCGAGTCAGGGGCTGCTGAGTCTCCTGAGCTTGGACTCAGGTTGACGGCTTTAGAGAGTAACTTGGCTGCCTTCATGGAACAGCAGCAGGTGCTGATCACCGGTCTGACTGGTGCATCTGCCCCGACCACCGGGACCTCAACATCCAAGTCGACCCCGGAGACTGAGCCAATCCTTGAGTCAATGAAGTCTTGAGTCGATCCTCGGTCAAGGTCCCCCTCGACCTCCCGTGCAGGGCCGAGGTCGTCGACGCCGATACCCTCTGTGTCGGGGCAAGTGGCACCGAAGCCCACATGGCCGGAGCCGAGGAGGAGTCGGCATGGGAGACGGAGGATGAGGAGTCCCCAGACAACTTCCGGACCCGGTGTGTCCCTTCGGACTCACTGGAGTCCGAGCTTCGGAGACAGTCCCCCCGAGGATACCAGGTTCTCGGACTTCGTGAGGGACATGGTCAAAGCCTTGGCCTTCCCTGAGGATGCCGAGGAGGCGCCTCGAGCCGAGGAGCTTGATGCCCTTCAGTATGACTTTCCTCCGAAGGAATTCTTTTCTGTACTGGTTCCTCTGATGCTGGAACGGCTGCTCTTCAGTATGTGGGAGGCACTGGCCTCAACGCCGGTTCTTAGAAAATGGGTCGATTCCATTTATCGAGTCCGTAAGAGCCCTGGGTTCCAAAAGGCACAGCTACTGCACAACTCCATGGTTGTGGAATCAGCCATGCACCGCCTGAAGAGTCAGAAGATGCACTCCTCGGTGCCCCCCAGTCAGGAGGCCCGGAACCTAGATGCCCTCGATAGAAAGTGCTTCCAGGGCTCTATGCTATCTTGCCGTGTCCAGACCTACCAGCTGTACATGGGCATGTACCTACGAAACCTGGCAAAGGAGATTGCCGGGTTTTCAGCTGGCCTCTCCGAGGAACCTTTGCAGAGGTTCAAGGCTTTGTCAACAGGGATCCGAGAGTACTCGAAGTTTATCTCTCGAGCAGCCTATGATGGCTTTGAGGCTTCGGCCCGGGTAGCCGCAGCTGGCATCGGTACACGCCATCAGGCCTGGCTGCAGTCATCAGACCTGGAGTCATGGGTGCAGGACAAGTTGGTCGATGTCCCCTGCCAAGGTGAAAAACCTTTTCGGTAAGCCCATGTCTGAAAAGGCTACAGAAATCGAGACTGAGACTCTCACCAGGACAAGGTTGTCCAGGAAGACTTCTGCCCCTTCTCAGAAAAAGAAGGGCTCGGGAAAGAAGCCCTTTTTCCAGAGGAAGGGTGCTGACTACTAATCCTACCCTCAATATCAGGCCTCTCCAGCTCCCCAACAGGGCCAGCAGGCCAAGGGGCAGAGGCATAGGCCCCGTAGGGCCAGCTCCGGCTCCTGCGCAGCAGGGAGGGGGTTTTTGAATCCCACAGCATAGCCTCTTCTCCACAGCTGGCTCCACTCAGCACAGGAAGTCGGCTGACCCTGTACGCCTACAGGTGACCAGCCATCACAGGGGATACCTGGATCCTCAGCATAGTTCAAAAGGGCTACCTGCTCCACATCTACCAGCTACCCCCCACCTACTTTCCAGGGGAGCCTCCAAGACTCCCTCTGCACAGAAACCTCCTCCTTCAGGAGTTGGCAAGTCTTCTAAAGGAACAGGTGGTGGAACCGGTGCCTCACCACCTGGAAGGGCATGGCGTCTACTACAGGTACTTCCTGATACCAAAAAAGACAGGAGGCCTCCGGCCTATCCTAGACTTGTGAAACCTAAACAAGTTTCTGGAGTGGGAAAAGTTCAAGATGCTTACCCTTGGGATACTGCTGCCCTACCTCCAGCAAGGAGACTGGCTATGCTCCTTAGATCTAAAGGATGCTTATACTCACATCCTCATTCATCCAGACCACCGACAATATCTCAGATTTGTAGTGGGATGAAACCATTTTCAGTACAGAGTACTTCCCTTTGGCCTAACTTTCGCTCCCAGGGTTTTCACCAAATGCCTGGCGGTGGTGGCGGCCTATCTCAGGAATCGGGGAATTTTTGTCTTCCCATACCTGGACGACTGGCTCATCAGGGGCCAGTCTCTCCAGGAGGCCAGACAAGCCACTCTTCGCACTGTCTCTCTTCTTCAGCATCTGGGTTTTGTCATAAATTACGCAAAGTCCACTTTGCTCCCCTCACAGAACCTAGAGTTTATAGGGGCAAGATTAGACACTCTGCAAGCAAGAGCTTACTTGCCCGAGGACAGGGCCCACAGATTGATGGACCTGGCCAACCAGTTGCACAGCAATTCTCAGGTCTCTGCCAGGCACTTCCTGCAGCTCCTGGGCCACATGGCATCCACGGTACATGTGACTCCAAATGCCCGTCTGCACATGCGGGTTGCTCAGTGGTGCCTCAGAGCTCAGTGGACGCAGGCCACAGGCGACCTCCGAGACAGAGTAAAGGTGTCCAAACCACTTTTGGACTCATTGCAGTGGTGGCTACATCTCCCAAACCTTCTCAGGAGGGTACCTTTTCAGGCCCAAGCACACACAAGGGTGCTAACGACCGATGCTTCCTTAAAGGGCTGGGGTGCACATTGCCAGGGCACATGCACTCAAGACCTCTGGTCTCCTCGGGAAGCCACACAGCAGATCAATCTTTTGGAGCTGCGAGCAATCCGCTTGGCTCTACAAACTTTTTCTCATGCCCTCTCTCACCAGTCTGTCTTAGTTCAGACAGACAATCAGGTAGCAATGTTCTATGTGAACAAGCAAGGGGGCACAGGGTCCAGGCTCCTATGTCAGGAGGCGCAGGCCCTTTGCTCCTTTGCAGTCAAACAAGGCATGTTTCTCAAAGCAGTTTATCTGCCTGGTAAGGAGAACTTCTTGGCAGACAAGCTAAGCTGGATTTTCCAACCCCACAAATGGCAGTTGAATCCAGTGGTGGTCCAGCAGATCTTTTTAAGATGGGGATTTCCATCCATCGATCTCTTTGCAAGTCCACTAAACCGTCAGCTGCCCAGGTTTTGCTCCAGACAGCTGCATCCCCTGAGGATGGCAGCAGATGCTTTTCTGATCTCTTGGTCTACAGACCTCCTGTATGCGTTTCCTCCCACACCCCTGGTGGCCTGAACTCTGTTCAAGATTCTTCGGGACAAGGCCTCGGTGATTCTGGTAGCCCCAAGATGGCTGAGGCAACCGTGGTTTCCACTTCTGCTACAGTTAGGGGTGGAAACTCCTTTCCCTCTGGGGTTGCAACACTATCTCCTGTCTCAAGATCAGGGTTCCCTTCTGCACCTCAATCTAATGGCCTGGCTGCTGAAAGGATAGTGCTAGCTCCCTTGCTTCTACCTAAGGAGGTTGAAGAGGTGGTTTTGGCCTCTAGGAGGCAGTCCACCAGAAAGTCCTATCCCCTCAAGTGGCATAGGTTCATAATATGGTGTGCTCATCGCAATGAAGATCTTTTCTCCTGCCTTGTCCCAGTAGTACTGCAATATCTACTTCATCTGTCAGACCTAGGCCTTAAGTCTAACTCTGTTCGGGTCCACCTCAGTGCTCTATCAGCCCACCACTCACTGGTGGAGGGACAGTCTCTGTCAGGTCACCCCTTGGTGTCCCGCTTCCTCAGAGGTCTGCTTCTTCTCAAGCCTCCAGTTTGTCCACCGGCGACTGAGTGGGATTTGAACATGGTCTTGCAGCAACTGACTCGCCCACCGTTTGAGCCGATGGCCACCTGCCATTTGCACTTCCTTTCTTGGAAAGTGCTCTTCTTGATAGCTCTTACCTCGGCCAGGAATGTGAGTGAAATACAAGCTCTGGTTTCTGATAGACTGTACACACGGTTTTATAGGAACAGGGTGGTGCTACAGACCCATCCCAAGTTCCTCCCAAAAGTGGTCTCCTCTTTCCACCTCAATCAAGAGGTGGTTCTTCCGACCTTCTTTCCCAGGCTTCATTCCAGCCGGGCTGAGACAGTCTTGAATACCCTGGACTATAAGAGGGCGTTGTCCTTTTACATAGAACATACTCGGGAGCATCGAAGGGCTACTCAGCTCTTCGTCTCCTTTGACCCTAATAAGATGGGGTTACCTGTCTCCAAGCGTACATTGTCCAATTGGGTAGTAGATTGTATCACCTGGGCATACAAGGCAGCCGACCTCCCCTTGCAGGGTCGAGTCACGGCCCACCGTGTCAGGGTGAAAGCCGCGTCAATAGCTCATCTCCGCTCTGTTCTGTTGGCAGACATCTGCCGGGCCACTACTTGGTCTTCAAGCCAGACTTTTGCAGCCCACTACTGCCTCGAGAGAGAGTCCCAAAGTGACAGTGCTTTCGGACAGGCGGTACTCCGTAATCTCTTTGAGGTTTAGGCAACTCCTACCCTCCGGCCCTTGTTTTGGGCTACCGTACGGGGGCGTTCTCAGAGGATATTCTTATCACGGATGCTGAGGCTTTTGAGAGGGAGCCATTTTTTCAGCTTGGATTCCCGGTAGCCTAGAGCTGGGGAGTCCCATATGTGAGGGCTGACTTCCTGCTTGGTCCTGGAGAAAGAGTAGTTACTCACCTGTAACAGGTGTTCTCCAGGAGCAGCAGGAATCAGTCCTCATGACCCTCCCTCCTCCCCTGGAGTTGCAGTCATATACTTCATTTTGTTTTTGCTGTCTTTTAGCTATGTCATCAGACTGAGCAAGATGGCACCCTTGGGCAGGAAGGGGACCGCGCATGTGCACTGCATTCCCAAAGGCTTTCCTTGAAAGCTTGGGAAATGCTCCACACGGGGGCTCCATTGGCACCGACGTCACCCATATGTGAGGACTGATTCCTGCTGCTCCCGGAGAACACCTGTTACAGGTGAGTAACTACTCTGGATGGGAGGTTCAAATCACCCAGTATGATAAGTGGTTTACTCAGTGAAGCTGTGCATGCTAGTTCTAGAATTGGGGTGAGGTTATTTTGGTCTGCTCTAGGTGGTCTGTAGATGAAGTGAAGTGCAAAGGTCTTGTTCTCTATTTTAATGATGTCCATACCATCTATACTATTAATGTTTGATAGGGTATAATGGAGGATTTTTTTGATCATGATGAGGGCCCCTCCCCCTCTTTTGGAGTCCCGGTGGCAGCTGAATAAGTTGTAGTTTTGTGTTTGCAGTTGGTTTAGTAAGATTGTGTCAGTGGGTGCAAGCCATGTCTCTGTGATAAAGAGTAGGTCAGGTTTCTCATCTCTAATCATGTTGTTGATGATTGGTATTTTGTTTCTTATTGAGCATATGTTTAGGAGACATCTCTGTGATCTGGACATCTGCATGCCTGTTTGCAGACACCCAAAGCACAAATAGTACTTTTAAAATAACCCCCATTATGTGCAATTCATTTAGGTGTCATTGGCAAAAGTAGAGTAGAACTCATGGAGACCAATTCCAAAAATGTGCACGTCCAGGCAGCGGGCACATCCAAATGGAAGCGTGCAGAAATAGAACCCAATTCCACACATGCGGGGATAGACGCAGCCACGTGCAAAGAATCACCCACATAGCATGCTAGGTGCAGCCTGTACACAGTGCTATGTTATGCGAAGGTGGGTATATGCCGACAATGGCATTATACGTCCCCGCACTCACTGTATTCCAAAAAGATGTACATCTGTGACCCTTCCCGTCTCTGTGATATACCTGTGATCGGCCACACCCACCTTCAAAATGGGCAGCTGTGAAGCTGCTGTGGGCACCGAAAGAACTATTCTGAGGCTGAATAACAATGTAAGATGGTGAAACTCACAGGTGAATGCAAGTTAGACAATAGAAACCGGTCCGTGGCATGCCCAGACCACTACAAAGCACTCGCAGTGTACAGTACTGTAGCAGGAAAATGGAGAGAGAGTGAACCTATTGGCACAAGATGCAGTGCAGCAGTACAGACTTTGCAGTAGACGCCCTCCTGAGGTATGCACGTTGTGAATGGCTCAGGAATATGAGTGTACAATGCTAAGTAAGGACATGATTCCAGTCGAACATGGACCTACCGAAATACTTCCCTTGCACTACTAAAGGGTCTTAGGAATGTCAGCAGTCAGCAGTGCAAGCACCACACAGACATGCCCAGAGGTCACCATCGGTGCCCCCTTCAAATATGCACATTCATAGAGACCAATGTTGGTGCACCTGGGAACGGCATACTGCACTTTGCACCATTGCACACCCACTCTCTGAGGTCCCCTGACTAGTGACAGGGAAGTGTCTGGACAGGTAAGTGATTGTGGAACCATCCTGTGCACTCTTGCTTGTATGCATTGGCACCTGGTGAGGCTGCAGACAGCCCTATGGTCCAGGTACCTGCCCCCCCTGAATATATGGATGAGCAATCTAGACCCCCCCCCCCTGCCACATGCACACACATGCACTCTTACTTGCAGCCTCACAGAAACAGTCATCAGCCAAAAGAATGCCCAGCACTGAATGTCTTAGCTGATGGATAGGAAGCCATAACAATCAGTACTTCCAGCCCAGCATCATACCTGCTCACTACATTTCTATTTGGCTTCCTACAAACATGATAACTACAATGGTGGAACTCAATCTGCTACAGAGCTGTAGTAAGCCCACACAGCCCTTCCAGTATATCAGCCTCAAGGGTCAAATCCTGTATGCACATTGCACATCATAGGGCCTCATATGTAAACAACCGCAACAGTAACTTGTGTACAAGATAGTGTATTTGCCATAGGGCAACTGGCATAGACTTCCCCCATTATTGTGTTTTGATAGGTTTACAACTGACCTTCTCTGCATCCGGGGACTGTACACATTGAATAAGGCATATTGTAAAGGGCCGCTGTATGGAGCACAACACTCCATCTAGCAGGGTGCTGCACATAGCACTACATTTTCTCATGGAGTCCTAGGGCTCCATCACCAGTATCATTTCAAGGACGTGGGCATTGTTAGGGGACCCATATTTTGCCCCTTTAGCTCGCTCAGTAAATGCCAGCAAAGCTGGTATGCACACCTGTGCTCTTCCACATACATTTGTGGGGGTGTTATTTTTGTTACTGCGACTTCAAACTTCCCTCTCCTCTGCTTTCTGTTCAGGAACACTGCAATTTCCCAGCCTGCAGACAGAACAGTGCACAGCATAGGTTACACATCCATTCACCACTAGGGGCTGCATTGAGGTGCAGGGCAGAAATATTTCTAACTCCTCTATCTTTATTCCACCTTTCAACAGGTATAACCTGGATGTCTACGGGAGCTACTGTGGACATACATAGTTAGCGCCAGAATACGCTTTATATGTCACCGTGGATGGCCACGCTCCTGTTACGCCCCCTCCCGCCCACATTCTGGGATCTCTGTTTATGTGCTGTGTATGTGCAGGGCCACGGATATGCAGAATTTGGTTTTAGATGTTTTCATGAGATACATGTACATCCCGCATGTACAGGCGGCTTATTCGTGGTTCAGAATGACCCCCATAGTGAATTGATTTATGCAAATGAATGCGGTCTATATGTGTTTCTTTCAGTGTGAGTGTATCTTTAGCATAACTTACATGGCTAGACATTTCCATACAACATATGAAGGTGGCAGGCTTTGTGCATGTGCAGCCTAATAGTCTTCCTGCTTACTAGATGTATCCTTGTCCTCTGCTGTTGTGCTGTCTGTTTTTAATAGATTGTAAGCTCTGATGAGCAGGGACCATCTTTTTATATGTGCTTTTGCAGCGCTGCATATGCCTTGTAGTGCTATATAAATGATCAGTAGTGGTAGTAGTAAATGCCTCTAACTTGTTCAATTTACTGCCGCTAAGCTTCTATTTGGTTCCTGTCCTTCTGACCATCTTCCCCCACGTTGCTTATTTCTCTTTACCGGCTGCCAGTGTCCTTCTGCCTCCATTTCAAGATTCAGATTTTGGTTCAGTGTGCCCTATTATCCTCCTTTTCTCCCCTTTACTTGCCTCCCTAGTTGTACCTTATTCCCCTGTCCAATCTCTCCATTCTTCCCAGGCTCCGCAGCTGCCTGTCTCAGTGCAGCCATGCCTCCTCAGTTAAAAAGTGCATCCCTGAAGCTGCTCCTCACACTGACAGTGTGATGCCTATGCCAACCACCCATGAAAATGGATGATACAGATATGATGATGCAAAACAGACCATATAAGCTAGTCCCGGATGTGAGATTGACAGAAGTAGTTTATTACTTGATACATAAAAGAAAGGTGTCTCTTAAGTGGTCGAAATCCCCTGAAGAAGGCCCTAAGGCTGAAAAACACGTAGGGCAGACCTGGTGATACAGAATAAAGCTTTGATAACCACTTTGATTCAAGGATAAAGTGGGATATAAATCCTTTTAAATAAAATAAATAAATAAATAAATGCAGCTCCTGTCTTCCAGTGGAGTGGCTCTCCTGCTCTTTTTTGCTTCACCTAGCTGTCCCTGACAGATAATGTAGGCATTTTGCCATATATGCCCCAGTGGTGTGGCCTCATAGAAGTTATATTGTTAGCCTTAGGGAGAGGCACACAAGTGGTCACATCGACATGGTAGTTGAAGGGTGTTAGCCCACCTCTCAGTTATGTTCTCTGAATACACCATGGCCAACTTGGGGTTCAGCACCCTGGCTCTGCATGGAACCAGTGTTATGACATGAGATGGCTAACATGAAGGGTGGCTTTGTGGAAGGCTATACCTGTGATACATAAATATCTGAGAGCAGCTCTGACATGCCTTTGACATGATGAGATGGAAGAGGAAGAAGGTGTTCCCCCTAGAGATGCCACTAAGTGAGAGCTTATTCCACTGGGGGAATGTATTTATTTATTTATTTGCTTTTATATCCATGCTATTTTGAAATCAATGTGGTTTACATAGAACATGAACAATAGAACTGTTTTACATAGAACAGGTATTAAATTGAAACAAGTGAATAACATTGACAGGAGCATCAACTTGGGTAGGACAGAGGGAACTTGGATAGAATCGGGTGAATAAAATGACAAGTTGGTAAGTAGATCTTAATGGTTACATAGGGGAGGTTGAGCTGTGGGTTGACAGACATTGTACATGTCATATCTATGATATGTGGTCATAGAATAGCTGAAACAGGTGAATCTTTATGGCTTTTCTAAAGGATGACAGGCCAGAGATGGCTCATATTGAAACAGGGAGGACGTTCCACAGAATTGGTGCATATAAAGAAAAGGCACGGTGGCTTGGGTGCACATCCTTATTGATGAAGGGGTCATCAGCATGTTCGCCATGCTTGATCTTCTCATTTTGTTATTTGGGGTGCGTTGTATGAGTGCGGCAAGGGAGTCTGCAGGCAGGCATGTCATGTAGAATTGTGAACGTCATCAATAAGGCTTTGTAAATCAGACAGCTTGCTATTGGGAGCCAGTGTAACTACATTAAGATGGGCGTGACGTGATCAAATCTGGATGCTCCGTGCAGTGTTTGGGCAGCTGTGTTCATGGCCAATTGGAGTGGTTGGAGTGTGTGTTTTGGCGGGCAATGGAGAATAATACTGGCATAGTCCAGGTGCGGGCAGATGAGTGCCTGGAATACGGTGTGAAAGTCTGCGGGGTCCAGGAGCAGGTGTAGATGATGGAGGGTCCTTATTTTATGGTAAACTGCCTTGATGACATTTCGTATGTGCAGTTCCATACTCAGTTGTTGGTCTAAGATGACTCCAATGTAGCTCACCTCATGCTTCATCATCAGCTCTATGTCATTCACCCACAGAGAAGTTGGTAGGGTAAATGTTTGGTCTCTGGTTATAAATAAGACTTCCATCTTCTTAGTTGACTTTAAGGTTGTGTGTGAAGAGCCAGTCTAAGACAGCGGTAAAACATTCTGTAATGATGGAGAAGTTAGGACGCTCTGTGGAAAATGGGGTGTATAGTAAGACTTCAATAGCGTAGATATGGTATAGAATGTTGTATGACTGTATTATTATGCAGATCGGCTGGATATAGATGCGGACTCCCTGCATTTGCTGGAATGTGTCTGATGTCTGTGCTCCTATATGTACCTGTTGCTGGCAACCAGTCAATTAAGATCTATATCAGTCAAGGGCTACGTTCTGTTTCCCTTTTTGTTGTAATCAGACAAGTAGAAGCTTATGACTGACCATATCAAAAGCTGAGGCAATGTCCAGGAATATTAGGATGAATTCCTGCTTCTTTTTATCTATTTTTGTGAGGCGTCCATCAAGGAAGGTAGCCAGAAGCAATGTTCCCTCTAATTTTCTGTAGGCTGTGTGCACATAAAATATCAGCTGCGTGCAGCTTTTGAAGGAAGGTTAAATTTTTGTGCGCCACATAACAACACTCGGAGTTATATACTTTAAAATTTGACTACACGTCAGAATAAAGTATGTACACCACATTGATTTTAATCAAATTAAATGAAAATAGACGATTACTAAATGAAGCGGGAAATTTCTAGTAATTACAATCATAACATTTAAATTTTAAGACGTCTGTGTTGTTTTCTATCAGAATCAGAGCTGTAATGTTTGTGCACTCTGTTGTAAAGTATGTGCGCTCGCTCGGCAAGGTGTGTGCGCGTGCACACATGCACAGCTTAGAGGGAACAGTGGCCAGAAGGGTTTCAACCTCGTGCTGCTGACGAAACCCATGCTGCTGTTGGTCAAGAGGCGTGTGGGAGTCGATGTGATCCTGGATTTGTTGCTGGAATCTTTTTTGCTCTCTTAGCCAGGGAGGGGAGGCTGGATATGGTCTGTAGGAGCTAATGTCCGAAGGATCTAATTTATTGTTTTTAGCAATGGTCTGATGGAAGCGGTTCTCAGCGATGGTGGTAGCACACCCATAGACAGGAAAAGGTGTCTGATTCTAGCAATGGTTGTGCTTAGGTCAGTTCACGATAACTTGATCCAGTATGCAGGGCATGGATCAGTTGGAGAAGTGGTGATATTAATCCTACATATGATGTTCTCTATCTGCTCAAGGGAGTATGGGTGAAAGGCATCTAGTTTGGGGAGAGCAGTGTCTCCTGTATCATGTGCTGTGGTAGAACCCACAGACATAGTGGAGGACAAGGGTGACTTTGTGGTCATGGACCCCACTGTGGAGGCAGCAGTCATTCAATGTCAGAGCTGCACATCTTAACAGAGTCATCAACAGAGCTGGGGAAGACTGTGGAGGGAGACCAGGATGATGCCCTGCAGTATTTGGCAGAGGAAACTTCGCTACTACTACTACTACTAATATTGCACATTTGTATAGCGCTACAAGGCATACACAGCGCAGCACAGATACATGTAAAAGATGGTCCCTGCTCATTGGAGCTTACAATCTAATCGAGACAGACAATACAGTAGCTGTAGACATAGGATACAGCTAAGGGGAATGGAAAGAAACACAAAGGTCATCAGGTGAGTCAAGATACGAAAGCAGCAGCGAAGAGGGGAATTTTCAGACCTGACAAGCCTCACCTACTCTTAAAAGGAGCAGGCTGACATAAGAACATAAGAAATGCCATACTGGATCAGACCAAGGTCCGTCAAGCCCAGTATCCTGTTTCCAACAGTGGCCAATCCAGGTCATAAGTACCTGTCAGTTTCCCAAAAAGACACACAGGTTTCACAGTGCTTGTATTGGGGCAAGCAGTGCATTTCCCGGATCCTCTTTAATAATGGTTTATAGACTTTTCCTCCAGGAACTTGTCCAAACCTTTTTTAAACACAGCTAAACTAACAGCTTTTACTACATCCTCCAGTAACGAATTCCAGAGTTTGATTACACGTTGAGTGAAAAAAATATTTTCTCTTATTAGTCTTAAATGAGTGACACTATGGGGTATGTTTACTAAATAGTCTTAAAGTGCGCTCTGCGATGTTATCACGCGATAAGGTACCTTATCGCGCGATAATGTCACATCTTGCGGAGCACAGGTACCTTATCGCGCGATAATGCGCACCGCGGCGAAAACGAGTGATGAAGGCGGGCAAAGGCTCCCGGAGGGCGGAGGAAGGCTCCCCAGGGGCGGAGAGAAGGGGTCAATAGGTGGAGAGTGGGAGGGGAGAGGCTCCCTGCACACTAACGCTGTGAAATCCAAGGCTCAAAACTAACGCCAGTGAAACCCTGGCGTTAAAGCTGATTTAAAGGGAAGAGAAACCATTTCTGTCAGCAATGTACAGCAAAATCAGGGAAACCTACAAAAAAGTGATAAGTGTGATACATGTGCAGGGACAAAAGGGCAAATAAACATTGAAAATGACCCCAACAAAATATTAAAAAAACATAACCAAGCTGGGCAATAGTGATATGAATGGGAAACATCAAAAAGCACTCCCGAGAAGGTACCAAAAAAAGGATATTAATTTTGGAAGGGTCCATGCTCCGTCCCCATACAAGGTGAATGAGCCCACAGTGAAATTGCGCTGTGCAGGGTTTCCCTTACCATCAGACAGGTTTCCTATGGCGTGCATATGTGCGGCAACAGCAGGGCGGGCATGTCAGAATGGCCAACTGGACAGATTCTTGGAAATGGGATACAGAGGGCTGCAGGCGGCACATGCTGTGGTGCAGCTGGGGCACAGTGCGGAGAAGGCAGATGCCTAGGTGGCACCTAGGAATGCTGAAACTGTACAGCAGCCAGACAGCAACTGATGAGGGCCCAACATGGGCACGAGTGTGTTTATCACAGTGTCACAGGGGATAGTACCCAGCAGGTACCTCCAAAGGCACAGAACATTGGCAGGCGGTGTTGGGGGGGAAGCGTGGACGTCTATACAGGCACCCCTACCCCAGAACACACACCATAGGCAGCCGCCTACCCGCACACTGGATGGCCTGAGATGGCGCACCACCAGCAGCACCAGCAGAAGGGCATGTCAGCATTGTGGCAGAGGGGCACTGGTGGTGGAGGGGGCAGTGGCAGCTGCCCACAGCAGACCATGGCCTAGCCCTGTGTAGGTGGGTGCCGTTTACTGCAACAGACAGGCCCTGTCTGATGTACAGTCATGGAATCCCCAGGGAATGCATCATTTCTGTGGCAACATGGTGGTGCAGTGCACACAGCCAGTGAGTTCAGGAGCAGAAGGTCACAGGTTCAAGTCCCAGCTGTGGTTCCTGCCAACCCAGTCCCCATATTTTACCCACTACTACAACGTGCTAATACAGACAGCACCTTTATTGCAGATGACGTAAACATGCCCAAAACACCTACATTTTACCCTACAGAGCACAGACACCATAAACATGCACATTACCTAGAGCAGAGTCTCCCAAATGCAGTCCTGGAGGGCGAAACACCATTCCAGTTCCATGCTGCCTCTGATAAAGATGCCTGTGCTGCATTTCTATGCGCCACCCCCATGGTATGCAGATGTATCTCATGCATATTCATGAGGGACAGCATGAAAACCCGAACAGTGTTTGGCCCACCAGGACCGAAGTTGGGAACCTCTGCCGTAAAGCAGCAGCCAACAGGGGCAGACACACCCGCACCCACAGGCTCCATTAGCCAATGCCTCCTGGAGAGGCAGGACATTGGGCCCTGCATGCATCTCCCAATACTAGAACTTGCATACCTTAGCAATGCCACCCTAAACCTGGGAATACGGTACACATCTATCAAAAGGTTGCCATGATTACTGGCAGATAGCAATTCCTAAGTTAATCACAATTTGCTGAATGAGCTGCATCATAGCAACGTTTCTGATGTCTGTGGAATGTGCTTCAGGTCTGGTGTCTGACAGTGTTTACCACCCTGGGGAGTGTCTCCTACAGTATTGTGCACCATAGCCATGCCTGCACTGTGCCCAGGACTGGTGCAGGTGCCAGGGCTGCCAAACACCTCTATAGTTGCACAATGCTGGCATAGGTGTGGGGAGTGCGTGTCTGTCTATCCAGTGTGTGGTGGCTGCAAACACCCTCCACAGCCCACACTGCCAGCACTGTTGCCAGTATTGGCCTCCCAATGTGCATAATGAGGAGCAAGGTACCATGGGTATAGCCCGGACAGGGTGGCCTGGCCAGGATGCATCTGCACAGGGCATAGGGCAATGGCTGGGACATTGTAGTGCCCGGCCACCACCTGCACAGACAGGGTAGCCACACCATGTTCTGCTGGGAGATCACTCTCACCCTGACTGAGCAGTGACAACGGCATGGCTAGGTTCCACCATATGGCTATGTAGTATTTTTTTCATGTGATATTTATGTGCTCCCTTTTGGGGCCTAGTCACTGACGTATCTGCTTGGTGTGAATGCTGACATCCCAGTTCTGGGTGCACGCATCTTCTCCAGGACCATACACTATGGATTAGCTAGCAGACTGTCTGCAGCTAGTATGTGTCTTGCTGGAACACCTTGCAGGGTGCAGCAGCTGGAGGCTTGCTGCTGGAGAATGTCAGATAGTGATGGGGTGCAGCTTAGCATATCCAGGCCTAATGTCTGTCTGCTATTGCTTTATGGATGTGGGCAGAGCTGCATTGACTGCCCTGTAGGGTGTCTGTTCCCCAGCAGGACTGGGGTTGATAGTCCCCTATACTGCCACCATTGCAGGGAGGTAGAATGTGGATCTGTTGGTGGGAGACCCTGTTTCCCACCCTCAGCCTCAGAGGGGGGGGGTGGTGGTGGTACATAATACACCTATGGGTTCATAAGGGCTAAACCTTGACTGAGAAATACAGATGTATCCAAGGTGTGTCTGCAGACACTACCTATCTCACACATTAGCACTGCTGGGGTCCTGCAGCATGTCCTATTTCTGCTGTGGACCTGGTGCTGGGCGCCCCACCTCACCCTCAGGGTGAGTACAGTACCTGCACAATGTGACGGTGTGTAGCTACTCTGTGCCAGTACCACACACGGTCAGTTCCCCCTACCAGGCCGAGGTGCTGTGGGGGTGCATACCCCATCTAATTTGCTGATACAGTACACCTTCGAACATGAAATAGCTACGATAAATGGCCAAACGTGCTAAATCCACTACAAACATCAGGATCTCCTGAAGAAAACAGTAGTTTGAAACGCCGATACGGCGCCACAAATAGAGCGTCGGGATCCAGATTACCTAAGCTGCATGAGAAGGGATAAGGTTTTTAAGTTAAGTCACGATATATTTATTAGTAAATTCAACATTGTCGTCATACCTGGAATTTAAAGAGCACTGAGGTCATTGATGTTATTGACAGCACCGTAAGAAAGGACGCAAGTCCAAAAAGAGTGCAAGTCGAATCTGAGACCTAATATCAGTGTTAACACATAGATTGTTTAATTTATTCTAAAAAGCAGATTGGACGAAACATTTCTTAGTATTACCGATTGATGGCACCATGTAAGATTTTCTCATTGAACGTAAAAGGACTCAATAATCCGATAAAACGGAAGAAAATCCTAAGCTATCTAAGTCAGGAAGCTGCGGATCTGATTTTTCTCCAAGAAACGCATTTAAATTCGAAGGAAACTCTTAAACTCAATATTAAACCTTACATGGTGGCCGCCTATTCCCCAGCCGTTTCTAAGAAATGTGGGGTTGCCATACTGGTTAGGAAATCTTTGCATGCTACTATTATTGCGACTAGCTCAGATACAGAAGGTAGATGGTCCAGAGTTCACCTCAAGATAGGTAGCCTTGAAGTTACATGTATATGCCTTTACGCTCCTAATGTGGATGACCCTGCCTTTTTTGCTACCATTGCTCAGGTTGCGCAGGCCTCTGCTAATACTTCATTGATAATTGGGGGGGATTTCAATCTAGTCCTTGATCCCCTGATTGACAAACAGCCGCCTAGGACAAGTGGTCCCCCCAAGAGTCACACCACGCTTACCTCCCTGATCAAAGATCTTGCTTTAGTTGATCTATGGAGGTTACTACACCCCAATGAGCTTGACTTCACCTTCTTCTCTTCCCCTCACAAATCCCAGTCTCGCATAGATTTCTTTCTAATATCAAAACTGTTAGTTCCTCAGGTGGACACTGCAAAGATTCACTCCCAACATATTTCAGATCATGCTGCTATTTCCTTTCAATTACACATTACTGCACCCCAAGGGAATTCGGGGGCCTGGTTCTTTGATAGAGCCCTGTTAACTCAGCCAGAGTTCCAGTTAGAAATTCGAGCAGCCATACAGGATTATTTCCATTTTAATCTACCCCAGGATACTGCGAATTGGGCTTGGTGGGAGGGCTTTAAAGCGGCCATTCGAGCAACGATCACTAGCTATCAAATCCGCCTGCGGAAACAACGCAAACAGCAGCTACTCATACTAGACCAACAAATAAAAGCAGGCGAACGAGTTCTAACTTCACGTGCTGATCCATGTGTATTAATTCGATTACAGCGTCTCCGTTTTCAATATAATTCAATCCTCTCAACTGCAGCTTCTAAGAGTATTGAGCTTCAGCGAGGGACATATTATCGTGAAAATAACCGAGCCGGTCGACTCTTAGCCAACGCCTTGAAAGGTCAAAAAGAAGCCAAACGCGTAGCGGCCCTTCGAGCTCCACAGGGAGGGGGCATAGTGACCACAGACTCCGACATTGTAGAGCTCTTTCGGGATTTCTATACCCGCCTATATCAATCTGAATGTGAGTTCTCGTCAGAGACATTCGAGCGATTGCTTTCTGGCATTCAGCGGCCGACCCTCTCTGAAGATGATAGGGATGCGATGGATGAACCCTTCTCTACTTCAGAGATCCAATCTGCCCTAAAACGAACAGCCTCGGGCCGTGCCGTAGGGCCCGATGGTCTCCCGACCGAATTCTACAGAACGTTCAGTGCAGATTTAGTTCCCTATTTAAAACTCTATTTTACTGCCCTTGCGGTAGATACATCCTCTTTGGGATCCTTTTCTGCAGCTAATGTGGTAGTATTTGAGAAAGAAGGCAGAGACCCGCTACTAACCGCCAACTACCGTCCAATCTCCCTACTTAATGCCGATTATAAGATCTTCGCAACGATCTTGGCCACCCGGCTATCTGACAGGATGGCCACCCTAATTCACCCCGACCAATGCGGTTTTATACCCGGCAGATCAACTGCTGACAATGCTCGGACCTTGTGCCATGTGCTATCCAGTGCTGCCAATCTAGATCATCCATGGGTGGGTCTTTCCCTGGATGCCGAAAAAGCCTTTGATCGCCTAGAATGGCCCTTCTTATTTGCAGTTCTCCGATGGTATGGCTTTGGGGAGGGCTTCCTCCGATATCTCCAAGTCATGTATACTCAACCCGTCGCCAGTATTTGTGTAAATGCCATCAAGTCTCAGCCATTTAATCTCCAAAGAGGCACGCGTCAAGGTTGCCCCCTATCACCAATGCTCTTTGATCTAGCTCTTGAACCCCTAGTCCTCCTTATTAGACAGTCCGCACGTATTCGAGGTGTCCCCTTCAGTCATAGGGAGATTAAACTCTCTGCATATGCAGATGACCTTATGCTTTTCGTATCCCTCGATTCGGTTCCAGCTGTCTTGGATCTGATTGACGGATACTCACAATTATCGGGCTATAAAATTAACTGGACCAAATCTGTAGCATTCCCACTGAACCGCTGGGTACATGAGGCTGACATGCAGGCCTTTCCCTTCCTTTGGCAATCCTGCATGGTGAAGTATCTCGGGGTCCATTACTGTTCTCCTTTAGAAGACACTATCAGTTTTAATGCCAAAGAGGTAGTCTCCAAAGTCCGTGAGCTCACAAATCGTTGGTCTCCCTTATCTCTTACATGGTGGGGCCGCCTAGAAACTGTGAAAATGATGATAGTCCCCAAAGTGAACTATATTTTAGAAATGCTGCCATGCTTACTCCCGCTACATACTTATAAAGATATTGAGGGCCTTCTCGTCCGTTATCTCTGGCAGGGCAAGCCACCAAGGATAGCTAAACAAAAACTACAGTCTGCAAAGGAAAGAGGGGGTACCAGATTTCCTGATTTTCTTAGATATCATCAAGCCTTCCTACTTAAGCAAGGTGCCCGATGGCTAGATGCCACAACAGACAGCAGACCAGTTTGGCTTGACATAGAAGAGGAGCTTAGTAGCCCAATTCCGTTGACCCATCTCCCCGGTATGTCCTATCAAGTAGACACCCGCCATCCACCAATGATTGTCGATACTCTTGCGGCCTTTAACACTCTCATTCTATCACTGGGCCCGAACGTATGTCCTCAGGACGGACTCCCGCTATGGAATAACCCCAGAATTCAAGTCCTAAATAGAACGATAGCATGGAAACCCTGGTACTCAAGGGGGATCTGGACACCCCAACAGCTTTTCTCTGCAGCTCGTTGGAAAACCTTTTCTGATTTACAAAAGGAATTTGCGTTACCAGCGAAACACTACTTTCAATTGATGCAGCTTCAACACTGCCTCAAAAGTGCTCGAATCATGCCGCCCTCTGCCCCTACTGAGGACGGGCTCTTAGAGATAGTTCACTCTATTAGTAGTACACATGGGGTAGCCTCTAACTTTTATAAAATATTATGTCAGGGTACAGACACGGCCACTGTTAGAGCCCAACAAGCCTGGGAGCGCGAACTGCAAACCACTTTAACCCCTGTGCAATGGAGCGTTTTCTGGAGCAAAGTAGTGCGGGTTTCCCGGTCTGCCTCTGTTACCCAAACTCTCTTCTTTTTTGCACACAGATGCTTTTATACCCCAGAAAAAATAGCCAAATGGAACACAACTGCTAGGGACCAGTGTTGGTCTTGCCATACTGCTGTGGGAACCCTCGCTCATGTTATTTATGAATGTCCTCAACTACAGGTTTATTGGGGGCGAGTTTGGGGTTGTATTCAATTTATCTTACACCTTCACGAACCTCTCTCTTGGAAGATCGTGGGACTCCGCTCTGTGGCGGAGGTCCCCTCTCTTCCTAAGAAGGGTCGCTTTCTCCTTGATTTCATGCTGGGTATAGCCATATGTTTAATCACGAGGAATTGGAAGGATAGCTCTCGACTTACTGTCAATGAATGGTGGAACCTTGTCTGCTTATATAGTAAATATGAGCAGATACCTCAGAGAGCTATTCCCCATGCCCAAACTCACTCTCGCTTGTCTAAATGGCAGATGCTTAATGATTATGTACAATCTGCTCATTGCTCCAACATGCCTGTATAATGTGCACTCATCATGTTTCAGATCACCGTTAGGTTTTGTAACACAATAATGTAAGTACACGCCCGCTTCGGGAATGATTAGTTTTCTAGAGAAGAAGCAGGGGGGAGGGGGGTGGCAGGGGTTTACTTTGGTGTATGTTTACACTTTATGTATCTGTCTTTTAGCTGTATGTCTTCCTTTTCCTTTGTTGTTATAAAACGAAAATAAAGCATTTAAAAAAAAAAAAGATATGGCGACCTGAATTGCACACATAAATATTCAAGGTGTGGTCACATCATGGAATGATTCAGAGGCAATATAATATCCTTGGGCTTATTCTCCATTCCTTTCCTTATGATTCCTAGCATTCTATTTGCCATCTTAGCTGCCGCTGCACACTGGGTGGAGGGTTTCAACGTGTTATCCATGATGACACCTAAATCTTTTTCCCTGGTGGTGGTTCCTAATGTGGAAGCTGGTATCGTGCAACCATAGTTTGGGTTGTTTTTTCCTAAGTTCATAATTTAAATTTCATCTGCCATTTGAACGTTCAGTCTTCCAATTTATCAAGGTCCTCTTGCAATTTTTTACAATCCACTTGAGTTTTAACAATTTTGAATAATTTTGTGTCATCTGCTAGCACTCCTTGTGGCCTTGGGCAAGTCACTTAACCCTCCATTGCCTCGGAAGAAAGGCCTGGCAATCTACTTCCGGTGACACTGCCAAAAAACCCCAGGAGCTTCTGGGTCGCCAGGAGTCAGGACTGACTCGAAGGCACACATTGCATTGCATTGCAAATTTGATTACCTCACTCATTATTCCCATTTCAAAGTCATTTATGAATATGTTAAAAAGCAGCGGGCACAGAACAGATCCCTGGGGTACTCCACTATTCACCTTTCTCCACTGAGAAAATTGGCCATTTAGCCCTACCCTCTGCTTTCTATCTTTTAAACAGTTCCTGATCCACAATAGTACACTGACTCCTATCCCATGACTTTTTAATTTTGCCAAGAGTCTCTGATGAGGGACCTTGTCAAAGGCTTTCTGAAAGTCCAGATACACTATATCAACCAACTCACCTTTGTCTACCTCTTTATTCACACCTTCAAAAAAACATCACAGATTAGTAAGACAAGATCTTTCTTGGCTAAAGCCATGTTGGCTTCTCCCATTAAACCATGTCTATGTAGATGTTCAGTAATTTTGTCCTTTATAATGGTTTCTACCATTTTGCCCGGTACTGACATCAGGCTTACCGGTCTGTAGTTTCCTGGATCACCCCTGGAACCCTTTTTTAAAAATCGGCGTTACATTGTGCAAGAAGCATCCCACCATGAGCAGCACCCAAGTGATGCTGTGGCCCAGTCCCTTTCTCAGGCCTTATTCCCTCTGCACAACCTCATGCAGAACATGAGATCAGAGTCTGAGAGAGAGATATACTGCTCTCAGAACCAGAACGTGGTATCTGTGTTACACAAATGTAGCACTTATGAAAGCGCTGATGAGCCTACAGATCTGAGGGTCCTGCTTCTTGAAGTGGGTATGGAGGCCCTGACACAGGTAATAGGCCTTGTTTCCCAGGCCCTGCTTCTGACTTCCAGGCAGGCCATTAGTCACTGTTAATGTACATTTAAGTTTTGTTGTTGATATTGCAATGTTGGCATCACTTCTATGTTCTATAATGAATAAAATATTCATCTTTGGAACACATTTGGAGTGAGGTAAATTCATTTCACGCACACTTTAAATATGTGTAATTGTCTATTTCTACAAATATATCACCAATATAAGTTAATAAGGGAGTCCTATGGAAGGAAAACAAAGAATTTGACATTGACAGGGTAATTTGCAGGAGTTGCTCCAAAACATCTCAGGCTAATTCCATCCAAAATGGGCTCTCTCAAAATTGGACACCGCTGAACACTGCTCTTGGGGAACATAGCAACACTAAATCAAGATTGGTGTACCCTGCACTGCACATCCATATAAAGCAGCGAGTATGTGACTATTAATCCACATCAGTTATGCTTGGAGGAGAGCTGTAGAAGTGATTTACAGCCTATTCACATTACATGTCTGTGTACCTCACTGCTGCCTGCAAAATATTTGGGACCTCACTAGCATTGGAGTACTTTGGGCTAACATATAGCAGGGAACAAAGCACATTCAAGTGATGTCAGGTTGTGTTAGGACATGCAGTAAGGCCTATGTCAATACTCAGTCCCTGTGCCTTGGTAACAGGTCAGCTTTTCTTTGTATCCACGCAAAATATGTATACATGTATTGTGATGCAGCAGACCCTCTTGCAGATAGAAGAAAAGTTTTAAATCCAGAAAAAAACAGGTATAAGCTGCAATATCCTGAAGATCCACATAGAGGGAGCAGGAGAGTCAGTACAGAGTCTGAAGAACCACGCCTCTATGGGCAGGACTTGGGCCCAGTCAGTTTGGATTTAAGCAGAGGCAGGTCTGAATCAAAAAGAGAGATCCAAGGAGAGATCCAGGGAGAGATCCAAAGAGAACTCCAAGGAGAGATCCAAGAAGAGATCTGGAGATATATCCAGGAGGAAGGAGAGAAAGATATCCAGGGAGATATCCAGAGAAGTATCCGGAGAGATATCCTGAGAGAGAAGGACAGAGACTCAAGAGCCAAAGAAAGGGCAGTCTTGAATGAGAGAGAGAAAGCAGGCCTGAGGAGCAACGAGAGTGCTGGCCTGGAAAGCCTCAGGAGTGAAGGCAAGGGCAGATGGCAACAGCTGCAGCCTTGGCACAAAGAGGTTCGTCCCTATACTAAGGCAAGAGGGATATCATGTGAGAACTTGGGCCATTCTGAGCTGGAGGACAACCGGACTAGGCCTCAAGCCTTCCCTGAGAAAGAAAGAAGAAAGCCTAAAGGTAAAGCTTCTATTTCTTGCAATTGTTTGCTCAAGCCTAACATAAGAGAAAGACAGGGGAAGGAAGTGTCTCCTTGTAGCAATGACATTTATAAGCAAAAGCTAACAGACAATTTCTCTAAGAGGAGAACTGTAAATACTAAGCATTGTGCTGAGAGAGCTTTTAAAACTATAGCTGAAGAAGAGCCTTGGTTTTACCCAGTGGGCAGAAGCCGACGCCCTAACCTAACTACCAAACACTGGGAAACTGTACGGCACGCTTTTAAAAAGCCAGAGTTCAGTTGTGCAGAAGCCTCAGACTCAGAGCTATCAGACACAGAATATATGCAAGTGGAATCTGCAGGCGAAGAGTCTGACCAGCAGATGGATTGTACATATTGTACAGCAGAAAAGCTGTAGTTCATTCCTAGCTTTATGAAGGCATAAGTGAATGCATTATTTTGTGTTACCTTGAATTACTGTGAAGTCAACAGCCATTACTTTGACCTTTTCATTTGTGCTTTAAACCTGATGCAAGGATTTGTTCAGTTCTGTTACTTTCCAAAGCCGTTTATCCTGTTTTTGAACCATTTTTGTGCAAAGGGGAAATAAAGCCTTTTTCATTTTTCCCTCCATGTTCGTGTGAACTTGTTCTTTTGGGAAGTTGGTAACGAGGCCGGCACAAGGGACTGCTACCCTTGACCCTCGCACCTGTCCAACCCCAATCACCATAATTTTGTGCGCTCCCCAGCCCTTCCGTGGAAAACTACGCCGCCACCAGGGGGGGCTGCAGGGGACATAAGTGGCGTGGCTGGCAGGATATCTTTACGGCACCCATAAGCCTCCAGGACTGTACCTCAAAGTAAAACCCGAACCGTCTTGCTACAAAACTGGACCGGAGGAAAAGCTAGGAATAGAGCAGACACCAAAACCGGATTGGAGTTGGAAAACGTGGAGTGGAGCACCTGAAATCCGGACCGGATTTAAAAGAAAATCCTGAAGGTTGGAAATCCTGCGGCGAGTCTAGAAGCAGTGGAGCGACCTTGGGATAACAGCATATATTCCCGAAAGCTGACTCAACACTAGAACCAGGTAATACGTACTTAAGCCTACCTAGTGTTGGATATCTGGGGAAGTCAAAAAAAAAAAAAAGGAAAAAAAAAAAAGGAGAGGGGTGTGGAGAAGTTTTTGTAAAGAGCCACACTTGGGTTTCTTTCTCTGTTTGTTCTTTCACCAGGTACCATGGAGCCTAAAGAATTATGTGCCTGGATGGCACACCAGTTCAGCAAGCAGGCAGAGGTGGCACAACAGAGCCAAGAACAAGCGCTGAAGGCGATACAGGCACAGCAACTCCCAGTCCTAGAAACTATGGACAGGTGGCTCACGCAGCAGCGGGAGGAACTGGCCAAAAGCAAGGCGGAGAAGCTATCGGTCGCCGGACTGGTAAACCTTGACCACGGACAATGGTCCTGTTCTGATTTAGTGATTGGCAAGCTAAGTCCAAACGATGATATAGATGACTTTTTAGATACATTTGCTCGAATTGCACATTCAGCTAAGTGGCCAGAGGAGCAGTGGGCAATACGGCTAGCAGCATCCCTCACGGGTGAGGCGCTGGCTGCCTATAGGTCGATGCCCCCGACTTTAGCAAATTCTTATGAAGACGTAGTAATAGCGATTAGGGATCGTATGGGCCTTACGCCATTAGCTTACAACAAAATGTTTAGAGCTACCCTTCTTAAGGCTAATGAAACACCCAAGGCACTAGGCCATAGATTACATAGCCTAGCCCATAAGTGGTTACAGCCCGAGAAGAAGAGCACAGGCACCCTAATGGACACTATAATTCTTGAGCAGTACATGATTGCCCTACCCAGTAGAGTGCAAAATTTCTTAATGTTACAGAACTGTTGCACTACCACAGAGGCAATAGCTCTTACAGAGAGGTATTTAGAGGCCGAAAAAGTGACCCAGCCTAGGGCAGGCCCAAAAATAGCCATGGGGTTGGAGGCACAAAAAAAGGGAGAGTCCCTCACGTCCTTCAGTTGGGCGGTGAAAAAATGATAAGCCCCTAGTAAAAGAGAGTGCAAGGAAATGTTTCACATGTGGGAAAAGGGGACATTTACAATATGAGTGCTATTCACGAACCGCCTTGGTGGGAGAATCACCAAGACCAATACGTAATGGTTTTCTACTTGATGTAAAGGTACAAGGTATAAGTGTGAAAGCATTGTTGGATTCTGGAGCCGACCAGACCATGGTTTCTAAAAAATTATGGTCAACGATCCAGGCTCATGGCCTCTCGGTCCCAGAATCTCCACAGGGATATGTAAAGATAAAGTGCGTGCATGGAGCAGCCACACGCTATCCGGTTTATAAATTGTGGGTAAAAGGTATGGGCATTGTAAAGGAAATGCTGATCGCCGTAGTACCTAAGTTACCACAGGAATTGGTCCTGGGCCGTGATTGGCCACAATTTAGGAAAACCTTAAAGGAAGGTTTGTCGACTCAGAAAAGACCAGATTCCACTTGCATGCAACCTAACCTTGCTGAAAAGCCCGGAGTACAGCGGAGGGGCCTTGCTGCCGCTACGGATACTATGGTCCCTAGCCCACTTTGGGAGAAACCCCCGAAGGCTGTCATAAAGGATCGGTCACAGCCACCCAAAAAGTTTGTACTGCGATACTGTAAAACCTCCGCGAGAGCGCGGACTCCTCAAAGAGCGTCGGCACAAGCTGCCGGCTATGACCTCCATAGCGCCGTGGATATCGTCGTCCCAAAGCAGGGAAGAAAATTAGTTACCACAGACCTACAAATCGAGCTGCCCCCGGGATGTTACGGAAGAAAGAATAGCCCCAAGATCAGGATTGGCCGCCAAATACAACCTTGACGTGGCTGCAGGAGTCGTAGACCCCGATTACAGGGGCATCTTAAAAGTCCTCTTATGTAACTTCTCAGAGGAAGATTACAAAGTCCAAGCCGGGGACAGAGTAGCACAGCTAATTTGTGAGCGTGTGGGATTCCCTGATCTAGAAGAAGTCGCTATGCTAAATCCCACGAGCCGAGGAACGGGAGGTTTCGGCTCAACGGGGAGAGCGGAACTGGAAGGTTTAATGGCCATAGGGAGTGATCCACCCGAGGAAGACCTGGGTCCCCGTGTGGAAGATTGCAAAGAAAGCGCTACGCCGAAGGTGGGGGAGGAACTCTCCGTGAGACAAAAGGAGGATTTGGCTCAATTGTTGAACAGGTATAAGGATGTCTTAACTCCAATGCCTGGAGAAACCTCGTTGGTGGCTCATGAAATTCATACTCCCCCAGGTAAAATTATCCGACAGTGTTTGTATCGCCTGCCGGAGGCGAAAAAACAAGAGGTCATCAACCAGGTATGAGAAATGCTGCAAATGAATATTATAGAAGAGTCACATAGTCCCTGGAGCAGCCCGGTGGTGCTGGTCCCTAAACCAGACGGGTCTATGCGTTTCTGCATAGACTTTCGTCAAGTCAATGCGATATCCACCTTCGACACTTACCCGATGCCACGGATCGAGGAATTATTAGACCGGCTTGGGCGAGCAAAGTTCCTGACGACGTTAGACATGACCAAAGGGTATTGGCAGGTCCCTTTGACGCGGGATGCCAAGCCGAAAACTGCCTTTAGTACCCCATTGGGACTCTTCCAATTTCGGAGAATGCCCTTTGGCTTGCATGGGGCAGCCGCTACATGCCAACGTTTAATGGATGTTATTCTACGACCGTACCAAGATTTTGCTACTGCCTACATGGATGATGTGGTGATCCACAGCGCCACGTGGACGGAACATCTCCATCAAATAGGCGTCATATTAGAAGCTATGAGGAGAGCGGGGCCTCACGCTTAACCCTAAGAAGTGCACTTTTGCGGCTGAAGAAGTCAAATACCTGGGTCATCTGGTAGGCCGTGGAACCGTGCGGCCATTATTAGATAAAGTAGATAGTGTCAGAAAATTTCCAGTTCCACAGAACAAGAAGCAGTTGAGAAGCTTCCTTGGCCTCATCGGATATTATCGCCGTTTTATACCGCACTTCGCGGAAGAAAGCAACGTTTTTACGGAGATGCTAAGAAAAAATGCCCCGAACGTGTTACAGTGGACTCCTGAAGCAGAAACAGCTTTCCAAAAATTAAAAGGGAAGTTGTGCCAGGCCCCCGTATTGCGCGGGGTAGATTTTCAGCAAACTTTCCTGTTACAAACTGATGCCTCAGAGACAGGTCTGGGGGCCGTCCTGTCCCAGGTACAAGAAGGAGCAGAACATCCTATTCTGTTTCTTAGCAGGAAACTCTCGCTGGCGGAAAGGAAGTATGCCACAGTTGAACGCGAATGTCTCACTATTAAATGGGCCATTGAGGCATTGAAATTCTATCTCACCGGGAGGAAATTTGTCCTCATTACGGATCATGCTCCCCTGAAATGGCTGCAGACCATGAGGAACGAAAATGCCAGATTAACCCGGTGGTATATGGCTTTGCAGCCCTATGACTTCCGTGTGGAGCATCGAGCTGGGAAGCTGCATGGTAACGCTGATACCATGTCCCGTATTACGTGCTGCGGAGAAGAGCTTCCCCCAGCCCGTAATATTTTAAGAAGGGGGATGTGTGATGCAGCAGACCCTCTTGCAGATAGAAGAAAAGTTTTAAATCCAGAAAAAAACAGGTATAAGCTGCAATATCCTGAAGATCCACATAGAGGGAGCAGGAGAGTCAGTACAGAGTCTGAAGAACCACGCCTCTATGGGCAGGACTTGGGCCCAGTCAGTTTGGATTTAAGCAGAGGCAGGTCTGAATCAAAAAGAGAGATCCAAGGAGAGATCCAGGGAGAGATCCAAAGAGAGCTCCAAGGAGAGATCCAAGAAGAGATCCAGGGAGATGTCCAGAGAGATATCCGGAGATATATCCAGGAGGAAGGAGAGAAAGATATCCAGGGAGATATCCAGAGAAGTATCCGGAGAGATATCCTGAGAGAGAAGGACAGAGACTCAAGAGCCAAAGAAAGGGCAGTCTTGAATGAGAGAGAGAAAGCAGGCCTGAGGAGCAACGAGAGTGCTGGCCTGGAAATCCTCAGGAGTGAAGGCAAGGGCAGATGGCAACAGCTGCAGCCTTGGCACAAAGAGGTTCGTCCCTATACTAAGGCAAGAGGGATATCTTGTGAGAACTTGGGCCATTCTGAGCTGGAGGACAACCGGACAAGGCCTCAAGCCTTCCCTGAGAAATAAAGAAGAAAGCCTAAAGGTAAAGCTTCTATTTCTTGCAATTGTTTGCTCAAGCCTAACATAAGAGAAAGACAGGGGAAGGAAGTGTCTCCTTGTAGCAATGACATTTATAAGCAAAAGCTAACAGACAATTTCTCTAAGAGGAGAACTGTAAATACTAAGCATTGTGCTGAGAGAGCTTTTAAAAAGCCAGAGTTCAGTTGTGCAGAAGCCTCAGACTCAAGAGCTATCAGACACAGAATATATGCAGGGGGGGTTGCGGGGGACAGTATATGAGAATCCCATGGCAGCTACCTTCATTATGTACAAGTGAACATCATGTCTAGTGAGTGGGAATATGTGTGAACCACTGCCAGTGTCTGGTCCCCAAGTAATGACAGTGATGACCAGTGCAGTACTGCATCTCACTTGATCTGTAAGGAGCCTAATCCACATCTCAGAAAATGCAAGGAGCAGCAAGATGGCCGAGCAGTGCATCAACATTCATGATCGTAACACACATCTGCCAATGTCATAGCCATTACCATCACTACTAGTACTACTACTACTACTACTGATCCTTTGTATAGCGCCACAAGGCATACACAGCACTGTACAGACACATGTAAGAGACAGTTCCTGCTCTTCGGAGCTTACAATCTAGTCAAGACAAACAACACAACAGTTTATTTATTTATTTAACTGGTTTTATATACCTTTTTTCTACGAGGCAAAACAGTTTACAATGAAACAGGAAATTAAAGTTTACATAAAACGGTTGAAATTATGTACAGGTCAACTTTGACACAAAGTAATTAAAACAATTGAACACAAGTATGTTTACATAGAACTAATGAAACTATTTACATGCATCTTAGATATTGTAAGGCTAAGTATTTTGTGTCTTCTGGGGGGGTGGGGAGGCAAGGGGTGGAAAGAAGTGGGGTGTTGGTTGGGGCGGGGGGTCATGGGAGCAGTGAGATTTGCAACGGTGGATGTGTTAAAGTGTTCCTTAAAGAGAAAAGTCTTTAGGTGTATTTTGAAAAGGGTGTGGGATTGGAGGCAGCGTATGGTGTGTGTGGGGGGGGGGGGGTGTAGTTTGTTCCAGTTAGGGGGAGGGTAGAATTGGAAAGCCCTTGTGTAGGTGCGTTGAGATCTTTTGGTACTTTGTGCTGGTAGTAGGAGAAAATTTGTTGCATTTTGGCGCCGGAGTCTGCTGTTGTCAGGTTGATGCACTAGAGATTGCAGCTGTTCTGCAGTGGTTCCGCAGTGGTGTTGAAGAAGGTTCTGTGAGTGATGACAAGAGTCTTGAATCTGATATGGGATGCAACTTGGAGCCAGTGTAGGGATTTTAATATGGGGGTAATGTGGGAGTGTCTGGGTGTTCTGGCTATAAATCTAGCAGCTGTGTTTTGGCAAAGCTGAAGTGGGGCAAGGGTGTTTTTGGGTAGCTCATGGAGGATGGAGTTGCAGTAATCAATGAGAGGGGTGATGGAGGCTTGGAAAACGATGCAGAAGCTGTCATAGGGTAGTAGGGGGTAGGTTGCAGAGAGTTCTGATTCTGAAGTAGATGTTTTTGGTGGTGTTCATGATGTGAGGTTGGAAGTTCAGGAAGTGGTCGAGGGTCACGCCTAGGTACTTGATCTACTTGGATTTCAGTGTTGCCCAGCTTGACGCTTTGTGTGTGTGGGGGGGGGGTTAAAGCTGGGATCCCTGGAGACATGAAGGAGCTCAGTTTTACTGAAGTTGGTTGCAAGATTGTGTTGCTGTAACCATATAATGATTTCTGTGAAACAGGCTGTGAGGGTGGAGTAGTCAGGGTAGCTGGTGTTGAAAGGGGTGAAGATCAATATATCATCTGCATAGGGTTGAGGATACATAAGAAAATGGTAAGGAAACACATAGGAGACTAGATGGATCAGGATCCAAAAGTGGCCTTGAAGAGATAAGTTTTCAGCCTGGATTTGAAAAAGGCCAGAGATGAAGCCAGACATACAGACTCAAGTAGTTTGCTCATGCATAAGGAACAGCAAGTGAAAGGATCTTTTATCTTCCTAAAACCAGGTACAGCACAAGAGGGAAAGTCTGTCCTGGGGAAAGTTTTATGCTGAAGGAAAAGCCAAGACAGAAAGGCAGAGAAACGTCTCCATCTCAGCAGTGCTCTGATAACTCACTCACAGGCAGGAGCTCAGAGAAAAGGCAGTTGGGAGGTAGGCCAATTCCTTCTAATAGAAGAGCCTTTGAATATAGTGATTTGCCCTGTACGTATAAGGAGTTGTGTGACTCACAAAGGGAGCTCTCAAGAGAGGGTGGTAATTATTCACTGCACTCTCTTAACCAGGAAGAAGGGAAATGTAATTACCGAGAACAGAGTTTGCCTACAGATAACGTTTTCTATAACCCTGAAGAATGTTATTCAGAGGAGGAACCAGAGGAAATGCAATGTAATGATTATGAAGAAGCAATATCAGACACATGCATGGACTGTACTTTAATTATGTCAGATGACTACTTCTTTCTGTTGAAGAAGCTGTTAAAGTATAAGCAAACTGCAGTGAGGAAAACTTATCTGTTTTGAATGGACTGTTTGTGTTACTTTTGAGTTCAGCTGAAGATAAGCATATTTTGGTTCCAGTTTGTTCCTTTTGATTTTTGTACCAGAAGCATGGTGTTTTGCCTTTTGTTCCCATTGCTTTAAAAATCCACCTGGAAGGGGAATTAAAAGTCCTGTTTGAAAGCCTTACTATTCATCCACGACTCACCTTCTTTATTCAGCAATTGGGACTACAACTCCCAGAGGGCATTGTAATCATCCACTTTTGCTAGTATTGAAGTAGCCCCGGTGAATTACCCAGGCTCCAGCCCCTGGGAACCCTCACCGGGTGACAGTAGTGGTTCCCAATGTGGAACCTTGCATCGTGTAACCATAGTTTGGGTTGTTCTTTCCTAGGTGCATAACTTTGCACTTGTCCACATTAAATTTCATTTGCCATTTGGATGCCCAGTCTTCCAATTTATCAAGATCCTCTTGAAATTTTTCACAATCCTCATGGGTTTTAGCAACTTTGAATAATTTTGTGTCATCTGTAAATTTGATTACCTCACTAGTGTAATAAGGAAGCTTATCATAGTTCAGGAAGAAATAATACAAGAGATGAATTGGCTCTGAATAAGCAACCTGTGCTGGCTGGTAAAAGCACTAAAACAGAGTGTTTACCTAAAAGACTACCAGACCCAGAATGCACTGGTTTACAGAAAGCCTCTAGGAGAGCTGAAGTAGGGAAATGTGTGCCTAATCAGAGAAGCAATGATGTAATCCCTAATCACACATCTCCTAGGGCAGGGCTTAATTCAGAACACCTGCAGTGTGCTAGGGTGGAGCGGCCATCTAGGCACTTTAAAGCTAGAAGAAATTGATCAGACAGACAGCAAGGGGAGAAAGAGGAACGGAGACAGCAAGAGCTGGAGAAGGAGAGACTGAACGTGAACAGAAGGAAGAACAGCAAGACGTCCAGAAGGTCTAAGAAAGGAGCCCAAGGCAGTAAGTATGCTGGGAGAGATTCCTGGGTCAAGCATTCTTCATTGGACTGGAAGAAGCCAGAGGCTTGGAGATATACAGCCAGGAACCCTCGGACAGCACCTGTAAGGGAGACGGCTGCATCTACAGAAAGAAGGAGCTCTAATACCTATTCAAGGAGGTATGGGAAAAGAGACCTAAAGCCCAGAGATTCTGACTAGAGAGCTGGGCACAGAGGTTTTGCTACCTACTGGCCAAAATACCCAGAGAGGAAACCTAATGACAACGTGATCTCAGGTATGAACACTGATCTGTTCCCTAGCTTTGCCCAAGGAAAACAGCAGGGAAACAATTTCTATCCTGGTAGAGATCAGTTAGAGAAATCCTCTGAGCCAGTGTATGAAAGTGATCCTATGATATTTCAAGAGCAAGGGGAAATATCAGATAAGGAAGTTGAATGCATGGATTGTTCTCTTTCTAAGCTGCTGTTCTAAAGTAATCCTCAGTTAAGGATCAAACACCAAAAGGAACTGTACTGATTTTTAGCTTCCCAGAAAAGTTTATTTGAGAGAAAGCTTTGGGGAAAGTTGGAGCCACGTGGAGAGTGGACCAGCAACGATTTGCAGCTAGTTAAGCACCTGTGATTAGAGCAAGGCACAAGTGCAAGGAGAGAGTCAGAAGCAGGTGTGTCATGGAGAGTGTCTGGGTTCATGAGTGGTGGTGAGAGTGTCAGAAGCAGGTTTGTTGTTGAGAGGTGTGTGGCAAAGCAGGGGAGAGAGTGATGGGGGAGGCAAGGAGCAGGTGAGAGAGACACAAGCTGAGCTGAGGAGCAGACAGCAGGGAGAGGAGGGGGGGCCAGAAGCAGGTGTGAGGTGGAGCTGAGGAGCAAAGGAGCAGGTATGTGTGACAGGGAGGGAGAGGGCACAGAGGGCAGGGAGATGGAGAGACAGGACATGGCAGGAGTGGAGGGGGAGGCACCTGTTCAGCAGGACCCAGAGCCGGCAGGGAGTGTTGGGCCTGTGGTGGTAGCTTCAGGCCCATCGGGTGTGTTGTAGCCCACACAGGGGCCAAGCAGTGCCAAATGAAGGTGGATACCTGTGCCATCTGAGGAAAGGAGGAGGGCTGTTAGGTTCAGCCAGCAGGAGAACCACATCCTGCTGGCCAGTGTTCTGGAGAGGTATGATGTGCTGTACGGCCGCCTGAGCACAAGCACCACTGTGGGCACATGGCTATAAGTGTGGGAGGGGATCCAGGAAGCCATAGCCCAGGCAGGGGGGCTGTCCAGAGACCTCGATAGCCTTAGAAAAAGGTTCAATGTGTGACACCGAAGATCGGCCCTATGCCTTTAAAGCACAGAAATCTGCTGAGTTTAGCACAGATTCTGACAGGCAGGGAGATCAAAAGCTTCCCAGTTACCATGGGCAACCAAAGCAGGCTGAGACACGAGGTCTGAAGGCACGCCTAGCTAACAAACACTCCCCAAGTAATCAGGAGAACAGTTTGCACATGGGTAGGAAAACGCCCCTAAACCTGTATAAAAAAACGTGTGAAGCAAACAGGGTTAGGTTCTGAAGGTTTGGAGGGTTTTGAAGAGTTGGAGGATCAGAGAGACCGAGGCAAGCAGGAAGTTCACGAGGAACAGGAAGCTTGGCAAGTAAGGGAAGACTTGCAGGTCTCAGAAGGAGGTTCAGAATACTCCCATGCTGACTCTGTTTTGTTTGAGCCTTGGAGCAGAAAGCCCAGGAGGGATTTGAAAAGGGAAAGAAAGCTATCTGCCAGCAGAGGGATTAACTACAGGAAACCCTCACCTCTGACGCAGGAAGATTTTCCCAGACACAGAGCTCAGTGGAAGGGACGGAAGGCAGCTGGTAAGGAACCATGTATGAGTGAAAGGCAGAACTGCCTGAAATACTTGCAACCTTGGGAAAAGGAAAGTAATGCAATTGAAGATATTTGTATGAGTGAAGAAGATGAATGTGTGTCTTTAAAGCCCTGCAGAAGACTGCAAAGAGAAAAGTCTGTTAGGAACAGAACAGGGCAGTTTTATAAGCTATCTGGTAACTACCTGCCATATTGTGGAGAGAGCTGTGAAGAAAGTTCAGGGACTGATTTAAGAAAGTTCCAAACTCTCTGCCCTAGGGAAAGTAAGGTGGTTGAAGAGCCCATGATCACGGAGCCAAGTAATTTCACTCCTTATATTGAGGACATGGACTGCTCATTGGTAATGACTGATATAAATTCTCTGCACTAGCTGAAGACAAGAGTGCCTTGTAGAGAGCTGAAGTGCACAGAGGAAAACTGTCAGCATTTTTACCTGGTTTCTGTTTTGTTATAATCCCTGTTTTTGTTCAAGCAAGAAGCTGTGTTTCTTTTCACCCTCAGTTTTGCCAGAAGTATGGCTACCTCTTAAGTTCTTGTGTTTGTACTGTTTTGAAAATCCAAACCCCGGGAGGGGAATAAAAATCCTTTTTTTCAACCTGACCACTCCGTCGCAACTACTCCTTTTTATATAGAAGGGTCAGGCCCAGCAGTGTGTCTGGCTGCCTACGCCCAGTCCAGCCACTGCTGGTGACAAATGATATCAAGCAGGGTGTCCGTGCCCACATGGTGGCAGAGTGGCAACATGCCATGGGCACCGGAGGGGGTGGTCCTTTTGCCGCAACTCTGACACTCCTGGATCAGGAACTGGCAGACCGTCTTGGCCCCATCTACCTGCGAGGGCTGGTGGAAGCGCTGAACACTGCCCATCCACAGGCAGGTAGGTCAGAGATATGCTACACATGTAAACCACATGGCCCAGTACATGCCTGCCATGGATGGGAAGGTGGGGAGGCCTATGTCCTGAGAATACGTGTGCCCTAACATAGGCAACTGGGGTCCACATATCGAGCAAAACATGGCTGTGTAGGTACAGGGTGGGTGTGACAGGTATCTGGGGCTGCTTGCATGACAGCTACAGTCCTGGACGATTTACAGCACTGCACAGGTGTAGATATGTGACCTGCGCTAACTCATCCTTGCTGTGTACCTTGTTCTGCCCCCCCAGGTGACATCCAGGCCATGGAGGCATATGAGGAGGGGGATGTGCCGGTGCCAGGGGATGCCAAGGGGCCAGAGGCTGCTGAGTCTGGGGACGCAGATGGCACTGGCAGGGAGACCCCAAGTAACATCGTGCTGGCCGAGGCAGAGGACTGGGCGGTGGATGCTAACGCACAGGTGGGGGCCAGTAACAGCAACACATGGGCTGTGGAGGACGCAGAGTCAGAGGGGAGTCCCCACAGGATGCAGGCACCAGGAACATCATGCACACAACACACCAGCATGGATATCATCCTTGCAGAGCTGCGGGCTCATACTGCCTCTGCAAAGCACGATGCAGAAGGTGGGTAACAGAATACACAACAAGCCCCCTGGGGGCTGACGGAACATCCACAATGAGATTCCATGTGCCCCCTAATCGTAGGACACCACAGCACATAGTTCTGTATGTGTAGTGGGGGTGGGTGCCATGTGCACTCCCCCCCTCGTATCATGTGCCATCTGGTGTCGTCATGATAATGGGCCCATACATCCGCCTACTATTCACCACAAAATACCCCATGGAGACGTACAGTGGTACACACCTACCCCAGATCACCTATACAGTTTACCCGTCAAACCCCTCTCCCTGGGTAGTGGTACGTAGCAGAGATAGTCAGGGTACTCAGTACTGTGCGTCAGGTTTAGAGTGAACAGCCCCCCACAGATATCTATATGTGTGCCATGAATTCCCACATTATCCAACCTATCCCATACAACCAGTGCACAGATACAGCAGTGACACAATGAAGTGAGACACAGTACATGTGTCATATCTGTGATCACCACGACCCCCAGCGGGATCATTTGCTGGCCTGTGGATGGGTCATGGGACACACAGATGTAAACATGGTACTGTGCTGCTAGCCATCACATACATGGTTGGTCTGCGGACTGGTGTGTTTGGATATGCCGGACATTTGCATGAGTCACGGTGGGGGGTGCAACACATGTCTCACACATCACCTTGTGTCTCACCCACAGCCACTCATCAGGTTCTGATGGGCATTCAGGAGAGGATGGACCGGATGCATGCCACAGCTGAGGTGATGGCAGCGGTGCTACTGCGGCTTGCAGATGCTCACGAGGCCATGGTTGGGCATTCGCAGCAGCCAGTCACAGCCCCAGAGGCAGCACCAGCGGAACCACAACAACAGGGTTGCATGGGCCGTGGTCACCATGGACATGGGCGCCCATGCAGGTCCTGATTGGGGGGATTGGGTCACTGTGTGCCAGTAAAGAAGACAAAACCTGCTTATACCTATGTGCCCATTTCCGGTGTCTGACACTGTACTCCCCTGAGTACCCTGTCTCCCATATTGTCAACATGGTCACATGTGCCTCCCCAGCTCCCTTAGGGGTGTGGCATATGCACTACCATCAATCAACGCACAGACCTTATACCATGCCCTATGTGCCAGGAACCATGCCATGTGTGCGCCCTTCTACCTATGCGTGGGGGTATATCCTACCTCTCCAGTTAGGCAGTAATATGTATATGGTGGTACATGTATGTTTTACGGATCAGTCAGTCTCTCACATCCCATATCCTCTCCAGTGCCCCACCCACATGTGTGCCATTCCCTCTGACCCACACCAGGGCCTATGTGGCTGTTTAGCTGTAGATGTTTGTGTAAGACACAGGCAGACATAGGTAACTAGCTACAGTCAGTTGTTTACACTCCCCCTGCGCCTGTAGTGAGCCTCTGCTCCCCCTCCAGACCAACATCCACCTGTCTTGACCTCACCAGCTATCCCCCTGGGCAGCTCCTGGGTACAGCAGTCCATCTCATTCTTCCTGCCACATACCTGCTGCTGGCCATCCCCACTATTCCTCTACGAGCATGGTGCATCATATATGGTGCCCACACATCACAGGCAGCATGCATGTGACCATAGCTGTTGGGACGCACTGCATATTGGCACATCACAGGGGCACCATGGGACACAGACGCCTATGCACATGGGCAGCCCCCACAAATGCATGTGGAGACGGTCCATGATCTACACACATGTCCCATGCTTACATCTACAGTCTGTCTGTAAGGGAGACACATGACCATTGTGATGTAGTAACACAACTGTATTTAAAAACATATTTACAACAGGTATTATATACCAAAGCCCACATGTTGGGTCCCGGGAGACAGGACAGCACAGGGCACGTGTGTGGGCGCCACAGGGACCATCACATGCTCCTGGGATGCTCTTCAGGGGATGGCTATCGAGATGCAGCACCCCTACACACCACACGCTGCATCTCGGCAGCCATCCACTGAATGGAACCTGCCAGCTACCGGATGGTGCGGTCCTGTGCCCGCAGGCATTGCACCACGCCTTCCATTGCCACATACAGGTCCTGGATGCACCTGCCACCACATACACACAAGGTGCCAGGTGTCTGTGTGGTGGCATTTTTGTGGGCCCTGTCTGTGGCAATGGGTGGTGTAGCTACACCCAGATGGGCACCATCGCCACACACATGCGGCAGCTGGCAGGGACCCACAGTGTCCTGTGCTGTCCTGTGTTCCCTCCCAACCCTCTCCTCCCCCCCTCCTCCCCCCTGGCACCTCACACCCACCCTTGCCACCCTCCACGCTCTCCTCCTCCTCCTCACCCCCCAAAACATCACACACACTCTCACCCTCCCCTCCCACCCCACCGCACCCTCCACCCCCTCCATGTCCCCATCATCCTCTTCCGCCTCTGCCGCCTCTGCCGCCTCCTCCTCCTCTGCCACCTCCTCCTCCTCCTCAGCCTCCTCTTCCTCCTCTGCCCCTTCCTCCTCCTCCTCCTCATCTGTCCGGTGTTCTGCTGTGGGGCGTGTTCTTGTGTGCCCTGATGTTGAGTGGCCCTCACCAGCAGGAGCATCCTCTGTGGGGGATGACAGTCACTAGCACACTATCATGTGAGTCACATACCACATGTACATAGTTTGGCCATGCACAGGCCGGTGGGCCACTGTGACATTCTGTACTGAGCTGCAGAGGCCGCAACACTCACCTCCACTTCGTGCCATCACCCCCCTCTGGAGGTGGGCAAGGACCTCTGGGCAGTGCAGCCACAACTCCTGACCCTTTTTCCATAGGTCCTCTACCTGGGAGGGAAAGCAATGGGTGGGAGCATTAATGACCATATATCTCTGGTGGGTGCCCAACACATATCACACATCTCTGTGAGCAGCATCGTGCTGCTCCTGCTCTTCTGGCCAGTGTGTCCTCTACTAACTGTTGCCAGTGCCACTTGCATGTGTGGCTGTGGGTCTGGCCATGTGTGCAGTGCCACCTATGTGTACTGTGCGTAACACCCCGGACACTCCATACCCTGTTCCTACAATCTCCTTGCATGACATGGCAGCACCATGCCACGTGTGGTTTGGCCATGCTGGTGTCCAGGGGAGGTCTTCCCTAACTCCCTTTGTGGTCTGGCAAACACATGTGTGTTTGCCTGACTTACACACATCATCCGACACACCCGCCATGGCACCATGATATCCTACCATGCATGGGTGATGTGTTCTGACACAGAGCGGAAGGTGGGTGGCCCTGTGCACCTTGCCAGGCACCAATACCATGACACTTGGCTTTCTACTATACCTCTATGGTCATGACTAGGGCCTCCTGTGTTTAGGGCAGTTGTGGCTGACTACAACAGGAGCATGGCCCACCACACCTAGCTGGCCTATTAACATCTGTGCTCCTGTCTGGGGTTATGGCAGAACTGTGAAACCCCAACAGGTGCATGTACCCTTACACCAGCATCTATAATGTTCCTCTGTGATCAGGTACGGGACTCCTGGGGAGTGGGAAGATGTGTGACCTGAAACTGCGTACACTTCAATGATATCTGGATTTGTTACAGACCTTCGTAATCAGGTATCGGGGCTCCTGGGGGTGAGGTGGTTTAGAGCACATCCACAGCTGCACCTACCTTACCATCAGGATCTATAATAGATGTGTGTAATGAGGTCTGGGCCTCTGGGGAATAGGGCAAATGTGTGACCTAACCAGGCATAACCTACCACAATATCTAGATGCCATACCCACCTTTGCAATCAGGTCTCAGAACTCCTGGGGGTAGGGTGTCTTAGCACACTTCATCAGCAACATAAACCATATCACCAGGGTGACTGACAGACCACTTTGATGGGGTCTCAGGCCTCCTGGGAGTAGGGTGGATTATAACACATCAACAGCAACATAAACCATACCATCAGGGTGACTGACAGACCACTTTGATGGGGTCTCAGGCCTCCTTGGGGTAGGGTGGATTATAACACATCAACAGCAACATAAACCATACCACCAGAGTGACTGACAGACCACTCTGAGTATGTCTCAGGACTCCTGGGGGTAGGACAGATGTTTAAACCTGCAAATGCACACACAACCATATCACCAGGGTGATTGACAGACCATTTTGAACAGGTCTCAGGACCCCTAGGGGAAGGGCAGATGTGTGACCCTGCAACTGCAGAACCTACTATATCAGCATGCTGTTTACCAGACCTGTTTAGGCAGATCTAGGGGCTCCTTGTGTTCGGGTTTATTTTAACACATCAACAGCAACAGCTGCCATAACACCAGGCTGATAACTGGACCTCTGTGATCAGGTCCTTAGCCTCCTGGGGATAGGGAAAACCACTTTGATGTGATAAATAGGCGGTATATCACGTGAGTTTAACTAAAAAACATAAATGAGGTAGAATGCCTACACACAGCAGCATACACAGCTACAATCAACACTGGATATGTATATGGATATACTGACCTGTCCCCATACACATACCTCACGTGGGTAGTCAGCAAGACGATTATAACACCTGGTGACGCGGTCCCAGGCCCTCCTTATGTGCCCGAGTTCCTGCTGCTTGGAGGAGCCAGGGAATAGTTTCTTCTGCCTAGTGAAGCTCCGCCCTGCAAGGTGGCGCAGCTCCCTGCGGGTAAAAGCAGGCTTTCTAGGACCAGTTGCCATTTTCAGCAATGCCTTGCTCACGCACATCGCATATGCACGCTGCCGCACATCATTAAGGTGTGCTAGCAACGTGCCCGTGCCTGTGCCATGGCCGGTACACAGCAAACGGTGGCACCGTCAATATATATAAAGATCTATGCTGCAGACACCCATTGCAGTGATGTGTCTGACATTTCTTAACACAATCTGCTTATTATGCATTTATCTCGGTATTGGCACACTGGGGTCTCAAACCCATCACCACTGGCTGTGAGGGCATTGTATTAACTGGTGTGCTATGCCTTTTCACATAGCAATGGCTGGCTACACAGTTACACCAGGTCATCTACATACACTTTCTACTCTGCTTACCAGGCTAGTGTATGGACACAGCTAGGGCATTTTACAGGGCACCTTGGTTTGGACAACTGAGCTGCAGGTGTTTTGGGATGTGCACACGTATTTCAGATCTATGTCAGACTGATACATGCATACCAGAAAGAATACACAAAAAACCTAAGATCTGGGTCAATAGTATAGAACCAAAAAATCAAATACCCAATCTCTTATGATAACCGACTCAGCACAGTGCTATTACCAAAAAGATAATTTTTTTGTCGGACTATGCCAGCTCAGTAAGTAGAAACAATTTCCCTCACCACTGTGGCCCATCCAGATGTGGCACGTTTCGGGTTCATAAAATTAGATACCCTGCTTCAGGTCAAGCACTGCGTAAATGATCTTCAGCCCAAGAAGAAGGACTCCAAACCAGAGCGGTTTAAATATCCAAATGATGATAACAAACACACAGGTGATCAGGGAGAACTAAACAGAACAGCTGACATTCAGCCAATCAAAAGAACCAAGAGGAGGAGTCACTGCTCAGAAACCCCTTCCCGATTCAAAAGTTTCACATTTGACAGGTGATGTTATAATATAGTATGCCAATCCACTTGTATATTAAGACCCGCCGGGTGAACTGTGTTAAGTAAAAATATCCATCTTTGTTCAAGTTTTTGTAGAAGCTGAACACGGTCCCCACCACGGGGATTGGGTGGCACATGATCCAAAACCCGCCAATGAAGAGTTTCAAATGCATGAGACTGACCCAGGCAATGATCAATCATCGGTGCCGATAAAGTCTTGTTATGAAGGCGAGATGCATGTTCTCCCAAGCGTACTCGAAAGGGCCGGGAAGTACGGCCCACATAATACAACTGGCAAGGACAAGTGATTAAATAAACAACATGAGTTGAAGCACAGCAAGTGCGCCAACGAGAATGATAAATCCGAGATGTATGAATGTCCATCCAATGCACTCCTGCCAATGTGTTTTCACAAAAAGTACAAGTACCACATGGAAAATGGCCAGAATCCACATGTAACGAAAGAGGACGATCCACTGGTGCCGTGGTTTTTACCACAAGATCCCGCAGATTTGCCCTTCGAGAATAAGCAATCTGCACCCGTTTAGTGCGAAAACAATCATGCAACCCTAAAATGGGCCAAAATTTATGGATCAACTGAACAACAGCAGAAGCCCCCTTCATATAAGGGATCACACTGGTTATTCTTTCTTTAGACAAAGCCGAAGGAGCTGGCTCAAGTAACCATTCTCTATGTGTATAACGAGCTGCCTATGGTGTGGGTTCTCGGGTAGAGGTGCCTAAATGGACATGCACACTTCCCCCCCCCCCCACGCCGCTTGCAAATGTTATGTGCCCTTAGGGGTACCTGCTGGGTAATCTCCCCTGTGACACTGTGGGAAACACACTCATGCCCATGTTGGACTCTTGTCAGTTGATGTCTTGCTGCTTTACAGTTTCAGCATCCCTATGTGCCACCTAGGCTTCTGCCTAACATGCACTGTGCCCCAGCTGGACCACAGCATTTGCCACCTGCAGCCCTCTATATCCCATTTAAAGCATCAGTTCAGTTGCCCTTTCCTACATGCCCACTCTGCTGTTACTGCACATGTGTACGCCATAACAAACCTGCCCAATATAGACGTGAAAAAACCCTGATCAGCACTATTTCAATGTGGGATCATTCACTTTGTAGGGGGACAGAGAATAGACCCTTCCAAACATGATACCTTATTTTTTGAGCTGTCAGTGGTGTTGCTTTATGTTTATCATAAGAACATAAGACATGCCATACTGGGTCAGACCGAGGTCCATCAAGCCCAGTATCCTGTTTCCAACAGTGGCCAATCTAGGTCATACGTACCTAGCAATATCCCCAAAAGACACAGGTTCCACAATGCTTGTACTGGGTCAAGCATTGATATCCTGGGTCCCTTTTTAATAGTGGTTTATGGACCTTTCCTCCAGGAACTTGTCCAAACCTTTTTTAAACCCAGCTATACTAACAGCCCTTACTACATCCTCCGGTAACAGATTCCAGAGTTTGAGTTGAGTGAAAAAATATTTTCTCTTATTTGTCTTAAATAGTTTACCCTGTAGCTTCATTACATGTCCCCTAGTCTTTCTATATTCTGATAGCGTAAACAATTGATCCACGTTTATCCGTTCCACTCCATTCATTAATTTATAGACCTCTATCATATCTCCCCTCAGCCGTCTCTTTTCCAGGCTAAAGAGCCCTAACCTTTTTAGCCTCTCTTCATAGGAGTAGCCTTCCATCCCCCTCATCAATTTGGTGGCTCTTCTCTGTACTTTTTCTAATAACGCTATGTCCTTTTTAATATCACTTTTGGCCAGCTTGGTTATTGGGTTTTTAGATGTGGTTCTGGTCCTTTTATATGTTTATTTGCCTCTTTGTTCCCTGCACATGTATCACAACTATCACTTTTCTGGGTTTCGCTGCCTTTGCTGCACATTGCTGACTGAAATGGTTTCTCTTTCCTGCAAATGTGCCTTAATGCGAGGGTTTCATTGGCGTTAGTGTTTAGACCCTGATTCCACAGCGTTAGTGTGCCTGGAGCCTCTCCCCTCCCACTCTCCGCCAATTTACCCTTTCTCTCCACCCTCTGGGAAGCCTTTCTCCACCCTTCAGACCTGGATTTCACAGCATTAGTGTGCCTTAACGCCGCCGCTGCGTTATCGTGCAATAATACCACCGCTGAGATGTTAAGACGGGTGGGTAGGATGAGTGGAGGTATGAATGTGTAGAATGGGTGGATGGGTGGATGAAGCCAGAGGGAGATGGTGATGTGAGAAGGGGAATAGCAATGATGAAGGTTCGGTTATGTGTTACTGTTTGTCATGGATGAGAAGCTGGGAGGGAAACCACCACACGTTCAGCTGGTAGGCTCTAGATGGTTGTCAGAGCTGACGTTAGGAGTGGCAAACCTGACATTTGCCCAGGGCCCCCATGCTACAGGGGGCCGCAAGCCTTTCTCAATGTTAAGGAGGAATAGCTTGAAGATGGGTCTTGGGGCTCCCTCCCTAGTTTTTTCCCTGGGTCCCTGCATGTCTAACACCAACCCTGGTGGTAATATAATATTCTGTCTCTGAATGCATCTGCAGTGCTAAGACAAAGGGAAGGGACAATAATGACAATATTCACGGTCAGCACACACTCATGTTCCACCCTTAGCCTGCCCAGTCCCCACCACATCCTGTGCTAAGCGGTTCACATGGGGCTTTTATTGCATTGCACTATCACCATGGTTTCTTTTCCCAGTTGATAACAATTCTGAACAATACCCATAATATCAACTTATTTTAGGGGGAGACTATAATTCATGGCAAAACCACTGATAGATTGTAGACCTGCAAAGAATGTAAAGGACAGGAACTCTGATAAGTGAGTTAACTTTCTTTTACAACTCTTAGAGCTTTTAGATGCTTGGAGGACCTTACACCCCTTAGAAATGGATTACACTTTCTATTCCTATGTTCACAAGTTTATTTATTTGTTTATTACAAAGATTTGATATACTGCCATTGGAAAGTGTCATTATAGTGCTTTACAGTTAAGCTAGGGATCCTGCTTTCTTGTCTAGAGCGAGCTGAAATATAACCTTATGCACTTTCAGATCATTCTATGGCCATGATAATGAATGACTTTACAGAGCATTTTAACGCCAATGTAATATACTAATCAAACCTTGCAGTCTTCTCAGGGAAGCGTAGCGAGATTATGCATCATGTAATCACACTGCCCAAACATATGTGATAAATTATTGGGTTATTGTGAAAGCAAATTTATAGGGAGAGGGGATTTATTTCTAATTCCAATCATGAAAAGCAAAGAGATCTCAAATTAATGCATTTGACTAATCAGTTGGTAGAGACCCGCAAGAAGCATTTGGGAAGTTTATCAGAGCAGCAGAAAGTCTTTCAGAACTGAAAAGACAGATTAATATCCTTCTGGATCAAAGGTAGAAAAGGCAACGGTGAAAGCCAGAAGGATGCTTGGGTGCATAGGGAGAGGAATGGCCAGCAGGAAAAAAGAGGTGATAGTGCCTCTGTATAAGTCTTTGTTGAGACTACATTTGGAGTATAGTGTGCAATTCTGGAGACCATACCTTCTAAAGGATATAAACAGGATGGAGTCAGTACAGAGAGTCTCTACTAAAATGGTCAGTGGTCTTCATTATAAACCATATAGGGACAGACTTAAAGATCTCAATATCTATATTTTAGAGGAAAGGTGGGATAGGGGAGTTATGAAAGAGATGTTTAAATACCTCCATGGCATAAATGCACAGGGGGAGAGCCTCTTTCAATTGAAAGAAAGCTCTGCAATGAGGGGACATAGGATGAGGATGAAAGAAGAAAGACTCAGGAATAATATGTAGTAAATAAAATAAGGGAAAGAGTAGTAGATGTGTGGAATAGTCTCCAGTGGAGGCAGTAGAGACAAGGACAGTATCTGAATTCAAGAAAGCATGGGACAGATCACAGAAGATCTCTAAAGGAAAAAAAGGGACTATAGCAGCTGATATGGAAGGGCAGACTAGATAGAAACATGATGGCAGAAAAAGACAATATGGTCTATGTTTCTAAAGAGCAAGGATGAAGCTTTTTTTCTATAAATATACCTTTCATAGATGGAGTTAGAAGGCATGACGACTACTGGTGAACCTGGTCTAACCGCCTAAGAATAAAATGTTTCAAAACCACTGACAGCCAGGAGAACTTCTACTCAACAGTTATAATAAGTCACAAAGGCTTTGGCTGTCTCTAAGTTGTTATATATGAGGGAAAAGAGGAATAGGGAAACCTAAGATAGATTTTTCCAAGGCCTGGTCATTCTTATCCTAGATGAAGAAATGATAGAAACATTGAGCAAGCCTATCACAATAGGTGAAATCAGGGCTATTATTAAAGAATTAAAACTGGCTGACACCAAAGCTGGATGGATTTGTGGGGGGAAGGGAGGAGTGAGGTTCTATAAAATTCTGAAAGATTTAGTAGCAGCCTCCTTCCAGGAGATGCTTCAGGCCTTCAGGCTGTATTACAGAGGAAAGGTTCATGGGAGGGTCACAACCAAGTTCATGTTATTCTGAACCCTAAGCCAGGTAATGATACAGATATAGTAGGCCTGGAGGAGAGACGCCTAAGAGGAAATATGACAGAGGTCTATAAAATCCTAAGTGGAGTGGAACGGGTAGAAGCAAATCTATCATTTATTCTTTCAAAAAGTTCAAGGACACACTATGAAGCTACAAAGTAGTTTTTTTTAAAACAAAGAAGAGAAAATCTTTTTTCTCACAATGCATAGTCAGTCTTTGGAACCCATTGCCAGTGGATGTGGTAAAAGCAGGTAGTGTAGATGGGTTGAAACAAGGTTTGGACAAATTCCTGGAGGAAAAGTCCATACACTGTTAAGGTAACCAAAGAGAAAACCACTGCTTATCCCCGCGGATAAGTAGCATGGAATTGGTTACTTTTGGGATATGTGAGGTACTTGTGACCTAGATTGGCCACTGTTAGAAACAGGCCACTAGGCTTGATGAACCTTTGTTCTGACCCTCTATGGCAATTCTTATGTTCTTATAGACCCATATATTAATTAATCAGGATGCACAGATTCTTACAAAGATCTTAGCAGCTAAGTTAAATGGTGTGCTTCCTAGACTCATCCATGAGGACCATACTGGGCTCATCAGGAGAGACAGGTGACAGCAAATTCAATTAGAGCAGTAATAGCTCTGAGATTGAAAGCCATGGATAGAGAAGAGGTGATCTTAACAAGCCAAGACATGAGACAACCTTTGAAAAGATCAACTGGGAGTATTTGTTTGAGGTCTTAGAAAAGTTTAGGAAATTTCCAAACTTGGGTTAAAATTTTATAGCAGATGCCTGAAGTGCAATTGCTTATAAAAAGGAAATTGATTGAGATATTCCAGTTGTGCATTATCCCCCCTTCTTTATGACATAGAAGGAATTAGGTTGGGTCCCCGAGAGAAACAAAATCCACCTCTTTGCAGATGATGTTACTTTACTTAAATAATCCTAAATGGGATATTCACATAGTAATAAACTTAATAGAACAGTATAGTGCTTCCTCAGGCTTGAAAATAAATTGAGATAAATCAGAGACCTTAGGTTTGAAGGGACCAGGAGAATAGGTGTATTTGCTTTCTTTGAGATTGGTTCAGGGCATGTTAAAATACTTGGGACTCTTTTTAAGTGTTAATAGAAAGGTGATGTGCCAAAAGAATATTAGGGCTAAAATACAACACATAAAATGCCTGTTCAACAAATGGAAGGAGCTTTCACTCACCCTTATGGGTTGTAATGCCCTATTTAAGATGGTCGCACTACCTAAAACCTGTATCCTATGCAAATGATCCCTTGGATTCTAGGAAGGGTGGGAAGATGGTTTAAGATGGTAATGTGAGCTTTCTTATGGCAAAGTAAGAATGCCAGCATTAGTTAGCACAAACTGACATTTGACAAAGATAAAGGTGACCTGAGGCTTCATAACAGAGTGGAGGAGTAGTGGTTTCGAAAGCAACCTGAGATCAGACAGACTAGGGTTTGAATCCCACTGACTGGCCTTGGGCAAGTCACGTAACCCTCCACTGCCTTAAGTATGATATTAGATTGTAAGCCCTCAGGGGACAGGGAAGTACCTGATTGTGACTTTCCTTGATCTACAACTGGAAAGGTGTGAGCTAAATACTGCTGAATAAATATTGCTGCTAAAATGCACTGGATGTATAAGGCTCAAGCAGGGGTGGGTGTCATCCTCCAAAAGAATGTGGAGAAGCTTTGACCAGGATCTATAAGTTCTCATTGTTGCATACTCAAAGACAAGTTGAGGATAAGAGGAAGTGGACTTCCACATTGCTGATGCCCCTGCGCAGTGTCGAGACTGTGGTGACAGCCTGGAAACATTTCCCTGATGTTGGTGATGCAGGGTAATCCAGATTTTATACCAGGGTTGGGACAGTCAAGGCTCACATTGTGGACAGACAGAAAATACAAACAGATATGAGATCTGCTACAATTGGAAAAAGAGGGTTTTCCAACATCCGAGCGAGTTAAACAGCAATGGAACATGCCAGATGGGCATCTGATTCATTATTTACATAGTAACATAGTAAATGATGGCAGATAAAGACCAGTATGGTCCATCTAGTCTGCCCAGCAATATGACAGAAGTAGGTGCACCCCTTCCCATGTCTTTTAGGGAGTAGGTGCACCCCTACCCATGTCTTTGCTTAGTGGTGCACCCACCCGGAGCAGGTGCACCCCTCCCCATATCTTTGTTTGTTTAGGGGTGAACCCACCGCACCCCCCCCCCCAATCGCTCCATGTAGGACACCGCTATTTGTTGAGTAATTAGATGGTTCAGTTTATTTTGATTTAATCTTGTTGCTGTAAAGTGATCCACAGTGTCTGTCCCAGGCCACTTTGAATTCCGTCACTGTGCTTGTCCCCACCACCTCCATCGGGAGGACATTCCAAGCATCCACCACCCTTTCAGTAAAAAAGTATTTCCTGACATTGCCTTTCAATTTACCACCTTGTAGCTTCATGTTATGCCCTCTAGTTTTACAGCTTCCCCGTCTCTGGAAGAGGGTTATTTATTCATTATTTCTCTTTTAAGTATTTAAAGGTCTGAATCATATCTCCCCTATCCCGCCTCTCCTCCAAAGTGTACATATTTAGGTCATCAAGTCTCTCCTCATAAGACTTCTGACGCAGGCTCCAAATATGAAAAAATCTGACAGGAGTTATAATGCAGAAGGTAGATGAAGAATTCATTTGCCAACCTGAGAAATTAAATACACTTTCGCAGTGGCGTAGAAAGTATCAAGAAGGGAGGATGAACATAAGGATCAGTTAGTGTAGATATGGACGTAAGACTAGGGCTTAGAATTTACGAATGTGTCAGGAAAGTTATAGATTGATTACATGTGTATAAGAACATAAGATATGCCATACTGGGTCAGACCAAGGTCCATCAAGCCCAGTATCCTGTTTCCAACAGTGGACAATCTAGGTCATACGTACCTAGCAGGTTCCCAAAAAGACACAGGTTCCACAATGCTTGTACTGGGTCAAGCATTGATATCCTGGGTCCCTTCTTAATAATGGTTTATGGACCTTTCCTCCAGGAACTTGTCCAAACCTTTTTTAAACCCAGCTATACTAACAGCCCTTATTACATCCTCCGGTGTAAAGCTGCAGGAAATACATTTGAAAACTTTGTATAGAATATACTGTATATTGTTAGAGAAAGAGATATCCACATACGAGGTGTGACAAAAAAGAAACGAGACTGTAGCAACCACGCCCATGACTCAATGCCAATAGGTTAACCGCTTATGTCACTGTGTTGTGCAACATCTTGCCACTATTCTGCTATAATATTTTTCATCTCTCTCACTCTGTTTTTCTTTTTAAAGTTTTTTTGTAACACACTGCTCCATCGCTTTGTCACGCAATTGGAGGTGGCAGAAATATGGAGCAAAGAATCAACATGAAATTTCTGGTTAAGTTGGAGAATGGCCCAACTGAGTGTCTCCAACATCTCCAAAAGGCTTATGGAAAAGATGCAATGTCAAGGCCGTGAGTCTTCGAGTGGCACAAATGCTTCAAGACTGGCCGTGAGGAGGTGGAGGATGACCCCAAGTCAGGACGGCCTTCCACGACAAAGACGGCTGAGAACATTGACAGGGTGAACCAACTGGTACGGAGTGATCGCAGATTGATGGTGTAGATGATAGCCGAGGAGCTCAGCCTGAACAGGGAGTCAGTGCGGACCATCTTGGTGCAAGAGCTGGGGATACGGAAGGATGGTGCCCAAGCTTTTATTGGATGACCAGAAGGAGCACCAGGTCAATGTTTGTCGAGACTTACTAGAGAAGATCAGAGAAGATCCAGAGTTTGCTGGCTGAGTCATCACAGGGGACGAGACTTGGGTCTTCCAGGATAACCCTGAAATCAAGAGACAGAGCCTGCAGTGGAAGACTCGACTGTCACTCGACCCAAGAAGGAGCGCATGTCCAAATCAAGGATCAAGGTCATGACGATCGCATTCTTCAACCATAAGAGAGTGGTCCATCATGAGTTTGTGCCTGAGGGTCAGACAGTCAACCAGCAGGTCCTCAATCGCCTCTATGACTGGGTTTGGCGCAGCAGGCGGGATCTGTGGAGAGACAAGTCGTGGCTGCTCCACCACGACAACGTGCCCACATACACCGTGCTCAGTGTGAGGCAGCTCTTGGCCAACAAACTGATTACAGCTCTCGACCACCCTCCATATTCCCCAGATCTCGCACCGTGTGACTTCTGGCTCTTCCCCAGGCTGAAGACTGTGCTCAAAGGAACTCATTTTGCCTCTGTAGAAGAGATCAAGGCCACTGTGATGAGGGAGCTGAGGGACCTCAAGGAGGAGGACTTTACCGAGTTCTTCCATACGTGGCAGAAGCGAATGCAGAAGTTCATTAACTCTGAGGGTGATTACTTTGAAGGGGACAATGCATAATTTCTCTGTAGATTTTGTAATAAAACATTTATTGTTTAAAAACTCTTGATATACCGCCCCCCATTACATCGGGGCGGTTTACAATAAAAAATTTTATAGGACAATCTCATTTCTTTTCTGTCACACCTTGTAAGATTATGGGAAAGAGACAAGGGTCTGATTGTAACTCACCTTGAAATACTACTGGAAGGGCATGAGCTAAATACTAATAAATAAATAAAATGTTATAAAGGCACTTTGGTACACTCGGGTAAGATTTTACACATATCACATATTTTGTATGAAAATTTACATGCAGTAAGTGCAATAGCTATGCACACGAAGAGAAAAAGGTCTCAGCACTGTTCTGAATATTTAGCTGCTGCCATGGGCAAAAGGAAGTGGCAGCAGAGCAGGCAGCAAAAAGGGGAGGGGAGGGAAGGAGAATATGCAGGAGATGCATAATTGAGATAGGGGATATGGATGGTGGCTTGGGGTAGACACAGGAGGTAAAGTTTGATGACAATGAATATGCTGGCCCAGGGATGAGGGTAGGGACCCACAAGGGGATGCTGGGAGATGGAAGCAGGAGGAAATGTTGGGGAAGGAGATATGGTGGAATGGGCACAGCAAGGGAAGTTAGGTAATAGGGGATGTATTGACTCAGGGATGGGGAAAGAAAGGCTAGAGGTACAAAGAGGAGATGCTGCATTTAGGGGAGGAATAGGGTGATAGGGAAGATGCTGGACATGATAGATGAACAGAGTGACAGACAAGATGCTTGACACAAGGGGAAAGACAAGCGATACAGGATGGGGCTGGAGGGTGGTAGGGAGACAGAGTGGAAATGTTGGACAAAAAGGAAGTAGGAAGATGGAGGAGAGATACTGGACACGGAGGAATAGGAAGACAGAGAGAGGGGAAATGCTTGACCTGGGGGGGGGGGGGAAGAGGAGAGGGAGACAGAGGGATATGAGGAGATAGCAAGAAGATGCTGGACGGAGTTGAGAGAGAAAAGGGAGGAGATGCTGGATTTGGGGTAGAGAAGGGAATAGGGAATAAGAGGTATGGGAGTGGAGTATGGGGAAGATATAGAAAACCGTAGGTAGATGCAGCAAAAAGAAGGAGATTGAAGACTGTATAGTAAGAAAGAATGAAATCTGAATGGAACAAGAGGCATACATTCAAGTGGAAGAAAGCTGAAAGGAGAAGATCAGTGTCAGTGATGAATGTAGAGAGGAAGTGAAGAGGAGTGAAAAATAACAAATGGACAGGAGACTGGAAAAAGAGTTAAGAGAAGATACAGGAAAGCAAAAACCAGCCTCTAGAACTAACACAATTAAAAATTAAAAAGTAGAAAAAAATAATTGTATTATTAATTTAATGAATGGAAATTTACATCTGCTCTCTTTGGGCCACGTTTACTAAACATTGGTGCATGTTATGGGCACAGTGGAGGACAGCATGTCCTAATGTTTAACAAGATGAAAACATTTGAGCGTTTCTATTTTTCAGACACTATCTTGCATGAGGAGTGACGGCACTATAGCAACAAAAACATATCTATTTTTAGGTTTTGGTTACTTGTTCTATAATTGTGACGGTCTATATGTATTCTGCATGTGAGAAAGAGGGCAGGTATTTTGTTAGCATTCAATGTCAGTGTAGAATTAATATTAAAATATTCATTTATATTCTGCCTATAGCATTTAGTTCAAAGCTAATTCCATTAACACAGCGGTTCCAGAACCACTTATAGGGCCCAGGGAAAACTTCTCCGGTGGAAACCCCTCTTCATCTGAACCCCATCTTCATCCATGCGCCCCCCTCATCCATGGGACCCCCTCCCACTGCCGCTGCAGCTGCCCCCCTCCGGGACATGCATCAGCAACACATAAACAAAGGCATTGCGATGCCAGAGTTACCTTCTTTTCCGGCGCTGTGGTGCCGTTCGGGCTTCTGCTTCAGCTCCCCCTCTGGCACCGCGATGCCTTTGTTTATGTGTTGCTGCTTCTGCATGTCCCAGAGAGGCGCAGCAGGGTCCCTGTTACCCATGGGCAGCGAGGCAGCTGGGCCCCTGTTGTGCAGGGGCCTGGGGCAGCTGCCCCTTTTGCCCTTAGGAAAAAACAGCCCTGCGTGGTTCCCAAGCCTGTCCTGGGGGCTCCCCAGCCAGTCAGGTTTTCAGTATCCGCAATGAATATGCAGGAGGTAGGTTTGCATGCAATGGCAACAGGATATGCAAATCTCTCTTGAATACTCATAGTGTGTGTGCCGTTGAGTCAATGCTGACACCTGTCAACCCAACAGCCCCTGGGCAAGGTGTGACTGGAAGTAGATTGCTAGGCCTTTTATCCAAGGTAATAAAGGGCAAAGTGACTTGCCCAAGGCCACAAGGAATTGAACCCTGGTCCCTTGGTTCCCAAGCCAGTGCTCTAACCATTAGGCTATATCTCCAAAAGGTTTCACAATTTACAATTCATACGAGTTGCTGATAACAAATCATATACCTTCACTGTCTTCTGAAATTCACATCATTACAGTAATCCCTAAAATGTAAAACTGTTTAACAACCAATTTCATTTTCTTAACAGCTTGTCTTTCTAATTGCAACACAATGTGTGTATTGCTCACTCCTGGTGACCCAGCAGCTTCTGGGTTTTATTGGCAGCGTGACCGGAAGTAGATTGCCAAGCCTTTTATTTAATAGAAATTTCCTAAACAGGTTTTCAGTAACTGTTGAATCATTTAATAGCTTGTCGTGCTTCTGACCGGTACTGAAGTTCACTCCATGCAGTGCCTGCTCTGCAACGTAAAAGTTTATCAAGGATTGTTTATAAATACATTTCCTACATGATGGTACCTTCAACAAATTTGAAGTTACTGATCATGAAGGTCTGGAACCCGCTTGTATTTGCACCGAAGGTTAACATCTAATTAGGAATGCATCCATTTAAATTTTTAAAAACAAAACACAATACTTTAAAATCTATTCTTGCAAGTACTGGAGGCCAGTGCAGATTAATCAGAAATCGTTTTGATCCTCCCCATCAATGCCCATAACAGAATTACTTTTGCTGCAGGGTTTTGCAGTATTTGTAATCAAATAAGGCACTTTTTCAACAAACCCAAATGAACAATACTGCAACATTACCATAGCATGCATCACAGTTTTTAAATGTTCAATAGAGAAGTACGCCCTAATTTGTCGAATAAGGTGTAGCTCAGTGGTTCTTAACCCAGTCCTTTGGGATCCCTAGTCCAGTTGGGTTTTCAGGTTATCCACAATAAATATGCATGAGATAGATCTGTATACAATGGAAGTAGTGCATGCAAATTTATCTCATGCATATTAATTGGGGATATCCTGAAAACCTGACTGGCCTTTGGGCCCCAGAGGACTGGGTTGAGAACCACTGTAGCTTATAAAGCATAGTCTTTCTTAATAGAGCAATCTGCTCTGCACTGATAGCACTAAATCTAAGACTACCCCAAATATCCCAAATGAATGTCTACTGTTATCTAGTTAATAGATTATATACTCCATGTAAATAGTTCTCCCATGTTATCCAGTTGATACTCCTGTTATATGTAATACCAAACAGCCTGTTGTTCTGGTTTCTTTATGTTATCTGTAAACCGCGCTGATGTCAAAGAGTGCGGTATATAAGAAGTTGAAATAAATAAATAAAATAAATAAATAAATAAAGGAACCTTTACATCTGATAACAGAGGAGCTGTCTTTCTTTGGACATCTCATCAAATCTTGATCAACCCACATTAACTTCATTTTCTCAGGAATGAGATTAATTAAAAGTTGCATTTTATAAGGAACATCCAGGATGAATCTAAGGCAACCAGGTTCAAATATACAAAAGTCCAGGGGGCATGCAAGCAGTGAAGAAGGCATGGGTAAGTGCTGTCTGAAATCGCTCCGTCCCTGTTCCTGCAAAGGGTCTGGGAGATAGGCCTTTATATAAGGAAAAGTTGGGTACATGCATGGTTGCAAGCTATTCTACAAATATGGACATCTCCAAAATGCACGTCTGTAGACGTCCCCGGCACAGATTTCAAAATGGGGGCATCTATGTAGGAAACATGCATGTCCCAGGCCCTGATCTTCTGTAGACATGCAGCAGCAGGGTTGGTCCTAAACCAGCAGGTGTTTGTATTCCAGTCCAAACTACTCTGGTGGTGAGAACACATTTTGCTCTTTCCCCTTACAAGTGTTGCTGCCAAGAAATGAGCACCTTTTTTAGAAATTAGTCATGGTCATGACATGGACATGTCAGTAGCCAGGGCCAGACTTATACGTTGCATTCTAAAATCACACATAAGAACCCAAGAGACACCATATTGGTCAGAGCAAGGTCCAACAAGCCCAGTATCCTGTTTCCAACAGCGGCCAATCCAGGTCACAAGCACCTGGCAGGTTCCCAAAAAGGTACACAGGTCCCATAATGCTCATCCCGGGGTAAACAGTGGATTTCCAGGGTCCCCTTTAATAATGGTTTATGGATCTTTTCTCTGGGAACTCGTCCAACCTTTTTAAACCCAGTTACACTAACAGTTTTTACTGCATCTTCCATAACGAATTCCAGAGTTTGATTATGTGTTAAGTAACAAAAATATTTTCTCTCATTAGTCTTAAATGGGTTACATTATAGCTCCATTGCGTATCCTCTAGTCCTTCTACTTTTCAATAGCGTAAACAACTGATCGACATTTATCCGTTCCAGTCCACTAATTAATTTATAGACCACTACCATATCCCCACTCAGCCGTCTCTTTTCCAAGTTGAAGAGCCCCATCCTTCTAAGCCTCTCCTCATAAGGGTATCTTTCCATTTCCTTTACCAATTTTGTCGCTCTTCTCTCTACCTTTTCTAATTCTGCTATATTCTTTTTAAGATATGGCGACCATAATTGCACACAATGTTCAAGGTGCGATTACACCAAGGAATGATACAGAGGCATTATAATATCCTTGGTTTTATTCTCCATTCCTTTCCTTATGATTCCTAAATTCTATTTACTTTCTTGGCCACCACTATCCATTATGACACCTAAATCTTTTTCCTGGGTGATGGTTTCTAAGGTTGTGTGATTCAACCAGGAAATTGGTCACAGATTACCTTAGAAGCACAGGACAGTGCACTGTGTAGCAGTAAACATTTAGTAAGTCTTCTTTTCCTCCCTCCCTCCCCAATTCCCATCCACCCCTGGGATAATCGTAGCTTTATAGGTGCTTAAACCTCTTAAAGGAAAGGAGGTGCCATATTCACTCTCAGCTGCGTCTGTTTATCCTCATCAGGCATATATTAAGGACCTGAGATTCGTTAAGCTTGAGGGGAACAAAGTCCATTAAATGCATTAGGTATAGTTATATTAGTATAAGTATCCCCACAAACCTTAGTAAGGAAACAACTTAAATGCCTAAACACAACCCTAAAACTAAGATGCAGACAGCAGGCAATCAGAGAGATGGGGGCTTTCCAATCTTTTGCACTGAGTGTCACATGAGTTTTCCAGTTTGTCAGGGGTCATACATGTGCACTAGGTGCAAGGAGCTACATAGACGAGACCTACAGGAATGTAGTACTGAAGTTCCACCTGCAGTCTGGCAGCATCCCTCTTGCCATGGAAGAAAGAGATAACGTGACAGGAGAACATCACTCTGGTGTGGCAGGAAGTGACCCTGTAGCTAGGACCTGTCCTCCAGGTAATGTAAAACCCTCTCGCATCGAGGAGGTTTCTCCAGGGCCATGTGACCATGAGGGAAGGGTTAGGACAGTCATTATAATTGGTGATTAGATCACTAGGAATGTAGATAGCTGGGTGGCTGGTAGACGAGAGGATTGCCTGGTAACATACCTGCCTGGTGCAAAGGTAGCGGACCTCACGTGCCACCTAGACAAGGACTTAGATAGTGCTGGGGAGGAGTCTGTTGTCTTGATACATGTTGGTACCAATGACATAGGAGAGTGTGGTAGGGAGGTTCTGGAGACTAAATTTAGGCTTTTCGGTAGGATGTTGAAATCTAGAACTTCCAGGGTAGCATCCTCCGAAATGCTTTTGATTCCACACGCAGGACCCAAAAGCCAGGCAGAGCTCCGGAGTCTCAATGCGTGTTTGAGACGATGGTGCAAGGATTTGTTAGGAACTGGAGAACATTCTGGGGAAAGGAAAGGCTTTTCCAAAGGGATGGGCTCCACCTTAACTGGGATGGAACCAGGCTGCTGGCATTAACCTTTAAAAAAGAGATAGAGCAGCTTTTAAACTAGCTAATAGGGGAAAGCCGACAGTCGCCCAGAAGTGCATGGTTCGGAACAATGTATCCTTGAAGGATACTAGCAAAAGATTAAAGTTAGGGTATATCAGCAGAGAGGTTCCAATAAAGACAAAAGTAGCCCAAATGTCCTTGAGTACAGAGCAGATAGAGCTTAAAGATTCAAAATTATCTCTGCCTACCGATAACCAGATTAATATCAATAAAATACAGCCTCTAAAATGCTTGTATGAAAATGCCAGAAGTCTAAAAAATAAGAAGGAAGAATTAGAATATATAGCACTAAATGAGAGGTTAGATATGACTGGTATTCAGAGACATGGTGGAAGGAGGACAATCAATGGGATACTGTGATATCTGGGTACAAACAATATCATAATGATAGAGCAGATCAAATCGGTGGTGGGGTTGCACTCTATGTTAGAGAGAGCATTGAGTCACAAAGGATTAAAGTTTTGCAGGAAATATAATTCACTGTAGAATCTCTATGGATTGAAATTCCATGTAAAAAGGGGAAGGGGAAGGCGATGCCAATGGGGGTATACTAACGACTGCCTGGCCAGAATGAACAAATGGATGATGAAATGCTAGAAGAAATAAGGGGGAAATCAGGGAAGCTAACAAAAGTTACAGTACAGTAATAATAATGGGTGATTTGAATTATCCCGGTATCAACTGGGTCAGTGTCACTGCAGGACATGCTAGGGAGATGACGTTTCTAGATGCAATACATATCTGCTTCTTGGAGCAGCTGGTTCATGAACTGACCAGAGGGGAAGCCATTTTGGACCTAGTCCTTAGTTGACCACAAGATCTGGTGCAAGAGATAAGGGTGTTGGGGCCACTTGGCAATAGTGATCATAGCATGATCGCGTTTGATTTAATAAATGAGGAAGGACAGCAAGGAAATCCACAGTACTACCTTTTAACTTTCAAAAGAAGACTATGATAAAATGAGAAAAATAGTTAAGAAAAAACAAAAGGATCAGTTGCAAAGGTTAAAGATTTACATCAAGCATGAGTGTTGTTTAAACATATACCTGAAGATTGGAGGAAGGCCAATGTAATGCCAATTTTTAAAAAGAGTTCCAGGGGTGATCCAGGAAACTACAGACCGGTGAGCCTGACGTCAGTACTGGGAAAAATCGTACAAACCATCATAAAGAACAAAATTACTCAACATGTAGATAGTCATGTAGATAGTTAATGGGAGACAGCCAACATGACTTTAGCCAAGGAAGGTCTTACTAATCTGTTATGTTATTTTGAAATTGTGAATAAACAGGTAGACAAAGATGAGTCTGTTGATATAGTGTATTTGGATTTTCAGAAAGCCTTTGACAAAATCCCTCATGAGAGACTTTTGACAAAATTAAAAAGTCATGGGGACCAGACGTGCTTAGCATGCTGCGAGAAGGCTTAAGGGGTGCTTTTCAGCTGTCTGCCCTTGCCTGTCGCCACTGAGAGAAGAAACAGTTGCGGCGGCATGCAAAAGCAGACAGCTGAAATGTGCCCCTTAAGCCTTTGTGCCCTGTGCAGCCGCACCGCTTGCACAGGGCTAGGTACAGTCCTGCAAACTATAGGTGCATGATATAAGGTTTCACATTAGGAACCACCACCCAGGAAAAAGATTTAGGCGTCATCGTGGATAACATGTTAAAACCCTCCACCCAGTGTGTAGCCGTGGCTAAGAGAGCAAATAGAATGTTAGGTATCATCATAAGGAAAGGAATGGAGAATAAAACAAAGGATATTATAATGCCTCTGTATCGTTCCATGGTGAGACTGCACCTTGAATATTGTGTGCAATTCTGGTTGCCATATCTTAAAATGGATATAGCATTATTAGAAAAGGTACAGAGAAGAGCCACCAAAATGGTAAAGGGGATGGAAGGATACTCCTATGAAGAAAGGTTAAAAAAGTTAGGGCTTTTCAACCTGGAAAAGAGACGGCTGAGGGGAGATATGAAAGAGGTCTATAAATTAATGGAGTGGAACGGGTAAACATAGATCGATTGTTTACACCATCAAAATATAAAAAGACTAGGGGACATGCAATGAAGCTACAGGGTAACATATTTAAGACTAATAAGAGAAAATATTTTTTCATTCAACGTGTAATCAAACTCTGGAATTCATTACCAGAGGATATAGTAAAAGCTGCTAGTGTAACCAGGTTTAAAAAAGATTTGTACAAATTCCTGGAGGAAAGGTCCATAAACCATTATTAAAGGGGACCCAGGATATCCACTGCTTGCCCCAATACAAGCATTGTGGAACCTGTGACTTTTAGGGAAACAGGTAGGTACTTGTGACCCTGATTGGCCACTGCTGGAAACAGGATATTGGGCTTGATGGACCTTGGTCTGACCCAGTATGGCATATCTTATGTTCTTGCATCGTGTAAGCATAGTTTGGGTTGTTCTTTCCTAGGTGCATAACTTTACTAATGGTCAGGGCCCAAGTACAGTAAGGCACCAGTTGTGCATGTCCATGACTGAAATAGTTCAGGCACACTTCATTCACCTCTTAAACTCGCTGGCTGGCTTTTGAGACATGACTGGGAAGACGGCCGAGGTGAGGTCAAAAAACTCAATGGTGCCATTTGCGGGAGGAAAATGAAGGACCCCCCCCCCAAAAAAAAAATACAAATACAATTTTTTTTCCTAGATCACTTTATATGGGCTCAATTATTGTCTTTAATTTAATAAAGCAAAGACCAACAGATATGAAGGCTATTGACCGTTTGACAACTTACCAAAAGAACTAATAGATAAATCATTTTATGGTTGCCAGTAATCATAGGCTCTATCACAGTGCTGTTGAACATGGAGTCAAAGGGCAGTGCAACATAAAATTCACTAGCTATGCTTGTGAATTGCTGTGCATCTCTTAGGAGGAGAGAATATATTTCCCTCTCCAGGTGTTACTGGGTGACCCTGTTGTACAATATCAATACTAAATTCCAGCCAGGCGACACTACAACTGAAGTATGGTAGGAAAGAAAAAGAAAAATATATACTGTCTGCACGTCACCCAGGATAAAAGGATGCCCACCTGTAGCCTTCTAACGATAGTGGTCGCAATAGTGGAGACACTGCAGATGTGGGTAACATCCCTGCCACGGAAAAAGGCCATGGTGAGTATGTTCTTGGGCCTTCCGTGGAAGGAGAGAAACCACAGAAATGAATGAAAAAGTTAAGAGGATTAGCTATGGTTAAGTGGATTTCTGCAGATGAAGAGGGGATAATGTACTGCCACTTTTAAATCAAGAGAGTATACAAAGAGAATCTGCCAAAAACTGAAAGACAAAGGAAAATTGCCACAAGAAAATCTGCTGAACATCACATAGCCATCAGGAAGATGAGAGATTAGGGCTGACTGAGAGGTGAATATTAAAGTACCTAAATATATTCTAGAATATTGCAAATACTCTTCTGTTTAATATATTGTATTTGGCACAGTTTGATTTTGTTTGGCACATAATTTTCTGGAATTTATTCTTCAAGCATATTGACATCCATAACAGGGTTATTTTTGGGCAGAATGGGGGGGGGGGGGGGGAATCGGGACTGCTGGGCCACCAGGGATTTGCTTTCTGTCAGGGCATTGGCCCTCTGAGAGTATTTTGATGGCAATGGGGGCTTTCCCTGACTCAGATGATCCAAGCATCGGGGAAAGCCCCCCGTGCCATCAAAATACTGTGGGGGGCGGGGGGCATGCGCTAGATATTTAAACCACCTCAACACGGGCATAGAGATATTGGTGCTAAGGCTGGTTCCAAAATCCTCTACGCGTTTTGCTACATCAAGCACAGACAATATTCGCATGTTATTTTAATATGTGCAGCTCATTTGCCTATAATTTAAATACTCGGGTTTATGTGTGCGCTAGCTATTCCTTTGCTGTTTGCGTGCGCATCCGTCTCTTTTCTGCATTTGGCTGTTGCGATTCTTGTTGGCAGACACTTACTCGACGGCACTTAACAACTGCCACAGCGCAGTTTACGGGTGTGTCCATCTCGTTTTTCATTTGGCTCCAGCAGTAATTATGCCTAAAGCTGCACTATCTGCGTGCAAAGGCCATACTATTTTTCTGCATTGGCCTGTTTATTAAGAGAAGAAAAAAATGTACTCAGTTTCCAATGTATAAATGCACTATTTAAAAACTGTGCAGCAGTTCAGAGTAAAAATTCGGAAACAATAACTTAAGGAACATGGACAAAGAAGTGAAAATATAAACTTTTAGAATGTTTCTTCTAGATGGACTTGTAATAACCATTACTGGAGCAATCCATTCCAAAACTCTATTACCTTCTCACAGAAGTTCAATTAGTTTCCTTCTTAAAGATTTTTATGGTTTTGTAATTAGATGCTTCTAGAGGTAAAGTCACATTTTAATTTTTAGGTGGCTAAATGAAAGTCAGCTAAACTGTATTTTTGATCACTGGAAATTTAACGAGATTGAAGCAGAAAAAAATAATTGCATTGCAGCACTGCACAATATAATTCTGAGTGAAGGCATAAGCTACAAATTGCGGTTGTAGATGATAATTTATGAATTTTATGTGAGGCTAATCTTCTATCACAGCAGTATGAAAGAAATATAGTTCTATCCCAAAGGATGGTATAAATGAGGGTTTGCTAAACGTGTCCCAGGGAACACCTTACCAGCTGGGATTTCAGGATATCCCCAATGAATATGCATGAGATACATTTTGATGTAAAGAGCTATTTTGCATAGATTGTCTAAGGAGAAAAAAGGGATGTTCAAGTCAGAATGTGCACAATTTTCCGAGTATTTTACTAAAGGCTTGCTAAATGCAGAAGGGGTCCTTCCGATCCCGAATAGTGGGAGCTGGACGTCCGACATGGATGTCCAGCCCCCGCCATTCCCCACCAATTCGGAGCGCAGAGCTCCCCATACATACTGCCGAGATGTGCGGGGAGCTATGTATGAAGATGGAAGGGGGTGGGCCGGATGTGGAGCAAGGGTGGGCCGGAGGCGCAACCCTCAACCTGGATGTACAGAACCTATTCTGGTGATGGCTCTGTATGTCCAGGCTGGGGGATATGGATGGAGGACTTATTCCACCTCAGATGTGGAATAAGTCTCCGCTTATGGAGTGGGACAGCCATGCCGGGACCAGCAGAGGAGGTAAGAGGGGCAGGGGGTTCCCTCTAACCCAATTCCGGCCCTGGAAGGCCCAATCAGGGGTCAGGCGGCAGAGAACAGGGGTTGGCAGCAGTGCAGGCGATAGGAGCTCCTTCATGGAGCCGTGGTGCCATGGCAACAGGTGTCACTACACTGCGGCTCCATGCCAGAGCCCAGGATGAGCTATCCAGGAAATTGGCAAGACATCCAGCCTGAAAGAATCAGGGTACAGCCTGCCTGTACAGGCAGTTGCATTTTATTCTGACCCCACGGAGATGTACATCCCCTGCAGGATCAGAATTAGGGGCATATCTGACCTGTCCTGATTCTGGATGGGGCTGGGCCGGACGGGCCCCGATGAGAATGGGCCTCAGAACCTTTTGTAAAATACCTTTAAAGATACAGGAAATATGCATATAATCTGTGGTATGTAGTGGGAATAGTCATTTTGCAAAGATATATATTTTAAATAAGGGTTGTATTACTCAAGGGTTTGAACATCTAAGTGCCGATGCTCACACGTGCAACCCACACATGTAAGTGACGCATTTAAAACACGTAAATGAAAGACTTTGCAAAACTAGACATCCAGAGGTGTGAATTAAGAAGAATTTTTAGATGTTGTAGATGTTAAATAAGCACAATTGCCCCCTCAATCATTCCTCCAAACCCTATGTCCAAACAAGCTTTTAGCTGACATAGAGATTTTTGAAGTGTGCATGTATTGGAAATACATGAATATTCTTCAGGGCCACTATGAACATGTCCGTTATAAAATTACCCTTCATGTGTCTAAATAGTAGTTTTAGAAAAGCCTTTACTTATATGTTTGTGTCGGCAGCATACAAAATTTTCAAAGGAAGCACCCACTTTTCTTTACAAAACACCAGCACAAGTGGTCAAAAATGCGTTATTTAAAGACGCGATCGCTTATGTCAGCCCTGGAACTGGTATAAATGCCGGCACCGATTCTTCTAAAGTATGAATTTACGTTGCAGTATTTTATAATGCATGCATGTAACTTTGTGCCGTGCCCATTCTCTGCCCAAACTTCACCCCTGTGCATGCCCACAGTTGAAGTATGTGCCATTGCGAATACACGTACGTTTACAGAACGGGGTTCGGTACAAGCGTACTCATTTAAGCGCTAAGCCACTAGAATACCTCACTGGCATGGGTTCTTGCCACCTAAATCTTGGTGATTTTTTATAAAATCACCACCCAAGGGCTAGTTTACATTATAAACCTGTTATTTACATATGCAAATGACATGCAAGCTTCTAAAAGGACCTAGTAGATGATAGCAAAGAATGAAATGATCCATCCAGTCTGCCCAGTCAGGTAGTCAGGGTTATAGCTGCCACTTCATGAAGGTTATCTCCCCATGCCTTTGTCATTTCAGCTCGATGCTTTATTTCCATCTTCCTCCTCTTTAGATATTGACCGTAGGCATATTCGCTGTGGATATCCTAAAACTGCACTGTGGAATCGTAGGCATATTCGCTGTGGATATCCTGAAACTGCACTGTGGAATCGTAGGCATATTCACAGTGGATATCCTGAAACTGCACTGTGGAATCGTAGGCATATTCGCTGTGGATATCCTAAAACTGCACTGTGAAATCGTAGGCATATTCGCTGTGGATATCCTGAAACTGCACTGTGGAATCGTAGGCATATTCGCAGTGGATATCCTGAAACTGCATTGTGGAATCGTAGGCATATTCGCTGTGGATATCCTGAAACTGCACTGTGGAATCGTAGGCATATTCGCTGTGGATATCCTAAAACTGCACTGTGGAATCGTAGGCATATTCACAGTGGATATCCTGAAACTGCATTGTGGAATCGTAGGCATATTCGCTGTGGATATCCTGAAACTGCACTGTGGAATCGTAGGCATATTCGCTGTGGATATCCTGAAACTGCACTGTGGAATCGTAGGCATATTCGCTGTGGATATCCTGAAACTGCACTGTGGAATCGTAGGCATATTCGCTGTGGATATTCTGAAACTGCACTGTGGAATCATAGGCATATTCGCTGTGGATATCCTGAAACTGCACTATGGAATCGTAGGCATATTCACTGTGGATATCCTGAAACTGCACTATGGAATCGTAGGCATATTCGCTGTGGATATCCTGAAACTGCACTGTGGAATCGTAGGAATATTCGCTGTGGATATCCTGAAACTGCACTGTGGAATCGTAGGCATATTCGCTGTGGATATCCTGAAACTGTACTGTGGAATCGTAGGCATATTCGCTGTGGATATCCTGAAACTGCACTGTGGAATCGTAGGCATATTCGCTGTGGATATCCTGAAACTGCACTGTGGAATCGTAGGCATATTCGCTGTGGATATCCTGAAACTGCACTGTGGAATCGTAGGCATATTCGCTGTGGATATCCTGAAACTGCACTGTGGAATCGTAGGCATATTCGCTGTGGATATCCTGAAACTGCACTGTGGAATCGTAGGCATATTCACTGTGGATATCCTGAAACTGCACTGTGGAATCGTAGGCATATTCATTGTGGAATCTCCTAGATGGGTTTGCGAAACCCCAGTGTAAATAACACCTGATCTAGCTCACAATGTTACAAAGCCCTCTCAGTATCCTTTTTTAACGGAAGGTAGAGCAATATGGTACTAGGGCTTTCATGCTTTGGGGTTTCGAACTTCACTGGGGTACTGGTTGGCTTGAGACAAGTCTTCCCATACTTATACTGAAACAAAAGACCAGGGGGATTTTCTATTCCTCCACATAAGTTGCAAGCTGGAAAGCAAGGCATAAGGAAGATCAGTACAACGAACACTGCAAAATCGCTTAAGGAATAATCCCCTTCCCCCTCTATTTTCTATTTTTTAAAAGTCGATCTTGATTTTCTCATCGCTTATTTCACCTCTTCGTTTCTGTGCTTACTAACACCTGTCATTGAAAAGAACATGCGAGCAGCTCATGATGTTAATGTAAGTGCAGGAAGTGAACCTCTGGGAGTTCTTGAGCTCAGAGCACCAGATTTTTCCCCATGGCAACCAATATTAACCTACTGTTCTACAGAATCTTTAGTATTCTTCCCCCTGGGAATCCTGCTTAAAATCTATTTATAAAACGTATTCACTACTATCAGTACTTCTGAACATTTGTATAGCGCTACAAGATATACGCAGCGCTGCACAGACACTTGAAAAAGACGGTCCCTGCTCATCAGAACTTACAGTCTAGCATTTTTCCTTAAGCACCCTTCATCGGCCCACAGGACACTTCACTGGCTTACTTTCTGTGCTTCTTCCGGGGTCTCAGCTGTTGCTAGGTTGTCACCAGAGTCAAAGACTGAAAGCAATAACATATTCGGCTTGCTAAGAAGCTGGCAGTGCACGGCAATAGCCTGACAGGACATGAACTGTGTCCTTAGCAAAGTATTTCCAAGATAAGATGTAGAAGGACAGAGACTCCATAAAACCCTAGAGCATATTTAAACCAGCAACAATGAAGAGTGCTAATGGCTACCAGTCATATGTAATAGTGTGGCAGTCTGCTGGTGGGGCTGAGAGTTACCCCAAAGCCAGGTACAGAAACAGTGGTGCAGGAGCCTGTGCTAATATGTCTCTCTCCTCTCCACCAATGTCAGTCTTCATATTCTGTCCACTAATAAAAGACCCCAAGGGCACAGAAAACCTCCTCCGTTCTCCTTGTGGTCAGAGACAACAATCCAAATATGAAAAACGAACAAGGGAGTCCATTAATAGTTTACGTAAAATTATCCTTGTGGAGGGTAATTTTACAACAGGGTGCCTAGTCAAAGCACCATTTTAATGTTCCTAAATTAAGCCCATTTGATAAAGAAAAATAGGTGCTCACTTTTCTTTATATAATAAGTGACAGAGAACATGCCTTACGTTAAGCCCTAGGGCTGCTGTAAATCTCTATGCCTATATTTTTAAAAGTGCACATATAAATTATCTCGCTCACATTGCTCTAGCTTCATCAAAACTCCGCTCATGTAACCTACTATTACTAACCTCACTGCTTTTTTAGAGGACTCCCTGGATACAATTGATTCCCGTTCCACCTTGTTGGTGACCTTTTTCACTAAAGAGGTTAAGCAGAGTGTGCTCCGGGCTTTTTTCAAACACAAGACTGTTAAGTTTTGTGGTCATTTAGTAAACGTTTTCCCTGATGTTGCCCGTAGCACCCAGCTTAGGCGTAGACAGTTTCTAGCATTAAAATCACAGGTATTGTCCTTAGGTGAAGTTTCTTTTTTTCTTCGATTCCCTTGTAAGTGTGTTATCACTTGGAAGGATGTTTCTTATATTTTTACCGATGTCACCCAATTGGAAAGCTTTTTGATTGAGAAGCGGAAAGCACTTGGTGAAGTGCAGAGTGTCCATGAATAAGTTGTTGCCTCCCTTTGTGGGCCTTGTGTCTTATTTTCTTGAATATGACCTTTATTCTAATACCCAGCTAAGTTCCTTGATGTGGGCTATATCAATTTGTTTTTTTTCCTATATGATGTTGTATCATCCGATTTGATGTTGTACTTAGATTTTCCTTTCGTATGTATTGTGTAAATGCATTTTTTTTCTAAATCAATAAAAAAAAAAAAAAAAAAAAAACTCCGCTCATGTGCATTTCTACAGGGAAAGCATGCGTCGTTCCAACAGACATACGTTTATGCTGGTAAAAAGAGGTAATTTACGCACACTACAGCAATTTTCTGTGTACTTCATTTTACAACTGCTTCTAAAGTTATTCTTTTGACACAGCAAACATGGTATTTAGGGCTGCCAACTTTTTGAAAGAAAAATCCACCACCTGTGGCTAGTCATGCTCTGCCCATGACCACCGCCACTCCACCCTTGCCCCACCCCCTGTCCCCAAAAAATAATTGCAAAGAAGGCAATGTGCAAACTGAACAAGCAAAGTTGCTACACATTCTTAAACAGAAATTCCATGCTAACAGAATACACAGCATTGGTTGTACTCACACACACACAATACAGAGAGGCCTTCATCAATAAATGAGCATAAAACGAAAAGAGAAATATATAAACAAAAATTAAACTGAAACCCCAAGAAGCCAGACTCCGTATGCAGTGCAACATCAGATAAATAAGAGACTCAGTTCCCCCATACTGTGTACAATATAAAGATAACACAAAGTCTATCATTATATTGAAAATAAAATTATTTTTTCTACCTTTGTTGTCTGACCATTTTATACTATGATCATGCTGGTCCCAATCTGAGGCTTCTGTTTTCCTGTCTTCTCTTAGCTCTCTTTCTATGGTCTATAGTCCATCTGCCATTTCTTGTCTCTTCTTTTGTTTTCTTCACTTCCTTCCAGTCCCAGAAACCCTCCCCAGTATTAACCCCTTTTCCAGTCCTCCCCTCCTATTACCTTCCAATGTCAACCCCTTTGTGTTCTGAGAACTGGCAGTGGTGTCCATTCCCTTCTAGCCCCCCCCACCCCCCCCCACCCCACCCCTAACCCCCCCCCCCCCACTGTCCAGCCCCTTCCAGTCCAAGTACCATCCCAGGTATCAGCTCACTTCCACTCCGAGTGCCATCCCCGTGTCATCTCCCTTCCAGTCACCCTACCCTCTGTCCATATCCCTTCCGTGCCATCCAAAATGCACTAACACCAAAGTGCACTAACACCACAATGAACAGAGCATTCAGGTTCTACGCACCCACCTGCTGGAACAAGCTCCCAGTGGCCATCCGCATGATCACTGACCTTGCGCAATTTAGAAAGGCATTAAAACATCACCTCCTCCTCTTACACTATGCTCAGGCCAACAATACATCCTCACCTGGTCCAACCTCACACTCATCCCAATAAATAATCCACATATAATAACCACAAGCCATGGCACTATAGATGCTTAGCAGCCACCAACACTTGTAAATAGTATGTATATAGCAGCCACCAACATCTGTATATAGTATGTATATAGCCATATTTGTTTTCCCCTGTTATCATTCCAAGTTGTACTACCTGTTCACTGTAAGCACAAAGTAGGCTCTTCCTACCTTGCGCAAAATTGTTGTCTGTAAACCGTGCTGATTTTAAAGAGCGCAGTATATAAAAGCATGTAATAAATAAATAAAAATAAATAAAATCCCCATGTGCCTGCTCCCTTCCAGTCCTAGTGCCACCTCCCTTCCAGCTTTCTCTCCATTACCCAGCCACTTACCACTCCAGTCCCACATCCAGGTGTCAGCTCCTTTCCAGTCCCTCTTCAGTACCATCCTCAGATGTCAGCTCCCTTCCAGCCCCCTACTTCCCCCTCTGTCAGCTCCCTTCCTGCCACCTCCTTCCTGCCCCCTGCGTCAGCTCCCATCCAGGCCCCACCTTTCCCCCATGTCAGCTCCCTTCCAGCCATCTCCTTCTCTTCTCTTTCAGCTGCCTTCCTGCCTCCACCTTCGCTCCGTGTCTGTCCCTTCCAGCTACCTCCTTCCCCCCTCTTTTAGCTTCCTTCTAACCCTCACCTTCCCACCTCTTTCAGCTCCCTTCTAGCCACCTCCTTCTTCCCTCTTTCAGCTGCCTTCCTGCCTCCACCTTCCTCCCATGCCAGTCCCTTCCTGCAATAACTGCTGCAATAACACTAATTTAAAAACAAGACCAAACCAGTGCAGAGCCCTCCGGCCCTACGGAATCCCTTCTGCAGCATCCCGTGCTCAAAAGGAAGTGCTATTACAGGGGGTGGGATGCTGCAGCAGAGGTTCCATAGGGCCAGAAGGCCCTGCATCGGTTCTGTTTTGTTTTTAAATTAGCGTTATTGCAGCCGCTGCTCTTTATGAAGCAGGATCCGCAGCTGCAAGGGGAAGGAGGTGGCAGGAAGGGACTGACAGTGGAGAAGAAGGTGAGGCTGTGCTAGTGGGGACAAGGATTCCAGATGAAAAGCCGGTTTATTTAGTCTGGCTGCTCCAGCTCTTGTGGCCAGAGCAAAAAACCGGCTTTTCAAGGGCCAGTCTTCTATCTCTGCCAGCAGCCGGACTGGTCACATAAATACCGGCCAGGCCGGCTGAAAACCATCCAGTTGGCAACCCTAATTGTATTACAAGCCAGTACTCTGTGCATCCAGCAAGCATCATCAGTTACCAAAAAGTTGAAAACCACCATTGAGTAATAATTTTTATGTAGTCTGGTCACAAACTAAATAGGCAAATAATTTGAACACTGAAGAGCAAGTACTACTCCCAAAGCATACAGTATCAAGGCAGTTAAAATCGGGTCACAGTGAGCCGCAGACATTTTGTACAGTAGAAGATTTCTACAGATGCCAGGTTTTTGAAGGTTTTGATAATGCATCGAAAGTTTGCATTTCCTTATGCAAGTTAAGAAATTAATGTTAGGGGAAGATTCGAAAGAAGTGCTTTCAATTCTATAATACCTCAGCAACATGAAAGATTACAGAACATTGATATTTTTCCAAGTTTGATCCAATATTGCCCATAATGTTTCCTGAAACGTTCAAGCACATCTAGGCCGATGCAGAAAGCCAATGCTAGAACCGTGCTGAAGCGATTTTTTACATTCCCTGACAACGTACACATTTTAACGTGCAATGCAGGAAGGATAGGGTATGCAAATGACCACCACGTTAACTGTGTGCATGCAAATTAACCACTACAGTGTTACACTGGGAAAGCAAACTAAACACATGCGCACAAGAAGCCTGCGCTAGTTTAGCTTGCTCTCCAGGCACCGCATGGCTAATCTGCATAAGAGTATTTTGATCGCATCGGGGACGATCGTGGCATTGGGAAAAGCCCCCGATGCCATCAAAAACTGTTGGGGGTCCTACCTGACAAAAAGGATTACTTGGTGGTCTAGCGGCCCCTTGAACCCTTCACCCCCCAAACCCAAGTAAAATTAAAATTACCTGGTGGTCAAGCGATCCCTTGAACCCCCCAACCCAAAGTAAAATTAAAATTACCTGGTAATCTAGTGGCCCCTTGAGCCCCTCATCCCCCAATCCCAATTCAAATTAAAATTAAAATTACCTGCTGGTCTAGTGGCCCCTTGAACCCCCCAATCCAAAGTAAAATTAAAATTACCTGGCGGTCTAGCGGCCCCTTGAACCTCTCACCCCCCGACCCCAAGTAAAATTAAAATTACCTGGTGATCTAGCAGCCCCAAAATAGAAACCCCCACTCCTGTACTTTAAAGTAGGCAGGAGTGCTGCCTATGAGCTCCCGTTTTGGTCCGCCATCTTGTAAAATGGCAAGCCTGGCTCTGCACGGTGCATCCCGGGATGTGCCAGGTGAGGTCAGACTGTCATATAAGGTTGACTATGCCTTATATTGCAGTTTAACCCTGCCTGGTGCATCCCAGGATGCACTACGCGGGGCCAGACATGCCATTTTATAAGATGGCGGACCAGAACAGGAGCGCATAGATAGCACTCCCGCCTATTTTAAGGTAATAGGGTGGGGGTTTGGATTTTGGGGCTGCTATACTACCAGGTAATTGTAAATTTACTTTGGGTAGTGGGGTTCAAGGGGTCACTAGACCACCAGGATTTGACTTTTATTTTATTTTACTTTGGTTTGGGGGGGGCCGCTAGACCACCAGGTACTTACTTCTGTCAGGGCACCAGCCCCTGACAGTGTTTTGATGGCATCGGAGGCATTTCCCAATGCCGCAATCATCCCGATGCCATCAAAATACTGTTGGGGGGGGGGGTGCTGAGCCACCAGGGATTTTTTTTTTTTTGTCGGGCACCAGCTCCCGACAGTGTTTTGATGGCATTGGAGACTTTTCCCAATACCTGATCATATGAGGAGAAGATGATTTAGAAATCAAGGAAAGCACCCGGTGCCATCAAAATACTGTCGGGGGCACGCATTAGAGGTTAACATCTATTTAGACTCTGCAGTAAAAATTGGCGCTATGGCTGGTTGTGAAATCCTCTACGTCTGTCTCTGCATCAGCGTAGCCATAATTTGCATACCAGACCGGTTGATGCCCCAGTCCAGTCAGAATCATGGCCATCCTTCTACTACTACTATTATTAAACATTTATAAAGCACTACAAGGCAAACACAGCACTGTACAAACACAGATAGAGACAGTCCCTACTCGCTAGAGCTTAGAATCTAATCAAGACAGACAAGACAAAATATAGGAATAAGGATAGAACAGGGAAGGGTAAGGAGATGCAAGGAAACAAGGGATCAGGATCCAAAAGCCGCCTCAAAGAGGTGAGCCTTTAGCATAGATTTGAAAAGGGGCAGAGATTAAGCTTGACGTACAGACTCAGGAAGTTTATTCCAGTCATAAGGAGCAGCAAGCTGAAAGGACCAAAGTCTGGAGTTAGCAGTGGAAGAAAAGGTCAAAGAGGAGCAAGCCAGAAGAGCGGAGTTCACAAGGAGGGGTGTAGGGGGCGAGGAGAGAGGAAAGATAGTGAGGAGCAGAAGAATGAATGCATTTAAAGGTCGGAAGGATGAGTTTGAATTGAATACAGAAACGGAAGGGAAGCCAATGAAATGACTTGAGAAGAGGGTTATATGGATATATCGAGGCTGATGAAAGATTAGTCGCACAGCAGAATAGATTGAAGGGGAGAGAGATGACAAAGGGAAACCAGCAAGAAGGAGATTGCAATAGTTGAGACGAGACATAATTAGAGAGTGGACAAGTGTTTTAGTAGTGTGTTCAGAGAGGAAGGAGGCAAATTTTGTTGATTTTATAGAGAAAGAAACTACAGGTTTTAGCTATCTGTTGGATATGTGAGGGGAAGGAAAGGGACAAGTCAAAAATGACACCAAGTTTATGGGCCAAGGAAACAGGAAGTAGAAGAGTGTTATCAACAGAGATAGAGAAAGGAGAAAAGGGAGAGGAAGGTTTAGGGGGAAAATAAGAAGTTCAGGTTTGTCCATGTTTAGTTTCAAATGGTTGTGAGACATCCAGGTGGCGATGTCAGAAAGGAGAGACAGGCAGAGATATGAGCCTGGAGTGTCAGAGAAATATCTGGTTCCTGGCTTCAGCTAGAAAATGTGATCATGTGACCCCACTCGATTCTGCATCACTGGTTCCCAGTTAAAGCCCGCATTCAATACAAGATCCTTACTCTGAACCACAAAGCCCTTTATCAGACTGCCCCAGAATATTTGTCATCATTAATTATATCCTACTGTCTGGCTCGTTCCCTGCGATCAGTCCATGGGAACTGATTATGTCTGCTACCCCCAATCAGGGCATACTATAAATCCACCAAATAGTAGGCATTTTTTCTTCTTAGCCCCCACACTATGGTATGGTTTGCCCACACAGGTTCATCTTCAAGCTTTGTACAATAAGCTTAAATCAGAGCTGAAGACAAATCTGTTCAGACAGGCTTTTGATCTTCCTGAGCGGAAAGGTGTGAACTGATCTTGCCTGGAGCACAGGGTAACTTGAGTATAGGTGTCACCCCTGCCATGGTTAGTGCGACTTCTGCTTCCCTGTCCCTGTTATGTCTGTTCATATGTTGAACTGTATCATGTCTGTCCTTTCCGTTCCCTTCCTCTTTGCTATCAATTGCATTGGAGTTCCTTTCTATTTCTTATTGGCTTGATGTTTTTGTAAACCACTTTGCCAAACCACAAAAGACCATATAGGCAATGCAATAAACCATAGATTATAAGCTTTCTAGGGATAAATACCTACTGTACCTGAATGTAACTCATCTTGATCTCTGAGAAACTTGTGAGCTAAATCCAATTCTCTTCAAATAATTCTAACAATCCCAGGCACAACCTGCACCAGTGAATGATGAGTGAGGTGATCGAATTTGTAGATGACATAAAATTGCTCAAAGTTGTTAAAACACAAGAGGATTGTGAAAAATTGTAAAATGACCTTGAAAAATTAGGAGACTGGGTGTCCACATGGCAGATGACATTTAATGTGGACAAGTGCAAAGTTATGCACTTAGGGAAGAACAACTCACACTATGGTTACACGATGCAAGGTTCCACATTAGGAACTACCACCCAGGAAAAGAATTTGTGTGCAGCATTGGCCAAGCATGCAAATAGAATGCTAGGAATCATAAGGAAAGGAATGGAGAATAAAGAGAAGGATATTATAATGCCTCTTTATCACTCCATGGTGCAACCGCATCTTGAATATTGTGTGCAATTTGGTCGCCATATCTTAAAAAAGGATATAGCAGAATTAGAAAAAGTACAGAAAAGAGCCACCAAAATGGTAAAGGGGATGGAAGAATATCTCTATGAAGAGAGGCTAAAAAGGTTAGTGCTCTTCAACTTGGAAAAGAGATGGCTGAGGGGAGATATCATAGTAGTCTATAAAATAATGAGTAGAGTAGAATGGTAAATGTAGATCAGTTGTTTATTTTATTTATATTCTCTTATATACTCTGCTATTCTGCATCAGTGTGGTTTACATTGAACTAACTGAAATTACATTGAACAGGGCATTATAACTTGGAGATAACTATTTTACAGGGAACATGGGCTATGGAGGGTTAAGTGGCTTGCCCAAGACCACAAGGAGCACCTGTGGGACTAGAAACCCCAGTTCTTCCAGCCCAAGGTTGCTGTCCTCTAGTGGGATTTGAACCCCTGACTTTCTGGCCTGAAGTACCTTGCCCCAACCACTAGGCCACTCCTCTACGCCTTCAAAAAGTAGAAAGACTAGGGGACATACAATGAAGCTACAATATAGTACATTTAAGACTAATTATAGAAAATATTTTTTCACTCAAGTAATCAAACTCTGGAATTCCTTATCAGAAGATGTAGTAAAAGCTGTTAGTGTAGCTAGGTTTACATAAGAACATAAGAACATAAGATATGCCATACTGGGTCAGACCAAGGTCCATCAAGCCCAGTATTCTGTTTCCAACAGTGGCCAATCTAGGTCATATGTACCTAGCAGTTTCCCCAAGAGACACAAGTTCCACAATGCTTGTACTGGGTCAAGCATTGATATCTTCGGTCACTTCTTAATAATGGTTTATGGACCTTTCCTCCAGGAACTTGTCCAAACCTTTTTTAAACCCAGCTACACTAACAGCCTTTACTACATCCTCCGGTAACAAATTCCAGAGTTTGATTACACGTTGAGTGAAAAAATATTTTCTTTTATTAGTCTTAAATAGTTTACCCTGTAGCTTCATTGCATGTCCCCTAGTCTTTCTATATTCTGATAACGTAAACAATCGATCTACGTTTACCCGTTCCACTCCGTTCATTAATTTATAGACTTCTATCATATCTCCCCTCAGCCGTCTCTTTTCCAGGTTAAAGAGCCCTAACCTTTTTAGCCTTTCTTCATAGGAGTATCCTTCCATCCCCTTTACTATTTTGGTGGCTCTACTCTATACCTTTTCTAAAATCGCTATATCCTTTTTAAGATACGGTGACCAGAATTGCACACAATATTCAAGGTGCGGTCTCACCATGGAACGATATAGAGGCATTATAATATCTTTTGTTTTATTTTCCATTCCTTTCCTTATCATACCTAGCATTCTATTTGCTCTCTTGGCCGCCGCTGCACACTGGGCCGAGGGTTTTAACATGGTATCCACAATGACGCCTAAATCTTTTTCCTGGGTGGTAGTTCCTAATGTGGAACCTTGCATCGTGTAACCATAGTTTGGGTTGTTCTTCCCTAGGTGCATAACCTTGCACTTGTCCACATTAAATTTCATCTGCCATTTTGATGCCCAGTCTTCCAATTTATCAAGATCCTCTTGCAATTTTTCACAATCCTCTTGGGTTTTAACAACTTTAAATAGTTTTGTGTCATCTGCAAATTTGATAACCTCACTCGTTATTCCATTTTCCAGGTCATTTATGAATATGTCAAAAAGCAGCGAACCCAGCACAGATCCCTGGGGTACACCACTATTCACCTTTCTCCATTGGGAAAATTGGCCATTTAGCCCTACCCTCTGCTTTCTATCTTTTAACCAGTTCCTGATCCACAATAGTACACTGCCTCCTATCCCATGACTCTTTAGTTTTGCCAAAAGTCTCTCATGAGGGACCTTGTCAAAGGCTTTCTGAAAGTCCAGATACACAATATCAACCGACTCACCTTTGTCCACCTGTTTATTCACTCCTTCAAAAAAACATAACAGATTAGTAAGACAAGATCTTCCTTGTCTAAAGCCATGTTGGCTGTCTCCCATTAGGCTGTGACTATCTACATGCTGAGTAATTTTATTCTTTATGATGGTTTCTACCATTTTTCCCGGTACTGACGTCAGGCTCACCGGTCTGTAGTTTCCCGGATCAGCCCTGGAACCCTTTTTAAAAATTGGTGTTACATTGGCGATCCTCCAATCTTCAGGTATTAGAGATGATTTTAAGGATAGTTTAAAGGAAGTTTGGACAACCTCCTGGAGGAAAAGTCCATTAACCATTATTAAAGTGGACTGGGAAAATCCACTGCTTATCCCTGGGACAAGCAGCATGGAATCCATCTACCTTTTGGGAATCTGGCAGATACTTGCAACTTGGATTGGCCACTGTTGGAGACAGGATACTGGGCTTGATGGACCCTTGTTCTCACCCATTATGGCATATTATTCTTATCTTTCTCTGCACTACGCCAGCTAAAGGTATTTGATGGGTCAAGCAGAACTGAATAGGATTGTAGTACAGCAGATTCATAAAGACTCAGATTCATTAGACAATGAAGCAGTTGTAAATGAATTAATCAGCAGAACAAGTTATCCTTATGGGGATTGTACTACCATTAGGCAAACTAGGTGATTGCCTAGAACACAAAGCCTTAAAGGGGAGCAGCACAGCAGAAAATTCCATTCTCCTACCCCTGCCATTACCACATCTCCCTGGGACCAGCAGTGTCAATGGCAATGAGCCCAGTACTCTAAAAGTGCAGCAGGTCCCACCCCTTCCACACAAGGGACAAGATGGCATTATGGTAAGGATTATGGTGAAGTCACTCCTACCTGCTGCTTTTCTTGTGCTCATTTTGCTGATATCTGGTGATAAAGATAAATCTGCCCTTCAGCAGCAGCAATCTCCAGCTCTGGGTTGATGGATTACCATATGGCCTGCAGCATGTTGATGAGTGTTAAGTAAGGAGGAAGAACACTGTTCGGGAGAAGCTGGGTGCTTTGCTAACTTCCTGTGGCCCTCCCCCCCCCCCAACCCCCACACACACCCCTCAGACAGAGCACCAGAATAAAGCAATCTTTGGTAGACCAGATTAGCCAAGGTCTGACATAACTGATGGCCACTGACCAGGAGTGAAGCAATGGCAGGGTAGTGAGCCTAGAACTGCATTATTGCAGGCTTGGTGGCTGAATCTGGAGGCCCTCTGAATGATACTGCAGTCGGCCAGGCAGAACAAGCTGAAATGTTTTCAATGAAGAAAGCTCTGATTCCACTCCTCATGCCCTTGCCAGGGTGGGCCCCGGTGTGACAGATTTGCCAACTCTAAGAAGATGGTCCTTGAGGACATTTCAGAGGCATTAATGAGAATCAAAGCTTGTATGAATGATTATATTTCTCAAACATCTGAATTCACAGCACAAATAATGGCCAAACTGGGAGATCATGAAGAAAGATTATGTGATTTGGAACATGTTGGGATTAGGAAAACTGAAACTGAAATTTACTGTGGCCTTTAAGGATCACCTGGCATTTCATTTGAAGATGGACTTGTTTGAGAATATAAGTAGATCAAAAAGATCATGCTACTGAATTTCCCAAAGACTAAGGGGTCTGTTTATTAAGGAGCGCTAGCAGCTTTCATGCAAAATCGGAGCCGCGGCCCCATTTTATTCAATGGCACCGCAGCTCCGATTTCACAATGGAAGCCTCTAGCACCACTTAGTAAACAGACCCCTAAGTTGTTAGCACCAAGGGAGCTGTGGACCATGGGCCCGATTTTGATTTAGACAGGCTATGTGCTGCATTGGCACATACCTGCCCACCGACCCCCTTAACTAGGATTTTCATTTCCACAGCTTAGCCCTTTCCTCCGCCCCAGCTCCGTCCCGGACTTATCTGGATTTTACAAAGGCACTACTTGTGTAGGTGCCTTTGGAAAATCCTGGATAAGGCATTTACATGGGTAACCAGGACAGTTACCTGTGTAAATGCCTTTGAAAATGCCGCCCCATGTACTTAAAGGAGGTGTTATAGCTATCGAAAGCGGAGGAGACCTTGGTTTCACAGATGTATTATTTGCCACAAGGAAAGAAGCAAGAGGGTGATGAAAGTGTTATGGACTCTTACTTCAGTGGACAGTTTAGATCTTTCAGTTATTTTGGAATCTTTGGTGCATAATTTAGCCACTAGAGCAAATTTGGTAGTTGTAGTCTTTTCAGAATTTGCTAAATCAGTTTTGTTTTAAAATTATTTCAAATTTAGAGAAATTTATTTGTGGGCAAAGGTGTTTATGTTCCCTGCTTTGACTAAGGCCACTTAAGTAAGGAGGAAGGCTTAAGACTAGTTTGGGCGCTATAGGGACCTCTTTTTCTTTAAGATTTCCCTGCAAATGTCTGGTGAGGCATCAGGAAAACTATACCTTTGACGTACTGCAGCTTGACTCAATTCTTTTGAATAAGGAATCTGTGTGAAGGACTTCCACTGAACATAAGAACATAAGAACATAAGATATGCCATACTGGGTCAGACCAAGGTCCATCAAGCCCAGTATCCTGTTTCCAACAGTGGCCAATCTAGGTCATACGTACCTAGCAGTTTCCCCAAAAGACACAGTGAAATGGAAGAAGTAATTAAATCTTACCTGCTAATTAGTGTTCCTGAAGGAACGACAGTCCAGTCCCTTTACTTCAGGGTTACGCAACCCTTCCAGCAGCTTGGAGGCTGAGCCCAACCTTTTTGGGATGGAGCGGTATATATACCACTGGTGCCACCCACAAACTCCAGTAATCTACTGCAAAAGCAGACTTAGCGAAACTTCCGTAACTAACTTAAATGAAAAGAACCCAACTCAAACAATATTATATATAATTTTTTTTTTTAAATGAATAGAAAGGAGGTAGGGCCAAGGGAGGAGGCGGTTTACCTGCTACAGAACGGGCCCTCCCTCCACAGTGACCCTCCAGTTAGACCTGACTCCGCACTCGGACCGCAGCCCCGCCCCTGAGAACACGGCCGGAATGGCAACTTAGCACTAGGGAGGGGAACAGGGACTGGACTGTCGTTCCTTCAGGAACACTAATTAGCAGGTAAGATCTAATTACTTCTTCCTTATCGTCACTCCAGTCCAGTCCCTTTACTTCAGGGAAGTACCAGAGCAGTTCCAGCCCGGGCGGGATTCGCCATTCCGGACCGCAGAACCGCATGCGCAAACCGGGAATCCGTAGCACTCTGCACGTCCAGTCTGTAGTGCTTGGTAAAAGAGTGCAAAGAGGACCAAGTTGCTGCCCTACAGATGTCCAGAGGAGGAACTAGACTGAACTCTGCCCAAGAGGTGGCCTGTGCCCGAGTTGAGTGAGCGCGCAGTCCTCCTGGGACCTGCTTCCCCTTGAGGATATAGGCGGAGGCAATCGCCTCCCTGATCCATCTGGAGATTGAGGCCTTGGCCGCCGCCTCTCCCTTGTGAGGACCTCCAAACTGCACGAACAGTCGTTCGGATTTCCGGAAGGGCGCCGTGCGGGAGAGGTAACGCTTCAAGGTCCTGTGGACGTCGAGGAGACGGAGCCTACTATCTCCCCCTCCTAGCCCCTCCGCCGAAAGGGACGGGAGAGTGACCGACTGGTTAACATGAAAGGGGGAGATAACCTTAGGCAAGAAAGAAGGTACCGTCCGAAGGACTACCTTATCCTTGAGAAACGACAGAAAGGGAGGCCGAGCCGACAGGGCTTGTAATTCGGAGACCCGTCTGGCCGAGCAAATGGCAACCAGAAACACTGTCTTCAGAGTCAGATCCTTCAAGGAGGCCTTCTTCATTGGTTCAAAGGGCTCCGCGACTAGGGCATTTAGAACCAGGTTGAGGTCCCAAGGGGGGATGACCGATCTCCGTTGCGGGCGGAGCCGTCTGACCACTCTCAGGAACCTGGAAATGTCCGCGTGAGCTCCTAAAGATTTTCCGCAGACCTTACCCCTATAGCAAGTGATGGCCGCCAGCTGGACTCGCAGGGAGCTGTGCGCTAGACCCTTGTCGAAACCCGCTTGCAAGAATTCCAGCACCTCCGGGACCGAAGCTGACAGGGGATTCCTCCGGCGCTCCGCACACCACGCCTCGAAGATGCGCCAAACTCTTACATAGGAGAGACAAGTCGAGCGCTTCCTAGCACTCAACAGGGTCGCGATTACTGCCACCGAGTAGCCGCGCTTCAGGAGCCGCGCCCTTTCAATAGCCAAGCCGTAAGCGAGAATCGATCCACGTGTGGCATCTGAACCGGACCTTGCCTCAGCAGGTCCCTCCTGCAGGGAAGCCGCCAAGGCCGGTCGGCGATCATCCTTACCAGATCCGCATACCAGGGGCGACGAGGCCAATCTGGAGCAATGAGGATTACCAAACCTCGGTGAGCTTCCACCCGCTGGAGGACTTTCCCGATCAGAGCCCAAGGGGGGAAAACATAGAGAAGCCCCTCCGAAGGCCACTTCTGGGCTAGGGCATCCAGGCCTTCGGACATTCTTTCCTTCCACCGGCTGAAGAATCGGCTTACTTTGGCGGATGAGAACCGCGCCATGAGGTCCATGACTGGGGGACCCCAAAGAGCTACTATCTGGTCGAAGATCTCCTGATGCAGTTCCCACTCCCCGTGGTCTATCTTGCACCTGCTGAGGTAATCGGCGGTGATGTTGTCCGTACCGGCCACGTGCTGTGCTGAGAGTGCTTCCAAACAAACTTCTGCCCACTGGAACAGGGCGTCCGCCTCTTTCTCCAAGGCTGGACTGCTGGTGCCGCCCTGGTGGTTGATGTAAGCCACCGTGGTGACATTGTCGGAGAGGACGCGAATCGCTCTTCCTAGCACTGAGGACTTGAGTGCCTTGAGCGCCAGGGTGACGGCTCTCAATTCTAGCCGGTTGATGGGCCAACGAGATTCCAACGCCGTCCAACGCCCCTGGACAAACTGGTCCTCGCAATGCGCTCCCCAGCCTGCTAGACTGGCGTCCGTCGTCAACAGCAACCACTGCGGGGGCTCGAGGGGCATTCCGCGATCCAGATTCCTTGGGCACCTCCACCAGCAGAGGGACTGCTTGGTTCAAGGGGCGCAGGGTAGCTGCAGGAACAATGGGTGCTGCTGAGGGGACCACCGATGCAACAGAGACCGCATGTGTGCCCTGGCCCACGGGACTACCTCTATCGCTGCCGCCATGGTTCCCAGCAATTGCAGGTAATGCCATGCTGAAGGGTTCCGTCTGGCCATGAACTGCATGACTAAGAGTCTTAGGTCCCTTACCCTCGCGCTGGACAGGAAGACTCTGCCTCTGCCTGTGTGGAACCTTGCTCCGAGATACTCGAGCTCCTGGGAGGGGACCAAACTGCTCTTTGCGCAATTGATGACCCACCCCAACTCCTCCAGAACTTGTACCACTTTGGCCGTTGCCCAGCGACTTTCCTCTTCTGACTTTGCCCGGATCAGCCAGTCGTCCAAGTAGGGGTGCACTAGAATTCCCTCCTTTTGTAGGGCAGCCGCTACCACCACCATCACCTTGGTGAACGTCCTTGGCGCCATAGCTAGGCCGAAGGGTAGAGCCTGAAATTGAAAATGACCTCGAGGCACTGCGAATCTCAGGAACTGCTGATGGGACCTTCTGACCGTGATATGCAAATAGGCTTCTGTCAAATCCAACGACGTTAGGAACTCCCCGCCCCTTACGGCTGCTATAACCGACCGCAGGGTTTCCATACGGAAGTGTGGCACCCTGAGACAGCGATTGACCTGCTTTAAATCCAGGATCGGGCGAAAGGACCCCTCCTTCTGTGGTACCACGAAGTAAATCGAGTACCGACCCGTACCGCACTGGTCTGGAGGAACTGGAACCACGGCCCCGAGCCCTATAAGACGGGAAAGCGTTGCTTCTATAGCCGCCCTTTTTGTTGGGGAACCGCAAGGGGACTGAACAAAGGCTGGAAGTATTTGCTTTGCAAATTTGAGAGTGTATCCCTCTCGGATCACCTCCAGAACCCATTGATCGAACGTGACCCGGGACCAGGCGGGAAGAAACTGCCTCAGGCGACCGCCTACCGGCAGCCCGCCCTCCTGGACCCCCGTTATCTCATTGTTGTTTTCTAGGGCCCGAGGAGAAGGAGGAAGCCGAAAAACCTCTGCCTGCTCCCCGAAACCCTCGAAAGCCTTGTCCCCTAGCGGGAAAACGACCCCTGAGGAAGGGGTTAGGTCTGGCTGAATGAAACCTCCGGGGTTCCCTAGGTTGGTTTCGTGCCGGGGCTAAGGGACGCGCTTGCTTCGGCCTGTCCTCCGGAAGCCTGCCCCCCTTGGATTCACCAAGGTCCTTCACCAACTTATCTAAGTCCTCCCCGAATAACAGTTTCCCTTTAAAGGGAAGACGACTCAGGCGAGCCTTGGAGGAGGCATCGGCAGCCCAATTCCGTAGCCACAAATAGCGTCTGGCTGCCACCACCGAGGCCATGTTCTTGGCTAAGCTCCGGATGAGGCCATACTGACTATCCGCCAGGAAGGCCGTACCGGATTCCAACCTCGCAGCATTGACTAGTGCCACCTCGGAGGAGCCCTCCTCTACCTGGAGTTGCTGTGACCACCTCAAGCAGGCCCGCGCCACCCATGCCCCTGAAACGGAAGCCTGTAGGGCCAGAGCGCTCACATCAAAGGCTTGCTTAAGGAGCGTGTCCAATTTTCTGTCTTGGGAATCCCTCAGGGCCGCGCTGCCCTCAACTGGGATGGTAGTTTTCTTTGTTACTGCTGATACCGCCGCATCTACCCTGGGGGACTTCAGAAGCTCTTTGTCTGCCTCTGGGAGAGGGTAGAGGCGGGCCATGACCCGGACCCCTCTTAAACCTGACTCTGGTTGATCCCATTCCTCCTGTATCATCTGACGCACTACTCTGTGGACAGGAAAAACCTTATGGGACCTCCTGATGGCCTGGATTAAGGGATCCTCCAATGCCTCGTTCTCAGCAGGGGTATCTGAGGCTACATTGAGAGCTTTCAGGGAATCATTAATTAAGGCAGGCAGCTCCTCTCGCCGGAAAACTCTAATTATGCGAGAATGGTCCTCCTCAGGGATCTCCCCTTCTTCCAGCTCCTCCTCTTCCTCCTCTAAATCCTTTTCAGAGCCCTCCTCTTCTGGCGTGCCCTGGGAAAGGGAAGAGAGGGGCTCCTCATTCAACAGCCTGGGGCGCTTTGGAGGTATCCCTGAGTCCTGAACGCTTGTCCTCATAGGTCTGGCTACCCTGCCTTCGGCCGTAGGACCTGCTTCCCCTGTGCCAAGCCCCTGCTTGCTAATGCAATAGGCTTGGTGTAGCAAAAGCATGAAATCAGGGGAGAAGAAATCCCAGACTCCCCCCTCCCCAGATGGAAGAGAGGGGAGGGGCAGAGGAGGAGGGGGTACCTCTGAGCGTGAAGGGATAACTGGGACGCTACCTCCCCCTCCAAAGGATCCAAGGACCCCTGAGAAGCCTGGGCCATGGACAAGGTGATTTCTTGTTCTACTGAGGTAGCTACTGCAGCACAACCCCTGCAGACTCCTGCCTCCGATGAAGTACCTCTACGGGTGCCACATGATGGGCACCTTGACTTGCCAGTCATGCTCTCCAGGAGGATTACTAAGGATATGCTTAAGCGTCCCGGCCTAAGCAATCAGCTATATAAGAAATAAACTTTAGAAAATAAACTTTAGAAAATAAACTTTTGACCCCAGGCTTTGCAAATGCTCTCCCCTGCACAAGCAATAACCAGAAATCCCCCGAGGAAACAAGAACACAGGAATTACAAAACCATTACATTTGAAACTAAGGATAAATTTAGAAATTAAAATTAGAAATTAAAAATCAGGAATAAAATTCGAATTCCAGCCAATAAGCTTAGTACTTGCGATTTAGAGTCTCCTCCTGTGTTTTTCAGGCCCGCAGCAGCGATTCCTACCCGTTGGTTCAACACGTGGTAGGCCGCGACCACGTGGAGTCCTTAACGGAGGAAAGCGAATCTGCCCTCAGTGTTGCCCTGAACACTCCGCCGAAGAAGAATGGAGCTGGAATCCGCGTCCCGAACAACCAGGCGCTGTGCTCGCGGCTCCGGAGCTCGCCCCTGCCCGGGGGAAAGAGGGAGGGGGGCGGGAAGAATGAGCACACTCGCGAGGCTGAAGAATGAATACTCTCTCTTGGCGTTGCCTCCAGCGCTCAGCCACCAGGGGGGCTTCGGCGCGAGGCAGGGCAGGTCTCCTGAGAGGGTTGAGAGGGAGCAGGCAGAACCGGCAGCGAGAGGATCTCTGTCCGCTCCTCCTCGCTGCTGCAGGCAATAGAGGCAACACCTCCGATCCCCGGCCCGGGCCGAGGGGGGGGGGGAGGAGTGGAAGAGAATCGGCAGGGAAAAGAAAGAACCAGGGAAAAGAAACAAAAAGGTAAGCAAGTTTCCTAATAAAATTAAAGAATCTAAAAACTAAAACTAGCAAGATTAAGTGAAGGTAGGACTCCAGTAAGCCCTAGGCTTACGGAACCCTCCAGCTGCTTGGAGGCTGAGAATACTGGAGTTTGTGGGTGGCACCAGTGGTATATATACCGCTCCATCCCAAAAAGGTTGGGCTCAGCCTCCAAGCTGCTGGAAGGGTTGCGTAACCCTGAAGTAAAGGGACTGGACTGGAGTGACGATAAGGAATTCAGTTTGTTTTTGCTTAGGGGTATTTTGGGTTTGGGAGAAAATAAGCTAGTGGAGTAAAAGCTTTCCCTTGTTTTGCTGATTTAATTTGCTCCCCCTCCCCTCTCCTTTTGATGGTCTTTAAGAAATTTTGAGAATGTGCTCTTTTAATTTGCTTTATTTTCTTTAAATTGATGAGTATCATATCAAAAAATTATTTTTCTTATTCTGATTATGTGAATTGTAATTTTTGAATGCGAATAAAAAGATAAGAAAGAACCGCTTTCCCCAGCAAACTGCCCCATTAACCTGCCCACCCATATTGCCCACGATAACCTAATCTGCTTATACATATCCTGAACGGCAGCAGTATGGAGCGGTGTTGGTGGCAGAAGATCACATCCGTGTGCCAATGGCGACAACACTAGTATGAGGACCTCACTAAAAAGAGGTTCCAGCTCTTCTGTGTATATTCAGAATTGACTGTTATATTTAACTGTTTTCTTAAATTTTCAATATACATCCAACAAGAATATACATCATGGAAATACTGAGAACACCATAAACAATCAAGTAGGAAACATCACAAAATCAAGCAAACATCACTCATGAATTAGTCCATAAGAATAAAGAAAAGGGGAGGCTACAAGCAATATACTGAAGAGCAGGGGTCCAAAGGAAACCCCCATCTCAGGCACACATTAAATAAATCCAAACAGGGCGAGACTTAGGCATCAGCCATATCAGAGACCACACTAAACCCAGACCCCTCCCTAGCAACTAGGAACTCCAAAAGCTACCCTGGTTCAAAAAACAGAAATGTTTTACCTAAATAAGGAATTATACAGTGAGAAGGAAATCTCAAAATAAACTTACTCCCCAGGGAGAGGACCCTAGGCCCCAAGTCTGGAAACTCCTTCCTCCTTTGCTGGGTAACTCGTGATAAATCAGGAAAAATACAAATATAAGAATAAAAAAACTGCACATTGAAATTCCTAAAATATGATCAAAGAATTACAGACTTATCAGGTTCCAAAGCTGGAACTACCAGTAATTACCTCCAGAGAACCCTCCAGGAACCCGGTCAGATCTACAAGAGACTGAGAGGGTTCACTGGAACCCATTCCCCGAGGGCCGGAACCCAAGGACAGATACTGAGCCCCCACAAGAGTGGGCAAGTTTCTGGAGGCAACAAAAGTACCTCCTGAAAATACTTGTGCACCATCTCCAAGGCAGACAGAACAGGGGATTTAGGAAAATTTAACAAACATAAATTATTCCTACGAAATTAGTTATCCAAATATTCAGTCTGTCTTTAACTTGCGCAGCACACAAACCATGAAGTTGCAACAACTCCTTTTCCATTCAAGCTATCTTCTCCGCTTGCTCCTCCTGTCACTGAGAAACCTCAACAGTATTTGTTTTCAACGTAGTTAACTCCATACTCACAGTCCCAACAACAGTTTGAAGAGAGGAGTTCATTGAGGTTAGGGCATTCCATAGCACATCCAAAGTAATGCTTCCAGGTCTAAACAAGCCACCAGCCACCGGAATCTGGACTACTCCACCTCCAGGTCCTGTGGGTTCCTCAGAAACAGGGACAGATGCACCAGCTGATCCTCCAACACTCCTCAAGCATACAGGAGTAAGAGACATGCCAGACTGCACAGCCGCGATCCTTCTTTGCTCCCCCCCCCCCACCAGCATGCTTGTCAGCAAATAGGGGGTAAGCGCTCCATAAGCTGCCAAATCACTTCTGGGTCTTCATGGTGGAATGCACTGCTCCAGAGAGAGCCATACCCCTAAAACGCCCAGGCCACCGATGAATCACTCAACTGCCCCGCTGGAGATGCTGTTCCAATCACCAGGGAAGAAAAGCCGCACTCCATCAAAATCCTCTACCCGGAAACCCTGTTCCCAGCTGAGCTTGAGGGTAGGCTGGCTTGCTTTCGTTTGCGACACCCGATGGCTCCAACAAACCATCTCACTGGGCTCCAGGATGACAAGTGTAGGCAGGGTCCACCTACAAAAGTTTCCCCAATATAGCGTAGTTACTCACCTGTAACAGGTGTTCTCCAGGAGCAGCAGGAATCAGTCCTCACTTATGGGTGACGTCGGCGCCGACGGAGCCCTCGCGGAGCAATTTTCCCCAGCTTTCAAAGAAAGCCTTTGGGAATTGCAGCGCGCATGCGCGGTCCTCTTCCCGCCCAAGGGTGCCATCTTAGCCAGTCGGATGACATAGCTAAAAAAGACAGCATAAAAATTTGCAAAAAAGTAAAGCAGACGATTGCAACTCCAAGGGGAGGAGGGAGGGTTGTGAGGACTGATTCCTGCTGCTCCTGGAGAACACCTGTTACAGGTGAGTAACTACGCTTTCTCCAGGACCAAGCAGGAAGTCAGTCCTCACTTATGGGACTCCCAAGCTTAAGGCTACCGGAGACCCTAAGCACAAAAAAGAGCTCCCTCTAGCTCAGCAGCACAGAAGGAAAGAATCTTCGCTGAATTATTACCCACCGGTAGCCCACATCCGGGATGGAGGGTAGGAGTTGCTCAGACCTCAAAGAGATTACGGAGGACTGCCTGTCCGAAAGCACTGTCCCTGCGGGACTCCCTCTCGAGACAGTAATGGACCGCAAAAGTCTGGCTCGAAGACCAAGTAGCGGCCCGGCAGATGTCTGCCAGCGGAACAGAGCGGAGGTAAGCCACTGACGTGGCCTTTGCCCGAACGCAATGAGCCGTGACTCGACCTTCCAAGGAGAGTCCGGCTGCCCCATAAGCCCAAGTGATACAGTCCGCAACCCAGATGGACAGTGTACGCTTGGAGACCGGGAGCCCCAATTTATTGGGGTCAAAAGATACAAAAAGCTGAGCAGCTTTATGGTGCTCCCGCGTACGGTCAAGGTAGAAGTTCAAAGCCCTTCTACAGTCCAGGGTATGGAGGACCGTTTCAGCTCGGCTGGAGTGTGGTCTGGGAAAGAAGGTTGGAAGTACCACCTCCTGATTGATATGAAAAGGGGAGACCACTTTTGGAAGAAATTTTGGGTGAGTCCGTAGGACTACCCTATTTTTGTAGAACCGAGTGTAAGGGGGATCAGACACGAGGGCCTGCAATTCACTTACGCGTCTAGCGGAAGTGAGGGCTATCAAGAACAGTGTTTTCCAAGAAAGAAAACGGAGAGAACAGGTAGCCATAGGTTCAAAAGGCGGACAGGTGATCCGCTGCAAAACCACATTCAGGTCCCAGTCAGGCGCTGGCGGGCGCAGAGGTGGTTTAAGTAGAAGGAGACCTCTGAGAAACCTCGCTACGAGAGGGTCGTTGGAGAGAGGTCTGCCGTCCACCGGCACATGATGTGCTGAAAGAGCACTGAGGTGAACCTTGACGGAGTTGGACTTAAGTCCCAGATTAGAGAGGTAAAGCAAGTACTGCAAGACCACCGACACCGGGCAGGAGAAGGGATCCTGAGACTGTCGGGTACAGCAAACGGAAAAACGACGCCATTTAAGGGCGTAGCATTTGCGGGTAGAAGGTCGTCGCGAAGCTAGGACGAACTCCTCCACCTCTGCCGGCAGGAGAAGGGGAGCGAGGACTACCCTCTCAGCAGCCAGGCCATGAGGTTGAGAGACCTGAGGTTGGGGTGTAGCAGAGACCCCTGATCCTGAGTGAGGAGATCCGGTTGTAACCCCAGAGGGAATGGATCCTCCACCGCTAATTGCAGCAGGAGCGGAAACCACGGCTGTCTGGGCCAGCGAGGGGCCACCAGGATCATGAAGGCTTTGTCCCGGAGAACCTTGAAAAGAGTCCGAGAGACTAGCGGAATGGGAGGGAAAGCGTAAAGAAGGCTCCCCGACCATGATAGTAGAAAAGCGTCCGCCGCAACCCGAAGGGGGTGTGGCTGACGAGAGCAGAAGCGAGGAAGTTCCGGTTGTGAGGACTGCCAAAGAGATCCACCGTGGGGAGGCCCCACTTTAGAAAGAGCTTCTGAACTACCAAGGGATCCAGACGCCACTCGTGCGGCTGGAGGATCCTGCTGAGTTTGTCCGCCAGGTAATTCTCTTGGCCTGGGAGATAAACTGCCTTGAGGAGAATGCCGTGACTGACGGCCCAAGAGCAGAGCTTCTGTGCCTCCCGGCAGAGGAGGAAGGAGCCCGTGCCCCCCTGCTTGTTCACATAGAACATGGCAACTTGATTGTCCGTCTGGACAAGGACGGACTGGTGAGAAGTCAGGTGGGAGAAGGCCTTGAGAGCCAGGCGGATCGCCCTGAGCTCCAGGAAGTTGATCTGCTGAGCAGACTCCCACGTGGTCCAGAGGCCCTGAGTACGTGCCCCTTGGCAATGCGCTCCCCAGCCCAGGAGGGATGCATCTGTTGTCAGCACCCGGGCCGGCTGAGGTGACTGGAAAGGCATTCCGAATATCAGGTTCGGCTGCTGAAGCCACCACCGGAGAGACGAGATCAGCGGCTCGGAGACGCGCACTAGGTCTGCTAGGCCGCCTGTGGCTTGTCGCCACTGCTGGCGGAGACACCATTGAGCAGGCCGCATATTCAGGCGGGCATTGGGGGTCACATGGACGGTGGAAGCCATATGGCCGAGTAGTCTCAGGAAGCGCCTGGCGGAGACCAGGGGCTGGCTGCGAAAACGGTCGGCTAGGTCCATGAGCCGTTGAGCCCTGTCGAGCGGTAGGTACGCTCGTGCCTGAGGAGTGTGCAACCTTGCGCCGATGAACTCGAGATCCTGTGAGGGGAGCAAAGTGGACTTTGCGAAGTTTATAACAAAGCCCAAGTACTGCAGAAGAGTCACCGTGCGGCGTGTGGCGTTGGTGACCTCCGGAGCGGACGCTGCTCTGATGAGCCAGTCGTCGAGGTACGGAAAGACATAGAGGCCGTGAAGCCGGAGATGGGCCGCCACCACCGCGAGACATTTTGTGAAGACCCGCGGTGCGGAGGACAGGCCAAAGGGCAGTACTCTGTACTGGTAATGATTTCCTGCCACCACAAACCTTAGGTATTGGCGGTGGCTTGGGTGGATGAGGATGTGCGTGTAGGCATCCTTTAGATCCAAGGAGCATAGCCAATCTCCCTGCTGGAGGTAGGGCAGAAGGATTCCAAGGGTAAGCATTTTGAACTTCTCTCGCACAAGGAACTTGTTGAGGTTGCGCAAGTCCAGGATGGGTCTGAGGCCTCCTGTTCTCTTTGGTATTAGAAAATACCTGGAATAAAAGCCTTGACCTTTTAGGTGGTGGGGCACCGGTTCCACCGCCTGTTCCTGTAGAAGACCTGCTAACTCCTGAAGGAGTAATTCCCTGTGCAGAGGGGGTCGTGGAGGTTCTCCCGGAAAATAGGAGGGAGGGACCTGGTGGAAGTGGAGAAGATAGCCTTCTCGCACGACTTGAAGCACCCAGGCATCTGAGGTGATGCTGGACCACCTGTGGGCGAAGTGAACCAGCCGGCCTCCGGTGCTGGGAGGAACCAGCGGGGGGGGAGAGGCTATGCTTAAGGAGTCAAAAACCCCCACCCTGCTGAGCAGGGGCTGGTGGTGCAGGCTTGGGGGCTTGCTGCCTACGGGACCCGTTACCCCGTCCCTTGGCTGATAATGGGGGTATTGTTTGTAGGCAGCCGCCTTCCTCGGGTAAAAGGACTTTTTTCCCGAGCCCTTCTTTTTCTGGGAAGGGGCGGAGGTCTTCCTAGAAAGCCTGGTCCTGGTGAGAGTCTCCGTCTCAATTTGTGCAGCCTTTTCAGCCATGGGCTTGCCAAAGAGGTTTTCGCCTCGGCAGGGGACATCGACCAACTTGTCCTGCACCCAGGGCTCAAGGTCAGACGACTGAAGCCAAGCCTGTCGGCGGGCACCGATGCCGGCTGCGGCCACTCGAGCCGATGCTTCAAAGCCATCATAGGCTGCTCGGGACATGAATTTTGAGCATTCCCGAATGCCAGTGGACAAGGCCAGGAACCTCCGCAAGGGTTCCTCGGACAAACCAGCGGAGAATCCGGCTAGCTCTTTAGCCAGGTCTCGGAGATACATGCCCATGTATAGCTGGTAGGTCTGGACACGACACGCAAGCATAGAGCCCTGGAAACACTTCTTACCAAGGCCATCCAGGTTACGGGCCTCCCTGCCAGGAGGCACCGAGGAGTGCATCTTCTGGCTCTTAAGACGATGCATGGCCGATTCCACTACCATGGAATGGTGTGGTAGCTGTGCTTTTTGGAAGCCAGGGCTCTTGCGGACTCGATAGATAGAATCGACCCGCTTGCTCAGGACCGGCGAGGTGGCCGGACTCTCCCACATGCGGAAGAGTAGTCGTTCCAGCATAGGAGGAACCGGTACAGTAAAGTGTTCCCTTGCGGGAGAGTCATACTGGAGGGCGTCGAGCTCTTCGGCTCCTCCTCGGGGTCCGCAGGGAAGGCCAAAGCCTTGGCCATATCCCTGACGAAGTCCAAGAACCGGGCATCCTCCGGGGGGGACTGCTTCCGAGGTTCGGACTCCGGTGAGTCTGAGGGGACACACCGAGTCCGGAAAGAATCAGGCGACTCTTCCTCTTCAGACTCCCAGACCGACTCCGACGAGGACTCGGTGGGGTCGGCCCGGGCAGGGCGCGGCGCCTGCCGCCCCGACGCCGAGGGAGTCGGCGTCGGCGACCTCGGTCCCGAACGGGAGGCCGAGAGTGACCTCGACCGAGGATCGACTCGAGTTCGTATCGACTCGAGGATCGGCTCGGTCTCCGGGGTCGACTTGGACGTCGACGTCCCGGCGGTCGGGGCAGCGACGCCAGCGAAGCCAGCGAGCAGTGCCCGCTGCTGGTCCATGAAGGCAGACAGTCTGCTCTCCAAGGCCGTCAACCTGAGTCCGAGCTCAGGTGACCCAGCAGCCCCCGACTCGGGCCCCGACGGCGTCGGGCCCGACGTCGGCTGTCGCGGAGGCGAGTCCAGGAGGACCACAGGACTTACCCGAGCAGGCAGCTCCGACTCCAGGCGAGGTCGCTTCGGGAGGTGCTCCTTCTCCAAGGACCCGGGGCGGCTATCGGGGCTATGCGACCTGGCCCTCGCGGAGCCAGGAGCGTCCACCGACGCCGCCCTCGCGGGTTTCACCTTATGTCGACGGTCCCCGGAGGGAGAACCCCTGTCGGAGGAACTCCGGCGACGGTCCGAGCTGGAACCTTTGGACGCGGAGGCCTCCGACGAGGTCCGGGTACGGCTGGGGTCAGCGAAGATCCTATCCCGCTGATGCCGCCGACTTCTCAACGCTTTGGAGGACATTTTGCCGCAGGGCCCACAGATCATTTCTTCATGATCCGGGCCCAGGCAGCGGAGGCAAAAGTCGTGTGTGTCAGTTAGTGACATATTTCGGTCACACTGACCACACCGCTTGAAACCACTGGCAGCCATCGGGGGAAAAAGGGCCCCGGCGAGGTCAAAGGACCGGGCTGCCAGGGAAAAACCGAAACGAAAACTGACTAAGTCAGAAAAACCGAAAAGAAGAAGAGGACTCGTGACCGGCGTCGCGAGTCCGGGCGGGAAAAAGACCGGCGTCGAACCGAAGGAAAAAGAATAAAATTATGAAGAAATATCAACTTTTTCGCGGGGACAAGACGGGGACGTCTGTAGGGCTCCGCGGAAAAAAGAAGACTGGCTAAGATGGCACCCTTGGGCGGGAAGAGGACCGCGCATGCGCGCTGCAATTCCCAAAGGCTTTCTTTGAAAGCTGGGGAAAATTGCTCCGCGAGGGCTCCGTCGGCGCCGACGTCACCCATAAGTGAGGACTGACTTCCTGCTTGGTCCTGGAGAATACCAATTATCAATGACTAGCTCAGACAACTGTTGCTTAGCTGCAAAAGCTTTTATTTGGGTACAAAAGCAAACAATTTGCAAATGCAGATAGCAAAAGACTATGTCTGAAAAGGTGGAAGACAACCTACTCTCTGTACCGGGATTAGAGAGCAGATTGCCCCTGAGCTAGAGAGCTGCTCCCCTTATATCTTCTTTCTCTGTCACAAAGCTGTAGAAAGTACTGCATAGCTTCTGACATCATATGCAGGTTTTTTTCTATGGAATACGTGCAGCTTTCTGCAAAGTCTGCAAAACTTTCTACTTGGGGAGGGGGCCTCCCATGATCATTTGGGCCAGCAATTAGTTCAGTTCTCTTCAAGGTCTCTGCTTATCGGTGTGCTGTGAAGCATTACCTTCCTGTGTGGGGCCTGTGTTCTTTTTAGTTCCTGGCACCAAACGTTATCTTCAAGGCTGAAAGTATTTTTCTGCTAATTAGTTTTAGCTTGGCCTGTATTTCGTAGTAGGCCCAATACTGCCTTCTCTTTCTACGCACCCAGTCAATGGAACAAGCTACCACTCAACCTGAGAGAGATTAAAGACCTTATTTCTTTCAGGAAAGAGCTTAAAACATACCTTTTTGCCCAACACTACATCAACTCACAGCCCTCACTTGAACATGGATCACAAGAATACACGATGCAACTGTTCCAAGTTTATCCTACATAAGTCAAAGAATCACTTCCCATTGCAAGTATCCATTGACATCTATGATACATTGTCTTACTATATGAAAATTAATCATCAACGTCTGGTTTAAATTGTTTTCTGTAGATAATAACGACTTCTGTAAATGGTTCTCTCTAAATAGTTAAATTTGTTTCCCCATGTATCATAGTTTTTGTTGTGCCAAAATGTTCTATGTAATTTCAATATTCAATATTTAATGGTTTTAATTTGTTCTTTGTAAACCGCCCCTGATCTCTGGAAGGGGCGGTATAGAAAAGCATACAAATAAATAAATAAAATAAATAAATATACTTTGTTATAGCCCACATGCTGTATTCTTGTGCCATAAACAGGATGCTTGAGTGTATTTTAGGCCAGCAAGAGTGTAGACATAGAAGGCATATGAAGCAGAGCAGAGCAGAGCATAACTATCCCTAAGCCAAAATATCCCAACACAAGTAAGTACAGCAGACTGCCTGATGGCACCTCCCTGCCACCATCTTGTCTCCCACAAATTGACTGTTAAAGATTTACCCTTTCCGGAGGTTTCTTTCTTTGAAGAAACAAATTCTGACATGGTTGCTTTGCTACCTGCTTTTGGGACTTAAAAATAAGACTGCTGACAGCTAACAGTAAACACCAGAATAAATTACAATGTCTAAATCATGAGGAATGCACAGGAGGTGCTGGACTGACTGTCAGCAAAAAAAATGGTTAACCCTTACTATGAACAGCCCTCTGGGATACATTTGAGCAGCAGGAGTTTTCTGAATTCAGTAGCAGTTGGGCAGGGAACAGTCAGTTATGCAGAGAAAGCAGAGTAGACAGGATTAGACTTAGGCCTCATACACGTTTACAAGCCCTGAAATCCAACTTCTCAACAGACTCTACCAAGGAAAGGAAAAAAACATTTCCCTGTCCCTGCCCAGGGTCAGAAAGGAGACAAGGACCCGCACACAGCTTTGCAAACTATAGCTCCCCTGAGTCATAAGGGAAGGAACTCAACCAAGAAATATATACATTACCATTAAACTAGATCTCTACAGGAATCCAGCTAGACTGTGAGGCCCTTCGGTAACTGTACTGAGAATCACAGATTTACCTTTTTGGAAAGCAGAAAGAACGCTTAAGGGGACTGGGGACTATATTGTATGCAAATAGAAACATTTTGTACTGGTGTATACTCCCTAAGACTCTGATTGAATTGAACTGTCTGCCTATTTTCTTTAGGTTGAAGGCTAGCTTCTTACATCTCTGTGGTCTTGAGGACTGCATCCAGTCTAAATTTCAGAATCACGAGGCCAATCTTTAATTTGATATTTCAATTGCATATTTCTGTTACAATTGCTCTGATTTTTATTCCCTGAGCTGTTCCTTGTTAACACTTGTATGTGTTATTTGGTGAAATGCTTCTCTTACGTTTATGCCAGTAAAGCAAAGTTTCTCTTTAAATACTACTATAGGGGTCATTCTGTTCAGTGAATAGCGGGGATGGCCATCCCGTTTGCTCCCCTGCCGGCCCTGGCTAATGCCGCCCCATACGAACAGAGGACTAAATGGGAGCGGGAGGGGGCATTTCTGAGGCAGAGCGAAGGCGAGGCATGGGTGGGCTGCAACCCCAGATGTACAGGGCCAATTCTGATGTCGGTCCTGTACGTCCAGGACCATGAACATAGACGGGGGACTTATTCCTCCGCAGAGGTGGAATATGTCTCCCTGGACATCATGGGGATCCTGCTGACAGGGCCCAAAAAAAAAAGGTAGGAGGGTCAAATAAGTTCCCTGCAGCCGGACCCTGACCATGGGAGGCTGGATCGAGGGTCTGGCTGCAGGAGAAAGAAGGAAATGGTAGCAGCTGGCATTCGCAGTTCCTGAATGGTGCCATGGCAATGGGATGCCATGGCATTGCGTCTCCATTCAGGAGCCTGACTGATGTAGCCGGGCATGTGACTGGGTGTGCAGGCCGATTGGAATCAGGGCCCAGCCTGCATGTTCAGGCCGTAGACCCAATTCTGATCCTGTGGGCACGTCTAGCCCCCATGGAATCAAAATCGGGTCTATCTCTGGGCATCGCGATTCTGATCGGGGACTGGATGGGCAGATTAGAATGTGCCTCCACCTGTTTTGTATACATTCTGGGTAAAGCACAATATAGTATATTACATGGCTCAATAACCTGTTATCTCAGGTAAACCTAGCCAATCTCACTGTGACAGGCACAAATCTCTTGAAATCTGAATTCCAGGTACTACTGGAGGGCTTCCCCAAAGCATATAAAACTCTAGCATCCTGAAGGTGTTTGAGGCCTGCCTCCTGTGGGATTCAAGAAGCCACAGAGAGGCTAGGACAAGTACTAGGTTACACTGGGATTACCTGCGTAGAATAAAGGCCTGGCAATCTACTTCTGTATCTTGCCACAAAAACCCAGAGGATACTTACAAGAAAACAAACTGTGATATACAGTAGTGCTAGAATATGAGCCAGAAGACACTCAACAAGCTATTGGTGAAGAGTTGAAGATTCATCAGACTTAAAGCCAGCATTTATGATATGATTAGAAAAAAGCCCTTGGTATATCTAACTGCTGTTGTAGTTGCACATGAAATGAGATTCAGAAGCTTCATAGATGGCTTACAGATTGGGACATGGAATGTGCAAAGCATGAACCAAGGGAAGCTAGACGTAGTCGAGAACAAAATGGAACATGCACAACTCAATCTATTAGGTGTCAGTGAACTGAAATGGATGGGCATTGGGTACTTTGAATCTGATGACCACATGGTAATACTATACTTGAAATGAAACACAAAGAAATGGTAGTGCATTTATAATTAAGAAAAAACTTGTAGGAATTGTAATGTAGAGGGGTTTTGCTCTGTGTTAGAGAAGGCATTGAGTCACACAGGATTAAAGTGTTGCAGGAAAGAAAATACACAGTAGAATCTCTATGGATTGAAATTCATTGTAAAAAGGGGAAGGCGATGGCAGTGGGGGTGCACTACAGACTACCTGGCCAAAATGAACAAATGGATGATAAAATGTTCAAAGAAATCAGGGAAGCTAACAAAAGTTACAATACAATATTAATAATAGGTGATTTCTATTATCCCAGTATCGACTAGGTCAGTGTCAAGACAAGATATGCTAGGGAGATAAAGTTTCTAGATGAAATAAACGACTGCTTCTTGGAGCAGCTGGTTCATGAACCGACAAGAGGGAAAGCCATTTTGTACCTAGTCCTTAGTGATACACAAGATCTGATGCAAGAGGTAAGGGTGTTGGGGCCACTAGGCAATAGTGATTATAGCATGATCGCATTTGATTTCATAAATGGAGGAAGGACAGCAAGGAAATCCACAGTACTGCCTTTTAACTTTCAAAAGGCAGACTATGATAAAATGAGGAAAATAGTTTTAAAAAAAAACCTAAAAGGAACAGCTGCAAAGATTAAAGATTTACATAAAAAAGTAGAAAGACTAGAGGGCATGCAATGAAACTACGATGTAACCCATTTAAGACTTATAAGAGAAAATATATTTTTACTCAACACGTAATCAAACTCTGGAATTCATTACCAGAGGATGTAGTAAAGGCTGTTGATGTAGCTGAGTTCAAAAAAGGTTTGGACAAGTTCCTGGAGGAAAGGTCCATAAACCATTATTAAAAAGGAACCGGGAAATCCACTGCTTACCCCAGGATGAGCATTGTGGAACCTGCTAGGTACTTGCAACTTGGCTTGGCCACTTTTGTAAACAGGATACTGGGTTTGATAGACCTTGGTCTGACCCAGTATGGCTTTTCTTATGTTCTTATGCTAAGAGTACCTCAGGGTGTTTTGGGGGAGGGGGGTTTGGAGTTCCTTGATATCTAGCTGCTTGTGCTGAGGAGTTCTAGCAGAGAGGCAAAGACAATGGGTTGAGAACTTTATGTTGAGTACCTGTATGATGTTGCTGCACTTCGCTGTAAGAATTCTGTTGACCTGTTAGAAGAGCTGTCAAAAACGACTAGAGGGACCACAGTAGGGTCTTTTGAATAGATGGTTGTGGATGTTAGGTAGGTTAAGAAGGACTTTGAGATGGGGCTGTAAATGTTAGATGGACATAAGACATGCCTTCAGAAAGAAACTAAAAACCCATCTTTTCAATTGTCACTATAACCGGATGTGAACCAAAGTGGAATCATGAAGCTGATATGTATATATGTAATTATTGTAGAACTGTAAATATGTAAATACGTAAACCTAACATTGAAGTGCCTAATCCTGCGTGATGTGCCAGATCCCAAATCTATGTATATATTATCCCAATTTTCCATCCTGATTTGACATCTCCCAAATTTGTAATCAAACCGCTACTGATCGCTGGAAGTAGCGGTATATAAGTTTAAACCAAATAAAAAAAATAAATAAATAAATAAAAAAAAAATAAGAAAAAGGGGCTGAAGGGTACTGAGAGATCAAGATGTGGTCTGAAGGATCTTTAGGGCTGTGGAGTGGATACGTGCCAATGGAAAGGGACCCTTGAAGAGAAGGTGGTATTGAAGCTGGAGAGTGCAAGAAGAGATATGGGGCAGATGCTGGGTAGGAAATAAGACAAAATTAAGGGACAGAGGAAACAAGTGCCAGGAAGGAGCTGGAGTTGGTGAGGGGACGTGAGGCATTGGGAAGAGGAAACTATTGCTGGGGAGGACCAGGCTGAGTAAAGTCTAGAAATGGGAGACTAGGGAATTGTGAAAAAAGAGAAAATAAGCAACTGTGGAAGGCAAGAAAGAAGGAGATGGAAAGCTGGTGGGTGAATACGGGGTGCAGAGAGACTGATTTTTCAATTTCTTGTTTTTCTCTTCTCTCCTTTGAGGCCTCAATGTCTGTAACAAATGTACTGAAGGAAATGAAGACAATAGGAGGAGCGACAAGAAATGGGAAATCAAAAAGAGACCCTGGGAAAAAAGTTAGAAGACAGATAGAGGAAAATGGAACTAATCTTCTACAAGTTTGGGTTCTATTTACAATATCCTTGTAAACGTTTAATTAACTTCCAGGACGCCAGCAATGCTTCTTGTGAACCCACTCAACTCTATTTTATTGTGTCTTAAAAGGATGCCTGCTCAAGATGTTTCTCCTCATGTTGTTGCAGATGCAAAATAAGTTCACATATATGACTACGCTCTACCTACTCTTTGGGGTATGTTTACTAATCAACAGTAGCGGCTTCCATGCAATAACAGAGCCGCGGCCCCATCAACTTCAATGGGGCCACGGCTCTGATATCGCACGGAAGCCGCTACCGTTGATTAGTAAAAATACACCTTTGTTTTCCTTGAATTTCATTTTTCCCTTGCAAATATTGTATATTGGGTCTCCCCTGATTTTGTGGACTGGTCAGACAATCAGCTGCTAAGTTTATTTCCTTTGCTTTGGAAGATTATATTTTGTAAAGTTCTGTTTTCCTTTCAAGAACTTATTTTGTATTATAGTTGAAAAAGAAAACAGATTTTAAAAAATAAAATGCCCAGACAAGAATAGATACAAAGCATTTTATTTTGATTTTTATGGCTGAAATATGTTACCTTTGGGAATGTGCATTTATTTTCTCTTTATATTTTGTACTGTATAAGAGGAAATTAATTTCTGTTTTTTTTATTTCTTTGGCATTTCACTGCACAAGGATACTGCATTCTTTGGGTTTCTAGTTCAGTTTTTGTCTGCATGTGTATATTTCTAATTTGTGGTTACCTATTCTATATTTGCTGTAACTATCCATTGGCTGCGCATGAAATGAGAGTCAGAAGCTGTAAAGATGTCTTACGCATTGGAACATCGAACATACGAAGCATGAACCAAGGGAAGTTGGAGGTGGTCAAGAATGAAATGGAACTTGTACAACTTGATCTGTTGGGTGTCAGCGAACTGAAATGGACTGACATCGGGCACTTTGCATCAGATGATCACATGGTCTACTATGCTGGAAATGAAAGACAAAGAAGAAATGGTGTTGCATTTATAATAAAGAAGAATCTTGCAAGAACTGTAATGAAATACAATGCAGTCAGCGAACACTTAATCTCTATTCGTCCACGAGGAATGCCTATCAACACAACTATAATTCAAGAATATGCCCCAACAACAGCTGCAGAAGAGAATGAAATTGAAGAGTTCTATGAACAAGTACAAGCTGAAATTGACAGAACATGCAAACAGGATATCCTGATAGTCATGGGTGACTGGAACACAAAAGTTGGCAACAAAGAAGAAGGCAAAGTAGTTGGAAAATATGGACTTGGCAACAGAAATGAAGCTGGAGAATGACTGATAGAATTCTGCAAGACCAACGATCTATTCATCTCAAACACCTTCTTCCAGCAACACAAGCGGCAACTGTACACATGGACTTCGCCCAATGGATTGTATAAAAATCAAATTGACTACATCTGTGGAAGTCAATGATGGAAAGGTTCTATAACATCAACAAAGACAAAACCTGGAGCTGACTGTGGTACTGATCATCAACTACTAGTATGCAAACTCAAGCTAAAGTTGAAAAAGAGCAAACCACTCATGAATGCAGCAAAATATGACCTTGAGAATATACCACTGGAATTTAAAGACTGCCTGCAAAATCGATTTGCTGCTTTAGATACAAATGACAGAGCTCCAGAAGAGTTATGGAATGACATCAAGAAGGTTGTGTTGGAAGAAAGCGAGAAGTCTCTACAAAAGGTGAAAAAGCAAAAACGGCCAAAATGGAAGACGGAAAAAACTCTGAAAACTGCCCAGAAACGCAGAGAAGCTAAAGCCAGAGGAGAAAGAAAGACAATCGCGGAACTCAGAGATTTCCAGCAAGACAGGACAAGGAAAAGTACTACAACGACGCATGCAAGGAAATAGAAGCAGAAACTATTAGAGGAAGAACAAGATCGGCTTTCCTAAAGCTACGAGAGTTAAAGAAAAAGTTTCAACCTCGAATTGGAATGTTACAAGATGCTCAAGGTTCTATGTTGAATGATGCTGAGAAAATTAAGAAAAGGTGGAAGGAATATACAGAGTTTTTATATGATAAAGATCAAGTGGACCAACAGCCATTTCAACCTGTACCTTATGATCGGGAACCATTGGTGATGAAAGAAGAAGTTAAAGCAGCATTGAAAGCCTTATCAAAGAACAAAGCGCCAGGCATTGATAGCATTCCCATAGAAGTATTACAGCAATCTGATGTAGCTGTTACTGTACTTACAAGGCTCTGCCAATAAATATGGAAGACAACATCATGGCCAACTGACTGGAAAAGATCTGGGTTTATACCAATACTAAAGAAAGGTGATTCAACTGACTGTGGAAATTATCACACAATCGCTCTGATCCCACATGCCAGCAAGATTCTACTGAAGATTATTCAAAAGAGACTACAACCATACCTGGAACAAGAACTACCTGAAGTGCAAGCAGGGTTCAGGAAAGGACGAGGAGCGAGAGACATCATTTCGAATGTGAGATGGATCCTTGAAAAGACTAAAGAATACCAAAAGGATATCTATTTGTGCTTTATCGACTATAGCAAGGCTTTTGACTGTGTAAACCATGAGAAACTCTGAGCCACATTAAGAAGCATGGGTATACCAGAACACCTGATCGTACTCTTGCACAATCTGTACATTGATCAAGAAGCAGCAGTTTGAACGGAACAAGGAGAAACAGAATGGTTTAAAATAAGCAAAGGTCTAAGACAAGGCTGCATACTTTCCCCCTACCTGTTTAATTTATATGCAGAACAAATCATCAGAGAAGCAGGATTGTATGAAGACAACAGAGGTGTGAAGATCGGTGGAAGACTCATCAACAACCTTCGCTATGCTGATACCACATTACTGACTGAAAGTGATGATGATTTGAAACATTTGCTTCTCACAATCAAAGAACATAGTCTCAAAATGGGCCTGCATCTTAATGTAAAGAAGACAAAGATCATGACAACTGGCATAATCAACAGGTTCATCATTGAAGGAGAAGAAATTGAAATCGTGAACAACTTTAACCTACTTGGATCAACTATCAATAAAGAAGCAAAAAGCAGTCAAGAAATCAGACGATGCATTGCTCTTGGCAGAATGGCTATGAAAGACCTAGATAAGATTCTCAAGAGCAGAGATGTCTCTCTCCATACAAATATTTGACTTGTTCAAGCCATGATATTTTCAATAACATCATATGGATGTGAAAGCTGGACAGTGAAAAAGATAGACAGGAAGAAAATTGATGCCTTTGAATTATGGTGCTGGCGGCGAATACTGTGTATACCATGGACTGCCCGAAGAACAAACCAGTCGGTACCAGAGGAGATCAAACCTAAGCCTTCTTTAGAAGCTCAGATGACAAAGACTTTAACTTTCATACTTTGGACACATCATGTAAAGAGAGAGATCATTAGAGAAAGACATCATGTTTGGCAAGATAGAAGGTCAGCGCAAAAGAGGAAGGCCAGCAATGAGATGGATCGATACAATAACAGTAGCTACGGGTACCAGTCTGTCAACAATGAGCCGCCTGACTCAAGACCAAACACAATTTAGAATAGCTATCCAGAGGGTCGCCATGAGTCAACTCCAACTCAACAGCACTTAACAACAACAACATTCTATATTTGCAGAGAATCTGTCTGTGTAACTGAGATGTTGTATATGCCTAGCAAGTCGTTTCTGTATTAATCCGGCTTATTCAGTTTTCCCAGTAGGAGGTGTAATGGTATTCTAGGTACCCAGCATAATATCTGATGGCTGCCTCTTCATATAAAACAAATGAGCCCAATATAAAAAAACAGGATTATTCACAAAGTACAATAAATATATTCTTAAGATATTCAATCAGGTCATTTTTAATGAACTATATAGCATTCACCCATCTGTCCAATTCTATTTGTGTGGCCATAAATTCTTTGATAAAAACTATGGTGGGCATATTCAACAGGGTTAACACAATTAGTAGACCTGCTAACCAAATTAATTGCGGTTTCCGGGATATTCAGGCACTGAATATCCTTGGGTTCCGCTGCTGAATACTCCAAGGCTAGCCAGCTGGCACTGGGTCATTCTGGGGGCACAAGGTAGGTAGCACCCAGTGATAACCAGGCAGTGGCGATATTCAGCTGCTGCCCAGTTACAGCTAAGTGGCAGAAGTTAGGAACCTCAAAGAGTGGCCTAATGTTTGCCACAGAAGTTAATCGGGTAGCGGCTGAATATCGCCACTGCCTCGTTAGCTTCTCTGCTATCCAGTTGACCCGGGTATTCAGTGCTAGTGGCTGGATAAGGCCCTGGTATTGAATATCTGGGTCTTTAGTTCAATGGTGACAGCTAGCCATTTTAGCAGCACTAGCCGCTGCCTCTGAATATCAGGCCTTATGTTTCAGTGCATTAAAATCCTTTTCATATTCTACCAACCAACATATCAGGATGCCCGACATAGTACTATGTTTCATTTGATACTGCACACAAAACACTTATCTTTCACAGTTCTGAATTTATCTATTGGGTAGTGTCTGTCTGCTGTTCTGAAAAGCTTATGACATCTTCAATGTAATTAAACTGATCCACCAATAGTACAAAACCATGCTGCTTATCTACAGTGTAGGCAGTGGCTTTTCCTAAGTCTACTTTACGGTGTGCCCTCGGATTAGGCTGTGGGTACATTAACATGGCCGAGCCTCCCCCCACTTCAGAAATGGGGCAGGTAAGAAGAGTTAGGCTTGAGCTAGCAGAGCAGGTTTGGGGGTTGGGTCGGTGGGTTGGTGGGAGAGTGGGAAACAGTTGCCATTGAAGCAATGATGACTCATGATGACCCTGTGAATCGTTGTCCTAAACTGTCTTTGGACTTCAGTCAAGTGGCTAATTGTTGATAGAGTGGCATCCATAGCTGCTGCTGCTCTATCATTCCATCACATTGCTGGTCTTGCTCTTTTGTGTTGACTTTCAACCTTTCCAAGCATGATGTATTTCTCTATCTTTGTCTTCATATGATGTGTCCAAAGTGTGAAAGTTGAAGTCTTGTCATCTGAGCTTCTAAGGAAGTTTAGGTTTGATGTCTTCTAATACTGATGAATTTGTTCTTCGGGCAGTCCATGATATACACAGTATTCTTGGCAAGGACCATAATTCAAAAGCATCAATTTTCTTCCTGTCTTTCTTCTTCACTGTCCAACTTTTGCATCCATATGACGTTATTGAAAATACCATGGCTTGACAGCTTAAATCTTTTGCACTGAAAAAATCTTCTCTAAGTCCTTCATAACTTTTCTGCCAAGATCAAAGAATCATCGGATTTCTTGACTGCTTATCATTTCAGAATTATTGATCCGAGCAGGTTAAATTTGTCTACTATTTCTTAATCATCAAGGATGACATTATTGATTTTTTCCAGTTGTCAGGATCTTCATGCTAACATGCAGGCTTATTTTCAGACTGTTCCTTGATCTTGATAAGCAGATTTTCAGATTGTCTTCAGTTTCAGTCAGAAATGTGATTATTGTCAGCATAGTGAAGGTTGTTGATGAGTCTTCCATCAATCTTTACATCTCAGTTGTCTTCATACAATCCTGCTTATCTGATTTGTTCTACATTGCGACGCTCCTGCCTGCGCCCTAGAGCTTACAGGCAGGAGTGGCCTTATATTGTCCCTTGAAGAATTAGCTGGCACGGTTCCCAATGAATCTTGGGAACTGTAGTGCACTTGTATATTCCTTAGGGAAGAATTGTAGTCATGACCAGATGTGGTTAGGCAAGCAAGAAAACTTATTTGTCTTGGGGATAGCTTCCAGCGCATCAAAAGCTCAAAGCAACAAACACAAAAAGTGGAACTTTTAGGATAAACAGAGGAAAACAGGAACTCAGGAAGCAGTGAAATCAAATTGGCTTTAAATCAGCTCTTCATAAACTCCAGCAGCTTAACTCAGCATTGCCTCATGTGGTTGTTAGAAACTATTGCAGCTTTATCAATAGCTGTTCTCTTCACAGCGTGACTTGGAAACAGGTGAACACAATCAAGAACTCTTACGATTAAACAACAAGAAAAGCCAACGTTTTATATTCTCTTCATATAAAACTTATGTGCTTCTTTAAACTGTTATTCAATACGGCAGAAAGAGCAATCCATGGCACAAGGCTCAGGATTCAAGGTAGGCAAAGAACTTTCTACCTGCATGTATTCTTCTGAACTAACAGAATTACTGTCCGTATCAGGTTCCTTATTTTGCCCTGACTTCAGCTCCAGGAACTTCTGAAATTCCTTCAGTAGCAATTCAGCCTGTGTTTGCTTTTCATCCGGTGGATAGTTATTGGCAAGGGTTACGCCCTTCCCCCACTCACTATCTACGTCGGTAGCAAAGTTAGGTTTGCACAGTTCAGCACTATATGAAGGTTTCTTCAGCCAAGCATACAAATTAGGAAATTGTGCTTTACCTTGTTTAGAGGCATTTATAAAAGAACTTCTCTTAGGAAAACTTTCTCCTGGCTGTAGTTCTCTGTCTTTATAGCACTGCTTGTTGGCATTAGAAGTACCTCTTCTCCACGTGCTGCTTTCTCGAGGCTGGCTAGGTCCAGGCTTTACCTGGCAGTAAGAGTTTCTTACAGGGTACGTTGAACTCCCAGGCTGTCTCTTCTGGGGTTCCGTCTTCTCACAAGGTCCTAGTGCTCTTCTCCTTGCTTCTAGGGTTTCAGCACCCTGCACTCCTCTCACAACATTCTTTTGGACTTGGATATCCTTCCCCACGCTATCCTCTGGGATATTCTCCGTGGTCGTCTCTGCAACAACAACCTGTTCACTCTTCTTCTCCTTCACCCCTTCACTCCCCTCTCTGAGGTTTTAAAAAGGGCTTCAATTCCCGGCACTCCCTGCCGTTCCCTTGGGTGTGCCCAATCAGAGCTGAAGCCTAACTCCTCCCCTGGACTGGGGTGTGTCTTCGGCTCAGCAGAGAACTGTGTTTTTTTCAGGTCAGTTTTGGAAATCCTGTATGAGTTAGCTCTGCTCTCAGGATTTTCCTCAACGTCCATTTCTTCTGAAGGGCCATCTTCACCACAGATCCCCCCCCTTAAGATATCACGGCTGGCTTCTGACCAGGGACACAGCACGTGATATGGCTCAGGGCATCCGCGTTCTGATGGAGCTTGCCGGCTCTATGCTCCACTTGGAACTTAAAGGCCTGGAGAGCCATGAACCAACGCGTTAGCCGCGCATTGTGATTGTACATCTGATTGAGCCACTTCAATGGGGCGTGGTCCGTTATCAAGGTAAACTTTCTGCCAGTAAGATAAAAACGTAGTACATCAATAGCCCACTTAATGGCCAGGCATTTACGTTCTATCGTGGAATATCTTCGTTCAGCCGGGGCCAGTTTTCGGCTGAGAAATAGCACCGGGTGTTCTGTGCCCTCATGTCGCTGTGACAGAACTGCGCCGAGGCCTGTCTCAGACGTGTCTGTCTGTACTATAAAAGGCTGGGTAAAATCCACACCCCTCAGAACCAGTGCTGCACATAATTTTTCTTTTAAAAGTTGAAACGCCCCTTCAGCATCTTCTCGCCACTTTAGTTGATTGGGCGCATTCTTCTTTAGCATATCAGTTAATGGTGTGCTCTTCTCGGCGAAACCCGGGATGAACCGACGGTAGTAACCTACCAAACCAAGGAAGCTCCTTAACTGCTTCTTGTTCGTGGGTTTTGGAAAAGCTTGAACACTGGCTATCTTGTTGGTGAGGGGTTTCACCACACTATTTCCCACTAGATGGCCTAAATATTTCACTTCCTGGCCCCCGAACAAGCATTTAGCGGGGTTTAGTGTGAGGCCAGCGTCTCATAGTGCTCCAAGAACGGCCTCGACTCTGGGAAGATGCTGGGTCCAGTTGTCGCTATGTATGACCACATCATCCATATACACGATGGCGTAAGCTTGGTGCGGTCTCAAAACCAGATCCATCAAGCGCTGACACATGGCGGCAGCCCCGTGTAAGCCAAAGGGCATTCTTCTAAACTGGTATAAGCTGACTGGAGTGCTGAATGCCATCTTCTGTCGTGCATCTCGGGTAAGTGGAACTTGCCAGTACCCCTTCATCATATCCAGGGTTGTGAGATATCTGGCACGGCCCAGGCGATCAAGGAGCTCTTCAATACGCGGCATGGGGTATGCGTCAAAACGAGATATCATGTTGACTTTCCTAAAGTCGATGCAAAACCGCATGGAGCCATCAGGTTTTGGAACCAGGACGATCTGGCTGTTCCATGGGCTCCGGGACTCCTCGATTACCCCCATTTGTAGCATCTCTTGGACTTGCCGCACGACCTCTGCTTTCTTTGCCTCTGGCAATCTGTATGGTCGTTGCCTCACTATCTCGCCTGGTGGCGTTATAATTTCGTGGGCAATCAGATCTGTCTCACTTGGCATTGGGGTGAGGACGTCTGAATACCTGGCTAGCAGCTGAGTAAGCTCCTGCTTCTGTGCCCAGGAAAGGCCTTCACTGAGTCTTGACTCCGGATTGCTTTTGCATTCAGCCAGTTGTGGTCCGAGATCTTCGTCCTTTTTCTCCTCCACAACTGCTGACAAGTCCTGAAGGGTGGTACCCCCTGTTGATCCAAAACCTCCCGTGCCCTGGGCTGTGGTTGACAGGGTAGACACTTCTTCAAGGGGAGGTAGACCCATCCTTTCGCAAATTAATTGCGCTATCCGATCACCTGCCACTATCCGGAAGTCCTCCTTTCCAAAATTAAAGAGAAGAATTTTTATAGAGCCTCTGTAATCCGGGCTATAACTCCGGCTCCGATGTCTATGAAGTGTTTTACAGCAAGACTGGAACGAGGAGCTATACGACCGTAGCAGCCCGGTGGCATTTCCATCTGCAAGGCCGTATCTACCAAGGCTTTTCCTTGCTTGGGTACCACTACATCTTCTGTGCTGCAAAGGTCGAATCCGGCAGAGTTGGTCGAGGCTCTCTTGGGGGCCTGAGCATTGGGGCTCATTTTGCAGTATTTGAGAATGAACACAGGCTTTCGTACAGTTTCCTCTTTCTGGGGCCTACTTTTCCGCTTCTGCTTCGCTGGCTTTTCAAACAACGGGGTTGGAATCATTTTTCCCGTTGCTTGGGCCAAAGCTTCCACTGGGGCTTGTTGGGAATCTCCTTGTTCCTTTAAGAGCAAGCCTTGTTCTACGCCCTTCTGAAACTGTGCCCAGTCTCTCCCCAAAACTATACTGTGTGGCAGTCTTGGCACTACTGCTATAGGGATTTTTTTGTTGGCCCCCAAGCCTTTCACCTGGAGGTTATATACTGGATATTGTGACGTGCCTTCGTGAATACAGCGAATTTTCACGGTGCGTACAGGCTGAATTGCTACCCCTGTGGCCTTAATCTGCTGCCATAGTGCTTTAGACAACATCGTTTGCTCTGCGCCTGAGTCTAGAAGCGCTGTGGTAGCAATTCCCTGTACCTCAACATCTATCAGAAAACCCTCTCTGGCCTTCTGAGGATTCACCGCTACTAAAGCTGTTTTCAGAAAACAATTTTTCTGTATATGGCCTTCTTGACCGCATTTAAAACATTTTCTATGGGTCTTAGGACTTTTCATTGTTGGCAAGCACATTTTTCCAGATTCTTCACTTAACCTCCACCTCTTTTCTGATTCTCCTGCTGTCCCCTTGGAAGCACTGCTGCCTTCATGGGCTGTTAACTTGGCTTCCATGAATCGTTCAGTGAGATTAATAGCTTCTTGTGGGGTTTTACAGCTCTGTAGAATCAGGAAGGTGCGTATTTCTGAGGGTAAAGCAGTCATATATTGTTCTAATATCAGGCTATCTATAATAGATTCCTTAGAGCTTCCCCCTGGATTAAGCCATTTATTCACTAGCATACGTATCCGGTGACATAAGGCTTTTGGGGTCTCATTCGGCTTTAACCTCACAGCTCGCAGGAGATTATGATAGACCAGCGGTGTGAGGCCTAGTCTCTCCCAAACCGCTTTGAGTTCCTCATAGTTTCCTGCAAGTGCGGGTGGCATGGCTCTATAGGCGGCCATAGCTTCCCCTGTAAGGGATGCCGCAAATCGCAAGGCCCAGTGCTCCTTTGGCCAAGCACTCAGATGAGCTACTCTTTCAAAACTTTCTATAAAGTCATCTATATCGTCAGTGTCTCTGAGTTGCCCAAAATTAAACATAGTCCCGGTATGCAAATTAACTGCAGCTGGCGCAGAAAAACCTGGCGGAACCGTTGGTGGCTCCGGTTGCTTCTTTTGCTACGTGACCCATGTTTGCAACATGTCCAGCAAAGGCTTTTGTTGGGCTTGGAGGCTCGCGGCGCTCCTCTCCTGTGCCTCTAAGGTTAGGTCCTGTTGCCTTTCCAGCTGTGCTGCCATCCATTTAAAGATCTCTTGCAGCTCAAGAGACATTTTAGATTCCTAAAAGCAGAACAGAGAGAAAGAAACCCAAGTGCGATACCAAAAAAATGTGACCCACAAAAAAAAAAAAAACCTTTCTTTTTTTTTAATTAGGCCTTGCTATCACCCTCGCCCTGGTATCCTAGCTTCTCTCGGCTGGATTACCTTGCTCAGGTGAAGTTTCACACTTATCAGCAACGCTGCTGCCAGTAGCCCTCTGGTAATAGGATTCTTCCCTTCCGGATGCTGTACCGCTGGGCTCCTCCTGGGTGGTTGCTGCCTGTAGTCCTTCTGCGTTGGCACACTTTGCGCATGCGCAGAATCCATAAGACGACGCCACTTGTGACGTTCCTGCCTGCGCCTTAGAGCTTACAGGCAGTAGTGGCCTTATATTGTTCCTTGAAGAATTAGCTGGCACGGTTCCCAATGAATCTTGGGAACTGTAGTGCACTTGTATATTCCTTAGGGAAGAATTGTAGTCGTGACCAGATGTGGTTAGGCAAGCAAGAAAATTTATTTGTCTTGGGGATAGCTTCCAGCGCATCAAAAGCTCAAAGCAACAAATGCAAAAAGTGGAACTTTTAGGATAAACAGAGAAAAACAGGAACTCAGGAAGCAGTGAAATCAAATTGGCTTTAACTCAGCTCTTCATAAACTTCAGCAGCTTAACTCAGCATTGCCTCATGTGGTTGTTAGAAAATATTGCAGCTTTATCAATAGCTGTTCTCTTCACAGTGTGACTTGGAAACAGGTGAACACAATCAAGAACTCTTACGATTAAACACAAGAAAAGCCAACGTTTTATATTCTCTTCATATAAAACTTATGTGCTTCTTTAAACTGTTATTCAATACAGCAGAAAGAGCAATCCATGGCACAAGGCTCAGGATTCAAGGTAGGCAAAGAACTTTCTACCTGCATGTATTCTTCTGAACTAACAGAATTACTGTCCGTATCAGGTTCCTTATTTTGCCCTGACTTCAGCTCCAGGAACTTCTGTAATTCCTTCAGTAGCAATTCAGCCTGTGTTTGCTTTTCATCCGGTGGATAGTTATTGGCAAGGGTTATGCCCTTCCCCTACTCACTATCTACGTCGGTAGCAAAGTTAGGTTTGCACAGTTCAGCACTATATGAAGGTTTCTTCAGCCAAGCATACTGTGGTAAGGAGAGTGTAGCACAGCCCTGGGAAATAGAGGAAAAATGAACTTTTGCTTCTTTAAGGGGGATGGGCTCACCTAAACACATGTGCAAAAGTAAAAGCAGTGAAAGAAACCACGCTTGCAGAGCTAGGCTGAAGCCACACCCAGACTCCATGGCAACCCTAAGTAATGATAAGGGACACCTGTGGGTGGAGCCAGAAGGGGAGGCACATTGCCCAGCATTTAAGGTTAAGCAAACAGAAAGTGATAGACTCAATAGAACTGTTAGAAGCCTTGGAGGTGTTGGAAGCCACGGGAACAGCTTGAGAAGCAGAAGCTGGGGAAAGGCCAGAAGACAGGCCGAGTACTTTCCCTCTAGGAGAGAGAAGGGCAAAAGGCTGGCTGTAAGAAAGCTAGAACAGGAAGGCTCAGCTTCTTCTGAAGAAAGACAAATCTTCAGGCTGAGAAAGCCCAGGAAAGCTGGAAGAAAATCCTGCAGTGATTCCCTGAGCAGCTCTGACTCAGAGGACACTACCTCCAACAGATGTCACAGCTGGGAAACTCCCACAGTTAAGCTCCAAGGTAGGAGAGGAAAGTTGGAAAGAGTTAATGCTTATAACTCTGACTCAGATACTGAGGAGATAGTTATACCCGCTAGCACGCAGAACAGGAAGAAGGGTTTTGTAGATAAAGCCAAGCAAACAAAGCCTGTTAATGTTTTACCAAGAGAAAGAAAGGCAGTTCAATGGGATAAACTGTTTAAGCTGTTAAAGCATATAAACCTTAAAGTACCTGAACGTATTCAAGTTCCACAATCAGGCAGTGCAGAGGAAGAAATGGAGGTGGATTATAAGGAAGATGACCCGGATTCCACTTGCTCTGAAATGGAATGTGCTCTATGTGTTACTGCTGATTGAAAGAAGTAAAATACTAGGAAGAATCTCCGGAAGCAGTTCTCAGGTTCATGATAGCTGAAAGCTTTGAAAAGAGAGAAAGGAAATCTCTTAGTCTAAAACTTGCAAAGCTCTGTCTGTCGAAGAGAAGTAGATGATGCAATTGAGTTCTGTGCTGACCAGCTGAGAAGTGTTTTAAACTGAAGCAGCTAAAGGGAGCCGACAGAATTACTGAGTTCCGTTGTGTGCTTTAACTGCAAATAAAGCTGTTGTTTCTGTATGTAAATAATACCACTGAAACACACTGTTTGTAAAGAACTTTATTTGAGAGAAAATATCCTTGTTTTCTGTTGCTGAGTTTGGAATCTTCTACAAAGGACTGTTACTAAACTGCACCAAGTTAAAAATCAATAAAAATTCCTGTGTTGCTTTAAAACCACTTGGACTGCTTTTATACACAACTACACGTTTAAAGCTAAAAGATACAAGATGGGAGCCCGTCTTCACTAGGCGACCGCCTGGTGGAGGCGTGCCCGCCACAATACAAATTAGGAAATTATGCTTTACCTTGTTTAGAGGCATTTATAAAAGAACTTCTCTTAGGAAAACTTTCTCCTGGCTGTAGTTCTCTGTCTTTATAGCACTGCTTGTTGGCATTAGAAGTACCTCTTCTCCACGTGCTGCTTTCTCGAGGCTGGCTAGGTCGAGGCTTTACCCGGCAGTAAGAGTTTCTTGCAGGGTACGTTGGATTCCCAGGCTGGCTCTTCCGGGGTTCCATCTTCTCACAAGGTCCTAGTGCTCTTCTCCTTGCTTCTAGGGTTTCAGCGCTCTACACTCCTCTCACAACATTCTTTTGGACTTGGATATCCTTCCCCACGCTATCCTCTGGGATATTCTCCGTGGTCCTCTCTGCAACAACCTGTTCACTCTTCTTCTCCTTCACCCCCTTCACTCCCTTCTCTGAGGTTTTAAAAAGGGCTTCAATTCCCGGCACTCCCTGCCGTTTCCTTAGGTGTGCCCAATCAGAGCTGAAGCCTAACTCCTCCCCTGGACTGGGGTGTGTCTTCGGCTCAGCAGAGAACTGTGTTTTTTCAGGTCAGTTTTGGAAATCCTGTGTGAGTTAGCTCTGCTCTCAGGATTTTCCTCAACGTCCATTTCTTCTGAAGGGCCATCTTCACCACAACATATAAATTGCAAAATCAAATGACCAATCCAAATGTCAGAACACAACAAGAATTCCAACATAACTTGAACAAGTATGGGGAAAATATCAGTCATGTTGTGCATCTTTGTTCCATTCAAACTGTAGATTCTTGATCAATGTAAAGGTTGTGCATGAGAACAGTTTAGGTATTTTGGTATATCCATGCTGCTTAATGTGGTCCAGAGTTTTTCATGATTTACGCAATGGAAGGCCTTACTGTAGTCAATAAAACATGTGGCTATCCTTTAGGTATTCTTTGATCTTTGCAAGGATCCATCTCACATCTGTGATGTCTCTTGTTCTTCAACCTTTCTTGATGTTCCAGGTATGGTTGTAGTGTCCACTGAATGATCTTAAGTAGAATATTGCTGGCGTGTGAGATCAACAGGATTGTGCAATAACTTTCACAATCAGTTGAATTACATTTCTTCAGAATTGGTATGAACACACCTTTTCCAGGCAGTCGACCATGATATTGTCTCCCAACTTTCCTGATAGAGCTTTGTAAATATTTTAACAGGTGCAGCTAATTGCTGCAATACTTCAATGAGAAAGCCATCAATGCTTTGTTCTTTGATAATGTTTTCAGCACTACTTTGGCTTTTTGTTTCATCACCAGTGGTTCTTGATCATAAAGTATAGGTTGAAACAGCTCTTGATTTGCTTGATCTTAATAGTATAATGACAATGCATTTTTCACACTTTTTCTTGATCTTCTCAGCATTATTCAGCATGGATTCTTGAACAACTTTTTGCATTCCAATTTGAGGTTGGGAATTTTCTTTTTAACTCATAGCTTTAGGAAAGCCGATCTTGTTCTTCCTCTAATAGTTTCTGCTTCTATTTTCTTTCCCATGTCATTGTAGCACTTCTTTGTCCCATCTTGCTGCACACTGGAAATTGCTGTTAAGTTCTTTCTCCTTTGGCTTTACCTTCTCTGAGTTTCTGAGCAATTTTCAGAGTTTCTTCAGTCATCCATTTTGGCTGTTTCTGCTTTTCATCTTTTTTAGGGACTTTTCATTTTCTTCAAGCATAACTTTCTTGATGTCATCACATTACTCTTGTGCTCTGTCATCCAAAGCAGCGAATCAATTCCACAGACAGTCTTTAAATTCTGATGGTATATTTTCAAGATCATATAGTACTTTGGTATGTTCATGAGCGGCTTTCTTTTCCAGCTTTAGCTGGAGTTTGCATACTAGTGATCTGCACTACAGTCAGCTCTAGGTTTTACCTTTGTTGAGCTTTTTCATTGTTGACTTCCACAGATATAGTCAGTTTATATATTCCAACCCTATCTAATTGTGTTTTTGTACATATGTTTATAGTTACCCTGTTGCTCCAAGTTTAAACTCCTGTTCAATGTAAGCACAGAACAGTCTTCTGACTGTGCAACCTTTGTTATATGTAAACCGCACTGATAACAAATAGCGCGGTATATAAAAAAATGTTAAATAAATAAATAAAATAAATTTGATTTATGTACAATACACAGGACAATGTTTTTGGCAACATTCGCTGCTTGTGTTGCTGGAAGATGGTGTATTGAAATGAATAGATTGCTGCTCTTGCAGAATTCTATCATTTTTTTCTTCAATTTTGTTTCTGTTGCCAAATCTATATTTTCCAACTACTTTGTCTTTTTTTCTTTGTTCCCAGCTTTTGAATTCTAGTTGTACATGACTCTCATTATATCTTGTTTGCATTTCCTGTCAATTACAGCTTGTACTTGTTCACAGAACTGATCAACTGCATCTATTCATGTATCTGTTGTTGGTGCATATACTTGAATAATAGTTATGTTGATGGAAATTCCTTGTAAACAAATAGAAATTAAGGGGTATGTTTACTAAACTGCGGTAATCGTGAAGGGGTCAATTGGCAGAGAGTGGGCGGGGAGAGGCTCCCCTCACACTAACGCGCTGAATTTCAGGGCTGAATTCCAACGCGAATGAAAACCTACCGTTAAAGGCACATTACAGGGGAGAGAAACCATTTCAGTGTCAGCAATGTACAGCCCAGGCAGGGAAACCTAAAAACAGTGATAAGTGTGATACATGTGCACAGAACAAAAGGGCACAGAAACACTGAAAATGACCCCAACAAACTGGAAAAAAACAATAACCAAGCTGGGCAACAGTGGTATCAATGAGAAACATCAACCCCTCCCCCCCCACCCGAGTAAGCCCCATAGAACAGATATAAATCGTGGAAGGGTCTATACGCCGTCCCCATACAAGGTGAATGAGCCCACAGTGACATAGCACTGCTCAGGGTTTTCCCCACCATCGGACAGGTGCACATGTCCTGCAACATCAGGGCGGGCATGTCGGAACGGCAACTGGACAGATGCCGGAGAAGGGGATACAGAGGGCCGCAGGCGGCACATGCTGTAGTGGAGCTGGGCCACAGTGCGGACTAGGATGATGCCTAGGTGGCCCATACGAATGCTGAAACAGCGGAGCAGCCAGACAGCAACTGCTGAAGGTCCAACATGGGCACGAGTGGTTTTCCCAAAGTGTCACAGGGGATAGTACCCAACAGCTACCCCCAAGGGCACGGAACATTGGCAGGCGGGGCTGGGGGGGAGCATGGACGTCTATGCAGGCACCCCTACCCCAGAACCCGCACCATAGGCAGCCGCCTACCTGCACACTGGATGGCCTGAGACTGCGCACCACCAGCTCCACCAGCAAAAGAGCATGTCAGCATGGTGGCTGAGGGATACTGGTGGTGGAGGGGGCAGTGGCAGCTGCCCAGAGCAGACCGTGGCCTAGCCCTGTGTAGGTGGGTGCCATGCACTGCAACAGACAAGCCCTGTCTGACCAACAGTCATGGTATCACCAGGGAATGCACCATCTCTGTGATAACATGGTGGTGCAGTGCACAAAACCAGTGTATTCAGAAGCAGAAGGTCACAGATTCAAGTCCCAGCTGTTTCTGCCATCCCAGTCCTCATATTTTACCCACTACTATAACGTGCTAATACAAACAGAACCTTTCGTGCAGATGACGTAAACATGCCCAAAACACCTACATTTTACCCTACAGGGCACAGACACCATAAACATGCACATTACCTAGAGCAGAGCCTCCCAAATGCAGTCCTGGAGGGCCAAACACCATTCAGGTTCCATGCTGCCTCTGATAAAGATGCCTGTGCTGCATTTCTATGCGCCACCCCCATGGTATGCAGATGTATCTCATGCATATTCATGAGGGACAGCATGAAAACCCAAACAGTGTTTTGCACCGCAGGAATGGAGTTGGGAACCTCTGCCGTAAAGCAGCAGCCAACAGGGGCAGACACACCCGCACCCACAGGCCCCATTATCCAAAGCCTCCTGGAGAGGCAGGACTTTGGGCTCTGCATGCATCTCCCAATACTAGCACTTGTATACCTTAGTAATGCTACCCTAAACCTGGGAATATGGTACACATCTATCAAAAGGTTGCTATGATTACTGGCAGATAGCAATTCCTAGGTTAAGTACCATTTTCGGAGTGAGCTGCATCATAGCAACCTTTCTGATGTCTGTGGAGTGTGCTACAGGTCTTGTGTCTGACAGTGTTTACCAATCTGGGGAATGACTCCTACAGTATTGCGTACCATAGCCATGCCTGCACTGTGCCCAGGACTGGTGTGGTGGCCTGGGCTGCCCAACACCTCTATAGTTCACAATGCTGCCATAGGTGTGGGGAGTGTGTGTCTGTCTATCCAGTGTGTGGTGGCTGCCAACACCCTCCACAGCCCACACTGCTAGCACTGTTGCCAGTATTGGAGTGGAGGAGTGGCCTAGTGGTTGGGACAAGGTACTTCAGGCTGGAAGGTCGGGGGTTCAAATCCCACTAGAGGACAGCAACCTTGTGCCGGAAGGACTGGGGCTTCTAGTCCCACAGGTGCTCCTTGTGGTCTTGGGCAAGCCACTTAACCCTCCATAGCCCATGTTCCCTGTAAAAGAGTTATCTCCAAGTTATAATGCCCTGTTCAATGTGATATCAGTTTGTTCAATGTAAACTGCACTGATGCAGAATAGTGCGGTATATAAGAGAATGTAAATAAAAATAAATAAATGTGCATAATGAGGAGCAAGGTACTGTGGGAATAGCCTGGATAGGGTGGTCTGGCCTGGCTGCATCTGCATAGGGCAATGGCTCAGACATTGTAGTGTCTGGTACCACCTGCACAGACAGGGTGGTGATAGCATGTCCTGCTGGGAGGTCACTCTCACCCTGACTGAGCAGTGACCATGGCATGGCTAGGTTCCCCCATAGTGTTATATAGTATTAATTTTATGTAATATTTGTGAGTTTCTTTTTGGGGCCCAATCACTGACTTATCTGCTTGGTGTGTATGCTGATATCCCCGTTCTGGGTACATGCTTCTCCTCCAGGACCATGCACTATGGACTAGCTGGCAGACTGTCTGCAGCTAGTATGTGTCTTGCTGGAACACTGTGCAGCGGCTGGAGGCTTGCTGCTGTAGAATGTCAGATAATGGTGGAGGGCAGCTGAGCATTTCCAGACCTGCCTTCTGTCTGCTATTGCGTTATGGATGTGTACTGCTCTGCATTGCCTGCCCTGTAGGGTGTTTGATCCCTAGGAGGACTGGGGTGATGGTCCCCTCTACTGCCACCATTGCAGGGGGTAGAAAGTGGATCTGTTGCCGGGAGATCCTATCCCCCACCCTGAGCCCCAGAGGGTGCGTTGGGTGGTGGTATGTAATCTCCCTGGTAACCACAGCAGAATGTGGGTGTGGTGCCGTGCAGTCCTCCTTTAGCCAGCCGCGTGTTTATTAGCAGCTCTAGCCCACTGGTTACTTCACTGCCCATGGAGCCAGAGGTTATGGGTTCACAACCCACAGTGGGGTTCATCGATAGGGCTGTCTTAGGCATTGTCTATTTTTATTGTATATTAGTGCTGCCAGCACAACCACCCTCAGGGTACTGTCACCTTAGGGTGGCTCATACGTCGCCCTACAGGGCGTCTCATACGGCACCCTACAGGGCGTCTCATACGGCGCCCTATAAAGTGTCTTATAAGGTGCCTTATATGGTGTCCTATAGGGGATATTATAGGGTGCCTTGGCAGACAGCGCACTTTATAATGTGCCCTATGGAGTGCGTTATGGGGTGCCTTATGTGGCACCTTAGGTTATGCCACTGTGAGGGTGTGTTTGCTGGCAGCACTATTAACGTACATCTAAACTTCCTCACAGCCCAATACTTAACCCTTTCCAGGCCAAGCCCAAAACTTTCGGGATCCAAACATCTGCCTAAATATTCCTATCAAATGGTATATAATACATGTCCATGGCAGAGGGAACGTCACTATTGCAACATATTGAATAAGACGGGTACAATTTTCCTGACATATGCAAACATTAACCCGGCTGCAGACTAAAATATTATAGTAGGCTTTCAAAGGGTTACACATGACACCTCAGCCAGCCTTATTCATTAGGCACACTGGGGAATTGAACCCATGATCCTTGTACCATCGGTCTGTGTAGTAACCATTGTGCTACAGCTCTGTTTCTGTATTTGGGTGTCTGCGTGCCTTCTTATGCTTAACACGCAGTAACACGCCCTGTAATGATCTTTGCTGCGCGGCACGTTATAGCGCGCGTTATCACTAACGATGTACTGCCCATGTCCTTTTTTGGCATTTCTTCCACTAATGCGGCTCCTAACGCGAATCATACTAATGCAGTTTAGTAAACATACCCCTAAGTGTTCACCGACTGCATTGTATTTCATAAGAACATAAGAAATGCCATACTGCGTCAGACCAAAGTCCATCAAGCCCAGTAACCTGTTTACAACAGTGACCAACCCAAGTCACAAGTACCTAGCAGTTTCCCCAAAAGACACACAGGTTTCATAATGCTTGTATTGGGGTAAGCAATGGATTACTAGGGTCCTCTTTAATAATGGTTTATGGACCTTTCCTCCAGGAACTTGTTCAAACCATTTTTAAACCCAGCTACACTAACAGCTTTTACCATATCCTCCAGTAAGGAATTCCAGAGTTTGATTGCGCTTTGATTCAAAAACTACTTTTTCTTATTAGTCTTAAACAGGTTACACTGTAGTTTCATTGCATGTCCCCTAGTCTTTCTACTTTTTGTTGCCATAAAGAATCAATCTACATTTACCTGTTCCACTACATTCATTAATTTATAGACCTCTATCATATCCACCCTCAGCCGTCTCTTTTCCAGGATGAAAAGCCCTAACCTTCCATACCCTTTATCAGTTTGGTGGCTCTCCTCTGTACCTTTCCTAATTCTGCTATATCCTTTTTAAGATACAGCGACCAGAATTGCACACAATATTCAAGGTGCGGTTGCACCATGGAACGATACAGAGGTATTAAAATATCCTTTGTTTGATTCTCCATTTGTTTCCTCATGATTCCTAGCATTCTATTTGCCTTCTTGGCTGCCTCTGCACACTGGGTGGAGGGTTTCAACATGTTAACCACAATGACACCTAAACCTTTTCCTGAGTGGTGGTTCCTAATGTGGAACATTGCATCATGTAACCATAGTTTGGGTTTTTCTTTCCTAGATGCATAACTTTGCATTTGTCCACATTAAATTTTATCTGCCAATTAAATGTCTAGTCTTCCAATTTATCAAGGTCCTCTTGCAATTTTTCACAATCCTCTTAGGTTTTAACAACTTTGAATAATTTTGTGTCATCTACAAATTTGACTACCTCACTTCCTAATTCCCATTTCCAGATCATTTATGAATATGTTAAAAAGCAGCAGACCCAGCACAGATCCCTGGGGTACTCCACTATTCAGCTTTCTCCATTGGGAAAATTGGCCATTCAGCCCTACTCTTTGCTTTCTATCTTTTAACCAGTTCCTGATCCACAATAGTACACTGCCTCCTATCCCATGACTTCTTAACTTTGCCAAGAGTCTCTCATGCAGGACCTTGTCAGAGGCTTTCTGAAAATCCAGATACACTATATCAACCAGCTCACCTTTGTCTACCTGTTTATTCACACCTTCAAAAAATATAACAGATTAGTAAGACAAGATTTTCTTTTACTAAATTCATATTGGCTTTCTCCCATTAAACCATGACCATATATATGATCCCTCACTTGGTTTGCAGCTTGTCGTGCTGTGAGGGCTTGTGTGCATCAGTGATGCTGAGAGCTAAACTATTGGTAGTTTAACTACTGGCAGGGTCTCCCAAGATGGACAGCTTTCAGCTGAGGTGCCAGACCAAGACAAACCACCCATCTGGGCAGCAGCAGAATGGGATAGTGTTGACGATGGAGGATCAGATTTCTGTGACAACGGCAACAACACCAAACTTAAACTGTGTGGAAGAAAGGCCCGGCAATCTACTTCTTTATCTTGCCATAAAAACCCAATGGAAAGTTACAACAAAACAAATTGTGCTGTAGTGCTGGAAGATGAGACCTCCATGTCGGAAGACACTCAACTAGCTACTGGGGAAGAGCTGAAGACTTTTCAGAGTAAAGCCAGCATTTATGATGTGGATGGATCAAAGCCCTCGGGAGGCCTGACTGCTGATGTAGCTGTGCATGAAATGAGAGTCAGAAGCTGTAAAGATATCTTACTGAATGTGGCCGTAAAGATATCTTACACATTGGAACATGGAACGTACGAAGCATGAACCAAGGGAAGTTGGAGGTGGTCAAGAATGAAATGGAACGTGTACAACTTGATCTGTTGGGTGTCAGCGAACTGAAATGGAATGGCATCGGGCACTTTGCATCAGATGATCACATGGTCTACTATGCTGGAAATGAAAGATAAAGAAGAAATGGTGTTGCATTTATAATAAAGAAGAAACTTGCAAGAACTGTAATGAAATACAATGCAGTCAGCGAACGCTTAATCTCTATTCATCTACGAGGAATGCCTATCAACACAACTATAATTCAAGTATATGCCCCAACAACAGCTGCAGAAGAGAATGAAATTGAAGAGTTCTATGAACAAGTACAAGCTGAAATTGACGGAACATGCAAACAGGATATCCTGAAAGTCATGGGTGACTGGAACGCAAAGGTTGGCAACAAAGAAGCAGACAAAGTAGTTGAAAAATATGGACTTGGCAACAGAAATGAAGTGGAGAAAGACTGATAGAATTCTGCGAGACCAAAGATCTATTCATCTCAAACACCTTCTTCCAGCAACACAAGCGGCGACTGTACACATGGACTTCACCCAATGTACTGTATAAAAATCAAATTGACTACATCTATGGAAGTCAACGATGGAAAAGCTCTATAACATCAACAAAGACAAAACCTGGAGCTGACTGTGGTACAGATCATCAACTACTAGTATGCAAACTCAAGCTAAAGTTGAAAAAGAGCAAACCACTCATGAATGCAGCAAAATATGACCTTGAGAATATACCATTGCAATTTCAAGACTGCCTGTAAAATCAATTTGCTGCTTTAGATACAAATGACAGAGCTCCAGAAGAGTTATGGAATGACATGAAGAAGGTTGTGTTGGAAGAAAGCGAGAAGTCTCTACAAAAGGTGAAAAAGAAAAAACAGCCAAAATGGATGACGGAAGAAACTCTGAAAAATGCCCAGAAACACAGAGAAGCTAAAGTCAGAGGAGAAAGAAAGACAATCACAGAACTCAGAGATTTCCAACGTGCAGCAAGACAGGACAAGGAAAAGTACTACAATGGTGCATGCAAAGAAATAGAAGCAGAAACTATTAGAGGAAGAAGAAGATCGGCTTTCCTAAAGCTACGAGAGTTAAAGAAAAAGTTCCAGCCTCGAATTGGAATGTTACAAGATGCTCAAGGTTCTATGTTGAATGATGTTGAGAAGATCAAGAAAAGATGGAACTAATATACAGAGTTTTTATATGATAAAGATCAAGTGGACCAACAGTCATTTCAACCTGTACCTTATGATCGGGAACCATTGGTGATGAAAGAAGAAGTTGAAGCAGCATTGAAAGCCTTATCAAAGAACAAAGCACCTGGCATTGCTAGCATTCCCATAGAAGTATTACAGCAATCTGATGTAGCTGTTACCATACTTACAAGGCTCTGCCAAGAAATATGGAAGAGAACATCATGGCCAACTGACTGGAAAAGATCTGTGTTTATACCAATACTAAAGAAAGGTGATCCAACTGACTGTGGAAATTATCGCACAATAGCTCTGATCCCATATGCCAGCAAGATTCTACTGAATATTTTTCAAAAGAGACTACTACCATACCTGGAACAAGCACTACCTGAAGTGCAAGCAGGATTCAGGAAAGGGCGAGGAACGAGAAACATCATTACGGATATGAGATGGATCCTTGATAAGACTAAAGAATACCAAAAGGATATCTATTTGTGCTTTATCGACTATAGCAAAGCTTTTGACTGTGTAAACCATGAGAAACTCTGGGCCACATTAAGAAGCATGGGTATATGAGAACACCTGATCGTACTCTTGCTCAATCTGTACATTGATCAAGAAGCAACAGTTCAAACAGAACAAGGAGAAACAGAATGGTTTAAAATAAGCAAAGGTGTAAGACAAGGCTGCATACTTCCCCCCTACCTGTTTAATTTATATGCAGAGCAAATCATCAGAGAAGCAGGATTATATGAAGACAACAGAGGTGTGAAGATTGGTGGAAGACTTAACAACCTTCACTATGCTGATGATACCACATTACTGGCTGAAAGTGAAGATGATCTGAAACATTTGCTTCTCACAATCAAAGAACATAGTCTCAAAATGGGCCTGCACCTTAATGTAAAGAAGACAAAGATCATGACAACTGGCATAATCAACAGGTTCATCATTGAAGGAGAAGAAATTGAAATTGTGAACAACTTTAACCTACTTGGATCAACTATCAATAAAGAAGCAACAAGCAGTAAAGAAATCAGACAACGCATTGCTCTTGGCAGAATGTCTATGAAAGACCTAGATAAGATTCTCAAGATCAGAGATGTCTCTCTCCATACAAAGATTTGACTTGTTCAAGCCATGGTATTTTCAACAACATCATATGGATGTGAAAGCTGGAAAGGGAAAAAATAGACAGGAAGAAAATTGATGCCTTTGAATTATGGTGCTGGTGGCGAATACTGTGTATACCATGGACTGCTCGAAGAACAAACCAGTCGGTACTAGAAGAGATCAAACCTAAGCTTTCTTTAGAAGCTCAGATAACAAGACTTCAACTTTCATACTTTGGACACATCATGTGAAGAGAGAGATCATTAGAGAAAGGCATCATGCTTGGCAAGATAGAAGGTCAATGCAAAAGAGGAAGACCAGCAATGAGATGGATCGATACAATAACAGCAGCTACGGGTACCAGTCTGTCAACAATGAGCCGCCTGACTGAAGACCGAACACATTTTAGGATAGCTATCCAGAGGGTCGCCATGAGTTGACTCCGACTCGACGGCACTTAACAACAACAACATATACATGATCAGTAATTTAATTCTTTAGAATGGTTTCTACAATTTTTCCCAGTACTGACGCATCAGGATCACCAGTCTGTAGTTTCCAGGATCACCCATGGAACCCTTTTAAAAAATTGCTGTTACATTGGCCACTCTCCAATCTTCAGGTACTACAGATTATCTCAATGGTAGTTCATAGATTGCTAATAGTAGGTCTGCAGTTTCATGTTTCAATTCTTTCAACACTCTCGGATGTGTACCATCTGGTCCAGGTGATTTTCTACACTTCAATGTATGAAATAGTTGTAATACATCTTCCCGGTTTATCAATATTTCTTTCAATTCTTCCGATACAAGATCTTTATATACCATTTCAGGCATGGGTAACTTCCCTACATCTTCTTCAGTAAAGATTGAAGCAAAAAGTTAATTTATTCTCTTTGCTATGGCCTTGTCCTCACTTAGCTCCCTTTTACCTCTCTATCATCCAATGGCCCAACTGTCTCTCACAGGGTTTTTGCTACAAATGTATTTGAAAAAGTTTTTATTATGTTTTTTTGCTTCCCCGGCAAGCTTTTTTTCAAATTCTCTCTTTGGCTACCTTATCAATCCCTTGCATATAACCTGCCAATGCTTATGTTGTTTCCTGTTTTTATCATTTGGCTCCTTTTTCCATTTCCTGAAAGATGCTTTTTTGGCAGCAACAGCCTCTCTGACTTTGCCTTTAAACCATACTGGTAGCTTTTTGGCCTTCCTTCAACTTTTCTTAAAGTGTGGAATACAGCTGTTTTGGGCTTCCAAGATAGTGCTTTTAAACAACGTCCATGCTTAATGTAAATCTTTGACATTTGCAGGTGTCCCTTTTAGTTTTTTCTTAACCATTTTCCTCATTTTATCATAGTCTTCCTTTTGAAAGTTAAATGGTAGTAGAGGATGTCCTTGCCGTCCTTCTTCCATTCATTAAATCAAATGTGATTATGCTAGATCACTATTGGCAATTGGCCCCAACACTCTTATCTCTTGCATCTGATCCTGTGTTCCGATAAGGACTAGGTCCAAAAGAGCTTCCCCTCTTGTCAGTTCATGAACCAGCTGCTCCAGGAAGAAGTCATTTATTTAATCTAGAAACTTTATCTCCCTAGCATGTTGTGCTGTGACATTGACCCAGTTGATACTGGGGTAATTGAAATCATCCTTTATTACTGTGTTGTACCTTTTGTTAGCTTCGCTGATTTCTTTCAGCATTTCGTCATCCATCTGTTCTTTTTGGCCAGGTGGTCTGTAGTATACCCCCACTGCTATTGCCTTCCCCTTTTTTACATGGAATTTCTATCCATATTCTGCAGTGCATTTTGTTTCCTGCAAAACTTTGATTATATGTGACTCAATGTTTTCTCTAACATAGAGCGCAACCCCTCCATGAATTTGATCTACTCTTATCATTGTGATATAGTTTGTACACAGGTGTTACAGTGACCCATTGGTTGTCGTCCATCCACCAGGTCTCTGAGATGACAATCATATTTAACTTTTCCTTTAGTGCTATATATTCTAGCTTTCCCATCTTATTTTTTAGACTTCTAGCCTTTGCATACAGGCATTTTAGAGGATGTATTTTATTCATGTTAATCTGGTTATCAATTGATAGAAGTAATTTAGAATCTTTCAGCTCTGTACTTAAGGGCATTTGGGTTACTTTTATCTTTATTGGAACCTCTCTGTTGGGATTCCATAACTTCCCTGTTTTGCTAGTATCCTTCAAGGATACATCTTTCCGAACCATTTGCACCTGGATGACTGTCGGCTTTCCCCTATTATCTAGTTTAAAAGCTGTTCTATCCCCTTTTTAAAGGTTAATGCCCGCAGCCTGGTTCCATTCTGGTTAAGGTGGAGCCCATCCCTTTTGAAGATCCCTTCCTTTCTCCAGAATGTTGCCTAGTTCCTAACAAATCCGAAACCTTCTTCTTTGCACCATCGTCTCATCCATGCATTGAGACTCCGATCTCTGCCTGCCTTTTGAGTCCTGCCTTTGCAGAGAATGCTATCCTGGAAGGTCTGGATTTCAACTTCCTACCTAAAAGCCTAAACTTGGCCTCCAGAACCTCCCTCCCACATTTTCCTATATTGATGGGGACTGGAGGTGTAGCCTCCATTTCCATCTCTGAGCTTTTGGAAGAAATGATTTCTGACATGTCCCCTTACCATTTGGAGGCAAATATGAGGAGTGATGGAAAACTGAGCTGACTGGAAGCTGGAGGTGAAGCAAGATGAACTGCAGCAGGCACTGGCGACGTGTACAAGGAGTAGACAGAGACCAGGCATTGCAATCTCCAACTGCAGAGTGTGGTTGCACCAGGACTTTGCAGTAAGGTGATTTCAGAAGTGCAATTGCCCCATGCAGAGCACTTTTGTGAAGCCAGAAGAATCTGTGCAGAATGGGGCCATGGGCTGGTATCTGGTAGCATGCACACATGTCAGTACAGGTGCAGCCTAACAGCAAGGAGAGAGGCGTTGGTCCGTGGCGTCTGTTGATGGAGGTTACACTGATGGCATAAGCTGGATTGTGGTGCCTATATATTGTGGTATCTTGCTGTTCCGTGTTCCTCTCCTTCTTTTATCTGTTGGACTGTCTCTGTCCTCTATTCTGTCCTATCGTATATATGGCGTTCTTTTCTTATTTCCTTGAATGATATAGTATTGTAAACTGCTCTAATGCCTCTGGGCCTGAGCGGTATATCAAATCTAAATAAACATAAACATGAACACTGCAGAGTGGCAATGAGGAGTGGTATGGGTCTGGATCTCCAGAGCAGAGTGGAAGAGAATCAGGCAGACTGAAACTTGGAGCAGTTCAGTGGTGACCTGTCTGCTTTTGGTACTGAGGCGCTGCAAGGGGTAGCGGAACCCAAAAATCATACGGAGCAGACTACAACACCTGGAGAAGCCACATATTGTATCAGAGCAGGTAGGCAACAAAGAGCTCCTTCCTCTCTGTGAAAAGGTTCTTCTAGAAAAGCTTGGGCTGCCAGCATCCCAAGTTTCCATCAAGGTGGAAAGAGTACATTGACTTGTATACGGGGTGGGGGGGGGAGGGGGAGGGGGAGGGGAGGAGGGGGTGGGGGTGTGTGTTTGGACCCATAGGCAGATTATGTACCACCACACAAGGGAGGGGGAAAGGAAGGGAGGAGGTGGGAAGGGGGGTGTGTTTGGACCCATAGGCAGATTATGTACCACCACACAACCCACCCTCTGGGGCTCAGGGTGGAAAACAGGATCACCCACCAATAGATCCACATTCTACCTCCCTGCAATGGTAGCAGTAGAAAGGACCATCAACCCCAGTCCTGCTGTGGAACAGACAGAGCGGTACACAGCCATAACACAATAGCAGACAGAGAGTAGGCCTGGAAATGCTCAGCTCAGCTCAGCTCAGCTCAGCTCAGCTCAGCTGCCCCCCCCCCCACCCCACCCCACCCCACCCCACCCCACTATCTAACATTCTCCAGCAGCAAGCCTCCAGCCGCTGCACCCTGCAAGGTGTTCCAGCAAGACATACTAGCTGCAGACAGTCTGCCAGCTAGTCCATAGTGCATGATCCTGGAAGAGATGCATGTACCCAGACCGGGGATGTCAGCATACACACCAAGCAGATAAGTCAGTGATTGGGCCCCAAAAGGAAACCCATACATATCACATGAGAGAAATACTGCATAGCACTATGGGGGAACCTAGTCATGCCATGGTCACTGCTCAGTCAGGGTGAGAGTGACCTCCCAGCAGGACATGCTGTGGCCACCCTGTCCGTGCAGGTGGTGGCCGGGCACTACAATGTCCGAGCCATTGCCTTATGCCCTGTGCAGATGCATCCAGGCCAGGCCACCCTATCCAGACTATTCTCACGGTACCATGCTCCTCATTATGCACATTGGCAGGCCAATACTGGCAACATTGCTAGCAGTGTGGGCTGTGGAGGGTGTTGGCAGCCACTTCACACTGGATAGACAGACACACACTCCCCACACCTATGCCAGCATTGTGCAACTATAGAGGTGTTGGGAAGCCCAGGCCACCACACCAGTCCTGGGCACAGTGCAGGCATGGCTATGGTACGCAATACTGTTGGGGTCACTCTGTCAGACTCAAGACCTGAGGCACTACAATTGTGTATGATTAAATTAGTTTTTCCTTTTTGTTAATTCTTTTATTAATCACTGTCATACTCAATAATCTGTGCAAGGAATATTTGTTCTTTTGCTGTATTAATGAAAATTGCATAAATAAAAAATTAAAATAAAAAAAAAGACCTGAGGCACACTCCACAGACATCAGAAAGGTTGCTATGATGCAGCTCAATCAGCGAATTGAGCTTGCCTTAGGAATTGCTATCTGCCAGTGATCATAGCAACCTTTTGATAGCTGTGTACCGTATTCCCAGTTGTAGGGTGGAATTGCTAAGGTATGCAAGTGCTAGTATTGGGAGATGCACACAGGGCCCAACATCCTGCCTCTCCAGGAGGCATTGGATAATGGAGCCTATGGGTGCGGGTTGTCGCGGGGCACCCCCTATGGAGATGTAGTAGATCCTGGAGGGGCCCGGACACAAGAAAGGTAAGGTTTGAGGTTGGCCTATGCTGCAAGGGTCAAGGGTGGTTATTCCTTGTGGCTTCCTTGTAACCAACACTCAAAGAACAAATGCACAGAGTGGAGGGAAAGTTAAAGGCTTTATTTCCCTTTCTTGCACAAAACGGTTCATAAGGATTGGCTATGGTAACAACTGAAATGTCCTTACTTCAGGATAGAGAAAAAAATAAAAGCAAGCAATAAAGTAAAGGCTGTTATCTTCACAGAACATTGTGCAAAACAATAAACTTCCTTCACTTAGGTATCTGATAAACTGGGGATAGATTTAACACTCCCTGAGGCACAATATGTACAATCCATTGCATTATCAGATTCTTCCCCCACTGATTCCACTTGCATGGATTCAACCTCAGAAGCCTCTGAATCTGTAGCCTCCAGGTAATTATAGTCTGGTTTCTTATATACTTGTTGCACTATGTCCCAATGCCTAGCATTTAGTTTTGGGCGTCGGTCTCTAGGAGTTTTGCAGTACAACGGTCCCTCTCTGATTAGAGGTTCAAAAGCAGGTTCATAAAAAGACTTCCCACTCAAAGTTCTCTTCTTAGACAAACTTCTTTCATAATCTTGCTTACAAGAATGTTTAGGGTAACAGTAATCCTCTTCCCACTGTCTTCCCCATACTTTAGGCTTCTGAAGGTAATTATCAGTAATAAGAGTTTTACCTTTGAGGCTTCTCTTCCTTCTTTCTAGTAAGGCTTGAGGCCTACCTTGGTTTGGCTTCAGCGCAGCAGTGCTCAGGCTCTCCTGTGGTCTTTCCTTAGACTTCAGACCATAGTGGTAAGGATGTTTTCTTTCCTCCAAACAAACATTTTCCAACCTCTGAAAATGGACGAACCTCTTTATTCCACGGCTGCTGTGAGGACCTTCTGCCAGGTACTCCCTTGCGGTCCCAGTACTTCTCTTGGCTTTATCTCTGTTCCTTATTCCACTCCAACTCTGGTTGAAGTTCCTGCTTTGCTTTCCGCTCAGGACTCTGCTTCTTTCTGCTCTTGCCAGTGTATTTGCCTTCCTCTTGGCCTCCTCTATTCTGGCTCTGGCTGTTGCCTCTGCTTTGGCTGCTGCTTTGGTCCTTCTCCTTCTCCCTCTATAAGTCAGACCTGCCTCTGTTCAAAAAGAAGCTGTCTGGGCTTGCGTCCCACCCAGAGGGGCGTGGTTTCTCGGTCTCTCTCTCGACTCTCCTGCTCCCTCTAGATGGATCCTCCCAATATTGCAGGTTGTGCTTGCCTTTTTCTGGTTTTAAAACGTTTTCTCTCTCTTCAAGAGGGTCCGCTGCATCACATGGTGTGTCTGCCCCTGTTGGCTGCTGCTTTACGGCAGAGGTTCCCAACTCCAGTCCTGAGGTGTCAAACACTGTTCGGGTTTTCATGCTGTCCCTCATGAATATGCATGAGATACATCTGCATACCATGGGGGTGGCGCATAGAAATGCAGCACAGGCATCTTTATTAGAGGCAGCATGGAACCAGAATGGTGTTTGGCCCTCCAGGACTGCATTTGGGAGACTCTGCTCTAGGTAATGTGCATGTTTATGGTGTCTGTGCTCTGTAGGGTAAAATGTAGGTGTCTTGGGCATGTTTACGTCATCTGCAATAAAGGTGCTGTCTGTATTAGCACGTTGTAGTAGTGGGTAAAATATGGGGACTAGGTTAGCAGGAATCACAGCTGGGACTTGAACCTGTGACCTTCTGCTTCTGTATACACTGGTTTTGTGCACTGCACCACCTTGTTGTCACAGAGTCAGTACATTCCTTGGTGATACCATGACTGTTCATCAGACAGGGCTCGTCTGTTGCAGTACACGGCACCCACCTACACAGGGCTAGGCCACGGTCTGCTCTGGGCAGCTGCCACTGCCCCCTCCACCACCAGTATCCCTCTGCCACCATGCTGACATGCCCTTCTGCTGGTGGTGCTGGTGGTGCGCAGTCTCAGGCCATCCAGTGTGCAGGTAGGCGGCTGCCTATGGTGCAGGTTCTGGGGTTGGGGTGCCTGCATAGATGTCCACGCTCCCCTCCAGCCCCGCCCTGATGTTGCGGGACATTTGCATGCCATAGGAACCCTGTCCGATGGAAGGGCAAACCCTGAGCTGCACTATTTCACTGTGGGCTCCTTCACCTTGTATGGGGACGGAGTATAGACCCTTCCACGATTGATATCTTTTCTATGGAGCTTTCTCGGGGGGGGGGGGGGTTGATGTTTCTCATTAATACCACTACTGGCCAGCTTGGTTATGTTTTTTTTTCCAGTTTGTTGAGGTCATTTTCAGTGTTTATGTGCCCTTTTGTTCTGTGCACATGTACCACACTTATCACTTTCTTTAGGTTTCCCTACCTAGGCTGTACATTGCTGACACTGAAATGGTTTCTCTCCCCTGTAATGTGCATTTAACGGCAGGTTTTCAATCACATTAGGATTCAGCTCTTCAGATCAGCGCATTAGTGTGAAGGGAGCCTCTCCCCGCCCACTCTCCGCCCACTGACCCCTTCTCTCCGCCCTCTCTCCACCTTCTGCGGTGTTTTACCGCGCCGCGGAACTTTACGATCGTTAATTTAGGTTAACGCGCGCAGTTTAGTAAACATCCCACTAAGAGTGCTTAATTATGCTAATAAAATTATTCCTTTGAATGCCTACTGGAAAGTGAAAGTGCTAGAGACAGAAGGCATGAAACTCCTGATCTTCCAGGATTACTTGGCACAAATTGCAACCAGACAAAATATAGATCAGCTGTTTACTCCTTCAAAAAATAGAAAAACTGGGGGACGTGCAATGAAGCTATGATATAGCCCACTTAAAACTTATATGTGAAAATATTTTTTCACTCAATGTGTAATCAAACTCTGGAATTCGTTAGCGAAGGATGTAGTAAAAAGTGTTAGTGTAGCAGGGTTTAAAAAAAGGTTTGGTCAATTACTGGAGGAAAGGTCCATAAACCATTATTAAAGAGGACTCGGGAAATCCACTGCTTGGCCCAGGGCAAGCATTGTGGAACCTGTGCACCTTTTTGGGAACCTGACATGTACTTGTGGCCTAGATTGGCCTCGGATGGAAACAGGATACTGGGCTTGATGGACCCTTGGTCTGACTCAGTATGGCATATATTATGTTCTTATTATAATATTTAAACTCCATGGGTGTCAATTTAAGTGTTGGCATTTAAAACTGAAAGAAGATCAGCACTGGAATCTGCATATCCTCTGAATATCCAGTTTCAGCACTGACTGGCGGCACTATGTAGGTAGTAGTGATATCCAACTGCTATGTGGAGAGCAAACTGTATAAGATTAGTCCTGTCTTTTAGAGCCTAACTTTATATTATCCAGTTAGCCCCTAACCAGATAATGCCAGGGATTGAACTTGCCCCACCCATGGACAGCCTCAGCGGCCAGAGGAGATATTTAGTGGCATTATCCAGATAGTCCCGGCGAATATCCCTCTACCAGCACTTACACAGTTAGCAGCTGCTGCTAACCAAATAAGTGCTTTTGAATATGGGTCCTAAGTTTAAGGAGGTTTGATAGCAGCAATCAATACAAGGATTAATTAAAGGGTCATTTTAGAAGCCTTTTTGTGAGTTGGAGTCTCACAAATGGGCACTTAGACATGCAAATCATGGAGACAACCCAGAGGTATTTTAGAAAGATAGATGTATAGACATCCCTGGCATGAGAACATCCATGTAGCACGGAGGTGTGGTGGAGACATGCCCTGGATGGAGCAAGGGTGATGCATATCGTGGTGTGATTTCAGAAGGGCACACACAGTCTGATCCAGATTGTTAAGGTGGCCATGCCTATGCTTGCCCGTGACCTTGAATAAGGTGCATAGTGCTTTTTTCATGGCTGCAATGCTTCCAGGGAGAAGAACAAAATGCACTTTCATCACCAGAGTTACATTTACAGACCAAAGAAGCATGCATGTAAATATATGCTCCAAATATCTGAGTATCTGAAATGGCAGGCCAGGAAGTGCTAGTCTCAACATATACCCCCTCCCCCTTCTGAACTACTCAGGCTGGGACTTCAAAGTCCCTAAAATTGAGAAGACAAGAGGGCTGGATGAATCTCTCTGTCTGCTCTCTCAGAATCCTCTCTGAAAATTTCATCTTCAAATGAGTGAATGAAACATTGTCTTTGTGTGTGTGTGTTGTGAACCTTGAAACTGCTGACAAGACAAAGTGCTAACAAGACAAATTGCAGACAGAATGGTCTATCCATGAGTATACATAAACAAGGGAAAGACAGGAATTGGGGGAGGTTAAAGGAAATTGGACATAGAGATAAGGCCCTGCAAAGAACCATAAAACAAAAAAACAAAGAAGGAATGTGTTTCCAAGGTTGTTGTAAGGAATAACTCTATAAGGGAAAAGGGACAAATGGATTAAAGAGAAAAAAAAGTGTGAAGTGAATATATAAAATAGTGCTTTGTAGAATGTAAAGTAGGCAGACAGTGACTGGAGCTCCACATCGAGTGATGTCACTTTCTTCCTCACAGGAGTGTATTAGTTCAATAAATTAGACTGGTTTTTACTTATAAGTTGTTCTGTCTTACAAAATTATATACACTATTCAGGTGCCAATGCAGCACTAAGGCATAAACACAAAAGGCCCATTATTTTGGTGTCCCTGACATGATAATGTTATCACCCTGATCGTTGGTCGATGGAATGAAGAAGTAAAACCCGGAGAGGGCTGAGTAAGTAAAATGATTTCTTTGGATTCCTGCAGAAGACATCTGGCATGGTAAGAAGTATTTCTTATTATTCTAGATAAGTAGAAATATAGGAAGAAAGAATAGGACTCTTTTAGAACAAGTACTAAAGAAATATCCATTACATAAGAAAACTATTGAACAGTACAATCAAAAGTGGCACAAATGGGCTTCCAGGGATGCTTCTTTCTTCTGGCCACAGAAAAGCTCTATAGAAGCCAGGTGTCTATTCGCATTAATGGAGCAAATTAGATCTAGAAAGAAGGATAAAGCATTAGTATTGCACCTTCAGCATTTTAATTTATGGCAGCAGGTTAGATGCAGGTTAGACACAAGAAGGGAGAGTGATTTGCCACCCCCATATAATCCCACAGCCCCGACAGACTTAAAAGATAAAGGGAGAGGAAAAGAGTAACAGAAAATATATCCTGATTTGAAAGAAATTAAGACTAGTATAACTGCAGTCTTGAGAACACTACAAGCACTTTTGGTAGCGCAGGGATATGCGGCACCCCCAAGAAATCTTCTTTCAAAACTAGCCCCATTTTAGAGAGAGTGTATAAGGACATAGAAAATGAAAAAGAGCAATGGGCAAAGGTTTTTGGCTGTATGAAGCTGGAATATAAGGGCAGGCCAGAGGAATGGGTTAAACGAGATAAGAGTCTCACTGGAGAATCAGACACGTTGTCAGATGAGGAAAGTGATAAAGCACGTGACAAAGATGAGGGGGAGACAGACAGTGTTACTGACAGGAGAATAGATGAAATTTTACAAGAGCATAAGAAAAATTGGAATAGAACAATGGGAAGCAACAGAACAGAAGAAAGCACAAGATGGTTTACAAATTAAGTTTAAATAAGTTAAAGGGGTTGTCTCTAAAGACGACATACAGAAGTCAGATGCAGACTACTCAGGACTCCCAGAGCAGGAGCCTGAGACAGGAGGGGAAAGAATGAGCACCCGTAGTAAAACAGGGCAGAAACTATCTTCCTTCAGAGCAACAGGATAAATACGCCTACACCTTTAGAAATAGTGGGTGCAGGAGAGGGGAATGGTTCTTTTGCTAAAAAATGAAGTGATCATTTTTATGGCTAGATGCTTGCAAATCAGTCCCAAATGTTACAGTGCCTTGGGAAAGTTCCTTAGATACAGCACATATGAATATAGCCAGGTTTTGTATACGAGGGGGGGGGGGTGGCGGAGATCCTAAATGGGATCAAGAATATATGCAAGCAAGATTGAAAGTGTGGGAGATATATTAACGAGATTTTGGACAAAATATTATGCCACTCTTACATAGAGCAGACAAAAATTTGAAATACGTTCCTTGGAATTTTACAGATTTAGATACCGTTGCAAAAACTTTACCACCACTAGTAAGAGAAGGAGGACCATGGAAAAGCTTTTGAAAACATAACTGCAAGATATACTCTCTGTTTAGGAGATGTTAATGCATTATTAGCTCACATACTAGGATCTTACAATACTTAGGGGTATGTTTACTAAACTAAACTGCGTTAGTGCAATTTGCGTTAGGAGCCGCGGTAGTAACAGAAACCCCAAATAAGGACATGGGCGGTACATCGTCACCACTAACGCACGTTAAAAAAATTAACGAGCGTTACCGGGCACCGTGGCGCGTCACTGCGCGTTAAACGTAAGAAGACGTACAGACACAAAGCACTGAAACAGAGCTGTAGCACAATGGTTACGGTACTGACCGCTGTTACAGGCAGCATGGGTTCGAGTCCCCAGTGTGCCTAACGCAGAAGGCTATCCCAGGCATCACCCTGTACATTACAGAGGGAAAGAGGAGGCATGTTTTTCGTTACGCTGAGTATTGGTGTCATAAAAACACCCTCGGAGTGTGCCTAGCCACGTACGTTGGTGCGTGCGAGGTTGCGTGCATTGGTACGTGCGTAGCCCCGCGCGTACAATCGTGCATGGGTATGTGTGATTTTACGTGCATGGGTACGTGTGATTTTACGTGCGTGGGTACGTGTGATTTTACCAGTGTGGGCATCTTATTTTACAGACTCTGTAGGGTGTCTTGCACCCATGCATTATGCTAGCAGATGTATGTGTGATGGCCTATGGTTTATCAGAGCCTGTGAGCAGGTGCTGGGTTTCACAGGGTTGGATTGTGCCAGTCACACCCATGATGCACTGCACATGCAAATCAGCTGTCCACAGATACACACCATGGGGAATGCACCCCCACAGCACCTCGGCCTGGTAGGGGGAACTGACCATGTGCACCCCCACAGCACCTCGGCCTGGTAGGGGGTACTGACCGTGTGTTGTACTGGCACAGAGTAGCTACACACCGTCACATTGTGCGGGTACTGTGCTCACCCTGAGGGTGCAGTGAGGCGCCCAGCACCAGGTCCACAGCACCATCCATGGCTGAAAGAAGCCATGGCGCAGGTCCAAAGCAGTGTTACTGTGTGAGATAGGTAGGTAGGTAGGTTCTGCAGGACCACCTTGGACATCTCTGTCTGTTTCAATCAGATGTAGCCCCCATGCACCACCACCACCCCCCCCCTCGGCTGAGGGTGGCAAGCAGGGTCTCCCATCAAAAGATCCACAGTCTACCTCCCTGCAAAGGTGGCAGTAGAGGGGAACATTAACCCTAGTCCTGCCGAGGAACAGACACCCCACAGGGCAGTCAATGCAGCTCTGTACACAGCCATAACACAATAAGCAGACAGACATTAGGCCTGGATATGGTATGCTGCACCCCACCACTATCTGATATTCCCCTGGTGCAAGCCATCAGCCACTGCACCCTGCAAGCCACTCCATCACAACACCTACCAGCTGCAAACAGTCTGCTAGTGCCCAGTGGATATGCCTGCACGCAGAACTGGGATGACAGCATACACAGCAAGCAGATGCATCAGTGACTGGGCCCCAAAAGGAAACCCATATTTATCACATGAGAGAAATACTAGATAGCACTATGGGAGTGCCTAGCCATGCTGTGGTCACTGCACAGTCAGGGTGAGAGTGATCTCTCAGCAGGATATACTGAGGTCACCCTGTCTGTGTAGGTGGTGGCCGGGCACTACAATGTGCCTGTCACTGCCCTATGCCCTGTGCAGATGCACCCTGGCCAGGCCACCCTGTCCGGCCTATACCCATGGTACCTTGCTCCTCATTATGCACATTGGCAGCCCAATACTGGCAACATTGCTGGCAGTGTGGGCTGTGGAAGGTGTTTGCAGCCACCACACACTGGATAGACAGACAGCCACCCCCACACCTATGCCAGCATTGTGCTACTATAGAGGTGGTCAGCAGCCATACCCACCACACCAGTCATGGGCATAGTACAGGCATGGATATGGTACACAAGGCTGTTGGGGGGTCACTCCCCAGGGTGGTGAACACTGTCAGAGAACAGACCTGCAGCAAACACCACAGACATCAGAATGATTGTTATGGTGGAGCTCGATGAGCAAACTGTGCTTAACGTAGGAATTGATATCTGCCAGTTTTCATAGGGAACGTTTGATAGCTGTGTACCATATACCCAGGTGTAGGGTGGCATTGCTAAGGTATGCAACTGCTAATATTGGGAGATACAGGCAGGGCCCAATGTCTTGCCTCCAGGAGGCATTGGCCAATGGGGCCTGTGGGTGTGTGTGTGGGCCCTGTTGGCTGCTGCTTTACGGCAGAGTTCCCCAACTCCAGTCCTGGTGTTCCAAACACGGTTCAGGTTTTCATGCTGTCCCTCATAAATATGCATGAGCTACATCTGCATACCAGGGGGGTGGTGCATAGCTATGCAGCACAGGCATCTTTATTAGAGGCAGCATGAAGCCGGAATGGTGTGGAGCCCTCCAGGACTGCATTTGCGGGACTCTGCTTTAGGTAATGTGCCTGTTTCTGGTGTCTGTGTTTGGTGTGGTAAAATATAGGCCATGCGTATGTTCTCTGCAATAAAGGAGTGTCTTTACTATCACTGTTTAGTGGTGGGTAAAACTATGGGGACTGGGTTGGCAGGAGCCCCAGCTGGGATTTGAACCTGTGACCCTCTGATCTTACAGGCACTAGCTGTGTCTGTTGCACCACACTGTGGCCACAGAGACAGTGCAGTCCCTGGAGTTAGTTTAACCGGCCTGATGAGTCAGAAACCCTGCTCTGCAACAGGTTTACTGTGGCCTCATTTACATTGTATGGCGGCAAAGGTGCACATAAACCTCAGAACAGACCTCAAAAAAGGGGCACACACCCATAACCAAGCTGGGCAACAATGATATCATTGGGCAACATTACACAACTCTCCCAGGACAGCTCCATTACAATGAAATGATCTTTGAAAGGGTCTGCGGAGCGTAGACCCTTCCACACATCATTTCATTTTCTTTTGGTGCTTTCCAGGGAGTGTTGTTCCTTGTTGCCCATTGCTATCACTGTTGCCCAGCTGAATTATGCTTTTTAAAATGTTTCTTGTGGTCATTTTTAACGTTTTATGTGAAATTTTGTTCTGTGCACATGTATCACACTGCTCACGTTTTGTGGGTTTCCCCGGTTTTGCTGTACATTGCTGACGGAAATGGTTTCTCTTCCCTTTAAATGCCTTTAACGACAGGTTTTCATTCGCGTTGGAATTGAGCTCTGAAATTCAGCGCGTTAGTATGAGGAGAGCCTCTCCCCGCCCACTCTCCGCCCATTGACCCCTTCTTTCCGCCCACTCTCCACCTTCTGCGTTGTTTTAACGCGCCGCGGGACTTTACGATCGTTAACTATGCTTAACACGCGTAGTATTACGTTAACGGTCGTTAGCGCGTCGGTACGTGCGTTATACGGCACTTACGGTCGTTAACGTCGTATAACGCGCGTTAGTCACGTTTAACGCACTTTAGTAAACATCCCCCTAATTCTATCTTCCAGGTAGCCCAATAAAGTACTGTAACTACCACTAATACATTACATAACGGAGCAGCATTTAATACATATAGACCCCAAATATGGCAAGCTTTAAAAGAATTATATCCCACACAAAAGAATTTGGGAAGTTTACTGGACAACAAATATAAATTGGAAGATGATTTAATGGCATATATGACTAAATTTCAGGAACAATGGGAATCACAAACAGATTTTATTCATAATGATCCAGGAACATCACCATTATTTTATCAAACATTGAAGCAAACACTTCCAAAGGCCGTATAGGCAAAACTTGATGCAACTGTAGGATTAGCAACTAAACCATGGTTAGAAATCCAGTCACATATCTTTCATTATGTGAGTTTAGTAGAAGAGGAGCAAGGGAAACCAGATAAGGAATTAAAAGGACTTCAACATAAATTAATGGCTTTGCAGTGAAAAGATATGCAAGAGGAGCAAGACATGGCCAAACACAAAAAGAAAATTCTTGCAGATTTATTAAAAGATGAAATAGACACCGAGATAGCTGATCCCGCGTGGTCAGGTTTTGAAGGTTTTGTTCATGTATGGAACAACAGGAGGGGACCAGCACAAGTACAACAAGGACAGGAAAACTGGAGATAGGTTTAATGTAATATGCTGGAATTCTGGGAGATGGGGACACTTTAGCAGGAAGTGTAGATGTCCCCCAATTAATACCAATATTCCAACGAGGAATTGGAATGGGAGACCACAAAGCAGGTACCCCATGTGAAATCTGCTGCAATCTCCTTAATGACTGTCTATGATAATGCAGGCTACTGTGGATGAATCAGAGCCTCTAGTAATTATTCACATTAATGGCTATCCTGTTCAAATGTTGTTAGATTCGGGTGCCACAACTTCAGTTTTGAAAGAATTACCTCCAGGTGTAAAACTGTCCAATAAAATCTCAGTCACTACAGGGTTTGATGGAAAACCGGTAGATACCAAAATGACTGAATCATGTGAAGTTGAATTATTAAGTGAACAAATTTGCAAATCATCTCTATATGCTCCTCGCTGTCCAGTAAATTTGTTAGGCAGAGATTTACTCGCGGCATTTGAAGTGCAGAAGACATTCCTTCCACAGAAAAGCATTTTTGTTGTAAGTGAGGGGAACAGTTTAGACGAGGACTTAAAAAATGTACCAGGTGAGGTTTGGGCAAGTCCGGAGAACCCATTTGGTACCATTCAGTCTGTGGAGCCATTTTGGATTAAAATAAAACCTGGGAAAAAGCGTCCAAAAATACCTCAGTCTACACTTCAACCTGAAGTTATTAAAAGTTATACACTGTGATAGCAACACGTTACCAATCACAGCAATACAATATTCCAGAAAGACAAGATGTCTTACAGGATGATTTAGTACGATGGAGATTAGCAGGATGCACTAAGGAGAAAGGGGTTTGGGTGCATCCCTCAGGTAAGATTTGTGTATCTTGTATTTCATTAGTCTTTCTAGTGACATTAATGCATTATGTGAATCACAGTGGAGTGTCAACACTCTTCGCCTAATTAAAAAGATCAGCTTTGGTGTATGGATATGAAGAAACATATTCGTGATCGCGATTCTGATCCTGCAGGGCTAGACATGCCCCATGTAGGGTTGCCAACTGGCTCCAGATGCACCCAACAGGCTTGATCCAGTTCTGTGTTTACCCCATTGCATATAGGGACATGTATTCTGATTTCTCTATTGCACTCCATAAGAAAAGTAAAACTACAAGTCCCTGAATTCAATGGGGTAAACCGAGGACTGGATCAAGCCTGTTGGGCGCAACTGGAGCCAGTTCATAATGCTAGCCCTGTGGGATCAGAATTGCAACCCCCTCTGTATGTCTGGTCAAACTGGACATACAGAGGGAGTGTACTGTCCCCAGGCACCCCTACTGGCGTAGGAAATAAGGGCGTCCGGTGACATTTAATTTATTTTAAGGAGTGGTTGAGCTGAAGGACCAGGAGGATTCTGGTCCTTGTAGTGCAGAACTCCTTATAAAGAACAATCTACGCCAAAGTGTAGGGTAATAAGGCTTTATTTCCCCGGTCAACGCTTAGGTTCAATAAGACACAAAAGAAAATGAAGGTAATTCTTTCCTCTAACAAAAAGGTTCCACCGTTATATAAACAGTTAAGGGTTGTAGGCTTCACAATTAACTGTTTATCTGGGATAAGGCTTCTTTCAAATCAATAGAAATTAACATCAGGAAACAAATGGTTATCAACTTCACCATATGTAGAGTTCTCTTTTCTCTATACATCTAGCAAGGCAATCAAGCTAGTTCTTGAACAGAAGTTACATTCCATTGGTTCACTCTGAGGTATGGGAACACTGGTTTCACAATCAAAGTCCATTGATTCTGGGTCACTACCTTCTTTAATGCTATGACTGTCTTCAGTATCTGTTAACTCCTCACAGGGGTTCTTCTGTTTCTCATACAACTTTCTTAGCACACTGTTAGGACGTGCTTTTAAAAGGTTAGCTTTACTTCTTCTAACTTTCTGAGGCTTATCTATTTGCATAAGGTTTTCATCACTTAAACTTTCCCTTATAATGAAAGGCTTTTCATACCTTGGCTTCTGTAGGCTGCCACACCCAGGACTCAACTTGCGACGTAGCTTCTCAGGCTGACAAGCTGTTCTGTGCACTGCTCTATAATCAGAGTTACCAGGAAAACCTGACGTGGGTTTCCACTCTCTGTGTTTCTTGGCAAAATTGTCACTGTAGAAGGAATCTCCTTTCCTTGTGCCTTTCTGATTTAGCATAAGAGACTTACTTGGGCTAGGAGAGTTGTTTTCATCAGGCAAGCTGCTTCTTTGGTTTGCTTGGCTTTGGACTCCGTTCCAATACCTTTGGCCTCTCTGGACTTTATCCCTTTGAGTATACCTCGTTTGGATTCTGTCTCCTTGAGTTGGCTGCACCTGGAAGCCTTCCTGTTCCAGGCTTCTCTCACTGGTCCTGCTGCCGGTCCTTCTGACCTCGCTCTTGCCACTTCCCCAGCACTTGTTCTTGCCTCCGCCTCTGCCTGTTCCTCTTCCTGTTCCTCCTCTTCCCCCTTCACTGATCATCTGGTTTCCTTTATAAAGGGATTTCTGGGTTGCAGGTTCTGAGTTTGAGGACAGGTGAAACTGCTTGTTACTAATGTGATCAGTGCTAGAGCACGTTGCTTCAGGTACTGTGTAATTGTTCATGCGCCCTCTGGCTGAGCTGCACTGGAACTGCGCTCTCTGCCTTTTCTGAGTTCCATGAAAATCAGGAGTTTTTTTCAACACTGTTTCTTCTCTAGCTCCAGCCTCATGACAGTACGTCCTGGATGGAATGAGCCTGTTATTGATTTCGCAGATAATGCAGAAACCATGTCAAAGGAAAAGATATCTGCTAGTATTGGTGTGCCCATAGTTCAATGGATAGAAATAGCACCATGTAAAAGAGAGACAGCAGCCAAAGTAGTAAAAGGTATTTATGGAACAAATTATACCCAGATTTCGAGTGCCCATACAAATATTATCAGATAATGGAACTCACTTCAGAAATCAACTAACAAAAGCATTTGCAGGTTCTCTTGGAACTCCATGGAGATAAGTTTCAGTATATTCTCCTACCTCAAATGGTTTAGTGGAAAGGTGCAATGGTTTAATTAAAACTCAATTAAGAAAACTTAAGGCTGTGAATGGACAAACATGGCTACAAGCCTTACCATTGTGTTTATATTTACTTAGGAATCCTCCTATAAAAATAATAGGATTAACCCCACATAAAATCATAACAAGGAGGCATACCAGGGATTTTCAGATCAGCCATCAAGGAATGTTATTATCGGACATGTTCTCTGCTTATCTTTCAGGTTTACATTCTTGTATCACACTGATCCAGCAGAAACTCGCAATGAGAAAACTATCCACAGAACTCTTACTGTACACTTTTGAACTGCGTGATCTTGTTTACAGAAAGGTACCTATGAGAGAGAGGTTGGATCAACCTCTGTATACAGGACCACACACAGTAACTCCAATGGCAGTACAGCTAAACGATAGTTCAGCGTGGATACACTGTAGGTATATAGGGCCTGCCCCCTTTTGTTCTCCAGTTTAATTGCAAAGAAGATGTTGAACAGACCCAATCCACTGAGATATCTACACTTACTGTGAAAGTTACACTGTCACTAAGCCTTAATTGTGGTTTTTATACTATGGTTTTTACATAAGCCCTTGGTGATACATAATTGTACCTCTTCTGTTAAGTGTGCTGTGATCACTGGGAATCTGTGAAAAGAAATGGTTCTGGAAGGAATCAAAATTTTGAATTTATCCGATTGTATAATATGTACTCCTTGGCCCAAATCTGTTAGCCTGTAGTGGTTGTGCCTCTCATTATATGAATTGGTAGGAAATATCTCTTGTCTTGACCCAGGCTCTCACAACTGTCAGGAACGTACTAACTATAGTATGACCTGAACCAATATGACCATGAATGATTCCAATGCAATACCAGTTAGTGTGCCCCCTAATATCCTGATAGATGTCAATATGTAAATAGTTTCCCATGTTCTCCAAGTTTTATTCCCTGTTATAATGTAAATTCAATCAGTCTTCTCTGATCTGAAAACTCTTTGTTAAATGTAAACCGCACTGATAACAAATAGTGCGGTATATAAGAATTGTTAAATAAATAAATAAATATGCAATTTACTTATTGCTTAGGTTTACTTCATTAGAGTTTATTGTCTTGTACTTACTTATATGATCCTGGTGGTGGGGTTGGCCTTCTTCTCTTCCCCTTCTGTCATTCCCAACCTCTTCCTCTGCCTCAGTCTCATTCCTTCCTCTCTTTTGAGGTCCACTCTATTCACCTCTTTGCCCCACTTCCTCTCCGGATTGCTGTTGTCTATCGTCCTCGTGACAAGGCTTTTTCTTCTTTTCTCTCTGACTTTCACTCTTGGTTTTCCCTCTTTCTTATCCCTACATCCCCTACTCTTATTCTTGGTGATTTTAACATCCATGTTGATAACCTCTCTGATCCTCTTACTCTGAAGCTCCTCTCTCTTACCTCCTCATTTGGCCTTCAACTTTGTTCCTCTGCCCCCACTCACCTTCATGGCCATTGTCTGGATTTGGTTTTCTTTTCTTGCTCCTTTCCCTCTAACTTCAGTAATACTGTTCTTCCTTTATCTGATCATCACCTTCTCTCCTTTAATCTTCACCTCCCTCCCCCCTGCCTCATCCTGTCTCCTCCACTCTTTTTAGGAACCTTCTTGCCATTGATCCCCTGGTTCTCTCCTCTACCATTTCTCCTTCTCTCTCCTCTGTTTTGTCCTCTAAGTCTGTTGATATGGCAGTGATGTCCTATAATGCTGCGCTCTTCTCAGCTCTGGGATGTTCTCGCTCCTCTCATCCCTTGTCCTGTAAGGCGTTCCTTACCTCAGCCCTGGCTCTCTCCCACTATTCACTATCTTCGCTCCTGTGCCTGCTCTGCTGAGCGTACCTGGCTCAAATCCTGCTCCCCTGAAGATTTCCTTCATTTCAAATTCATGCTCTGCTCTTTCAAATCTGCTTTAGCTCTTGCCAAGCAAGATTACTTTGTTCACCTGACTAATTCTCATGCCTCTGATCCTCGCCGTCTCTTCATTGCTCTCAATTCTCTCCTCAAAGTGTCTCCGCCTCTGATCCCTCCTTCCCTTTCTGCCCAGGCTCTGGCTGATTACTTCCATGATAAAATCCATAAGATCACTCTCCAGTTTCCCTCTAAATCCCTGATTTCCCTTTCCTGCTTTCATTCTCTCCCCCTTCTCATCCTACCCTCTCTTCCTTCCCCACGATTTCTATTGATGAAACTGCTCTTCTTCTCTCCTCCTCCAAGCTCACCACTTGCTCCTCTGATCCTATCTCCTCCCATCTCCTCTCCTCTATTTCCTCTACCGTTGTCCCCTCCATTGCTCATATTCTCAACCTTTCGCTCTCCACTGCTACTGTCCCGGCTGACTTTAAACATGCTGTGGTCACGCCTCTCCATAAGAAACCTTCACTTGATCCCTCTTGTTCTTTTTAAGATACGGAGACCAGAACTGAACACAATATTCAAGGTGCGGTCTCACCATGGAACGATATAGAGTCATTATAATATCCTTTGTTTTATTTTCCATTCTTTTCCTTATGATAACTAGCATTCTATTTGCTCTCTTGGCCGCAGCTGCACACTGATGCCTAAATCTTTTTCCTAGGTGATGGTTCCTAATGTGGAACCTTGCATCGTGTAACCATAGTTTGGGTTGTTCTTCCCTAGGTGCATAACTTTGCACTTGTCCACATTAAATTTCATCTCCCATTTTGATGCCCAGTCTTCCAATTTATCAAGCTCCTCTTGCAATTTTCCACAATCCTCTTGGGTTTTAACAACTTTAAATAGTTTTGTGTCATCTGCAAATTTGATAACCTCACTCATTATTACCTTTTCCAGGTCATTTATGAATAGGTAAAAAAGCAGCGGACCCAGCACAGATCCCTGGGGTACACCACTATTCACCTTTCTCCATTGGGAAAACTGCCCATTTAGCCCTACCCTCTGCTTTCTATCTTTTAACCAGTTTCTGATCCACAATAGTACACGGCCTCCTATCCCATGACTCTTCAGTTTTGCCAAAAGTCTTTGATAAGGGACCTTGTCAAAGGCTTTCTGAAAGTCCAAATACACTATATCAACTGACTCACCTTTGTCTACCTGTTTATTCACTCCTTCAAAAAACATAACAGATTAGTAAGACAAGATCTTCCTTGTCTAAAGCCATGTTGGCTGTCTCCCATTAAGCCATGACTATCTACATGTTCAGCAATGTTGTTCTTTATGATGGTTTCTACTATTTTTCCAGGTACTGACGTCAGGCTCACCGGTCTGTAGTTTCCCGGATCACCCCTGGAACCCTTTTTAAAAATTGGTGTTACATTCACCATCCTCCAATCTTCAGGTATTAGAGATGATTTTAATGATAGTTCACAGATTACTAATAGCAGGTCTGCAATCTTATATTTCAGTTCTTTCAACACCCTTGGATGTATATCATCCAGCCCAGGTGATTTGCTACTCTTCAGTTTATCTAATAGTTGTAATACATCTTCCCGAAATATCGATATTTCCTTCAATTCTTCTGCACCTTTAAATACCACTTTAGTCATGGGTAACATCCCTACATCTTCCTCAGTAAAGACCGAAGCAAAGAATTCATTCAGTCACTCCGCTATTGCCTTGTCGCCTCTTAGTGCCCCTTTAACCCCTCTATCATCTAATCGACCAACTGACTCTCATACAGGTTTTTTGCTACAAATGTACTTGAAAAAAAGTCTTTATTACGTGTTTTTGCTTCCGCAGCAAGCTTCTTTTCAAATTCTCCCTTTGCCTGCCTTATCAGTGCCTTGCATTTAACTTGCCAGTGCTTGTGCTGTTTCCAGGTTTCCTCGTTTGGCTCTTTTTTCCATTTCCTGAAAGATGCTTTTTTGACAACAGCCTCTCTGACCTCACCTTTAAACCATACTGGCAGTTTTTTGGACTTCCTTCCACTTTTCTTAAAGCATGGAATACAGCTGGTCTGGGCTTCCAAGATAGTATTTTTCAACAACACCCAAGCTTGATGTAAGTCTTTAACCTTTGCAACTGCTCCTTTTAGTTTTTTCTTAACTATTTTCCTCATTTTATCATAGTCTCCCTTTCGAAAGTTAAAAGGTAGTACTGTGGATTTCCTTACCATCCCTTCTCCATTAATTAGAAGGAACACGATCATGCTATGATCACTATTGCCAAGTGGCCCCAACACCCTTATCTCTTGCACCAGATCTGGTGTTCCACTAGGTCCAATATGGACAACTGAATATGCTGTAGTAGGGTGTTAGTAGCTGGTTAATCACCACATTATCAGATTCAGTAAACCAAGATTCAGTGGCACACATAACATCTAATTGGTTGTCAGAGAGACAATCGGTGAGGGGCTGAATTTTATTTCATGCTGAGCATGCATTGAGAAGTGTATTCCTGAGGTGATGAGAGATGTTTGCAGATTCATGATGATGTGTTGTTAAAGTAAAAGGTTGTGGTTTGATTCGGATGAGGTGATGATATGTTTTGGATCTTGTTCTAGTAGAGGGGAAGGGTATTGAATGGTGAGGGTAGGAATGTATGACTGGTATATGATTGGAGAGGGAGCCAATGAGGTAGAGGGTGAGAGAAGTGAGTGAGGCATATCAGCCTTAGTAGGATGGCTCTCAGATTCATGCTTTGGCTGTTTATTATGGGGCACTTTGTGTATTGGTGTGTTGGCTAAAGGGTAGTCCGTGTAGATTGTTATGTGCTATGTTTGAGTGTGATGAATTGTGAGAGATGTTTGAATTGGAAGTTGTAGGTATAGCTCATTCCCTTGAGGAGGAGTATGTGTTCTCTGTAGGGTGATGTAGACCTCAAATTGAGGGGTCTCTGATGGGTGTCACTGGAAGGCAGTTAGAGCCCAGAAACAGGAGAATGCAGGAATTATTTGCACTTGAGGATTTCTGCTTTTTAGGCAGTAATGGTTGTCTAGCTTGCATTGCGCAATTGGTGGGGTTCTGAGGATGATTCCATGTTGTGGGTTACTGGGGGAGTGAGGATGCTTCCTTCGATGCTCTTGGACTAGATGAGGTGTATTCTTAGATAAGCAGGTAAGGCTCTGCAACTACCTAAGGTGCTGGCTGGTGAACTATTGCCACCTAGTTCCTGCTTTAGGGGAGTGCTGTGTGTTGGGTCTTGGTTGAGTCCTCTTTGTGGGATTTCTATTGTAAATTCAATGGCCTACTCTAAGGGCCACGCCTAAAGGCCCTTCGGCGTGACTATTAGTTGTGGGTTCACCTGGAGTTCACTTCTCTTTATTGAGGTGCAGCAGCACCTGGCGATGATGCCGCAACTAGGGTAGGGTTTGCAAATGTGTGTGCTGTGGCCTTCCTCCTTAGCCCCTTGGCGCTCCCTGGTGTCCGTGTGGGACGACTATGATGAAATCTGGGACTGGGCTCAGATAGCACATGTACAGACACTGTACCTTGGAGATGTGCCTGGAGTTCACTTCTCTTTATTGAGGTGCAGCAGTGCCTAGCGATGATGCTGCAACTAGGGCAAAATTAGTGAATGCGTGTGTGTAGCCCTCCTCCTTAGCCCCTTGGAGCTCCCTGGTGTTCATGTGGGCCGACAATGATGAGATTGGGGACCAAGCTCAGCTAGCATATGGGTGCAGGCACTGTACCTTGGAGATTTATTTATTTATGTATTTAACATTTCTTATATACCGCCTTTCAGTGGTATCAAGGAAATTTTCATCGACCAAATCAAAAGTTACATAGAACATAGTACAACTAACAGGGTACATGAAATTTGAATTCCAGTGCAGTTAACTATTTACAGTTTACAGTTTAACCGATAGACCGTTAAGTATTTACTTTCTGATCAGTGGGCTGATAACTATTTACATTTGAATAACATGAGGCGGCATCTAGCTAAGCTTGAAGAATGGTCTAGAATTTGGCAGCTGGGATTTAATGTTAAAAAATGTAAGGTCATGCATTTGGGCTGCAGCAATCCAAGGGAGCAATATAGTATAGGGGGTGAAGTACTTTTGTCCACTAAAGAAAAGCGGGACCTAGGTGTGGTTCTGTCTGATGATCTTAAAGTAGCTAAACAGGTAGAAAAGGCGACGGCAAAAGCTAAAAGGATGCTTGGGTGCATACAGAGAGGAATGGCTAGCAGAAAAAAGGAGGAGCAATATAGTATAGGGGGTGAAGTACTTTTGTCCACTAAAGAAAAGCGGGACCTAGGTGTGGTTCTGTCTGATGATCTTAAAGTAGCTAAACAGGTAGAAAAGGCGACGGCAAAAGCTAAAAGGATGCTTGGGTGCATACAGAGAGGAATGGCTAGCAGAAAAAAGGAGGTGATAATGCCTTTGTATATAAGTCTTTGGTGCAACTTCATTTGGAGTATAGAGTGCAATTCTGGAGACCACACCTTCAAAAGGATGTGAACAGGATGGAGTCGGTGCAGAGGGTGGCTACTAAAATGATTAGTGGTCTTTATTATAAAGCATATGAGAACAGACTGAAGGATCTTAATAAGTACACCTTAGAGGAAAGGCGGGATAGAGGTGATATGATTGAGATGTTTAAATATCTCTGTGGCATAAATGTTCAGGGAGATAGCCTCTTTCAATTGAAAGCAAGTTCTGCTACGAGGGGACATGGGATGAGGGTGAAGGGAGATAGATTCAGGAATGATATGCGGAAATATTTCTTTACGGAAAGAGTAGTGGATCCATGGAATAGTCTCCCAGTGGAGGTGGTAGAGATGAGGACAGTAACTGAATTCAAAAAAGCATGTGACAAACACAGAGGATCTCTAAAGGTAAAAGGGGGACTGTTGTAGTTGTTGATATGGAAGGACAGACTAGATAGGCCATGTGGTCTTTTTCTATCATCATATTTCTATGTTTCTATGAATGGTATAGAGTCCATACTTTTGTTATTCAGTCATTTCGATTTGTTTCAGGGTTTTGGATGTGAGGGAGATTAGCAGTCTGTCCCATACCGTTTCTGGAATATATGCATTTTTAGTATCTTCCTGAAGTCCTTTAGGTCAGTGATTGCTCTGAGATTAGCCGGAAGAGAGTTCCATAGGATAGGTCTGTATATGGAGAAGGTGTGATGGCATGTTTCTTGCGTACTGATTATTTTCTGTCTGGGGTCTTTAAGGAGATTCGTGGTTTGGTCTCTTCTTGGTCTGTTGTCTGTAGGTGCGGGTATGAGGGATTGTAGGCAGCCTGCAGTTAAGTTATGTATACTCTTGAAGGTGTTCATGATTGATTTGTATTGTATTCATGCTTGGATGGGCAGCCAGTGCAGTTCCGTTAATACTGGAGCAATGTGCTCTTGTCTAGGTGTCCGTGATATAAAGCGAGATGCAGAGTTTTGGGTTATCTGGAGTGGAAGGAGTGTACCTTTTAGTAGACCTTGGACTACTGAGTTACAGTAGTCCCAGATTGGAGTAGTGATTGCTTGGCAGACCATGTGGAATAGGTTATTGTCCTGCAATGGGCGGACGTTATGTAGAGTTCTTATCCTTTGATATGTCACTGCAGTTGTTTTCTTAATGTGTGCTTGGAAATTGAGTTTCTGGTCTAATGTCACACTTAGGTATTTGATTTCAGATTTGATGTGGATATCATGGTTGTTAAAGGTAAGTTTCTCTATTGAAACATAGTTTGGGTCTCTGTTCACCACCAGTGCCTCTGTTTTGCTTAAATTCAGTGTGAACGAATGTTCATGTAGCCATTGGGTCACTTCCTTGAGACAAGAAAGGATGGTGGATAAGTCCGGGCTCCTTGTTGCAATTGGGGTGTACAGCATAATCTCATCTGCATAGATATGAAACATTATCATGTGTTTCCAGATGATGCTACATATGTGCTGGATGTATAAGTTAAATAAGAGGGCTGAGAGAGCTGATCCTTGAGGCAGTCCTTGATGAATCTGAAAGGGCTCTGAGGTCCTGTTTTGTACTTTAACCTGTTGCATTTGGTCGGATAAGACTAGGGGACATGCAATGAAGCTACAGGGTAAACTATTTAAGACTAATAAAAGAAAATATTTTTTCACTCAACGTGTAATCAAACTCTGGAATTTGTTACCGGAGGATGTAGTAAAGGCTGTTAGTGTAGCTGGGTTTAAAAAAGGTTTGGACAAGTTCCTGGAGAAAAGGTCCATAAACCATTATTAAGAAGGGACCCAGGATATCAATGCTTGACCCAGTACAAGCATTGTGGAACCTGTGTCTTTTGGGGAAACTGCTAGGTACTTGTTACCTAGATTGGCCACTGTTGGAAACAGGATACTGGGCTTGATGGACCTTGGTCTGACCCAGTATGGCATATCTTATGTTCTTATGGATAAGTATAAGTGAAGCCATCTTAAGGGAATACCATTTACTCTGATTTCTGCCAGATGAGTGAGGAGTCTTCTGTGGTTTATGCAGTCAAATGCCACTGAGATGTCTATAAATATAAGAATGAATGCCTGTTTGGATCTTTCGATTCCCTTGAGCAGAGTGTCAAGGAGGGAAGTCGGAAGCATTTCAGTACTGTAATGTTGTCGGAACCCGTGTTGCTGGTCATCCAGAGGTGATTTGGAATCTATATATTCCTGCAGCTGGAACTGAATGGCTTTCTCTATTATTTTTGCTAGGAGAGGGATACTGGAGATAGGTCTGTAAGATGTGGGCAAGGCGGGGTCAACTGTAGCATTCTTCAGGGTAGGTCTGACAGAGGAGACCTTTAGATCAGTTGGCATCAGACCTAGGGTGAGGGAAGAGTTTATTATTTTCAGCGGTGGTGAGGTTAGCTCTTTCCTGGCTGCTTTGATCCATGCAGTTGGGCATGGGTCTAATGGTAATGTGGTGGTGTTCATCACCGAGAGAAGGTGTTCTAGTTACATGCTTGATATTGAAATGAACAGGGACCAGTATGGTGAGCTGCTGGATGTGCTTGTAGGTAGTTGATCCAATTCTATTGTTTTTTTAGCACAGGGGAATTTGTTCTGGAGGTAGGAGGCGTAGTCTTGTAGGTTCAAGCTGGGGCCTTTTGGGGCAGTAGGGATTCATATAAGTGACTTGGTGATTTTGAACTATTCTTTAGGCTGGTTGAGTGATTTGTAAATGATATTACTATGGTACTCTCGTTTTCGTTGGCTTATCAGGTTATTGTAGTCATCTTGTTTGGAGGCATATTTGTTGTGATGTTTGGGGTCTTGTGTTCTTTGCCATCTGTGCTCAAGTTGTCTCAGTTTAAGTTTTGCTTCTTTTATATCTTTAGAGTACCAGTGTGCTGAGAAACATTGCCTTGATCCTCGCTTTGGGGAGAGTACTGCAAATGAAGTTATTCGGTTGTTCCAGTCATCAATTAGTTTTGTGACATCTGTCGAGGATGATTCCATTAGAGGGGTGAGGTGTTCAAGGAGGGCTTCTTTGTCAAAATCTCAGAATCTGCACCTTGCCTGGGGTTGTGGTTTCCATTTTTGGGTAGTCGTGAGCAGCAGTAGGTCGAAGGATACCATGTGGTGGTCAGACTACGGTAATGGTGTGGTTTGAATGTTCTCTGCCGTCATCATTTTAGGTATGAAATCAAGTCCAGGATATTTCCTCCCTTGTGTGTGAGGGAATTTATGATATGTGAAAGGTACATTGCATCTATTGCTTCCAGAAAGGATGTGACTTGGTTTGTTGGTGCTGAGTGTAGGTTTAAGTCTTCAAGTAAGATGAATGTTTTCTCTGATGCTAATTGAGAGCTTGCTAGTTCAATTAGCGATGAGAGATCATCTGCTGTTGATGCTGGCGATCAATAAACTAAGCATATAGATAATTGGTTGTTTTGGATATGTAGAACATTTAAGGTGGCATTTGTTAAAGATATGGATGCTTGGAATTTGAGGTCCTTCCTGGTGAGGATGTATAATCCTCCTCCTCTCTTATTTATCCGTGGACAGTTATGTAGGTCCATATCTAGTGAGATGAGTTGATTTGTGAGTGCCTGGTCGAAATCGGTGAGTACCTGGTTGGAATCGGTGAACCATGACTGTTTGCTATCATTTATGTAATCATTAATAAGGTGTATCTTCTTGCTTGTGGAGCATGCATCTGCTAGCGCACATTTTATATATTTAGGTGGATGACTGTGTTTTTGTTGGTCCATTGAGGAGGATGATCTAGTGATTTGGATTAGCCTTGGTTGCCATCTGGGTATATGCAAGAATTGTTGGAACAGGGTGAGGTTTCTCTGGTTGTATACAATTGGAATAAATGTTGTTGGAGTCTTCGTCCCATTAGTTACTCCTATCAGAAGGAGTGTTATTATCAGTAGTATAAGCACCTTAGGGGTTATCTGGGCCATTTCAAGCCTTCATAACTTAACATGGTCTGCTGTGTTGCTTTGCTGATCCTTTGTGTTGCTTTGCAGATCATGCCTAAGGCGCTACCTTTGTGGTGGTTTACTACTTCCTGTGTCCTTAGCCAGATGCAGATGGTACCATATGGCTATGTAAGATCAGTCAGCAGATGCTACGCTACAACTATACCTAGAATGGGAACTGCCTTTGTTTCACTTGTGAGAGCCACTTCCTTTCTGTGGAGTGGCCACTCTTAGGGAGAACTGCTCCCTCCAGGAGAGTCTCCAGGACCTTATGGGGCTGTGACAAACAGTGTTCCCAGGGCTTTCATTCTTCTTCGAAGCACTGCTCATTTGCAATGGCTGATATCAGTTGGTTGGATGTTAGTTTGGTGTTTGCGTTTTCTGGTGTAGGGTTTCTGTGTCCATTGGAGTATACAGGTTTGAAGTTGTGGATCTTTTGACCAAGATTTGTATTTTCTGGCAAGCCCTCTTTCTTCTGCCTTTGGTGTTGAAAAGACCACACCTAAGGGCTTGTTCCAGGTGGCACTGGTAGCTATTTGGTGAGACTATGAATTCTCTGGTTGTTTTTTCTTTTGTAAGTGGATTTCTGTTGTTGTTGGAGGTCCCTTCCACGGTCTCTGCTTAACTCAGGCGTGGGCGTGCCTGCTGCTGCTTCTCAATTTAAAGTCCTGCTTGATGCTTGTTGTCCGGCCCAATTGGCCTTGGCAGGGAGAGTAGGAGGGGATAGAATCTCCCACTTGCATCCGTGATGCCGATCGGGTGCAGAGATGGCTGCTGTGCACCTGCTGGCACTTCCCAATTTAAAGATGCTGTGCCTGGCAATGATGCCATGACTAGGGTGAGCGTAGTGAACATGTATGCTGTAGCCCTTCTCTTGAGCCCACTGGAGCTGCCTGGTGCCTGTGTAGGCCAATGATACTTACATGTAAAAGCTAATGCCTCAGCCAGCCTTATGCATTAGGCACACTGGGGGATCGAACTCATGACCCCATAGCATCAGCCAGTGTATTAACCATTGTGCCACACCTCCGTTTCTATGTTTGCATGTCTGCGCGCCTACTTAAGATTACCGCACGTTAATGTGCTTTGCGGCATTTCACCCGATAATGTGCGCAGCGCACGTTATCGTGCAATAATCCCGTTTTGCTACATTAAGACCAAAACGCCCACTCCTTTTATGGCATCCTGCACACTATCGCCGGGCGCACGTTAAGACGGTTTAGTAAACATGCCCCTTTGAATCCTTAAAAAAAACAAAACGACAAAAAAAAAAAAAAAGACTTGGATATTCAGTTTTACTGTTTGCTATCTGGTTAGTGTCGATAGTCAGCTGCTAACCAGATAGCACAAAGCGGATAACGTTAGGACAGCTAGTGACCGGTCCTAGCTTTATCTGGTTAGCAGCTGAATATCTACCTGCCAGGACCACTCCTGATCCTCCCACAGACCGCCCCAGGTTTCATCGGATGTCTTTTCTGCAGTGTGTGGAGATATTCAATGGTACTATCCAGATAGTTCCACTGAATATCGGGATCGCTGCAGTTTAGTCAGTTAGCAAGTCCAGAAAACCCGCTAAACCTAATTTATATGCCTCTCTGGCTGTCCTAACTTTATGCGGTGTGTGCTGTCTGGTTAGTGGCTAAATATCGCCTCTGTTACCTGACAAAATCAGATATTCAGTGCTTGTGCTAGATAGGATTTGGTTCTCAGTATCTGAGTCTAATTAAAACAGGCACAACCAGGTGCTTCCAAAGTGCTGACCACTGCCGCTGAATATAAGCCCCACACTTTTTTCAAAGGACGTTTGGCACTCAGGTGCTGGTTCTATATATTTGGCACTTAAGTCCCTATTTTCAAGGACTTACAGGCGTTTTGAGCACTTACGCATGTGCTTCGCTTGGGTGCTATGCTGTAAGTGCTCATGTGTATCTCCCAGTGGGCCATGTATGGGAAGGTGTTTAGGCAGAGCGTAGGCTGGCCTGGGTTGACATACATAAGTTATATAATGTCATGACTTACGTGCGTCAGTGCCCTGACCTAGGTGGGGCAACACCTGCCCTAGAGCAGGCGTATTCTGGCTGCACCTCAGTTCCAGGGCATCCATATGCCCCCATCTTATACCATAAAGCATGCACATGCTTTACCTTATAAAATAGGCCCAAACTGCATGCGCAGAAGTATGCATTACCTGAGCAGGAGAATATAAAATTACCTTCCACATGGGGAGTTGGATTGCTCTCAGCAGGGCAACTAGCGTCTCTGGGAATCCAGGCCCAGATCTCTGCCTGCTTATCTAACATTAGTGCCTGGATGTCTCACTGCCATCTAAAATTGAACATGGCAAAACTGAGTTCCTTATCTTTCCCCCTAAGCCCACCTTCCCCCATCCTCCTTTCTCTGACGGCTGAGGGGAGATATGATAGAAGTCTATAAATTAATGAACGGAGTGGAACGGGTAAACGTAGATCGATTGTTTACCTTATCAGAATATGGAAAGACTAGGGGACATGCAATGAAGCTACAGGGTAAACTATTTAAGACTAATAAAAGAAAATATTTTTTCACTCAACGTGTAATCAAACTCTGGAATTTGTTGCCGGAGGATGTAGTGAAGGCTGTTAGTGTAGCTGGGTTTAAAAAAGGTTTGGACAAGTTCCTGGAGGAAAGGTCCATAAACCATTATTAAGAAGGGACCCAGGATATCAATGCTTGAACCAGTACAAGCATTGTGGAACCTGTGTCCCTTGGGGAAACTGCTAGGTACATATGACCTAGATTGGCCACTGTTGGAAACAGAATGCTGGGCTTGATGGACCTTGGTCTGACCCAGTATGGCATATCTTATGTTCTTATGTTCTTATGTTCTTATGTTCTGTAGATAACTCTATTTCTTCCTATTTCCTCGGCTGGCAACCTTGGGGTCATCTTTAACTCCTCCCTCTCCTTCTCTACACACTTCCAAAAGATACCTAAAGCCTGTCGCCTCTTTCTCTATAAATAGAAATAAAAGTGGAACCTCATTCAACAATTCACCTTCGTATTACTGTTCAGTATTTTCTTATTTGTCACAACATAAGCCTCAGAAAATACCCTTTTAGCACTACAGCACCAGGAATGAAGTACAGTGTCCTGGACGTGTGCAGGGTTTAATACATCAACGGCCTCTTTCTCTATAACATTAACAAAATTTGTCCCTTCCTTTCTGAACACACTACTAAGACCCTTATCCATTCTCTACTCACCTCCCATCTAGACTATTGCAGCTTTCTCTTCGCTGGTCTTCCTCTGAATCATCTCTCCCTACTTCAATCTGTTCAAAACTCAGCTGCATGGCTAATCTTCCGCCAGTGTCACTATGCTCATGTCACCCCCTCTTCTCAAGTCACTTCAATGGCTCCCTATCCATGTCCACATCCAGTTCAAAATTCTAGTACTGATCTTTAAGTGCCTTAATTTAGGTGCTTCTCACTACCTTTCTTCTCATCTCTCCCTACACCCCTCCTCGGGAACTCTGCTCTTCTGGGAGATCCCTTCATCTGTGCCCTTCTCTTCCACTGCGAACTCCAGACTTCAATCTTTCTACCTTGCTGCTCCTTATGCCTGGAACAAACTACCTGGGTCAGTACGTCAGCTCCATCTGTAGCCCTGTTCAAATCCAGGCTAACAATTCACTTTTTTGCGACTGCTTTTGGATCCTGATCTCCATAGTCTCCTGTTCACCTCCTATGTGTTTCCTTACCATTCCCCTAGACAACTGCTAATCCCCAATTGTTGTGTTGTCTGCCTTGACTAGAATGTAAGCTCTGATAAGCAAGGACAATCTCTTACATGTCTCTGTACAGTGCTGCATATGCCTTGTAGCACTATATAAATGATAAGTAGGTGCAAAAGTAGTAGCGCTAACCTCTTTAGTCTTTCCTCTTGGGAGAACAATTCTATCCCCTTTATCATTTTGGTTGCCCTTCTGTGTACCTTGTAATTTCACTATAGCTTTTTTGAGATGTAGAGACCAAAATTGCATACAGTATTCTAGGAAGCATGCTTACTAAACAGCGCTAATGGATAGCGCAGGGTTTGGCATATGTCAAGTGAGTCATAGTAACATTTATCATGTGGCAAAAATGCAGACGCACTAAAAATTATGCGTCAACCCCTTAGCATGGGCTGGGGCAGAGACTGGGTGGTTTAGAGGTAGAGCGCGCACATCGTAGTTAAGATGTAAAGAACACACAAAGTCATTATACCATAATGACTAAGTGGACCAATAGCCATTTCAACCTCTACCTTATGATCAGGAACCATTGATGAAAGACAAAGTCAAAGCAACATTGAAAGCATTATCAAAGAACAAATCACTAGGAACTGATGGCATTTCAACAATCAGATGCAGCTGGTAAAATATTTTCAAGGCTCTCTGGCAGGAAATTTGGAAAACGACATGGCCAACTGACTGGAAGAAATCTGTGTTCATACCAATAATGAAGAAGATGAGCCAGCTGACTGTGGAAATTAACACATAGGGGTATGTTTACTAAACCGCGCAATTGTGCGGGGCGCACTTGAGCGTGCGCTAAGGTACCTTAGCGCACGCTAATACTGCATTTTTGGTGCCCCGCACACGTGCGCGCCGCCCGCACAAGAGCGCGGCGCGCTGATGTGCGATAGAGGCGTGGAAAGGCATTTCGAAGGCGGAGGAAGGCTCCCGAGGGGCGGGGGGACGGGGTCAATGGGTGGAGAGTGGGAGGGGAGAGGCTCCCCGCACAGGAGCGGGGCTGAATTTCGGCAAAAAAAATACCGCGAGTGAAACCCTCGCGTTAGAGTCGATTTAAAGGGAAGAGAAACCATTTCCCTCAGCAATGTACAGCAAAACCGGGGAAACCTGCAAAACGTGAGCAGTGTGATACATGTGCACAGAACAAAATAGCAAATATAAATTGAAAATGACCACAACAAATTCCTAAAAAATTATAATCCAGCTGGGAAACAGTGATATTAATGGGCAACCATAAAAAACACTCCCAGGAAAGCTCCAAAAAAAGGAAATGATTTTTGGAAGGGTCTACGCTCCGTAGACCCTTTCAAAAATTATTTCATTTTATTAGAGCTTTCCTGGGAGTGTTTTTTATGGTTGCCCAGCTTGGTCATGGGTTTTTGCCCCTTTTTTCGAGGTCATTTTTGAGGCTTATTTGCACTTTTGTCTCCGTACAAGGTAAATGAGCCCACAGTAAAATTGTGCAGAGCAGGGTTTCTGACTCGTCCAGCCAGGATTCCTGTCTCCAGGGACTGCACTGTTTCTGGGGCCACAGTGTGGTGTAACAGACACAGCCAGTCAGGGGCGGCCCAAGGGGGGTGCGGGGCCATGTGCGAAGACTCAGTGCGGGGCCTTATTTGCATAAGTGGCCTTATTTGCATAAATATTTGCATAATGTTACCATACACTAACTTTTAGTAAACATGTCTCTTAATGAGTGTATGGATAAAGAAAGACTAAAAGATTTCTACATTACTATAATCCAGTGCCAACCACCAGGCACATTAGGAACTACTACAAACGCTGCCCATTTAGAACCCATAGCAAACCTGCCGTATCCTGACAGCATTACCAGGACTCACAAAGCACCATACCCTAACTATCAAAAGGCAACACTGCAAATATTAAACCAATACATTTCAGAGAATACTGGGGAAAGAGAACAAGTGGCAATGTCAAATAGGAATTACATAAACAGAATACCTCAGCTCAGTTACACATGCAGAACATAGACCATCACCAAACAAGGAATCACAATTTAGAAACAGGAAGGCAATAATTAAACTGGGAACCCCAAAAGCCAAACTTGGAATGTACAACACTGTAGAAATAAAACTATAAATTAATTTCCTCTTGTACCAAACAAAGCACAGATGTTAATGATGCACATTTCCCAGAGGTTTCATATTCCAGTTAATAAATTCAAAATAAAGAGATATTTCTACCTTTTGTGCATTTTTTTTCAGTTGCAATTGCTCCAGCCACTTTCTTCTGGTTTCTTCATGTTTTCTGCTAACTGTCCATCGTCTGCTGTCCATTTGTTCTTTCTTCTCTCTTCTAGTTTTTTTTCCATTCTCTCTCTACATCTGCTTTAACATACTAATCTTTCTCCTTTTGCTCTTTCCTCATTCCTATTTCATCCACACAAATTTTACCCCTCCATCCTCAATCCCCACTTACTCTCCCAATACCAGGCCAATTGTAGATTTTTCATCCCTCCCACACAAAATATTTTTCCCCTCTCCATTTTACTCTCCCAGCCCCATCCCATTCTAATCCTCCCCCAACATCAGCTCCCTTCTAGTTCCAGTCTCACCCAGCATCCATTCCCTTCTAGTCCCTGCATCAGCCCATTTCCAGTCCTAGCCCACCATCAACCCATTTCCAGTCCTAGCTCCCCCATCCATTTTCAGTCTGAGTCCCTTCATCAGCTCATTTCCAATCCTAGCCCCCCATCAGCCCACTTCTAGTCATTTCCTAGCCCCATCATCAGCCCATGTCAAATCATAGCTCCCCTCCACTCAGTCCAATTCCAGTCCAAGCCCCCCCCCATGAGCCTACTTTCAGTTCTAGCCCCTGCATGAGTCCATTTCAATTCAAGCCCCCACCACAGCCCATTTCCAATCTTAGCTCCCCCCAACAGCCCATTTCCAGTCCTATCCTAGCTGTTCCATCAGCCCATTTTCAGTCCTAGCTCCCTTCCCTCACAGCCCATTTCCATTCCAAGCTCCCTCCCCATCAGCTATTTGCAATTCAAGCCTCCCCTTCCACTCAGCCCATTTCCAGTCATAGCAACCCCCAACCCATTACCAGTCCTAGCCCCCCATCAACCCACTTCCAGTCCTAACCCCCCCATCACCCCATTTTCAGTTTAAGCCCCCCCCATAACCCATTATCAGTCCTAACCCCCCCCCATCAGCCCACTTCCAGTCTTAACCCCATCAGCCCATTGCCAGTCCTAACCCCCCCATCAGCCCACAGCCCATTACCAGTCCTAACCACATCAGCCCACCTCAAGTCCTAACCCCTCCCCATCAGCCCATTTCCTGTCCTCGCCCCCCCCCATAGCCCATTACCAGTCCTAACCACCCCACCATAGCCCATTAGCAGTTCTAACTGCCCCATCACCCCATTTCCAGACAGCCCCCCACTCCACAGCCCATTACCAGTCCTAACCCACCCCCAGCCCATTAGCAGTCCTAACAAACCCCCCAGCCCATTAGCAGTCCTAACCCACCCCCACCCCCCAGCCCATTAGCAGTCCTAACAGCCCCCCATAGCCCATTAGCAGTTCTAACCCCCCATCACCCCATTTCCCGACAGCCCCCATCAGTCCACAGCCCATTACCCGTCCTAAACCCCCCAGCCCATTAGCAGTCCTAACAAACCCCCCCAGCCCATTAGCGGTCCTAACCCCCCCACCCCCCCCAGCCCATTAGCGGTCCTAACAGCCCCCCAGCCCATTAGCGGTCCTAACAGCCCCCCCCAGCCCATTAGCGGTCCTAACCCCCCACCCCCCCCCTAGCCCTTTAGCGGTCCTAACCCACCCCCCCAGCCCATTAGCGGTCCTAACAGCCCCCCCCCCCAGCCCATTAGCAGTCCTAAACCCCCCTAGCCCATTAGCGGTACTAACAGCCCCCCCCCCAGCCCATTAGCAGTCCTAACAGCCCTCTCCCCAGCCCATTAGCGGTCCTAACAGCCCCCCCAGCCCATTAGCGGTCCTAACAGCCCCCCCGCCCCAGCCCCAGCCCCAGCCCATTAGCAGTCCTAACAGCCCCCCGACCCAGCCCATTAGCAGTCCAAAAAAAAAAAGCTGGCTCTCTGGCTGCTGCCGCTGCCGCCGCAGCAGAATGCAGTGTCCCGCGGGGCCCCCTCTGCGCCGGCTGAGCCCTCTGCCCGGCTTTCAGATTCGCGAAAGGAGAGTGTCTCTCCCTCGCGTCTCTGTTAAGCCCGCATGGGCTAATGGGAAATTTCCCATCAACCCCTCGCGTCTAAAGGGGCTGATGGGAAATTTCCCATTAGCCCCTGCGGGCTTAACAGAGACGCGAGGGAGAGACACTCTCCCCTTCGCGAATCTGAAAGCCGGGCAGAGGGCTCAGCCGGCGCAGAGGGGGCCCCGCGGGACACTGCATTCTGCCGCGGCGGCAGCGGCAGCAGCCAGAGAGCCAGTTTTTTTTTTTAATGTAATTTTGAGGAAAGCAGAATGTTCTTTGTGCGGGACCCCCTGAAACGCGGGGCCCTGTGCAAAAAACATTCTTGCTCAATGGACGGGCCGGCCCTGCTGCCAGTGCCTGTAAGACCAGAGGGTCACAGGTTCAAATCCCAGTTGGGCTCCTGCCAACCCAGTCCCCATAGTTTTACCCACCACTAAACAGTGATAGTAAAGACACTCCTTTATTGCAGAAAACATAAGCATGGTTCAAACACCCATATTTTACCCTACACCGCACACAAACCATAACAATGGGCATTACCTACAGCCGAGTCCCCCAAATTCAGTCCTGGAGTGCCACAACTCAATCAGGTCATATGCTTTTTCCCAGATAAGGACATGTCTGCATGTTGGCGGAAGGGTACAGGTGTTGGAGGGGGCAGTGGCTGCAAGCCACAGCAGACAGTGGCCTAGGCTTGTGCAGGCTGGCACCGTCCACCGCAACAAACAGGCTCTGTTGGATGTACAGTCATGGACTCCCCAGGGAATGCAACATATCTGTGGCAACACGGTGGTGCAGTGCACACAGACAGTGTGTGCAAAAACAGAAAGTCACAGGCTCAAAGGCCAGCTGGGGCTACTGCCAATCCTGTCCACATATTTTTCCCACAACTAAACCGTGATAGTAAGGACAAACCTTTATTGATGAGAACATACGCATTGTTAATACGCCTATATTTTACCACACCAAACACAGACACCATAAACTGGCGCATTACCTAGAGCAGAGTCTCCCAAATGCAGTCCTGGAGGGCCCCACACCATTCAGGTTCCATGCTGCCTCTAATAAAGATGCCTGTGCTGCATATCTATGCACCACCCCCATGGTATGCAGATGTAGCTCATGCATATTTATGAGGGACAGCATGAAAACCCGAACAGTGTTTGGAACACAGGACTGGAGTTGGGAAACTCTGCCGTAAAGCAGCAGCCAACAGGGCCAGACACACACACACACACCCCCACAGGCCCCATTGGCCAATGCCTCCTGGAGAGGCAGGACATTGGGCCCTGCCTGTATCTCCCAATACTAGCAGTTGCATACCTTAGCAATGCCACCCTACACCTGGGTATATGGTACACAGCTATCAAATGTTTCCTATGATAACTGGCAGATATCAATTCCTACGTTAAGCACATTTTGCTCATTGAGCTCCACCATAACAATCATTCTGATGTCTGCGGTGTGTGCTGCAGGTCTGATCTCTGATAGTGTTTACCACCCTGGGGAGTGACCCCCAACAGTATTGCATACCATATCCATGCCTGTACTGTGCCCAGGACTGGTGTGGTGGGTATGGCTGCTGAACACCTCTATAGTAGCACAATGCTGGCATAGGTGTGGGGGTGGCTGTCTGTCTATCCAGTGTGTGGTGGCTGCAAACACCTTCCACAGCCCACACTGCCAGCAATGTTGCCAGTATTGGGCTGCCAATGTGCATAATGAGGAGCAAGGTACCATGGGTATAGGCCGGACAGGGTGGACTGGCCAGGGTGCATCTGCACAGGGCATAGGGCACTGACTGGGACATTTTAGTGCCCAGCCACCACCTACACAGACAGGGTGACCTCAGTATGTCCTGCTGAGAGATCACTCTCACCCTGACTGTGCAGTGACCACAGCATGGCTAGGCACCCCCATAGTGCTATTTAGTATTTCTGTCATGTGATAGATATGGGTTTCTTTTTAGGGCCCAGTCACTGATTTATCTGCTTGCTGTGTATGCTGACATCCCAGTTCTGGGTACATGCACTATGGACTAACTAGCAGACTGTTTGCAGCTGGTATGTGTCTTGATGGAGTGGGTTGCAGTGGCTGATGGCTTGTTGCAGGACAATATCAGATAGTGGTGGGATGCAGCTTAGCATATCCAGGCCTAATGTCTGTCTGCTTTTGTGTTATGGATGTGTATAAAGCTGCATTGACTGCCCTGTGGGGTGTCTGTTCCTCAGCAGGACTAGGGTTGATGTTCTCATCTACTGCCACCTTTTCAGGGAAGTAGAATGTGGATCTATTGATGAGAGACCCTGTTTGCCACTCTTGGCCCTGGGGGGAGGAGGGGGGTACATAGCCCACCTGGGGGTCCATGGGAGCTACACCTGACTGAGTCAGACAGAGATATCCAAGATGTTTGTGCAGAAACTACCTATCTCACACATTAACACTGCTTTGGATCTCTGGCATGGCCTTTTTCAGCCATGGAAGGTGTTGTGGACCTGGTCCTGGGCGCCTCATCGACCCTCAGGGTGAGCACAGTACCCGCACAATGTGACAGTGTGTAGCTGCTCTGTGCCAGTAAAACACATGGTCAGTACCCCCTACCAGGCCGAGGTGCTGTGGGGGTGCACATGGTCACTTCCCCCTACCAGGCCGAGGTGCTGTGGGGGTGCATTCCCCGTCTTGTGTTTATCTGTGGACAGCTGATTTGCATGTGCAGTGCATCAAGGGTACGGGTGGGCTAACCCTATCCTGGTGACCGCAGCAGGCTGTCTGTGTGGTGACGTGCAGGCTCTCTGCAGCCATCCAGGGGGATGCTAGTAGCTATAGAGCTGTAGCTCAATGGTTATGTCACTGCCTGTGAAGCCAGAGGCCATGGGTTCAAACCCACAGTGGGGTTGTTTGATAGGGTTGTCCATTATCTGTTGTTTAATGTACATATTTTGATGCCAGCAAAAACACCCTCAGCGTACTGTACCCATAAGGTGCCTATGAGGGCGCCCTATAGGGCACCTTATGGTTTCCGTCCATATAAGGGGCACTATACATTTTCCTGTGACGCAACTTATAGGGTGCCCTATAGAGTACATTTTAGGGTGCCATGGCAGACAGTGCACTTTATCATGTGCCCTATGGAGTGCCTTATAGGGTGCCTTATAAGGCACCTTCAATTATGGCACGTGAGGGCGTGTTTGCTGGCAGCAATTAATAAAATAAACATAAGGTGCTGGAGGAGAAAATATATACATTGCAAAGCTGATGCCACAGCCAGCCTTACGTATTAGGCACCACTGGGGAGCAAACTCATGACCCCTGTATCAGCAGTCAGCGCCTTAACCATTGTGCTCCACTGCTGCTCCTCCTTGCCTGTCAGCGCACCTACTTATGCTTTTCATTCCTTAAACTGCACAGTGCTGCCATCAAAAACAGTACTCTGACCTTGCGGTACCTCATACGGCACCCTCTAAAGCGCCCTATAAGCAACATTCTAGGGTGCCTTGGCGGACAGTGCGCTTTAAAATGTGCTTTATAGGGCGCCTTATGTTAACACTTTTTGAGAGTGCGTTTGCTATTAATGATAATTAAAATAGAACTAAAATGCCTCCTAAAGCAATCTTCCCCATAATACGCAATGCCTCAGCCAGCCTTGTTCATTGGGCACTGTGGGGGATTGAACCCCTGATCCCTGCACCATTGGTCAGTGTCTTAACTATTGTGCCGTGGCTCTGTTCCTGTGCTTGTACATCAGCGCGCCGCCTTATGCCGCCCAATATTAAAAAGCCTCCTAAATCAATAGCACGCCGCCTAATGCCACCCCATATTAGACTGACTCCTAAAGTAACTCCTCAGCCAGCCTTGTTCATTGAGCACTGTGGGGGATTGAACCCCTGATCTTTGTTCCATTGGTGCATGCCTTAGCCATTGTACTGTGGCTGTGCTCTTTGGCTTGCTTATCAGCGCGCCGCCTTATGCCTCCCCATATTGAAATGCCTCCTAAAAAATTAGTGCACCGCCTTATGCCCATCAGCGTGCTGCCTTATGCAGCCATTATTTAAATGCCTCCTAAAATGATGCTGCAGCAAGCTGTCTTCATTGAGCACTGTGGGGGATTGAACCCTTGATCCCTGCACCATTGGTCAGTGTTTTAACCATTGTGCTGTGGCTCTACTCTTCTGTGTGCACATCAGCGCGCCACTTATGCCTCCCACGCAGCTATCTGATGCGCTAATGTGCGGGGCACACAAGGGCGCCGCGCATCTTAGCGCATATGTAACTTCCGGATTTTCTTCTTCAGCAGGAAACGCCCACTCCTTATATGGCACCCGCACACTACCGCGGCCCGCACTTTAACAGGGTTTTAGTAAACGTACCCCATAATCACTCTAATCCCATACAGCAGTAAGAGTCTACTTAAAATCATTCAATGAAGACGACAGTCATATTTGGAATGAGAACTGCCTGAAGTGCAAGCAGGGTTCAAGCAAGGATAAGGAACGAGAAACATCACAGATGTGAGATGGATCCTTGAAAAGACAAAACAATACCAAAAGGATATCTATATGTGTTTTGTTGATGACAGCAAGTCATTTGATTGTGTAAATCATAAGAAACTCTGGGCCACATTAAGAACACCCGATACTTCTTGATCATTATAAAGGTTGCTCATGAGAACTAACAGAACAAGGAGAAACAGAATGGTTTAAAATCAGAAAGGCGTACGTCAAGGCTGCATATTTTCCTCCTACCTGTTTAATTTATATGCTGAATAAATAAGAGAAGCAGGACTGTATGAGGACAAATTGAGGTGCAAAGATTGGTGGAAGACTCAACCACCTTTGCTATGCTGACAATAGCACATTACTGGTTGGAAGTGAAGACAATCGAAAAACTCTTGCTTATCAAGATCAAGGAGCATAGTCTTAAAATGGGCCTGCACTTTAACATGAAGACAAAGAACCTGACAACTGGCAAAATACAATTCATCCTTGATGGAGAAGAAATAGAAATAGACAACTTAAACATGCTTGGATCTATAATCAATAAAGAAATGACGAGCAGTCTTGAAATCCAATGACATATTGCTCTTGGCAGAATGGCTATGAAGGACCTAGGCAAGATTCTCAAGTGCAGAGATTTATCTCTGCATACAAAGATTTGACTTGTCCAAGCTATGGTACTTTCAATAACATCATATGCATGTAGAAGCTGGATAGTGAAGAAGAGACAGGAAGAAAATTGATGCCTTCAAAAAATAGTGCTGGTCAAGAATACTGTGCATACCATGGATTGCTTGAAGAACAAATCAGTCAGCAGGTCAGTCCTGTCCACCAGGTGAACTAGACAGCTGTCTAGGGTGAACAACCCAGGTGTGCAGCTTTGTGCTTTTGTTGCTTGCAGTAGGTCATGTGCTTCATCCTGCTGCAGCAACTTGCAAGCTGCTTCTGATACCCCTCTGACGCAACTTACTGATGCCCATTCGTTCCTGGAGCAGGTATAAACATTGACATGCCTGCAAATGTCTCTGATGTTTCTGAGATGGAACAGGGACATGTAAGTTATTGCCACTCTCTGTACATGCCTTTGCCACACCCCTGTACCTACATGGATGTCCCTGCACTGGAGAAGTCTGCAAACGTCATTTGTTGAATGGTTACTGAGTTGTGATTTCAATGTCCATGTGCAGAAGATGTCTAAATCACAACCAAGCCTTTTAAAATGACCCTCTATCTGGATAGCTAGTTTTGCAGTCAAATAGCAAGCCTAAATTAAATGGATAGTGCTAAGATGGAAACCTTACTGTCTGCATATACAGTGCTACTATCTATATGGATAACGGGAAAAAATATACATATTAGTTTAAACACTTTGGGGCTTAAATTAATACAATTACCATGCTGGTTGAAAATCCAGCACAATGTGGTTATACAAATAAAACTAAACAAGTATGAAATGAAAATCAAGTCAGTCAGAGATAAAAGAAAATTATTTGCACATGAGCTTTAAAATCAGGTTAATTTCTAACTACTAAATCCATTTATGAATGAAAATATGTATTGATCTTTGGACAATGAGGAAACAGAAAACAGCCAAGCCTATCCCCTTGTGTTAGAAGACTGAGTTTGCCAAAGCTTAGGCCAGAATCAATTTTTAATTCTAGAGCTGTTTGTTTAGCTAATCCTGCTCAAGTTAAAAATAAGTCCTTGAAGAGGTCTCCAGAGGTTCAGGTTCAAGATGATACGCCTGACATCTATCTCAGGTAATGCTACAGCTTTAAGCAAAAAGACGGCATCATCACTAGCCTTAGTGATTAAGAAAAGATGGCATCAGCACCTACCAGAAACTTGGCTGTTGGAGCATCCTGAATGCTTTGAAGTGTGTTGCTTCCCTTAACCTGCACTTGTGGAGGATGTATTCAGAAGAGACATACTGTAAATTGATTCCGACAAATGTTTAAATATGGATTGTTTTTAGGACTTCCAGCTATCACCATTATTTGTCATATAGGCTATTTCAGTCCCAATGTTGCCTCATTTTGCTCACAGAGATATAGAAGGCAATGTTTAGCAAGTAAGGCTGGTGCAAGGATGAGGCACCCTAGGCGAACCTCATTACTGCTGACCCCCCTGCTCCCACTCCCTCCCCCCCCCCCTGTTGTCACTGCCACCCCTCTCTGGGAGCTGTAGCAGAGGCAATTACCTCTAAGTAGCGACGCAGCGCTTACCATAAACTCTAGTGCTGCATCGCTGTTCCAGCTTCAGTCCCCTATGCAGTCTTCCTGTTTACATCGGGGCAGAGACGGAAGCAGGTACAACGCAGCAGTGGAGTTGTGTCGCCGTTTAGAGATAACTGCCTCTGCTACAGGTTCTGCAGAGGGGCAGCAGTGGGCGCCTCGTACCATTGTCATTCTAGGCGACTGCCTCGTACACGTGATGGTGGTGCCATGCTGTTAGCAAGGCTGAGAGAGGTACAGTTATCCAGGTAAAAATATCTGGATAGCTTTACTGGATCTCTGTATCAGTTTGCCATGGTTTACATTTACATTTCTACCTGCTATACTGGTTATAATTCAAGGAACAGAAAAATGGTTCACAAACAGCTAGCAAAGACAGAAAAAAGAAGAGGAGAAATAGAGATAAGAAGCCACTGTGCTCATGGTCACATCTGGCCAAGCACCACCACTCATAGAAACATGACAGCAGAAAAAGGAGTCCACCACCAGGAATGGAGGAGTAGCCTAATGGTTAGAGCATTGGCTTAAGAACCCCCAGACCAGGGCTCAATTCCCACTAGCACTCCTTGTGACCTTGGAAAAGTCACTTAACCCTCCATTGCCTCAGAAATTTTCAAGTTATCAATGTCCCTGTTTAATGTACATTGCCAAGTTTAAGTTACAATGTAAACTGCTTTGACTGAAATGATAAAGACCTTTCTAGTCTGCTCTTCCATACTAGCTACAATAGTTCCCTTAAGAGATCTTCTATGTTTGTACCATGCTTTTTTGAATTCAGATACTGCCCTCATTTCTACCATCTCCAATGGGAGACTATTTCATGCATCTACCACTCTTTCCATAAAGAAATATTTCCGCATATTACTCCTGAGTCTATCCCCTTTCACCCTCATTCTATGTCCCTTTGGAGCAGAGTTGCTTTCAATCAAAATAAGCTCTCCTCTTTTGCATTTATGCCACAGAAGTATTTCAAATCTCTATAGCTCCTCTTTCCTGCCTTTCCTCTAACACATGCATAGTAAGATCTTTAAGTCTGTTCTCATATGCTTTATAACGAAGACCACTAACTATTTTAGTAGTCACCCTCTGCACTGACTCCATCCTGTTTATATCCTTTTTAAGGTGCGGACTCCAGAATTGCATGCAGTTCTCCAAATGAAGTCGCACAAGAGATTTATACAGAGGCACTATCACCTCCTTTTTTCTGCTGGCCATTCCTCTCCCTATGCACCCAAGCATCTTTCTAGCTTTCACCATCACCTTTTCTACCTATTCAGCTGCTTTAAGATCATCAGAAACAATCACACCCAGGTCCCACTCTTCTTTCATGGACAGAAGTACTTCACCCCCTATACTATATCACTCCCTTGGATTGCTACAGTCCAAATATAAGACCTTGAACTTTTTAACATTTAAATCTCAACTGCCAAATTCTAGACCATTCTTCAAGCTTAGCTAGATCCCTCCTCATGTTATCTGCTCATTCCTTCATGTATACTCTATTGCAGATTTTAGTATCATCCACAAAGAGGCAAACCTTACCCAACAGCCCTTCTGCAACATCACTAACAAAGATGTTATTTATTTTTATTTTTATTTTATTTATTTACATTTCTTATATACCGCACTATTTGACATCAGCGCGGTTTACATCGAACACAAATTCAGCACAAAAACATGTTAAACAGAATCAGACCAAGGACAGATCCCAGCAGCACTCTACTGGTGACATCCTTCTCCTCAGAATGAGCTCCATTTATCTATACCCTTTGTCACCTCCCACTCAACCAATTTCCAATCCAGTCAGTCACTTTAGGGTCTATCCCTAGGGTGCTCAGTTTGTTTATAAATTGCCTGTTCAGAACGGTGTAAAAGGCTTCACTGAAATCTAAGTACACCACATCTAGGACTGTCTCTCGGTCCAACCACCTGGTCACCCAATCAAAGAAATCAATCAGATTTGTCTGACAAGACCTGCCTCTGGTGAATCCATGCTGCCTCAGATCCTGCAATCTATTGAACTCCAGAAATCTCACTATCCTCTATTTTAGCAGTGTTTCCATAATTTACTCACCACAGAGGTTAGACCAACTGGCCCATAGTTTTCAACCTCATCCTTACTTCCACTTTTGTGTAAAGGAACCAGATATGCCTTTCTCCAGTCCTCTGGGACCACTCCCAACTCTAAAGAATCATTGGAAAGGTCAGTCAGTGGAGTTGAAAGAACTTCCCCAAGTTTCTTCAATACTCTTGGATGTCCCATTGGACAGAGGAGATGCTGACACACACTTGTGCACTTCAAAAATAAATCAATCTTTCTTGGAACAAGGCAAATGTGTATCCAAGCAACAGGTTCCCAAGGTCTTTGGTGTCATTAACATTATCAGTGTGACCACAAAAACATTTCAGGAGGTAATTTTATAAACTTTTTCTGCTCATAAAAAAATGCTGATTTTGTATGTGAAAAATGCCTCTTATAAAAATAGGCCATGCCTAAAAGTATCCACAATGCATCTCAGAGCATACTTGTAGAGTAGGTGTGCTCAGGGGAGGAGTTTGGGTGGATCCTGTTTGAAGTGGCAATTTGCTTATCTTTTTTATAAAATACATACATACCTGCATGCATGAAGTTGGATTTTAGAAGGGGTGTTCAGGAAGAATCTGGGATGTCCAGAGCAGATCTTTTAAAAATTCGGGGTAGTAGCAGCAGTGAAGGGAGGCACATAGAAGTACTTTCTGAAATTGCTCCTTCTCCACCCCACAAAATGCATGTCCCAGTAACTGTTTATGGAGACGGGCCTCAAGCAGATTGCAAGGCCGGCTGCATGCATGGGGAGTAGGCCATTTTACAAATGTGGACATCCCTGAATAGCACAGCCTTAGAATCAGGTAGATTGATATTCTGCTTCTGAAATCCCTTTTTCCGGGATGACTATGTTATGAGATTTGCATGTCCTGGCAACCATTTCAGACATGCAGCAATGGGCCTGTAATATGTTTGGGGTTGGCCAAGAAATATTAACCTTGGCAATGGAAGCACATTATGTTCTTCCCTCTGGAAGCAATGTAGCCATGAAGCGAACACCTTATTCATGGTTGGTAGCAGATATAGGCATGGATACCTCAACACCTGGGACAGATATGCTTGTGCCAATCTGAAATCGCACTGTGATGTGCAGCTCCCTTGCTCTGCCAAGGCCACATCTCTTCCCTGCCCCTCTGCTACATAGACGACTGTATACCCAGTTTCTAAAATGGGTCTGGAGACATCCCTGTGATTTGCACATCTGAATGCTTGTTTTCAGACATCCAAATATGAATAGAGCTTCGAACATACTCCCAAAGTACCTAATTTATTTGCTACCAGACGTCAAGCAAAATGACAATGGATATTCCCACACTCTTGATTGTAAAAAACAGCACAGGTCAAAATTTGGAGCTAAAATCGAACCCATTTAGTTCTCCAGAACATTGACTGTGTTTGCTAATTAGTCCACTCTACAAGCTGAAGGTTAATAAACAGACCTACCATACTCTTGTTTTCACTAGAATAATTAAGCCAGAGAATGAGAGATCTCACACATAGATCTATGCAGTTAATGAGGTGTACATTGGAAAGAGTTACAAAGCTTCAGCACCTCTTCTGATTAGCAGCAGATCATAGATTTTCAACACCCAACATAGTGGCAGAACCCTTAGATACGGCGGATGAATCAGTGAAGATGTTAAGAAGGCAAGGCACAACCCTGGTGCATAACACTGAAAGGATTTCTTGTTTGCTGGACTCGCTCATGTGTATCATTCTTGCTAAAGACTGCCACACTCATTTTTCCTGGTATTGTTATGTTCTAATTTGATCTAGAAATCAATTTTAGGTTCATATTAGCATTCTTCAAAGGCTTACACTACTCCACCACTTACAAGCTACCTAACAGGCAAAGAGTTTTTATTGTCTCATATTCCCCCTTCCTTGTCCTTCTGTTCTTGAAAATCCCCCAAGGCTGGCTCAAGGGGTTCTAGCACCCTAAGCCAACTTTTGCTTTTGCGCCCCAACTCCCCTTCCCCTCTGCCTGTGGACACAGCATGAGCTGCACAAATGGGGTAAATCTTCAGCTGCTGGAGTCACTGGCTTAAGTTAAATGCCAGAATTGCCATTTAACTTACAGTAATCTATTTATTCAACACCAGTATCTATATAGGTGGCGGCGCTGAATATACACATAGAGGGTTATTCTGTTGCATGAATAGTGGGGATGGACGGTTCAACGGGACGTCCATCCCCGCTATTCGTGTCTTTACCTGGCCGCAACTAACTTCCCTGCTGGTTCTGCGGGGAAGTTAGATGGGGCGGGAAAGGGGTGGGGAAAAGGCAGCTCAGGGGCAGAGTCTGGGCAGTCGCCGGCCATGGACGTACAGGGCCAATTCTGTCAGCCCTATACATTCAGGGCTGGTGACATGTGCAGGGAAGTTATTCCCTGGATGTTATCTTATTGTACTACCGGGGCGTGGATGGGGCAGAGGGGCTGGAGGACATTCCTTGCAGCCTGACCCTGGCCTTAGGAGGTCAGATCGGGGATTGGACTGCGGGGAATTAGCTTTATTTTGCAGCAGCTGGCATCGCAACTCTTCAATGGAACTGCGGTGCCATGGCAACATGACACCATGGCGCCTCGACTTCATAGAAGAGCCTTGATTGAGTTAGCTGGGGACAGTCCTTCCCCGCTATTTGGGCCTTTCCCCAAGTGACTATCTTCCCCACCGATTGTGCGGGGAAATTAGACTGGGGCAGGAAAGGGTAGGCACGGGGGCAGAGTCTGAGTGGGCGGTTGCCGGCCCTGGACGTTGCCACTCACCCACTCCCTGGACCTTGAGGGTTAAGGGAGGGGCTGGCCTTGGTTGCCCTTGAGGGTAAGGTTGTAGTTGTGTTGGAGCTCAAAGTAGTAAGGCAAGGCAAAGAAAATTTCTTTTGTGAGGGTTTATTTCCCGCTTTCGCAGTTCAAATGCAGCAGACGTAAAGGAAACAATGTAGCATAAAACAAGGCTGAGAAACTTAATTAAACAAGGCTTTTCACTGCTTGGCTAAATGTCCATTCTGGATCACATTCAATTGTCATGTGACCTCCTTTCAGTAACGTAACAGAAAACTCTGGTAACAGCAATGCTCCTGAATTGCACACAATATGCTTTCACTTATTCTCTTCACATAAGCTTCTTTAGCATGGCAATCAGTGAGGTAAGTTACTTATATTCTTTCTCCAGGACCAAGCAGGAAGTCAGTCTTCACATATGGGTGACGTCGGCACCGACGGAGCCCTCGCGGAGCAATTTTCCCCAGCTTTCAAAGAAAGCCTTTGGGAATTGCAGCGCGCATGCGCGGTCCTCTTCCCGCCCAAGGGTGCCATCTTGCTCAGTCTTCTTTTTTCCGCGGAGCCCTACAGACGTCTGTGAATCCCCGCCGAAAAGTTGATTTTTTCTCTATTTTTCTCTTTTTTCTTCGGTTCGACGCCGGTTCTTTTCCCGCCTGGACTCGCGACGCCGGTTGCGAGTCCGTTCCTTATTTTTCGGTTTTTTGTCCTTCGTGACAGATTTCGCACCTTTTTCCTTTTTCCCTGGCAGCCCGGTCATTCAACCTCGCAGGGGCCCTTTTTCCCCCGATGGCTGCCAGCGGCTTTAAAAAGTGTGATCTCTGTAAGAAACTCATGTCTCTTACAGACACTCATGACTTCTGCCTCCGCTGCCTCGGACCCGATCATGACTCCATGATCTGTGGGCCATGCGGCAAAATGTCCTCAAAAGCGTTGAGGAGTCGGCAGCATCAGCGGGAGCGTATCTTCTCTGACTCCGGCCGGGCTCGGACCTCGTCAGAGGCTTCGACGTCTCGGGACTCTGGTCCTGAGCATCGTCGAAGTTCCTCTGAACGGGGGTCTCCTACCCGGGAACATCATCGGAAGCAGAAACCCGCGAGGGCGGGATCGGTGGACGCTCCTGGTTCCTCGAGGGCCAGGTCGCATAGCCCCGATTCCCGTCCCGGGTCCTCGGAGATGGAGAGGCCGTCAAAACATCCTCGACTCGAGGTAGACTTGCCCACTCCCGTGAGTACTGTTGTCCTCGTTGACTCGCCTCCGAAGGACCCGACGTCGGGCCCGACGCTGTCGGGGCCCGAGTCGGGGGCTACTGGGTCTCCTGAGCTCGGACTCAGGTTGACGGCCTTGGAGAGCAGTCTGACTGCCTTCATGGAGCAGCAGCGGGTATTGATCGCTGGCCTCGCCGGTGTTTCTGCCCTGACCGCCGGGACGTCGACCTCCAAATCGACCCCGGAGACCAAGCCGATCCTCGAGTCCATGAGGGCTCGAGTCGATCCTCGGTCGAGGTCTCCTTCGGCCTTCCGTTCGGGACCGAGGTCGTCGACGCTGACTCCCTCGGCGTCAGAGCGGATAGCATCGGTGCCCGCCCGACCGGAGCCGCTCGACTCCTCCTCCGAGGAGTCAGCCTGGGAATCTGAGGACGAAGAGTCACCTGGTTCCTTTCGGACTCGGTGTGTCCCTTCAGACTCCCCCGAGTCCGAACCTCGGAGACGGTCCCCCCCGGAGGATACCCGGTTCTCGGACTTCGTGAGGGATATGGCCAAGGCCTTGGCCTTCCCCGCAGATCCCGAGGAGGAACCTCGAGTTGACGAACTCGATGCCCTCCAATATGACTCTCCCCCGAAGGAGGCCTTTATTGTACCGGTTCCTCCAATGCTGGAACGACTTCTCTTCCGCATGTGGGAGAGCCCGGCGTTGTCGCCGGTGTTAAGCAAGCGGGTCGATTCCATTTATCGAGTCCGCAAGAGCCCCGGCTTCCAAAAGGCACAACTACCGCACCATTCCATGGTGGTGGAATCGGCCATGCATAGACTTAAGAGTCAAAAAATGCACTCCTCGGTGCCCCCTGGTAGGGAAGCCCGAAGCCTGGATGCCCTCGGTAGGAAGTGCTTCCAGGGCTCTATGCTTGCTTGTCGAGTCCAGACTTACCAGCTCTACATGGGCATGTATCTCCGAGACCTGGCTAAGGAAATAGCCGGGTTCTCTGCTGGTCTCTCCGACGAACCTTTGCAGAGGTTCCAAACCTTGTCTACTGGTATTCGGGAGTGCTCCAAGTTTATATCTCGAGCAGCCTATGATGGTTTTGAGGCTTCGGCTCGTGTAGCTGCGGCCGGCATCGGTGGACGCCGCCAGGCTTGGCTTCAGACGTCCGACCTCGAGCCCTGGGTACAGGACAAGTTGGTCGATGTCCCCTGCCGAGGTGATAACCTCTTTGGCAAGCCCATGGATGAGAAGGCTGCACAAATCGAGACGGAGACTCTCACCAGGACTCGTCTCTCAAGGAAGACCTCTGCCCCTTCTCAAAAGAAGAAGGCCTCGTGGGGAAAAAGCCCTTTTACCCGAGGAAAGGTGCTGCCTATAAATACTACCCTCAGTATCAGGCCTCAGCAGCTCCCCCACAGGGAAAGCAGGCCAAGGGACGGGGTAATGGGTCCCGTAGGCAGCAAGCCCCCAAGCCTGCACCACCGGCCCCTGCTCAGCAGGGTGGGGGTTTTTGACTTCCTCAGCATAGCCTCACCCCCTCAGCTGGTTTCTCTCAGCACAGGAGGCCGGCTGGTCCACTTTGCCCAAAGGTGGTCCAACATCACCACAGATACCCTTCACATAGTTCAAAAGGGCTATCTTCTTCACTTTCACCAGGTACCTCCCTCCTACTTTCCAGGGGAGCCTCCCAGACTACCTTTGCACAGGGACTTACTCCTTCAGGAGTTAGCAAGTCTTGTTCAAGAACGAGCCGTGGAACCGGTGCCCCACCACCTGAGGGGCCAAGGGTTTTACTCCAGGTACTTCCCGATTCCAAAAAGAACAGGAGGCCTCTGACCCATCCTGGACTTGTGAAACCTCAACAAGTTCCTTGCAAAGGAAAAGTTCAAGATGCTTACCCTTGGATTCCTGCTGCCCTACTTCCAGCAGGGAGACTGGCTATGCTCCTTGGATCTGAAAGATGCATATACTCATATCCTCATTCATCCGGACCACAGACAATATCTCAGATTTGTTGTGGGAGGAAATCATTACCAGTACAGAGTGCTGCCCTTTGGCCTATCCTCCGCACCCAGGGTGTTCACCAAATGCCTCGCAGTGGTGGCGGCTTATCTGAGACTTCAAGGTCTGTTTGTGTTCCCATACCTGGACGACTGGCTCATCAGAGCCCCATCTTCACCAGAGGCCGCTCAAGCCACTCATCGCACTGTGGCTCTGCTCCAGCACTTGGGTTTTGTCATAAACTTCGCAAAGTCCACTTTGCTCCCCTCTCAAAATCTCGAGTTCATCGGCGCCAGGTTGGACACACTTCAGGCGCGGGCCTTCCTCCCTCTGGACAGGGCCAAGCGGCTCATGGATCTCGCTGGCCACTTTCACAGCAATGCGCTGGTCTCAGCCAGGCACTATCTGCGACTGCTCGGCCATATGGCTTCCACAGTCCATGTGACCCCCCAATGCCCGACTGAACATGCGTCCTGCACAGTGGTGCCTTCGCAATCAATGGCATCAGGCCACGGGGAGCCTAGCGGACTCTGTGCAGATCTCCGACCAGCTGGTCTCCTCTCTGCGATGGTGGCTTCATCTACCCAACCTAGTGCTAGGAGTGGCTTTTCAGTCCCCTCTGCATTCTCAGGTCCTAACGACTGATGCTTCCCTCCTGGGTTGGGGAGCACATTGCCAAGGGTCATGTACTCAAGGACTTTGGACTCCTTGGGAGTCTGCTCAACAGATAAACTTCCTGGAGCTCAGAGCCATCCGCCTAGCGCTCAAAGCCTTCTCTCACCTGGTGTCCCACCAGTCGCTGCTGATACAGACGGACAACCAGGTTGCCATGTTCTACGTAAACAAACAAGGCGGAACAGGCTCCTTCCTCCTCTGTCAGGAGGCGCAACGGCTATGCTCTTGGGCAGTCCGCCAGGGCATCCTCCTCAGGGCTGTCTATCTCCCAGGTCAAGAAAATTACCTGGCCGACAAGCTCAGCAGGATCCTCCAGCCACACGAGTGGAGGTTGGATCCGCTGGTGCTTCAGCGGATCTTTCTCAAGTGGGGCCTCCCCACCATGGATCTGTTTGCCAGTCCTCTGAACCGGCAGCTGCCCAGATTCTGCTCTCGACAGCCGCATCCTCTCCGAGTAGCGGCGGATGCTTTTCTAATTCCATGGTCCACCGGCCTCTTGTATGCCTTTCCTCCCATGCCACTGGTGTCTCGGACGCTCTTCAAGGTTCTCAGAGACAAAGCATCGATGATTCTAGTGGCTCCCCGGTGGCCACGACAACCTTGGTTCCCGCTTCTGATGCAGTTAGCGGTATAGACACTCCTCTTCCACTGGGATTTCAGCCCGACCTCCTGTCGCAGGATCAGGGTACTCTCCTACACCCCAATCTCCGGTCCCTTCATCTGATGGCCTGGCTGCTGAAAGGGTAGTCCTTGCTCCTCTGCAGCTACCTCCAGATGTGGAGGAGGTCGTCTTGGCCTCCAGGAGGCCCTCCACCCGAAAGGCCTACGCTCTCAAGTGGCGTCGGTTCTCCGTCTGGTGTACTCAGCAGTCTCAAGATCCTTTCTCCTGTTCAGCATCAGTGGTCTTGCAATACTTGCTCTCTCTATCTAACCTTGGACTTAAGTCCAACTCGGTCAAGGTCCACCTCAGTGCTCTTTCTGTGCATCACATGCCGGTGGATGGTAGACCTCTTTCCAGCCACCCTCTGGTGGCTCGGTTTCTCAGAGGCCTCCTTCTCCTTAAGCCACCTTTGCGCCCGCCAGCCCGGACTGGGATCTTAATGTGGTCTTGCAGCGGATTACCTGTCCGCCTTTTGAGCCTATGGCTACCTGTCCGCTACGTTTTCTTTCATGGAAAACCTTGTTCTTGGTAGCCCTCACTTCTGCTAGACGCGTTAGTGAGCTGCAGGCCCTGGTTTCTGATCCTCCTTACACTAGGTTCTACAAGAACCGGGTAGTCCTACGGACTCACCCTAAATTTCTTCCCAAAGTGGTTTCCCCTTTTCACATCAACCAGGAGGTGGTACTTCCGACCTACTTTCCCAGGCCACACTCAGCCGAGCTGAAATGGTCCTGCATACCCTGGACTGTAGAAGGGCATTGACCTTCTACCTTGACCGTACGTGGGAGCACCGAAAGGCTGTTCAGCTCTTCGTGTCTTATGACCCCAACAAGTTGGGGCTCCCTGTCTCCAAGTGTACTCTGTCCATCTGGATTGCGGACTGTATCGCTTGGGCTTACGAGGCAGCCGGCCTCGTGCTGGAAGGTAGAGTCACAGCTCATCGTGTTCGGGCGAAGGCTACGTCGGTAGCTTACCTACGCTCTGTTCCATTGGCAGACATCTGCCGGGCCGCTACTTGGTCTTCAAGCCAGACTTTTGCAGCCCATTACTGCCTGGAGAGAGAGTCCCGCAGGGACAGTGCTTTCGGACAGGCAGTCCTCCGTAACCTCTTCGAGGTATAGGCAACTCCTCCCTCCGTCCCGGATGTTGGGCTACCGGTTGGAGACATATTCAGAGAAGATTCCTTCCTTCTGTGCTACTGACCTTGAGGGAGCTCATTTTTGTGCTTGGGGTCTCCGGTAGCCTTAAGCTTGGGAGTCCCATATGTGAGGACTGACTTTCTGCTTGGTCCTGGAGAAAGCGTAGTTACTCACCTGTAACAGGTGTTCTCCAGGAGCAGCAGGAATCAGTCCTCACAACCCTCCCTCCTCCCCTTGGAGTTGCAGTTATATACTTTCGTTTTTGCTAATTTTTGCTGTCTTTTAGCTATGTCATCTGACTGAGCAAGATGGCACCCTTGGGCGGGAAGAGGACCGCGCATGCGCGCTGCAATTCCCAAAGGCTTTCTTTGAAAGCTGGGGAAAATTGCTCCGCGAGGGCTCCGTCGGCGCCGACGTCACCCATATGTGAGGACTGATTCCTGCTGCTCCTGGAGACACCTGTTACAGGTGAGTAACTACGCTTTCATAAAACATTGGCAAGCATATCATTTAGATGTCCTTTTGAATCACACAAGTAGAGCAGTCCATCGGAACTTCCTGCTCTGTAGACGGCAGAGAAATTAAAGGCATTTCTTCCTCACAGCTGCTCATAGGCTTTGCTACGTTATTGGGAGAAACTGCTCTGCTCTTAAGGAACTCCCTGAATTCAGAGAGAAGTAATTCAGCCTGTGTATTTTCTGAACTAGACTGAGAATATCCTCCTTCAGGTAAATGCTTGTTTACAGTTCTTATCTCTTGGCAATTATCAGTGCTTCTACTTGGACAAGAGTTCAGTGTGTAAGCATTTCCCTTCCCACACCTATCTCCATATGAAAGTGCAGGGTAAAACGCTTCAGCTGTGCTTGGAGAGTCTTTCAGAGTTTTAAAAGGAAAACAGTTAGTAATTGGTTAAGCCAAGAGAAGCCTATCAAACTTTCTGCCTTTGTCCTGTCTTTCACAATTAAAGTTCACTCTTTTTGGCTTCCCACTGTTAAGCTTGCTAGCCGTTCTAAACCCACCAGATACCTTGTGCTGGGGTTCTTCCAGGGTATTTCTTTCTCCCTCTGCCACCTGTTCCAAGGTCCTGCTTGGTCCTTTAAACTCCTGAGCTGCAGCCTTGGGTCTCTCAGTGCCTTTGAATTCTTCTGCTTACAGAAGTCTCTTTGCCTCTGAGTCTCCCAGGTCCTGTCTGCTCCTTCGTGGATCACAGCTGCTTAGTGGTTCTCTCTCCCTCGGTTCCTGGTCATCTGACCTGTCCTCATCCAGGTGCTTGTGTCCTGACTCCTCCTCTCCTTGCTCCACTCCTTGCCACTCGCTGATCATCTCTTTGCCCTTCTCGGTGTTGTTCTAACTGTTTCTGTTTCTGGGTTCTTAACAAGCTGCTTGAGTACTGCACTGCCCGCCTCCTGCTTGGGTGTGTCCAATCAGAGACTTGGCTCCTCACCTGCCTTGAGGTGAGGTGTGGTTCCTGATTAGCTCTGTGTTTCTCTATCTCAGAAGAGAAAACGGAGTTACTTACCTGTAACTGGAGTTCTCCGGGGACAGCAGGATAAGTCAGCCACAATTGGTGACGTCATCCGACGGCGCCAAGACGGAAGTACTCTCCATAGCTCAGAAGGGCCTTTTGCCCTTCTGAGCATGGCCAAACTGGCCCCACCCCCTGCCCGCCCCTAGCTAGCCAGTTCGTCCCTAGCTGAGCCTTTTGCCGCTAGGAGGCGGGCACCGGACGGAGGCCGACCCCATCTCAGGGGAGGTGGGCGGGTATGTGTGGCTGACTTATCCTGCTGTCCCCGGAGAACTCCAGTTACAGGTAAGTAACTCCGTTTTCTCCTAGGACAAGCAGGATGAGTCAGCCACAATTGGTGCCTCCCAAGCTGCCATATGCTGTGGGAGATGGGGGAAGGCCGAGAACATCCTTGAAGTCTGGCATGATCGTGCGTTGCGCATTGCAACAAGAAGTATAGGCCTACTATATACGCGAGAAGAGTGGATGCACCTATGTGCAGTCGTAGTGTTTGTGGGAACGCATGGCTAGTAGGATTCTATGCTTGCGGGGCTTATAGAGGCCTGCGGGAACATATGGGGGATCACGCACGTGCGGAAGCGGACGTGCAGTTCCCAGGCACCGTGCGAATGTAGTAGGGGGAACGCCCCTGCGTGGTGGCAAGATGCCGGTCTGACAAGCAGTGGTGCCAGCCCCTCGAGCAGTGGAGGTTTGGGAGCAACTGCAAAAAGAGGCAGTGCGTCAGTGTGCGGCCACGCCGCCTCAGTCACTGGCCCGAAGAGGGAAACGGTCGATGGGACAAAACCCCACCAGGGGATCAACCCACAACCTCTGGCTCCAAGGCAGGGAGGTGACCAGTGGGCTAGGCTCTATTAACTTTGCCTTATTCTCCTAATTAATTATATATATGTATGAATTATGTTGTCAGCTCCTGAAACTTCAACTGGAGAGGGAGCAGCCGCGTAGGAGGATAAGAGATAATAGGCAATGTGTAACTTGTGCCGCTGGGCAGGCTTGGTTTAGATTGGCCAGTGTTGGAAATAGGGTAGTGGGAAGTGACTGGCCTCGTCAGACTGTACCACCGATCTAAAACCATCAGTGAGTAGAGGTGTGTGTCGGGATAGTAGAGCGGCACCAGCTATGCTATAAGGGCAGTGCGAGGTTGACCACGAATGTTGCAGTGTTTATAAGTCATTCACCGAGGGGGCGACCTGTGAAGGTGGTAGCCAGGATGCAGTTCGGATCGTTAGAGCCATCTGTTCGACATGGACTCAGGGCTCAGGGCCTACGGTCTCATACATTTACGGGAGGTGCACCATTCCTGAAGGTGTTTTTGTGCACGTGTGATGTGATAGGCCAAGCTGTAAGGTCTTGAAGATGGGCAGGACGTAGGGAGGACCTCGGGGAGGAATGCCAGGGAAGGGCAAAGCATGCGTGCGGGTGAGGCTTTGGTCTCCGCCCGCGTAGCTGGGCCCTTGTCTGCACCCAGGCAGCTGAATTTTCTGGAAGTGCCAGTGGGGCCGGATTCTGGGTAGTGGACAGTTGTACTACCACTACGCCCTGCCGTCAGACTGTGGGATCTCCAGGGTTTGCAGCCCACTGGGGCCGGGCAGATGCCGGGCATATCGGAGACCTATTCTAGGCCATGCATGCTCTGGACGGGCGAGGGCCTTCAAGAGCAATGGTTTGCGGGGACTGCAGTTTGACCATGTGAGACCCAGGAGCGTTCGGCCATGTTCTGGTAAGTAGAAGGGTGACGGGCTCAGGTCTGGAATACAGCCTGACCACATGGTCAGGAGTTAACCCGGTCTGTCTCTGGCATCCGCAGAAATGGTGCTGGATGGCCGGCATGTGGATCCATTCACGATGAGGCCCGGTGCAGGACGACGCCTATGGGTTGAGTCCTTGCAGAGGCAGGGCTGCCGGGAGCATCCATTCCCTTCCTGTCCAGGCCCCGGAGTGCTGAGCTGCAGTGCGCACGCAGGTTGGCTCAGGGTAGATCGTAGTAAGATCCAGACTGGGGTCCCAAGCTGGTCTTGAGCTGCGACGCTCAGCCTTTTCTGCCTCCATGCTATTGGGCGTTAGTGCCACAGAGCTTAAAAGGGCAGGTGCCCCTTGCAGGGTGGAGAAGATGACCAGCGGTCATGAAGACGACGACAGAGATGTATCCTCTCGCAATGGGAGGGGTGCATGGGTCTTGAGGCGGTACATCAGCAGGCTCAGGGTAATGGATGGCATGGTTGCTGGGTCACGAAGAAGGGCTGCAGCGGGGCCGTCACTTCAGATTCCAGGGCTGGCAAGATGGTTGTTGGCGGACCGGGCAGTGCTGCTGGGTACGAGAGAGGGAAGGCATATCTGGGCCGATGAGGACTATACCTGGCGTTTGTCTGGTGGTTTGCGCAGAGCGAACCGAGATCTGCCGCCACCACAATACGGGTATGTGGCATGGCGGGAACATGCCCCGGGAGGCCCGGCAGTGGGGTTCAGTCTGTTCGCTGAGCCGGTGCTGTTAGGAGCGGCTGTTGTTGGCCTTCTCCTGGAAGGCCACCGTTGCCTACCCTTAGGAGCAGCCAGTGCTGTTAGGAGTGGCAGGTTGTTGGCCTTCTCCTTGGAGGACCACCGTTGCCTACCCTTAGGAGCAGAGGATGGTTTCCTGGGCCGTTTGTGGTAGTTGGCTCCTGCAACGTATGTATTAACTGTGGACCATGGACATATTCTTCTGTGCATGCCTGATTGGCAGGCAGGTCCTACAGCGCGTGCACTAGTTGGTGGGCTGTGAGCCCTTTTCTTCTGCAAAAGCCTGCAGGGGTTGGTAGGCTATTGTACTGTCTGCCCCTCTCTTCAGCACAGAGGTGTTATAAACCTATGTGGAGTCGGGATGACCAACAGGCTACGGTGATAAACATTATATATATGGGCTTGGTGTGCATGGGCCAGGACTGGGACTTGATGAACTCCCATTCCTGAGTCCACTGGATGTGCGTACTACACCAGTTGTTGTCCAACCAAAAAGCACGGTCCACGTACCAACAGCAACCCAGTAAAAACCGTGGAGGCAAGGAAGGAACTATAATACCACCTTTATGAAATAAAGGTGGTATTATAGTTCCTTCCTTGCCTCCACGGTTTTTACTGGGGTACTACACCAGTTGTTGCCACGGATGTGCCTAGTGGTGCCTTGTGGGTTGGAGGAGCCCCAGCTGGATTTTGAACCTGTGATCATCTGGTCCTACAGGTACTGGCTGTGTCCGCTGCACCACACTGTGGCCATTGGGCAATGTCAGTTCTCGTGTGGTATGCACTCTGAACCATGGCTCTGGAAGGTCTTGGAGGGCCTAGTGCTGAGGGCAGATGCATAGTTAAGATGTGAGGGTCGACCCAAGAGGGTCAGGAGATCTGTTTATGGTCTACCGCTCCAGCTGGAAATAGCCACAATCTGTAGCAGTGGTGCTGGCTAAAAATCAAGGGACAGGTCCATACCGTGACCTGGAGTAGCTTTGCGGTGGAGCAAGAATGGCTCGGGGGTGGACTTCGCAGGGGGACTGCAGCCCCCAGGAATTCATATTCTCTTTATTTGTTTTATTTACTCAAATTTTTTTTTTTTTTGAGCTAGTGTTCGACCACTGTGTTGGCCACACTTGTATGAAGCTGTCAAGCCACTTTTTGACCACTGCGATGGCCATATTTGCATATGGTTGTCAAGCCACTTGTTGACCTTATGCATATTGGTCTCCTGAAGGACTTATGAGAACCATATTGCCTTGATGTGGGTGCGGCAAGTGGTAGAGCTGAGGGGTCGACGCACCGACTGTCCTAGCTTATTGTTGGCTGTCACCAAGCATGACCTGTGAGGTTTGCCCCCGGCTGTACAGGCACCCATTACTCCCTTTGGATCGGGATAGTCAGCTATCTGGATAGTGCCGCGGACTAAATGGGCTGGAACTTGTTTCTTTCCCCTTCTACCTTTGCCCCTGGGGTCTGGCAGAGAGGTAGAGAAGTGGAAGTGCAAAGTGGAGGGAGGTCTCCTAATCCCAGTGCATCGTCTGGTATCCTTGTTTTCAGTGGCCCTAGGTCACACTGGTGGAGGTTCCGGTCAAGGGTCGCACCGCCGTCCTGGAGAGTTAAGTGACTTCTCCAAGGGCACAAGGGGGATTAATGGGAGCCGAACCCTGGTCTTTTAATTCCCGAGTCGATGCGCTCTTCAATTGGAGGCCTTTGCTCTCAGTGACCCAAGGTCACATTGGCCGAAGTTCCAGGTCGTAGGGTCACGGGCTCTGCACCAGCGGAGGCTTCCAGGTTCAGGAAGGAGTAGCCCATCCCATAGCCGGAGGCTCATATGGTAGAAGGGCTTTGGGTCTAAGGGAGTTCAGGTGGGATCCCTGGTATTGCGTAGTGCCTTGGAGGCATAGTGCGCAGGTCTTCAGGGTTTTTGCTGTTGCCCGAGCCTTAGGCTAGTACTCGACTCGAACATTGGTTACCTTGCACCGCAGGAGAAACCGGTTGGAATTGACCACACCAGTGGTGGCTGGTATACCGGGTATGACCTAGACTGTGGCTGATGGGAGAGAAGCCATCCACAGAGTTCATCCCTCCGCAGAGTTCAATCCCTCTATTGCTGGGTTGAAGTTTGCTGTTGCCCTAATGGGGTAACCTGTAGGACCAGTAACTCACTGGAGGATCCATAAGTGCTGGAGGCCTTTGTTAGCCCTGGAGCCTGAGGTCCCCCCTCTGGCAGCTGCCTTACTTGTGCCCATGGTGCAGGAGGGCCAGGCCATGACCAGCTGTGCGGGGCAGAGGACTCAACCGTTGGGAGCTGTCCTAACCACTGGCACTGCTGTAGTATTAGTGCTGCTTGGTGGTTCTGGGCAAGGAGTCCCAGTGAGCCTTTACGCTGACCTCACCTCCTGCATGGCATGACTGGAGGCAGGGGGCCCTTCGGCGCCGAGGAGGTCTCTCTGCGCCCAAGGTCTCTCTGCTGTGGAGTCACCATCCACGTCCCGGGGCATGGCGGCTTGTGGATGCTCAGCGCCGAGGCCCATGTTGATGAAGCAGGGGGGCCTCTCAGCACCGATCTGCTGCAGAGTTTGATGGTCCACAAGCTGAGGCAGGGCTGCAGGCACGAACAGTGCTGAGGCGGCACACCAGCTGACACGATTGGGCGTGTTGGCGCTGACGGCGGAGGCATCCTTCGTGCTGACGATTGAATCGGCGCCAACAAAAGGCGCCGGAGGGGAGGAGCCGGGACCGCGATTTGCCAAGTACCTCCGTTTTTGCCACTGCAAGCCAGACGAGGGGCGCCGGCAAGACGGCGCTGACGTGCTGGGCACCGGCGCAGCGAAACCAAGTGTCCTCTGTGAGCGGTTCCTCCCCCCCTTGCTGATTGGGCCGGCGCCGACCAATGGCGCCATTGGGGGAGGAGCCTGGCCCGTGATGTCATTGGCAAAGATGGCCACCGACATTGAGAGCCTCGTGGCTGCTAGGATCAGGGTGCAGCAGCAAGGCATCTCTGAATCCCCAGGACAGACAGGATCGGAGGAGAGCTGAGCTTAGGGAGCAGGGATGGCCCATCGATAGTTCTTGTGAGCCCGTCGCTCCCTTTCCAGCCGAAGCGACGCAGAAGAGAACCGCAGGGGTCCCAGAGCAGGGCTGTCCATCGGGGGCGTGCGGTTGGGGATGGAGGCCTCAGAGGCACATCCCGGCTGCGGGTTGAATAGCGGCAGCAGCGACTTCCCCTGCCTGAAACCAGTGCCTCCACAACTCATCCTCTGGACTGGCTGCAGATCTGGAGCAAGGAAGCCTTCAAGGGGGCTAGCCGGGGATGGAGGCCTAATAGGCACATCCTGGGCTGCCGCGATGCCAGTCTTTGGTTCCCAAGCCATTGCTCCAACCCTTAGGCTGCTCCTCTACTCCTGGAGCAGCGTGAGATTCTCTGTCTGAAGGGCTCTGCAGAGAAGGAGAAGAGAGATAAGGTAATTTTTAAAGTTACAATACATACGTGTAGAAGAGAAATTCTCCGGATGATTTTAAAGTTTGATTTATGTTGGAGAGTAGCAAAATCCGTCTTGCTGGCAAGGCGGAAGAACTGAAACTGGCTAGCTAGGGGCGGGCAGGGGGTGGGGCCAGTTGGCCCATGCTCAGAAGGGCAAAAAGCCCTTCTGAGCTATGGAGAGTACTTCCGTCTCGGCGCCGTCGGATGACGTCACCAATTGTGGCTGACTCATCCTGCTTGTCCTAGGAGAAAATCCTGCATTCCCCTGCAGTACCGGTTCTCTCCACCGGATCACTATCAATTTCCATTGCTTCACAAGAGTCTCCTACATCACAACGTACAGGGACGATTCTAAGGTCTGCCCTGTACATCCAGGCCGGCGACATGTGTGGGGAAGTTATTCCACCTCTGAGGTGGAATAACTTCCCTGGACGTGTCAGTTTTTGAATGCCAGGCTGCGGATTGGGAAGGAGGGGCCGGAGGACATCCCCTGCAACCTGACCTTGGCCTTAGGAGGCCAGATCGGGGTTGGGGCTGCGGGGAATACTCTTTATTTTGTGACGGCTGGCATCATGGCTCTTCAATGCAGCTGCGGTGTCATCGCTGCTTAAGTTACTGCTTTTCTGACTGCTCCTAAGTGACCCTACTGGTCAATCTATTCTTTTATTTTATAATGGAGTTCCTTCTTTCCTATGGCGCTAGCATATTTTATTGTAAACCGCTCTCATGTTCCGACAAGGGTGGTATATAAAGTGTTAAATAAAGATAAAGATAAACATGACGCTATGGCACTGCGGCTCCATTGAAGAGCCTTGACTGAGTTAGCTGGAGGCTGGACTGAATGGCGGTCCCGGCCTGCACATGCAGAACTGATCACGATTCTGATCCCGTGGGGCTTGATGTGCCCCACAGGATCAGAATCGCGATCCCCTCTGTACGTCCAGTTCAGACCGGACGTACAGAGGGGATCTACGTCTGGGATGGAATCAGGCCCATAATGCCAGATTAGTCATTGTATTACCTGTCGTTCTTGCAAGAGACAGGAAGTGAATTAGTTTTGCCCTCTAAAACTGCTGCAGTGCCGCAGGAGCCCACCTCCCCCCAGCTGTATTGAACTGTAATGTGATGTAGCAGCAGGGACCAAGAGAGGAGGAAGTTGGCTGGGAGCAAGCCAGTGAAGTAGGCTTCATGTGCCCTTAATCTTGTGTGCCCTGAGCCAGTGCCTCACTGGCTCACCCCTTAAGCAGGCACTGAAATCCCCAAAACAAAAAGATTTGTTTAACATACAGAAAAATGGTGAGTTAGCACAAGTTTAAATCCTGTGAGCAGTAGCACCAGTCAATCGAAGCTTCAGCTCTAGCTACTGACCATTCACACAGTTTTTGGAAGTTCTTCATAGTATAATCACATTTGAGAAGAGACAAGAAAAAGGTCTGAGCTTGTATTCAGATATCTACCATTCCAAACCCCCGTTAAAGTATTTGATGAGTGAATGTGGTATTTTAAAACATTTTAAAATAACTAAATAGCAAATGTTTATGAACATTATTAGTAACTGAGGTTCAGGGCTGGCCTGTCCATCAGACGGCTGGCTTTATGCCATTGTTTTGTTGCCCATGACAGGCCATGTGCTTCTGAAGCACTTACTGTCGGAGGTGGGTCAGAAGCGGGCGGCCAGGTGCCCGTAAGCACATGGCCTGCCGTAGCAACAAAGCAGCGGCACAAAGCCGCCACTTTTAAAAGACTGCCGCCACTGCCATCTCCTCCCAAAGACTGAATTAGCAGAAGCGGGGGGCGGTGGCGGCTTGGCAGAGAGGGGAGAGGCGGTTCAGCCAGGGTTTTTGTCTAGGACGGCAGAAATCCTTGGGCCGGCCTTGCTGAGGTTGAACGCTTGATGAGTGGTATAACTTGCTGGCAGATTTCAGGTGAAAGTCTCATTAACCATGGTAGCTGTTTAGTGGCTGTGGAAAGTAAGGCATGGTGTGGGGAGACACAAAAGTCTGTGTAGTGCCTTGAGTATGCAAACTTTTTATTTCATTTATGCAAGCTGATAGAGAACTAGAAGTATGCATTCAATGTGGTTAATTTGGGTGACTAGAAATTAAAAGTGCACACAGATCGCTATTGCACACATACCTATGAATACATGTGTGAGTACCGTCAATTGCATACATTTCTAACTTTCTGCATGCAAAGTGTGCATGTGCAGAACAAATAGCCCAAATAGGAAACATTCATAAAAGATGAGCACGAACCAAACTTTTGGCTGTGCACACCACTATAAAGAATCAAATAGGAAGACAATACAGATTAAACTGGAGAACAGTGGTCTGTTCTTCCATAACTGAAATGTACAAACTAATAACAGATGCTCATCTTCCTTATTATATAACAAAATATATAATGTAATAAAAGGTTTGCAACTTTGGAATGTTTTCCCGATTATTGTATCTGTGTATTCAACGTCACTCAGAAATTTGCAGTGTTTTTTTCTAACATGTCATTCATTGTATTAATATATATCCAACCTTACCTTAATGGTTGAAATTTTGTTCTCAGTTGTAAATACAGTAATTCCTAAGTATCGAACATAATACAATAAGGAAAAATTAGATACCGTAAGAAAGTTAACTACATACCTTACTATCTTTCAATTGTTCTTTATTGTGTCTAACACATTGTTCTGTAAAGCCATTCTTCATTTTATGTCCTAGGCTCCACTGCTTTGGACCAACTCAACACCTGAATTGAGAGATGAGGCCAATAATGTCCAATTCAAAGCTAACTTGACAAATTGTTTTCAACAAGCATTCCAAGCTTTACATTAATGAATGTGTCCATTAATTTTCGCAACAGTCTAGTTCCTACGCTGGGTCTCCGGTCTTGTTTGACTCGTAGAGCACTCCAATTTCCTCCGCAGACCAAGATCTCTCTCTTCCTTCTCTTACTTCTACACAATTGTTCACCCTTTCCTCTGATAGTACTGTTTATCACTTTGTGCCCTTAAGTTATGATGTCACCTTGACAAAGCCTGCCAAAGCTCTCTCCTCGCTAATATCGCAATTTATTTTTCATTGTTTACATTACCTTAGGTTTCTCACTATGTGTACCCCCTGAAGGCGGCATGCTGCCAAAACGCGTTGTGTTCATTTTGAATAAAATTAGCACCAGTGACCTTACTTGACCCTCCTCCTGTGTTTTCATATATATATACATACATACATACATACATACATACATACACATACATACATACATACATATACATACATATATATATATATATATATACATACACACACACAGTACCTGAATGTACACTGCTTTGACTTGTAGATGTAGAAAAGCAGTATATAAGCCTAGCTAAATAAATAAAGTTATATATTTAACGTGTGGTGAGGACTGGGATGGGGCCAGGGTGGACAAAAAATATTTATGGTCTGTGGTGAAATTCAAATGCTTAATCTATAACCTATAAGTGGCAATGGGCAATAGCAGATTGGATTTTTAGTAGTAGAATGCATACATTTTTCGCTACTGAAAATCTTCAGAACTTTAAATGGATTTCTTAATTATTTAAATTATGTGGCAAAACTGACTGCTTTATTTTTTTAAATTTCTGATTACTGGTGTGTGGGAGGAGTCAAGATGGCAACTGGAAGAGGCTGTGCTGAATGAGGTCTCCATCTGTTTGGCTTTCCTTGTAAGCCCTGCAATTCTGTAGCTTTAATTATTATTTTTTTTAACATATAGTACCATTCTTCCTCCCCTTCTTCCTATCCTGTCCTCCCTGAATAAATTATAGCCCAGTATAATTACATCCCAGTCATGGTTGTCCGTGAACCATGTCTCTGTAACCACCACTAAATCCAAGTCAGTCTCTTCCATTAAAGCCTCAGCATTTGGAATCTTATTTCTACAGAGCTATTTAATGTTTCACATACCTGGGGGCTTTCACTTACCTGGGGGTTTTATTCACCCGTCCCCAAATAATCTAATTTAAAGTCCTGTTCAGTAGGTTAGCCAGAAGACTCTTTGACCTTTCTTGGATAGGTGGACACCATCTCTGTTCAGCAGCCCTTGGAAAATGATCCCATGGTCCAGGAAACCAAAATGCTCACAATGGCATCATTCACGCAGCCATGCATTCACCTCCAGGATGCGAGCTTCTCTGCCCTGGCCTTTACCTCAACAGGGAGGATTGAAGAGAACACCGCTGGTGCATCTATCTGCTTCACCCTTTCTCCCACAGCCATGGTCCCAAGATATGCTCAAATGGATACATAGCAGTATCATTTGTGTCAACATGGATAAGCAGTATTGGATAATAGTCAGTAGGCCTTATGAATCTCAGCAAACTCTCCATAACATCTTGGATTTTTGCACATAGCAGACAGCACATCTCCCGGGACATCAAGTCTGTTAGCAGATGATGCTTCAGTCAACCAATCACCACTACCTTTGTTTCTTTGTGGTCACTGATTCTGCAGCTTGGGGTGCTTAAGCTCTATCTAATTCATCCCATTCCTGGGATGTTTTTGGCTCCTCCATTCCCAGGGCTGCATCCTGGTTCTTCAATTCGAGGAGTAATGGAGTTGGATTGTCAATTCTGCAGGATATGGTTGTGGTGGTGGGGGGGGGGTTCTGAGAATTTGTGGGTACAGCATGAGTGTGTTCATCTCCTGGAAGGGGAAGATGGGGTATTTCTTAGGGTGGGGAAAAGAGGTGGAGGGGTATTTTATTGGTATACTGTCCTCCGGTAGTTGGTTGGGGAATATGGGAATCCTTGATGGAGAGCATACTGACTAAGGCTATGGGACATAGGGATTTGTTGGTGGTAAGAGATTTTTTTAAAATTATATATTTATTGAGTTTTATAAATATATATCCAAAGACATACATCTTAGTGAAATTGCAATGATATCAAAATCCAAAGGAAATTATACTTAAGTCGTTTTCATTGCACTTTATTCCACAATAGAAAGAAAAGGAAAGAAAAAAGGAGAGAGGCACCAGGAAATACTAAAGAAAAACTACAGAAATATACCAAGGCTACTTTACAAAAAAAGGGCCTTGCCAAACAGGGCGAAGACTTAAGCATCCACCGTATGGGGCACAACAGCAACAACCATAACCTCCCTAGCTAGCAGGAATTCTAGCAGCTGTTTAGGTTCAAAAAAATAGAAAAACCTTATCTTTATAAGTAATTCTACAACAAGAAGGAAATCTCAACACAAATTTCTCAGCCAGAGAAAGTACCCTGGGTCGAAGACCCAGGAACTCCTTTCTTCTCTGTTGGGTTACACGTGCCAAATCAGGAAACATGCAGACATTAGAACCCAAAAACTGCTCAGTAAAATTCCAAAAATAAGCACTCAGAATAACAGATTTGTCATACTCCAAGGCAAGAATCACAAGAAGGGTGGTGCACTCAGTGATCACCTCCAAGGAACCTTCTAGGAACCCAATAAGATCCACAGAGACTGAAGGAGCATCACCTGAGCTAGCATTGTTTCTCCTAACTTGATTGTCCAAATGTTATATCTTCCTAGCAAGCAGAGTATTGCCTTTAACTTGGGCAGCACACAGTCCACGAAGTTGGACCAGATCTTCTTCTAAGGCATCAAACTTCCCGTCTTCTTGTACCTGCACTTGTGAGATCTCCATGACAGAATTTTTCAGAGACAAAAGTTCCATACTCACAGACCCTGTGCTAGTTTGTAGAGAGAAGTTCATTGTTGCCACAGCGATTCCAAAGTTATTTTAACAGGCTTAACCAGCCCTCCAGAGGCCGGTATCTATACTCTGCTCTCCTCCACAGCTTCGAGGCTCCCAGAAACAGGAGAAACATCCCCCATCAATAAAACATCTGACCTCACAGCAGCCACAGTAACCAAAGTGAAGCCCTTTGTGCTGTCGAAGCCCTCTTCACTTCTCTCTACTGGGGTGCTCGTCGGCTGCCCGGGGGGAAGCACTTCAATCAGCTCAGCTCCACTTCCAGGACTCATCGGGGGGGGAGGGGTGTACGCTGCTCCGGAGACAACAGCACTCCTGATTCGCCTGGGGCAGCAGAAACTATGCTCCACTGTTCCACCGAAGACGCCGCTCCAGCCTCTGTCAGAGTCCGCTGCTTGCTCCAGCTGTTTCTGGGACAACCTGAGGATAGTTTGGCCTGCTTCCACTTACTTCTCCCATAACAAACTTTGGAAGCCACAACAGAGCGCCGCTAGGAACTCAGCAGCAAGCTACTGCTCCAAAGCCACTCCCTGCCTCCGCTGGTAGTAGGAGATTTTAATACACATGTGGATGTGAACAGAGATGAGAAGGTGTCTCTCTTGTCCTCGTTGGCTATGGGAGGTTTGACTCGGATGGTAAAGGATCCGACTTACCAGGGAGGGCATACCCTGGACCTGGTATCTTGCAAAGCCTCGCTGTTCGTGGATGATGGACTTTGGAAAATTCATGGCCACCCCATGCCTTGTTTGGACAATTATCTAGCCTGTTTTCAATGCTGCTGGAGGGAGGAGCTGTGAAAGCAGGAAGGAGCGGGCAGGAGGTGGAGGGAAATAAGGGGGAAAGTTGATATGGAATGTTGAGAGGCCACTGTTGGGGATTGTTGTGGTTATGGGGTGGCCAATCTGGTAGATGTGCAGGTGAAAGACTGGTACCGATAGGTAGCTGCAGCTTTGGATGAGGCAGCACCCGTGCGACGATTGTACATACGAGATAGGCAATGACGACCGTGGTTTTCACAGGCATTATGGAATTCCAAATGGGAATTACAGCTGCTGATGCGCCATTGGTGCCATACATGGTTGGCAGAGGATAGGCGGTGGTGGCGCCAGGCAGCCAATCGCTATAAGAAATCTGTGCCACAAAAAGAAAGGTTTTATTTGGTGCAGATAGATCAGGCGGGTAATCAGGTTAAGATGGTCTTTCGAGTGGTCTCCTTGTTAGTGGGGGAGCTGAAATCCCTTAGGGATCATTTGGAGGTGAATCTGGAGAGAATGACAGGACATTTTTTGGATAAGATGGAGCAGTTGAACAATGGGCTTGGTGTCCACCCTGTACTGGAGAATGTCTCCACTAAGGAGTTGCTCCTCCCAACTCTTTCTCTCCGATTACGAGTGAACATTTAGGCAAGTTGCTTTCTGGATTGTGTGAAACTTTTTCAAGTTTAGAACCAGTCTCCATTGGCCATTTTAAGATAGCCCCACAGCTTATGTTGTCTTGTTGCGGGACTCGGTCAATGCTTCTCTTCTACAAGGGTCTGTCCTGACTTGCTTAAAGGAGGCGGTGGTCACCCTGGTTCTCAAGAAAGCCAGGAGGGTCCTGCAGAATTATAGTAATTATTGACTGATCTCCAACTTGCCCATACTGGCCAAGTTAATTAAAAAAGAAGTTGTCTCACAGATAGGTGGGTTTGTGAAGGATAATTCCTTACTGGATTACAATTAAGGTGGTTTCCGCCCAGGAAGTGGTGCTGAAACCTTATTGGTGGCACTATTAGATCAGGTTTTCGGGTGGATAGAAGGGTATCAGTGTTGCTCTTGTCCTTGAATTTATCCACAGCTTTTGATTTAGTGGAGCAGCCTTTATTGTTGGAGTAATGCTGTAACTTAGGTATTGGAGGGAAAGTGGATTGCTTTCTTATTGTGCAACCGATGGTTCCAGGTATGTGGGCCCACCAGGCCTTCCAGCTATACAACTGGATCTAGGGGGTACCCCTTTCCCCATTATTGTTTAATATTTATCTCCAGCCATTAGGGGCCTTGGTGTGGTCTTTCAGCCTTGGGTTCGATGCGTACACAAATTATCTGTAGATTTTTGGTGCCGCTACAAGGTGACTAGATGCTTGCGCTACTTAATCTTAATCATTGTTTGGCTAATTTATGTGATTGGCTGGTAGGAAGTGGATTAGTGTTGAATGTGGAGAAGACAGTTTATCTATGGTTTCGGGGCCATGGAGCGCTCAGACCTGCATAAGTTGCCAAGTGTGGGTAATTGTGTTGTTCCCTAGAAAGAAGAGTTTCATTCTTTGGGAGTGGTATTGGAGAAAGTGGGGGTAGGGGATAAGCAAATTGCTCAGGTGGTAAAATCAAAATGGCTGTAGTTACAGCTTGCCTGCCAATTGCTCCCTTACTTGACAGATTCTGCATTGCAGTTGGTGGTGCAGATCTAAATATTGGGGACAATGTGCTCTACCCTAAGAGGTCCATTTAGTGGCTACAAGTTGTGCAAAATGCTGTGGCACAGTTGTTGGTGAGAGCGCGGCATAGACATAGGGTGAATCCTTTGTTGATTCAATCGCATTGGCTCCCTCTTTGGGAATGCTGTAGCCTTAAACTGTTGGTCATTGCTTTTCAGATATTGCATGAGGCCTGGCCGGGATATCTTCTATTCCTGCGATGGTATAAACCACCCAGACAGTTTCAGTCCTCACAAAGCCATCTGCTGGAAGTTCTGGGGTTGGAGGTCGCCTGCATGGTGCAGTGGCAGTCTTGGATGTTTATGGTAGAGGTGGCAGAGCTGTGGAATGCACTGCCTTTTGAACTTGGTGCATTGCAGAATCTTTTGGGGCTTCCGTAAGCTGCTAAAGAAGGTCTTGTGTTTTTAGAGGACTAGGGGCTGAGATCTATTGGGGGATGGATATATTGTAGGCTTTTTGTACTTCTTTAATTGATTTGTGCGCCCTTTTGATTGACCTCAGTCAGAATGGGGTATAAAATGTTACAGTCATTGGAGCAGCAGGAGGGAAATGAGGGAAGCTAGTGTTCAAATTCCATTTCACCCATAGGTTCTCTTTGTGTCCTTGGGCAAGTTACTTCATTCTCTGTTGCTTCAATGACAAAACTAAAACTGGGAGTCTTCCTAGGCAAGGAAATATCTGGGCTCATTTGAATGCAACTTGCCCTGGGCTTGAATTTGGAAAGGCAAAGAACTGAATCTAAAATCCACATACAATACAACTTTGTGATTTTAGTCTTGCTGATGAATCTGGGTTGATGGTAGATTGTGTGCACCAAACAACTAGCAGAGTCCGGAGAAGGATCCTACAGTAGAGCAGGACACCAAGAGGCAATAGGAGTAGAGTAGGCCATGACAAAATTAACTGGAAATCTTTTACCCAGTTAGCTTTACCCTGGATATTCAGCAGCACCACAGTATCTGGTTAAAGTGTAGGTGATTATAACCAGCTAAAGTTAACCAAATCAAGATATCCAATTAAATATTAAGATAGCCTTCTGGCATGACAAAAGTTGTCCAGATATGTTTAGCTAGATAGTGCACTAACTGGTTAAACTAAAACCATGTCCTTAGAACACCTCCTCTTCTTACAAAGACATTGTATCAGTGGAGGATGGATGGGGAATACTTTTTACAACCAAAGATTTATCTGTTTATCTTCCAAAGTAAACTAGACAAGTCTGAATACTGGCTTTATAAGACTTAAGGCTGCAACTAAAATGTGCTATAGGGAAATGATTAGAAAGTGTCTTTATCTCTTCCGCTGCATGCTATATGTGCATCTGTGGAGAGGGAGCACTCTTTGCAGACGAGTATAACACCACTTTACACATATTCAAATCTGTAGAGAATTAAGCCCTAGCAGAAATAGGAGATGAAATGATTTTGATTCAGCGCCATCTAAGCCAGATTGATGAACTACAGCTGTGTAGAAGATCAATTACCCTCAGTAGAAAGCTTTCAGCACCAAGCGGAGCACAGGCGGTTGCGGAAGGAGAAGCAGTGTAGCTGTCTAGTTGGATTTCAGCACCCTCTCCTCATTACAGCTCTATAGGAACCTGCAGAACGCAGCACTCTTACTATCTGCTGGAATTGCTTGCTGAAAATTAAATAGTCATATATGAAAAATGGTGTTTTCAGGCAAACATTTATTCTGGCATTTGTGTCTCGGTCTAAAGCAATGCAGGCAAATGTCAGCTTTTAAAAATGTATAGCAAATTTTCAAAAAACTCAGCACCGGGAAGCCCAAACCCAGCAGATATACTGGGAAAGATCTCTCATGCCTATTGTCACAGCCCCTCTAGTGGCAGTGTGCCAAAGGGTCAGGGTGGACATTTTAATTTTGGTGAAGAAAAAAAAAAAATTTAGACCAAGTGCATTCTGGTCCTTGTAGTCCCTCTTCACAAAGAAAATAGATGTGAGAGCCTTGAGCAGGGTGAAACAAAAAGGTTTTTATTCACTTGTTACGCAAAAGGTTCTTCAGGAAACAAAGTAGAATTACCTTACTTCAGGTTTAGTGTCAAGAATATATACAAAGGTCAGCACCTGTTACAAATGCTTCACAGTTCTCTGTCTCCAAGCAAGTTTCTCAAACAGCAGAAAACAAGACAAAACTTCTTCCTTCCGTTTTAACAGAAGCAAAAAAGGTACTTTAAAACATGTGCTGCTGTTATATCTCGGTAAGAGATTCCAGGCTCTCGGTAATACACAGAGAATAGTCCATTGGTTCAAGCATCAACGGTTCTGGTCCTGCAAACTCAATTTGCATGGATTCTAGCTCACTCATGGTGTCTTCTAATCCTGTGCTTTCCCTGGTTAACACAGGTTGCAGTTCAGTATTTCTTTCCCCCACTTTCCAGCCTTGCTGGCCTGGGTTTAGCAAATAACTATTAGTGCTTTTCCCTATACCTCTCTGTACAGGGTTACAAAACTTCCTCCAGCTTTGCTTCTTCTCAGATTGGCTTTTTAGGTTATCAGCCTTCCTAGGACCTGGCATCCATTTAATAAAGGAAGTATCACTGTACCTTGGATCTCTGTAGCGTTTGCTGCTGGTGGTCTCTCCACCAGAGACTCCCTTTGTCATCGTCTTCCTTGAAGACTGGCTTCTGGAGCTTTCTAAGTTGGGCTTGTTCTCCCTGGAATTTAGCTCTGCTTTTCCATGTATCCAAGCTTCTCTGCCTTGCAGTGTATGAGGTTCCTTCCTCAGGTCCTTCCTTCAAAGATCCTTTCTCTCTCTCTCTCTCTCTCACAAAGGTCCTCCCTCGAGTTCCTTCTTAGATCCTCTCTCAAGTTCCTTCTCAGATCCTCTTAGCTCCTCTCTCTCTGCTTCCTTGTGAGCACTGCTTCAAAAGTCGTTCTCCAACTGAGTTTCCTGGCTTTCTACCCAGGTGCCTTTGATTAGGTACAGCATTGCTACAACCTGAGTGTGTCAGCTTAACTTCTGCAGCCTCGTGCCTGCTCCCTCTAGCTGCACTTCTAGGTAATTGCACCCTCTGTAACAACAGTTGCTTCATAAGAAAGAGGTTTTTTTTACATCCATCGCTTCAATGGTTTCAGCTCCATCACACTATTCACTGTGGCCATCCTGAAAACCAGACTGGCTAGTAGGTACTCCAGGAACAGGTTGAGACATGGATATATAATAAATATATAACAATATAGATAATAAAATAAAATGAATAAATAACTTTACAAGATGGAACGATAGAACAAAATTAAAATGTAAGCACAAACTTACATCTTTGACGGACAGACAGACAAATAAAGGATCCACAATAGTGCCATTACTTGAGTGAAATGCACCTCAAATTAAATGCTTCTGAGGAATTTCTGCGGCAGAAAAGGTGAAAAAACTGTGTGAACGACGCAAGGCAGGCAAGGACAGGGGTAAGAGAATCCAAAGAGCAAGGCTGTTTTTCCAGTGCTTATCCAATGAACACATGGTTTTGCATTAGGGTGCTTTATGGATGTTTCAGTTAAAAGTTACACAACTGTTGCATAAATATTGATTATGTTTAGGTCTTGCATTTAAATTGTTGATATTTTTTTTCTACAGTGGTTTTTAAAAGATCTAACAGAAAAATCCTTCCTACTTATACTTAGTGCAGATTTACACAAATAATGAGGCCTATCCAATAAAGCTAATGTAAACCAATTTTAATGTGTGTTGCCAAATAATTTAACAGGCTCATTAAAAAACCTCTTAATGAGTCATGCACAAAACCTGAGCATATTCTTGGTAAAAAGTGCATTATTTGGATTTATTTTTTGCTTAATATATAAACATTTCTAAAAGGAGGGTGGTCATGCCATTCTTATCTATGGAAATGTGAAGATGCTTTAGTTAGAGTGCGGACATGTTACTTACAAGGGTCAAGCAAAAATAGCTACACAGAGCATGCTAAATTCTATTCCTCTCGACTTCTGTTGGATTCCAAGGGATCTAAAGCTGAGCTTGGTACATGGGGGCAGGGCCGTCCCAAGGGCCGTGTGATGTCAGAGGGCTTCCAGGAAGAAGGACAAAAGCGAATCCCTGCGCGTGGCCAGATTCTCAAGTCACATAGGGCACATTTCTAGCTTGGAATGGTCCTGCATGGGGGTGGTTTATCAGTGCAGAAATGATAAGATAGGAATAGCGAGGTCAATGTACTGGTTCGCAGGACCCGTTAAATGAATAAGTATCTCTGCGATGGATATTCAGCAGCACTGTCCAGATAATGATGGGATGCTCCATGTGCAGATCTGGTGTGGAGGTGGCACTTGTCCAGGTAATGGTGATTTTCATCGCTGCTAACCAGATAAGAATCTGCAGAAAGAAATTAGGACACCACCAAAGCTATGCAGATTACCTATCTGGGTCGTGGATGAACCATTATCCTGCTAGTGCCGGAGCTGACTGCTAAAACTGGGTATTCAATGCCAGTCAATATTTGTCTGCAAGTATAGAATCTGGAATTATTTAGCCATGTAGGCTGCAGGAGTGTTTAGAACTGCAGAATTTACATATCTGTAAGGATGTGGAGGAGTAGCCTAATGGTTAGAGCACTAACGTAATAACAAAAAAAACAAGGTTTGATTCCTACTAGCACTCCTTGTGGCCTTGGACAAATCACCTAACCCTCCATTGCCTTGGAAGAAAGGCCTGCCAATCTACTTCAGGTCACACTGACAAGGAGTTGCTTCATTGGCTCTATATCCAGTTCAAACATCTCCTGTATAAGTGCACTTCATTCTGGGCTGCTCCTACACTAACTTTCCTCTCCTTATCTCTCTCCTAACACCCCTCCTTCCAGGGGTGGAAAGCGGCCGGGCTCTTTCTGGCAGATCTCTTCTATCTCGGTGCCCTTCTCTTGTACTGCGACTACCTGCCAACGGGGTCCAGTAACTTTCACGTTCTTCCACCTTGCTAAAGCTACTTAGGTCTGGGTGAACAAACTACCTGAGAGGATCTGTGCATCAGAAGCTTGGGGGAAGTGGTGACTGCAATACCTAGGTCTGAATAAGAAAACGCCCACCAAATCCAAGGCTGAAAACTCACCCGTGCTGCTCTTCACAAGGCTGCTTTTGGATCCGGATCCTACGGTTAATATCCTATGTGTGTGTTTCCTTCAACCTGTTCCCCTGGATATAGGTCCGGGTTTATCCTTGAGCCACTTAGCTAAAGTCTGTCTTGATTATAGTTGTAAAACTTCTGAGGGATGAGCAAAGGGGAAGGACGGCCATCTGTACATATGTTTGTTGGACACGGCGTGGCGGACAAGCCTTGTAGACTCAAAGGGTACTTATTTTTTTTAACAGGACTGTGTTTCAAGGGATTGTAAGAAGTAACAAGACGAATATAGGTTGACAATCGGACCAAGCGAGGAAGCAGGCAAAGGAGAAAACTGGAAGAAGAAATACTGTCGCGCGCCCCATGATTCGAAAAGGAGGGACAGGGTGGGTAGGGCTGGAACCTGCCCCACGCAGCTAATGGGCGATGTTAGAGTCCCAATAAAACAGTAGCTCAGCCTACCATTCTTGCCAGTCTAAAAGCGGAGAGTGCCTCAAGATGTGAACCGTTAGTACGTTAACAATGCCAGACGTAAGTAGGCCAGACATGGCAACTAAGTTCCATTCTAGATAACTCAATTATGTTTTGTAATTCATTGTGTCTTATGGAAAGAAAAGTGGATTATTTGTACGAGATCGGAGATCTCAGTGCGTGCTGCATACGCCATCATGGGGCATACGCCTCCAGTCTCATAGGTCGCTTCATACTAGAAGCGCAGAGTGGTCCTCTCTTGTCATCTCACTTTCCTCTTGAGTTCTGTTCCCCCGTTGGTGGGCGGGAATTTTACTGTTCTGTGTCTTGCGTCAGGTCCGCGCTTGGTGGGGCCTGCGACATCCAACAAAAAAAGAAGTTCTCCTGAAAAGCTTTCTTTGTATATTCTAGTGGTGTTGGGTAGAGGGTAAAAGTGAGATTAAGGTACAGCGTGTGTCTGTTATGGGTAATGGAGCCCCCACCCAGAAGGAGGCCCTCTGGTTTTTGTGACGTACTGGAAGGGGTGGTTATGTATGTCCCCCCTAAAACTCTACTAGTCAGGACTAAGTCCTGAATAAACTGCAGTGCTCAATGGCCAAACTCGCCACAAAGGGCAATAATTACAATGATCCGGTGAATTTTTTGTCAGTGACCGGTTGGGAAGAGCCTCTAGTGTTTATACCACACCAGTAGGAGCAGCTATGTTTGCCCATAGTGTCTGTAATAATATCCAATAGCTTTGTTTGAGTAGACCTGGTTTGTGATGAAGTATAAGATGTGTATAAAACTGGTGTGCTATCCTGCTAGCTGCATTTCTGTTCTTGTTACAAGAAACGTGTGCTCAAATAAACGTTGCAGGAGCCCCCCTGAAGCCCCTGGTGCTTATCAGGCATGTACAATGCCTGTATGTGGCTAGTCTGCTACAATTGAAAAAGATGAGGTCTTCTCTTCTTCTTAGTCAGGTGGGGGGGGGGTGAATTACATGGACTCATCAATTGTTTTTAGCAGGATGTAGCCGCGGCCCAAAGCGTCTGAGATACCGACGTCAATCATACATGCTGGGTTCCGCACACCAGGTACCCACTGTCCAACAGAGCTCAGTATACTCCTTGGGTGAATTCTCCTCGGCTCGGGCGAGGTATTATAGAATTACAGCAGCTTCAAAAGCTCACACACAGCCAGCAAGCCTCACATCTGATCTTTTATACAACGAGAGCAAGACGAGGGTGTTATTGTTTAAGCCGTTCCAGGGTTACCAAACATCTTTGCAGTTGCTATAAGAATAGTAAGGGCTTAGATGCTGTGCGGCGGCTCCCAAGAAAAAATGGGTTTAGCTAGCAGGTTCTCAACAAAAAAACAAAAAAATGCTCTGGTACTAAAAAATGTTTTCTACTAGACAATCAACATTAACCTTCTACCTGAAGTCTCGCATTAGGGACCACCTCATAACACCCTCAACAAACCGTAGCCCGTCCTATTTGTCTAGTTATTTCAAACTCAACTCGCACCCACTAGGCCGAAGTACACGCAATGCCGCTACCGATGGAATTTGAAACTCAATTCGTTACCTGTATGCATTGCTAGGGTGATATATTAATTTTGGCGATGTGACACGCGCGCAGTGACAACGTTTTAAATTAGCGCGGTAATTAGACTTAAAATGTTAGTGCAATACAAAATAAATAAGGAATAAAAATATGAATAAATCGAAATAAATATGATACAGGTGGTTACATGCCATCAGCCATCCATTGCATGCATAATCTCTGATCCTCTATATATCATAAATGTGGTTAGCCTGAAAACCTACTGGCTATGCATGTCCTGAGGTCTGGGTTAAGAACTCCTGTCCAATCGCCTCCCTGCTACCACCCATGTATCCCTCTGCTCAGTACCTCTTTACCACTGTACTGATTTCCCTAATGCCACAAGCTGCCACCGTTTCACCCACAGGTAGGTATTTCCACAAACCACTTCTAATTTACCTTCTTTTCAGTACTGATCCTGCAACTGCATCTATCTGCATCTTCTCTCTCTCTCTTAAACGGCTATATTCAAAACAGACTTTTTCTCATGCTGTCATTAGGGGAAATGTCCTTTATTAAATATGATCCATTGTGGTTTTCTGTATAAGTTTGTGTTGCAATAATCAAAGTTAATTCCACAAGTAAAACAGTATCCTACCCATGGAAACAGACTCCGATAATTGCCCCCTGTCAGTGTAGGACATGTGTATGCATTGGACAACGCACATATTTTTTTTATGCATTGTTTTGAGATGTTCCTGAGGGTGGCATATAGTGGTGGGGAGAAATCAGTGCATGTAGTTTTTTTTATAATCAAAGCTACAGTACACATGTTGTTTCTTATGGAAAAATTATTTGCGTAGAAAGTAAGTGCAAATCCCTGCTGGTAATTTTGCAATAGGCAATATGAGAGCAAACTATGGGCATAGTTCGGCTTTCATTATTGCTGAAAATCCCCGTGGGTTAAAATTATCCATGGGGTTGGCACTGGCAGCAAGCCGTGGAGACTGATTATTGTTCCAAATTGTGTATAGAGACTACTTGGATTGCTGCACTAAGAGCAGTTGCATCATCCATTGCCCCTACTATGTATTGCTAGAAAGAAAGAAAGGCCCAAACCTTTCCAGGACAGGGGAGCTTCTGTCTGTCATTTCAGGCTGAGAGGACCTTCTCTGGGAGGGGAGTGTGTATCCACCCAGGGCCTGGGAACTGTGGATAAAGGCCCTAAACCCAGATACTTTGGAGTAGAAAGGAATAAAGTAAAAGTACTTAATGGGAGACAAGAGACTGGGTCAAAGTATTTACGTGGAGCTCAAGAAAATTACAAGGCAAGAGTAAGATGCATACAAGTTGGAAGGAACGAGGTAAAGACATTATCTCAGCCATCATAAGAAGAGTTAACTGTGACTTGCTCTTGTTTATTTGATCCTACAAAATGTTAACGTTGTTTATCAGTGACCCTAAATTTGAGTTAACCTTTGGTTCAGAACACAGGCTTCTGGCCTGGACTGTGTATTGAGAAGGGTGAATGTGAGTGTGTCAAGTGCCAAAACCTTAATAAACTGCTGCCACTGGGTAACTCCATTCCTCACAAGTCTGATATTTTACAAACCATTACTCAGAGAAACTCTGGTTAACAGTCCCTTGGATTGGTGTGCTCCCTTGTCTGCCTAAGCAGCTTTTTATGCCTGCCTGGGCTACACGAAAAGGAGTTACATGTGTGTTAACATATAAAAAAACTTAAAAAGCAAATTAATCAAAGAATTTGAGCAGTGTGATTGGTCACATGCAAATCAGATGGTCAAGTATGGTAACATGACCATTTGCATGTGTGAGGACCTCACTAAAATAGAGGCTTCATCTCTTGTGTATATTTAAAATTGATAAAGTTGTACTCCTTTCCAGAGGTTTTCTGCCTTTAAGAACACAAATCCTGGCATGGATGCTTGCTACAAGCTTTGGGAAATTCAAACCTGAGCAATACAGGACTGCTAACAGCAAGCCCAAGTGGATTACAATGAGCACTTTTTAAATTGGCAGAAAGTCTGGATTGATGTTTTAGTCAGCAACAGGGGGTGGGGGGGTTGGCTATTGCATCAGACTGAAGCCCTCTGTTATTGGTTCAAACTTACTGATGTTTTTTGAATTGAGACAGTCAATATTTTTGCAAGCATCTGGCTAAGAAGCAACAAGAGGCTGCCCTTAGTTTTGGGAGAAAAAAGCATGGGAGTTGGGCTTCAACTGTCCTACAGAGTTCCAAGCATTGGACTCAGGCTTAAAAAAAAACAGCAAGGATTTCTTATGCCCCAGCTCTGGGTCAGAGTTCAAAAGGAAAAGATTCTGCATTTCCTGACAACCCTGCACTTTAAGGTTCCATTGCAACTTTGCAACTTCCAGAGACCAAATTGAACTGCCATCCAAATGGTGAGATCTAACCATAAATAAACTAAAAAAGCCGGATTTTTCCTAGCAGGAAAAAGGCACCAAGGATTTGGATAAGACTAGGCTTGTATCCAGACCTAAACAGAACTTATAGTAGGCTTGTGCAACATTCTTAAAAAAAAAACATCATTGGTGGTTTTCATTTTACCAAATATTTTGACTACGTCGTGTAGCTGGGTAAAAAACTCCTGGCCTTGGTTTCCTGGCTGCGTTTGTTGTCGAACCATGCAATGGGCAAACGTTTTAATCTACAGCATATTCTAGCTAATGTACCTTACTATTGCTGACCTCTTTATAATACTTCTGGAAGCAATTATTGTTATTTAATGGATTCTACCTTTCCATGGTCTAAGGTTGACTTTTGTTTTTTGAGTGAGTATATCATGTATTGGGTTTTTTCCGCTCTTGTGAGGCCTGAGTTTCTTGTTCATGAGAGTAAACAAAAAGGTTTGGTTCTAGTATTTTTTTGTCTGGCTTTTATTCTAAACTCAGTACATTACATCACAGGGCTCAGTACACAATATTTTATTTAGAGGTAAAATCTGTATACAAGTCCTTTACACACTGTAAATTTCCCAGGGGCTGAAACGCATATTAAAGCTTCAGAAACCTCCAACCTCCTGAAGGATTCTTGGGGCCTATCTCTTGTAGGTTTTAAGCAATTGCAGGGCAAAAAGGCAGCCGCTGGTTTACACATTTATGCATAATCGTATGCCTGGCTAAACAGGTAAAACAGTGGTAAAATAACTCATAACATTAAAAATCATGGTCAAAGCAATGAGACTCATGAAGTATGGCATGCGTCTGTACTAGAGATGGGAGAATTCAGAAGCTTTGTGAAACATTCAACATTTGAGCAGGAAGTACTTCTTTAAATGAAATATGGCCACTGTAATAAAATTGGATGCAAGACTGCCCTCTGCCTTACTAGAAAGATAAACATTGGAGTATGTTTACTAAGAGTTTTAAGGGAGCAAAGTCACCGTTAATGGTGTTGATGGCAAACCCGAGAGCGGTTAACCACCAATAATTCTGGATTAATTTTTGGAAAACAGGTCCCCCAGCATAAGGTAAAAAGAGGTGGAGACAGGGTGTTAATGGGGTAGAGACTGGGCAGAGATAGCGTGTGCTCCTTTAACGCCGGTTTGCATTACAGCATTAGGGCTCCTGTGCATTAGAGCCACCTGAAAGCTCACGGTAAGGGCTATTTCTAAGGTGAGAGAGCCTAATGTATGCAATATGCTCCACCCACCATAGTTTCTTAAATTAACAATAGTAGTGCTCCATTGGCAGCAACAGCATGGTGCCCAGTTAATAAAGGGCACTATGTTGTTGGCGTCAAATTGGCAAAGGAGGTGTCACGTGATGCAAGGGGGCTGGCTGGTCCACTAGGCTGACAAGGCTGTTACCTAGGGGTGTACATCTGTGATATCTGGTATGATTCCACTGTGACAGTGGCAGCACACATACATGCTGCCGCATTCAAAAAGGAGTCGCATCACCCCAACTCCCACCATGCTGCCATGTCAGCATTGTGTGAGAGTGGGGGTGGTGGTCACAGAGGCTGCGACCTGCTGCTGATGAAATTTGTGTCTCGGCCTTGTATGTCAGGTGCGATTCTGCAGTTGCCACTGTCAATGGAATGAAATCTAAACCCAACTATAACACCGGCAATGTGAATCCTAAATACAGGTGTATCGAAACCAGCATGAAAACACCTTCCTAATCCTGATAAACTTAGGGGTATGTTTACTAAACCTTCTTAATGTGCGCGCCGCGTTAGTCTGCAGGATGCCATAAAGGAGTGGGCGTTCCAGTCAAAAAATAGCAAAACAGGGATTAGCGCCGCGCTGCGCTGCGCTCTCTTGTGTGCACATTAGCGCACGAGTAACGTGCGCAGGAAGCATAAGCAGGCGCGCTCTGATGTGCCAACAGAGGAACAGGGCTGCAGTACAATGGTAAAGACACTGACATATAGTGCAGGGGTCATGGGTGCAATCCCCCATTGTGCCCAATGTATACGGCTTGCTGAGGCACTACCATTTATGTTTAATATTGCTTTATGAGGCTTTTTATTTTTATTTTATTTTCTGCTGCTAGCAAACGCAGCTTGCTCAAAGCGGGGCTGTAACATAAGGTGCTGCATAAGGCCCTCCCAATAAGGTACCCCACCAAAGGGCACATTTTTAAAGAGTGCACTGTCCCGTCCACGGCACCCTACAATGTTGCTCTTCCTTAAAGGGTGGCCTATAGGGCAACCATATAGGAGTGCCCGCTATTAGGCACGGCAAGGTCACATAGCACTGTTTTTTGATGGGCAGCACTGGTGCATTTTAAAACGCATGCGAATCTTAAGAAAGTAGGTTCGCTGACAGGCAAAGAGGAACAGCAGTGAAGCACAATGGTTAAGGCACTAACTGATAATAACAGGGGTCATGGGTTCGATCCCCAGTGTGCCTAATACATAAGCTGGCTGAGGCATCATCTTTGACATATAAGATGTTGTTTCCTTTATTTGTATTTTATTAATTGCTGCCAGCAAACACACCCTCATGTGCCATAACCTAAGGTGCCGCATAATGCACCCTATAAGGCACTCCATAGGGCACATATAAAGTGCACTATCCACCACGGCACCCTATAATATCCCCTATAGGGCACCCTATCAGTCGCTCCATAGGATACTGTATAGTGCACCTTATATGGACAGTAACCATAAGGTGCCCTATAGGGCACCCTAATAAAGCGCCCTCTGAGGCATCTTATGGGTACAGTACGCTGAGGGTGTTTTTGCTGGCAGCACTATTGTACATTAAAAAATAGATAATGCTTTGGACAGCCCTATCAAATAACCCCACTGTGGGTTTGAACCTAAGACCTCTGGCTCCACTGGCAGTGAGTAACCAGTGGGCTACAGCTCTATAACTGCTAACAGCCCCTGGCTGGCTGCAGAAGGACTGCAAGTCACCACACAAACAGTCTGCTGTGGTCACCAAGATAGGGTTAACCCACCCATACCCATGATGCACTGCACATGCAAATCAGAAGTCTACAGATGATCACAAGATGGGGTATGCACCCCCACAGCACCTCGGCCTGGTAGGGGGAACTGACCGTGTGTGGTACTGGCACAGAGTAGCTACACACCGTCACATTGTGCAGGTACTGCACTCACCCTGAGGGTGAGGTGGGGCGCCCAGCCCCATGTCCACAGCAGAGATAGGCCATGCTGCAGGTCCCCAGCAGTGCTAATGTGTGAGATAGGTAGTTTCTGCAGACACACCTTGGATATATCTGTATGTTTCAGTCAGGTGTAGCCCCTATAGACCCTAGGAGGATTATGTACCACCACCCTCCTCCTCCTCCTCCTCCTCCAGGGCTGAGGGTGGTAAACAGGGTCTCCCAGCAACAGATTCACATTCTACCTCCCTGCAATGGTGGCAGTAGAGGGGACCATCAACCCCAGTCCTGCTGGGAAACAGACACCCTACAGGGCAGTTCAATGCAGCTCTGTTCACATCCATAATGCAATAGCAGACAGACATTAGGCCTGGATATGGCTAATCTGCACCCCACCACTATCTGATAGTCTCCTGCAGCAAACCTTCAGCCGCTGCACCCTGCAAGGCGCTCCATCAAGACACATGCCAGCTGCAGACAGTCTGCTAGCTAGTCCATAGTGCATGTTCCTGTGGAAATGCGTGCACCCAGAACTGGGCTGGCAGCATACACACCAAGCATCTAGTCAGTGACTGGGCCCCAAAAGAAAACCCATAAATATCACATGAGAGAAATATTATATAGCATTATGGGGGTGCCTAGCCATGCTGTGGTCACTGCACAGTCAGGGTGAGAGTGACTCTCCCAGCAGGACATGCTGTGGCCACCCTGTCTGTGCAGGTTGTGGCCGGGCCCTACAATGTCCCAGCCAGTGCCCTATGCCCTGTGCAGATGCATCCTGGCCATGCCACCCTGTCCGGGCTATACCCATGGTACCGTGCTCCTCATTATGCACATTGGCAGGCCAATACTGGCAACAGTGCTGGCAGTGTGGGCTGTGGAGGGTGTTTGCAGCCACCACCCACTAGATCAGAGCTACTCAATTCACCAGTCCTGGAGGTCTGCAAACCCTGCAGGTTTTTGGGATATCCCTAATGATATGCATGAGATATATATGCATTAGAGATAGCTTGCCAACCTGACTGGTTTTTTGGCCCTCCAGGGCTGGATTTGGAGACCCCTGCCTTACCCCTCTGTCATTTAAGATTGTAAGTGGGCAATGTGCAGATGTCCAAGACATCAAAAAGGTTAGAATTTGTCACATTCCTCCTTGCTTCTCACCACCAAAATATTGTCTATTAGACAACTTTTTGGTGTGTTGAGAATCTAGGAGGAATGTGACACATTCTATCTCCCCTTTTGATGTCTAGAACATCTGTACCTTGCCCACTCACAATCTTAAATGACAGACGTGTAGGCAGGAGTCTCCAAATCCAGCCCTGGAGGGCCACAAACCAGTCAGGTTGGCAGGCTCTCTCTAATGCATATATATCTCATGCATATCATTAGGGATATCCCGAAAACCTGCAGGATTGCAGACCTCCAGGACCGGAATTGAGTAGCTCTGCACTAGATAGACAGACACACACTCCCACACCTATGCCAGCATTGTGCTACTATAGAGGAGTTTAGCAGCCCTGGCCACCACACCAGTCCTGGGCACAGTACAGGCATGGATATGGTACGCAATACTGTTGGGGGTCACTCCCCAGGGTGGTAAACACTGTCAGAGACCAGACCTGAAGCACACTCCACAGACATCAGAAAGGTTGCTATGATGGAGCTCAATCAGCAAACTGTGCTTAACGTAGGATTGCTATCTGCCAGTAATCATAGCAAACTTTTGATAGCTGTGTACCGTATTCCCAGGGGTATGGTGCATTGCTAAGGTATGCTATTGCTAGTATTGTGAGATGCACGCATGGCCCAATGTCCTGCCTCTCCAGGAGGCATTGGCTAATGGAGCCTGTGGGTGTGGGTGTGTCTGCCCCTGTTGGCTGCTGCTTTACGGCAGAGGTTCCCAACTCCAGTCCTGGTGTGCCAAACACTGTTCGGGTTTTCATGCTGTCCCTCATAAATATGCATGAGATCCATCTGCATACCATGGGGGTGGTGCATAGATCTGCAGCACAGGCATCTTTAATTAGAGGCAGCATGGAACCTGAATGGTGTTTGGCCCTCCCGGACTGCATTTGAGAGACTCTGCTCTAGGTAATGCGCCTGTTTTATGGTGTCTTTGCTCTGTAGGGTAAAATGTAGGTGTTTTGGGCATGTTTACGTCATCTGCAATAAACGTTCTGTCCTGTATTAGCACATTGTAGTAGTGGGTAAAATATGGGGACTGGGTTGGCAGTCACCATAGCTGGGACTTGAACTGTGACCTTCTGCCCTCCAAACACACTGGTTGTGTGCACTGCACCACCATGTTGCCACAGAGGCCGTGCATTCCCTGGTGATACCATGACTGTTTTTCCTGCAAGGGCCTGTCTGTTGCAGTGCATGGCACCCCACCTACACAGGGCTAGGCCATGGTCTGCTCTGGCCAGCTGCCACTGCCCCCCTCCACCATCAGTACCCCTCTGCCACCATGCTGACATGCCCTTCTGCTGGTGGTGCGCAGTCTCAAACCATCCAGTGTGCAGGTAGGCGGCTGCCTATGGTGCATGTTCTGGGGTAGGGGTGCCTGCATAGGCGTCCACGCTTCCCCCCAACACCGCCTGCCAATGTTCTGTGCCCTTGGGGTACCTGCTGGGTACTATCCCCTGTGACACTGTGATACACACTCTCATGCCCATGTTGGGCCCTCATCAGTTGCTGTCTGACTGCTGTTCAGTTTCAGCATTCCTAAGTGCCACCTAGGCATCTGCCTAGTCCGCACTGTGCCCTAGCTGCACCACAGCAGGTGCCGCCTGCAGCTCTCTGTATACCCTTTCCCAGCATCTGTCCAGTTGCCCATTCCGACATGCCACCGCTGCTGTTGTGGAACATTTCATGCCATAGGTAACCTGTCCAATGGAGAGGGAAACCCTGATCAGTGCATTTCACTGTGGGGTCATTCACCTTGTAAGGGGACGGAGCGTATACCCTTCTAAAATTCCTATTTATTTTTTGGGGCTATCTTGGGAGTGCTTTTAGATGTATCCAAATACTATCACTAAAGCCCAGCATGAGTATGATTATTTTTTATTTTGTTGGGTTCATTTTCAATGTTTATTTGAACTTTTGTTCCTTGCACATGTATCACAACTTATCACTTTTTTGTAGGTTTCCCTGGTTTTGCTTTACACTTGCTGACAAAATGGTTTCTGTCTTCCCTTTAAATCAGCTCTAACGCGAGGTTTTCACTTGCGTTATTTTTGGCCTCGAGTTTCACATCGTTAGTGTGCGGGGAGCCTCTTCCCTCCCACTCTCCACCCATTGACCCCTTCTCTCCGCCCCGGGGAGCCTTCCTCCGCCCTCCGGGAGCCTTTCCACGCCTTCAGCGCTCGTTTGCTCCGCTGCACGCGTGAGCGCGCACTAAAGCACATTTTTGCCCCGTAAAGCGTCATTAGCGTGCGCTAAGGTACCTTGGCGCACGCTAATTGCACAGCGCGCACGTTAAGAAGGTTTAGTAAACATACCCCTTAGTGAACACGATTTTATCAAGAAAATTTTTTTTGTCAGATTGCCTGGCATAAGGGTGACTAATCACTCTCAAAGAGCAGGCCGTCCATTTTTAATCCATTTTTAAAAAGTGACCCCCAAGCCTTTGTGCTTAAGGCTACTGGTTTCTCAAAACCAGCCTTCGCACCAGCAGTGTGTGTTAAAAGCTGCTTATTACAGCTAAATCGTTCATTATGTGTCTAGAACACATCGCATATTGACGCTTTTATAAAGCTTGGCTACTTATCTGGGTGCATATGGAGCCGTAATCCATTAAATGTGCAGTCCTTCCCGATACGACTCTCCTTCACGGAATGATTTGCACAGTTGTTTCTTTGGCTCTTCACCCCAGTAGATTATATGCCAAGCTTTTACTTTCAGCCTAGGTTGTTTGGGCACCGCCGCGACACAATGATCGTGTTTCGGGCCTCTCATTCTCACGGCTCTTTATCAAGCTTTGTCGGCCCAACTTCCTGTTCTGATTCGAAACGTGACGACATCAGATTTACAAAGTTGTCATGAGGTCAGCATGGACGTCTTAGAGTCACTAGAAGCTCATCGTAGAGAACACCAATCCACATCGGAAATCAAATCGTTAGGGAAGGTGGACTTTACGATAACGTTTGAATTCCGATGTGGATTGGTGTTCTCTACGTTGAGCTTCTAGTGACTTAAGACGTCCATGCTGACCTCATGACAACTTTGTAAATCTGATGATGTCATCACGTTTCGAATCGGAACAGGAAGTTGGGCCGACAAAGCTTGATAAAGAGCCATGAGAGTGAGAGGCTCGAAACATGATCATTGTGTCGCGGCGGTGTCCAACGACTTATGTTGAAGTAAAAGCTTGGCATATAATCTACTGGGTGAAGAGCCGAAGAAACAACTGTTGCAAATCATTCCATGAAGGAGATTCGTATCGGGAAGGACTGCACATTTGATGGATTACGGCTCCATATGCACCCAGATAAGTAGCCAAGCTTTATAAAAGCGTTAATATGCAATGTGTCTAGGCACATAATGAACGATTTTAGCTGTAATAAGCAGCTTTTTAAACACACACTGCTGGTGCGAAGGCTGGTTTTTGAGAAACAAGTAGCCTTAAGCACAAAGGCCTTCGGGTCACTTTTTAAAAAATGGATTAAAAATGGACGACCTGCTCTTTGAGATTGATTAGTCACTCTTACGACAGGCAATCCGACAAAAACGTTTTTCTTGATAAAATCCTGTTCACTAAATTTATCAGGATTAGGAAGGTTTTTTCATGCTGGTTATGATACACCTTTTATTTAGGACTGTCCGATGGAATGGCAAGCATGTCAGTAGCAGGTACAATGCAGCACATGGTGATCCCTCTCTTTCCATGGTCTAAGGCAGCTGCACAGGTGCCCACATCCCCCAGTGGAGGGGGCAGGAGCAGCATGTTTGTTACAAGCTGCATGTGTGCAACTTCTTCAATAATACCACCTGTAGCACTGAAGCGGCAGCTGTGCCACGTTGGCAGGGAGGGAGGGATTGGCAGCCATGCTGTCCACTATGATTGGTGGACCCTGGCACCCAGCTAATTTGCCAAGTGGATAGGCTGGCCCTGGGATCAGGATGCCACCCACCTGCATATATTAAGTGCATATGTGCATGTGGGGGGAAAAATATGGCACCGAAGTAGGAAGACTATGCAAGATAACAGCCCATGTCAGAGGAAAAATGACCACCCTGCCCCCTCACTTGACAAATGATGACTACAAGCTGTGCATGAACCAGTGACCCCTCCATAAGCAAGTACTGAGTTAGTTTCAACCATTTGAACCACTTGTGAATCCAAATGAGCTATGGTGGTCTGCATCTTATGAGATTATTCAATGACTGCCCCACAAGCACACATCAGGACATGGGTACATTGGTCATTCTGCTAGGACACCCATGGTCTGGAATGTGTGTGTTCATGTATCATGGCCTGCCCTTTTGACTGGACAGACCCCATATGTAAGACATGAATGTCAGTTGAACCAGCAACATAGCAAGGCAGTGCAACATACAGACCTTACATGATGTTCCTCTTCCACACCTGCCGAACATACTTTGTCAGACAAGTATGGAACAGACCCTGCAGAGATCTAAGCAGTCATAGGCATACCCCAATTCATGCCCTCATGCATCCTGACAATGACCACATGTACACCCATGGATTGATGAACCTACATAGCTGCTCTGTGGCTCCAAACACATGACCAGTGGATGTATGAGAAAAAAGTAATTTGTTCAAGACGAGCCCGTGAATCAGGAAAGGTATGTCCAGGTGTGTTAACTTTGTCCTATGTTTCCAGAACTGTATGAGCATGTGCAATCTTCAACATTTACTCCAGCATGAGTCCACACACTCAGATACCACACTGACAAGCTGCACCATCCATGCAGCTACTATTTTTTCACACACACTACAACTGCATTTGTGCAGTCACATCAGGTACATCGGGGCAACAAGGTCATACCACACTCTCATCTACCACCGTCTATCCTTCAGCATCTGCCTATCATGTACAGTTATAATATTTCTCCTGCCAGTTGCAAGCCCAATAGCACACACAAGAACATTTTCATCATTAAGATGTACCACTCACACCTCTCCTGTGAATGATCTGCATGTCACTACTCCTGCTCAGTCATCCTTTTGATGGCCACATTGTGGTGATGCTGGCTCTGCCAGAGGACACTTCTTCTCAGTCCTATGCCACACACTGACATTACAGCAGATTACATGGGCACCCCTCACTGATATAGTACAGATGCCTCCCACATGCTTTTCCTACTTACTGACTAACACGTAGGATACATATGGATCTGACATGCCCATCAGCTCTTACCTATCCTTCCATCCATCACCTAAAATGTGACTTTCACAATGCTTCCCTTATCCTGTGTTAAGGTGACTGCCATTTTTAGGTGTTAACATGCACACTTGCAGGGGCGGCCCAAGGGGGGTGCAGGGCCATGTGAAGAGACTCGGTGCGGGGCCTCATTTGCATAAGGTGCCTCATTTGCATAAATATTTGCATAATGTTACCATACACTAACTTTTAGTAAACATGCCTCTTAATGAGTATATGGATAAAGAAAGACTAATAAATAAATAAATAAATAAATAAATAAAAGGTTTCTACATTACTATACTCCAGTACCAACCGCCAGGCACATTAGAAACTACTACAAACACTGCCCATTTAGAACCCATAGCAAACCCGCCGTATCCTAACAGCACTACCAGGACTCACAAAGCACCATACCCTAACTATCAAAAGGCAACACTGCAAATATTAAACCAATACATTTCAGAGAACAATAATACATGACCTACTGGGAAAGAACAAGTGGCAATGTCAAATAGGAATTACATAAACAGAATACCTCAGCTCAGTTACACATTCAGAACATAGACCATCACCAAACAAGGAATCACAATTTAGAAACAGGAAGACAATAATTAAACTGGGAACCCCAAAAGCCAAACTTGGAATATACAACAACACTGTAGAAATAAAACTATAAATTAATTTCCTCTTGTACTAAACAAAGCGCAAAAATTAATGATGCACATTTCCCAGAGCTGACATATTCCAGTTAATAAATTCAAAATAAAGAGATATTTTTCTACCTTTTGTGCATTTTTTTTTCAGTTGCAATTGTTCCAGCCACTTTCTTATGGTTTCTTCGTGTCTTCTGCTAACTCTCCATCTGCTGTCCATTTGTCCTTTCTTCTGTCTTCTTGGATTTTTTTCCATTCTCTCTCTACATCTGCTTTAACATACTAATCTTTCTCCTTTTGCTCTTTCCTCATTCCTATTTCATCCACTCAAATTTTATCCCCTCCATCCTCAATCCCCACTTACTCTCCCAATATCCGGCCAATTGTAGATTTGTCTTCCCTCCCACATAAAATATTTTTCCCTCTCCATTTCACTCTCCCAGCTCCATCCCATTCTAATCCTCCCACAACATCAGCTCCTTTCTAGTTCCAGCCCCACCCAGCATCTGCTCCCTTCTTGTCCCTGCATCAGCCCATTTCCAGTCTTAGTCCCCCATCAGCCCATTTCCAATCCTATCCTAGACCCACCATCAGCCCATTTCCAGTCCTAGCTCCCCCATCCATTTCCAGTCCTATCCGAGTCCATCCATCAGTTCATTTCCAATCCCAGCTCCTCAACAGCCCATTTCCAGTCCTATCAGTTCCTCCATCAGCTCATTTCCAATCCCAGCCCCCCATCAGCTCATTTCTATTCCTTTCCTAGCCCCACCATCAGCCCATGTCAAATCCTAGCTCCCCTCCACTCAGCCCATTTCCAATCCAAGCCCCCCAGGAGCCTACGTCCAGTTCTAGCCCCGCCATGAGTCCATTTCAATTCAAGCCCCCACCCCCGCCAATTTCCAACCTTAGCACCCCCAACAGCCCATTTCCAGTCCTATCCTGGCCCCTCCATCAGCCCATTTCCTGTCCTAGCCCCCCCCCCCCCACTCAGCCCATTTCCAGTCCTAGCTCCCTCTCCTCACAGCCCATTTCCATTCCAAGCCCCTGTCCCCATCAGCTATTTGCCGTTCAAGCCCCCTTCCACTCAGCCCAGTTCCAGTCCTAGCATCCCCGCATCCGATGTCCAGTCCGAGCTCCCCCCTCAGCACACCTCCAGTCCGAACCCGCTATTGCCCTTTACCAGTCCTACCCCCCAATCAGCCAACTTCCAGTCCGAACCCCCTATAGCCCATTACCAGTCCGAACCCCCCCATCAGCCCACTTCCAGTCCTTACCCTCCCATCAGCCCATTTTCAGTCTTACCCCCCCATTAACCCATTACCAGTCCTAACCCCCCATCAGCCCACTTGTAGTCTTAGCCCCCCATAGCCCATTACCTGTTGTAACCCCCCCATCAGCCCATTAGCTGTACTAAACCCCCCCCCATAGCCCATTTCCAGTCCTAATCCCCCCATCAGCCCACTTGTAGTCGTAGCTCCCCATAGCCCATTACCTGTTGTTACCCCCCCCCCATAGCCCATTGCCAGTCCTAACCCCCGCAGCCCATTACCAGTCCTTAAGCCCCCCACAGCCCATTACCAGTCCTAACCCCCTATCAGCCTACTTGTAGTCTTAGCCTCCCCATAGCCCATTACCTGTTGTAACCCCCCATCAGCCCATTACCTGTCCTAACCCCCCATAGCCCATTTCCAGTCCTAATCCCCCCATCAGCCCACTTGTAGTCGTACCTCCCCATAGCCCATTACCTGTTGTAACCCCCCCCCATAGCCCATTACCAGTCCTAATGCCCCCACAGCCCATTACCAGTCCTAACACCCCCCATCAGCCCATTTCCAGTCTTAGCCCACCGCCCCATAGCCCGTTTCCAGTCCTAATCCCCCCATCAGCCCACTTGTAGTCGTAGCCCCCCATAGCCCATTACCTGTCATAACTTCCCCCATCAGCCCATTTCCAGTCTTAGCCCCTCCATAGTCTATTACCTGTCCTAACCCCCCATAGCCCATTCCCAGTCTTAACCCCCCCATCAGCCCACTTCCAGTCCGAACCCCCTATAGCCCATTACCAGTCCTAAACCCCCCATCAGCCCATTTACAGTCCTTACCCCCCTCCCTCCCTCCCCATCAGCCCATTTACAGTCCTTACCCCCCCCATCAGCCCATTTACAGTCCTTACCCCCCTCCCTCCCTCCCTCCCCCCCATCAGCCCATTTACAGTCCTTACCCCCCCCCATTAGCCCATTTACAGTCCCTTACCCCCCTCCCTCCCTCCCCATCAGCCCATTTACAGTCCTTACCCCCCCCATCAGCCCATTTACAGTCCTTACCCCCTCCCTCCCTCCCCATCAGCCCATTTACAGTCCTTACCCCCCCCCCATCAGCCCATTTACAGTCCTTACCCACAGTCCTTACCCCCCCCCCCCATCAGCCCAGCTAAGTTTAAAAAAACAAACAAACCAGAAACCGGCTGCTGCTGCCGCTGCCGCCGTGGCAGCGGCAGAATGGAGAATCCCGCGGGGCCCCCCTGTCCTTCAGTCTTCTTTGCGGCCTCAGCGCGGGCTTTTCAGAGCCATGCGAAGGGAGAGAGTTTCCCTTTCTCGCGGCTCTGTTAATCCCGCCGCGGGGCTTATGGTATTTCCCATCAGCCCCGCGGCGTGATTAACAGAGCTGCGAGAGGAGAAGCTCTCTCTCTTCGCGCAGCTCTGACAGCCGACGGAGGCCGCATAGAAGACTACAGGACAGGGGGGCCCCGCGGGATTCTCCATTCTGCCGCTGCCACGGCGGCAGCGGCAGCAGCAGCCGGTTTCTGGTTTGTTTTTTTTTTAAACTTAGCTGGGCTGATGGGGGGGGGGTGGTAAGGACTGTAAATGGGCCCCGCGGGATTCTCCATTCTGCCGCTGCCACAGCGGCAGCGGCAGCCGCAGCCAGTTTATGATTTTTTAAAACTTTGCTGGGATGCAAGATGTTTTTTGCGCGGGGCCCCCTGAAACGCGGGGCCCTGTGCAAAAAACATTCTTGCTCAATGGACGGGCCGGCCCTGCACACTTGGCACCTTACCACCTGGTATCCTGTTAACGCTCGATAAGTGGAGCCAAGCGTCCTTACCGTTGGCATGCATACTCCCCACCCCGGCACTTACAGCACAATAACACCTTACCGCTGCTTTTATCGCTTGCTAATTGTTGCACCCTTAATGCTTGTTAGTAAACATACCTCATTGTATTTAAAACAGACCTGCACAACCCCCGCTTGTGTATAGTAAATGTGTTTTTTTGCCAGTTAAGGGTAAGCAGAGATTCGTGTGGGAAAAATCATAGAGTCAGGAGGTGCAGCCCCTCTGTGACGTTTTCAAAAAACATAATATCAACTACCATATTTATGCAGATGATATTATGCTATACACACAACTAGACACCACCGACCCTAAGTATACGCAGCTCGAAACCTGCCTGTACGAGATGTTAGCATGGTTGCAGCAAAACAACATGACGATCAACCATAAGAAAATGGAGGTGATGTATATATCCAGTAAAGCAAGATTTGAACCTCCTCCGACAATCACCCTCTGTAACAACACGTACAACACAAAGAATGAGATCTAATATCTGGGAGTCACACTCGACAGCAAACTAAAGATGGAAAAGCACCTGCGCAAAACCAACAAGGCCATTTTCCACAAACCTAGAGTCCTACAACCCCTGCAGAATTTAATCGAACCCTGTGATTTTCGGTCTGTTGCGCAAGCACTCATTATGCCTCACTTGGACTACTGTAACGCCATCCTACAGGGTCTGCCAAAGAAAACGCTAAATATCCTGCAAATGGCCCAAAATGTGGCGGCAAGGATCATCATGCGAACAAGCATTGCTGAACACATTACACCTGTATTGATCGAGCTACATTGGCTACCCATTGCTGCCAGGATACAATATAAAACATTGGTAACCACGTTCAAACTCATATATAACCTAGCGCCATCATTCCTCTCAACCCTTATCAACACGCAACCAAGCAATAGAGACAGGAGAACTATCAACTCAGACACACTACAAGTTCCTACTAACATCAGAGTAGTAAAAGCCAGTACTAGCCGCAGAGCATTCTCATTCTCTGCCCCAACCATCTGGAACCAACTACCATACGAACTACGAGCAATCAAAGACATTAGTGCTTTCAGGAAGAAATTAAAAACTCATCTATTCCAATGTCACTACAACCAGATGTAAATCTCAGTGGAACACCAGATAAAGCAAATGATACATAAATCTGCTCTGTAGAAATGTTATATGTAAAAATGTAAATATGTAAAGTCTAATCCTTAAGTCCCTAATTCTGTGTGATGTGCCATACCCTCAAAGCTATGTGTATATTTCCCCAACATTTCTGTTATGATTTGACAACTCCCAAATTTGTAATCAAACCGCTACTGATCGCTGGAAGTAGCGGTATATAAGTGTATACTAAATAAATAAATAAGATACCCACTTCCAGGATGGAAATTTTGGGCCAGCCCTGAATTTTTAAAACCTTCTCCTGACGTGTTATGGAACCTGCAACAATGAATATCACATTGCTTTGGGATGTAAGTTCAAACCAACACTGGCCAAAGAAGTCCTCTTCCTGCAACTGAGAAACTTGGTAGCAGCTCTAGCAATATTAGAGTCTGATTCTGGACTTGAGGGTGAGGAGATTCTATAAATTATGTGGTGGGGGGGATCAGGGGCTAGAAGATGTTTTTTTATGGCCCTTTAAGAGGGACCTTGGGGCTTCAGGCCCTAGGTTAGCATTCCAATGCTTCCAGGGAGGAAAGATAATACCATCTGGCATTGTCTTTCCACATATAACATAGCTTGAGAGGTTAAACGCAAGCTGCATTATTCAGTTGGTATAATGAGGTGCCCTGCATGCCTTTGCATCTCATTATTTAGCTCACACTGTGATAAACTATCATGTGTAAATGATAAACAACACATGCTTTAGACATTTAATGTGTGTTATTTGGCAAATATTGTGTAGCCTTAATGTACGTTAGTAACTACCCCTCTAAATGGGGGAAATAAGCAACCCAGATCTCCTATGAGCCCTACTAAAGGAGCTGCTCCTTTGACTCAGAAGTGGAGCCACAAAGTTACAGGTTCAAATTCAAAGAACCGTAGTTGATAAAATCAGCCATTGCACTGCTGTAGAAAGAGTAGAACCTGATTTGCAGAGATACCAAATCTCACTCGAGTGTGTCATTCTCACACTCACTGGAAGAAATCTGAGTTTGCCTTCCTGTGTTCTCCCTCCTTCTGCACCATCCTTCCTGTTTACCTGTACCCAAAAGTACAGGCACTGTGAAACCAGTGCACATGCTTTTAGCCACTGAATACAGGGCAATTTTCAGTCCAGAGAATTTACCCATATTGCCTCCACACTGTCTGTGATCTTTCAGAGTCTCCAAAGAAAGGAAAATGCCATGGTTTGCATTTTTTTCATTTGCAAAGCAACATTATATTTAAATCTTTCTAGATGTATACCCTGGATATATCATCTGAAAAAAAATCTCATTCTTTGGGGGCAGTAAATCTCTCTTTTTGGGATGCTCACCTTTGGTATCTCGGCATTTGTCTGCACTTCTAACCCACCATCCACAAAGCAGGCACAATTAGTTTTGCTTCCCCAATGTTTTATGCTGTACTTTGATTCGTAGCTGAAATTTCAAGGAAATGAGATTCGTAGACATAAAGGAAGAGCAGCAAAGAGCTACATGAATAAAAGATCAAAGATGAGAAGTGGCAGAATGAGTAGGCAGGATAAACAAACAAGATATTAACAGAGCAGAGAGAGTACCGAGGAGTGCAAACAGTAACAGCCATGTGGAGGTTTACTGTAAACGGAACAAATTATGGTAGACTCAAAAATAGTATAAGTGATGTAGAGGAGTGTGAATGTGGAAAAAAAACCACTTGCTCAGAGAATTGATATTAGGATTGTTGAGAAAACTGAAAGACTAACAGTAATAGTGCAATAATCTATTCTTGAGAACCGCCAGAATTATAACCAAAGCACATCTAACAGACCATATCACCCCGTACTTCATAACCTCCACTGGCTCCCGATAGCAAGCAGGATAAAATACAAAACAATAGTTACAACATTCAGACTACTCAATAACATCTCCCCCTTATTTCTTACAGAGTAGTTACCTTTAACAGGTGTTCTCCAGGGACAGCAGGAATCAGTCCTCACTTATGGGTGACATCCGCACCGACGGAGCCCATGCGGAACAATTCCCCAGCTTTTAAAGAAAGCCTTTGGGATTGCTACCATGCATGGGTAGTCCTCTTCCCGCTCAAGGGTGCCATCTTGCTCAGTCAGGTCCCTTAGCTCAAGCCCTACCAAGCAGATGGCAAGGGAAGGACAAAACTTCAGCAATTCATCAGGGGAGGCGGGAGGGTAGTGAGGACTGATTCCTGCTGCCCCTGGAGAACACCTGTTAAAGGTGAGTGACTACGCTTTCTTCAGGAACAATCAGGAAGTCAGTCTTCACTTATGGGATTCCCTAGCTACAGGCTAACGAGCCTGTAACCAAAAATACACATCCGCGAGGCTGTAAGCAGAAACTGAAGCCCGAAGGAGCCCGAGTCCTTGGGTCCTCGGGGCAAAACCCTTGGTAGCCTTGAAGAAGGGTCGGAGGGTAGGAGTTGCTTATACCCCGAACATATTACGTAGTACAGCCTGGCCGAAGGCGCTGTCCCAGCAGGACTTCCTCTCCAGGCAATAGTAGATGGTGAAGGTATTCGTTGAAGACCAGGTTGCCGCCCGGCAGATGTCCATCATGGGCACGCAGTGCAGCGAGGCCACCGAGGCTGCTTTGGCTCAGACCCCATGTGCAGTGACTCGATGATCCAGAGGGATGCCTACCTTCGCATGGGTGAATGCGATGCAGTCTGCCACCCAAACAGAGAGGGTGCACTTGGTGACTGCTTGTCATAGGTCATGAAGAGCTGTTCAGACTTGCAATGAGTCTGGGTATGCTGCAAGTAGAAGGTGAGGGCCTGCTTGCAGTCAAGAATATGGAGAATTGCAGATGCCTGGTTGGTGTGGGGCCTTGGGAAGAGGGTCAGGAGATCTATCTCTTGGTTGAGATTTTATTTTTTTATTTTATTTTTTATACCGTGCTCTTTAGAATCAGTGTGGTTTACATGTATACTAACAGGTACTTTTTTTTTTTTATTCCCTTGTCCCCAAAGGGCTCACAATCTAAGTGTACCTGAGGCAATGGAGGGTTAAGTGGCTTGCCCAAGGCCACAAGGAGTGGCCATGGGTACTAGAGACCCCAGTCCCTCTGGCCTGAAGTTGCTTGTCCCCATGTGGGAATTGAACCCCTGGCCTTCCAGCTTGAGGTAACTTGTCCCAACCACTGAGCCACTCCTCCCTCCCAAGATCATGTTGGATGAAAGGCCGACATGACCTTGGGTAAGAATTTAGGATTGGTCTGGAAGACCACCCTGTTCCAACAAAACCCGGTGTAAGTGGTGCCAGCCATGAGCACCTGAAGCTCGCTGACTTGGTGAACCGAGGTCGCGCCACCAAGAAGGCCACCTTCCAGGACAAATGCCAGAGTGAATACATTGCCATCAGCTTGAAAGGCGGACGAGTGAGCTGCGTGAGCACCACGTTCAAGTCCCATTCCGCCGGAGGGGAATGGATGGGTGGCTTGGACAACAGAAGGCCCCGCATGAAGGAGACTAGTGGTTGCCCCAAAAGAGGCTTTCCCTTGACAGGGAGGTGATTAGCCGATATGTGCTCAGATGAACTCTAAAAGAGTTAGACTTCAGCCCATCCCTCGAGAGGTGGAGAAGGTACTGGAGAACCCACCGAATCGGGCATGAGAAGGGGTCGATCTGGTGCTCTGAGCACCAGACAGAGAAGCGTTTCCACTTAAAGGCGTAAGCTCGCCTAGTGGAGTCCTTCCTCGAGGTGAGGAGGATTTCCTCGATCTCCTCTGGAAGGGCCAGAGAGGGGAGGGAGACCCGTTCAGCCGCCAGGCCATGAGGGATAGGGAGGGTAGATTCGAGTGTAGCATCCGACCCTCCTCCTGTGTGAGCAGGTCCCTGGCAGAGCACAGGGGGATTGGAGGCTCCGGACGACAGCCAAAGCAGGAGTGGAAACCAAGGCTGCCGAGGCCTCGAGGGGCCATGAGAATCAGCGATGCCCCGCCCTGTTGAATCTTGAACACTAGAGTCCTCGCAATGAGGGGGAAAGGAGGGAATGCATAGAGAAGACTGGAGGACCAATCCAGGAGAAATGCATCGGGGCCCTCCCTGCTCGGGTGCGGCACCGGGCTGCAGAAGTGAGGGAGTTGTGTGTTTTGAGGGATGGTGAAGAGGACCATTGCTGGAGTGCCCCAGCGTAGAAACAGCCAGCCTGCCACTCTGGGATTGAGACGCCACTCGTGGGGGCGAAGGAGTCTGCTGAGCCTGTCCGCCAGGCCATTCTCCTGATCCGGGAGGTTACGACGCCTTGAGGGACATCCTCCTCTGGGTGACAAAAGAGCAGATGAGGACTGCTACCCTGCAGAGGGAGCACGACTCCATGCCCCCTCTTTGTTGATATAGAACATCGCTACCCAGTTGTCGGTCTGCACCAGAACCAAGTTCCCACTGAAGACATTCTCAAAGGCCTTCAGGGCCCACCGGATGGCCTGGAGCTCAAGCAGATTTATCTCTTGTTGAGCCTCCACTGGTGACCACTGACCCTGTGTGCAGAGAGACCCACAATGGGCACCCCACCCTAACAGGGAATCATCCGTGGTCCGTACCACATTGTGCTGTGGGACCTGAAAGGGTGATCCCCGCAGAAGGTTGTGGGGTTTTGCCACCAGTTCAGGGACAAGCAAAGGTCTGGAAGAACCCTGATGGGGTCCCTGAGGTGCCCAAGGGATTGACTCCATTGGGAGCTGAGGCACCACAGGACAATCTGCATGTGCAGGTGGGAGTGAGGAACCACATGCACGGTCGAGGCTATGTGGCCCAAGAGACATAGTATGAACCGAGCGGTGACCTGGTGGGCCCTCTGGACTCGTGCCACCAGAGCCCGGAGGTGGGTGGAGCGATCCACCGGCAAGAAGGCCATGGCCTGATGAGTATCGAGGTGCGCCCCTATGAATTCGATGGTCTGTGCTGGCTCGAGGTGAGATTTTGGGTAGTTGACCAAGAACCCCAAACTCTCCAAGAGGAGGACACTGCACGAAATTGCATGGAGGAGCCCATATCGAGCCAGTCGTTGAGGTACGGAAACACTGACATGCCCCGGTGCCAAAGGTGAGCGGTGGCCAATGATGAGGCACTTTGTGAAGACCTGTGGGGCGGATGCAAGGCCGAAGGGGAGCACCCTGTACTGGAAGTGCTCTCCCTGCACCCTGAAATGCAGGTACTGCCTGTGTTGGGGGTGGATCAGGATATGGGTGTAAGCATCCTTTAGATCCAAGGAGCATAGCCAGTCGCCCTGCCGGAGGAAGGCAGCAGCATGCCAAGAGAACATCTTGAATTTCTCCTGCATCAGAAACTTGTTCAGCTTGTGGAGGTCGAGGATGGGCCACAGACCCCCAGTCTTTTTCAAGACAAGGAAGTACGGGAATAAAAGCCCCGACCTCAAAGGTGGGAAGGGACCTTCTTGACTGCCCGTTGGGCGAGGAGGGAGTGTAATTCCCGCTGCAGCAAGAACTGGTTTGCGGGGAGTTGAAGAGGCTCCGCCGGGGAGAAAGGGGATGGGAGTATGTCGAAGTGAAGGCGATAGCCCTCCTGGATGACCTGGGGGACCAGGTATTTGAGGTGATAAGTGCCCACGCCGGGGCTAAATGGGACAGGCGTCCCCCCACTGGCTGCTGCACCACCTGAAGGGCGAGGGGCCATTCCACTGGCATCAAAACCCCTGAGAGGGTTTTGGGGGAGCCGGCGTCTGGCCTTTGGGCCTTTTGGTTTATGGTGATCCTGGCCAGACATCCCCTGCACTGGAGTGATCGGCGTGGGGTAGCCAGGTACGGCAGGTAGCCGCGGTACTGGAGGCCTTTCCTGGGAAAGAAGGGCTTCTTGGCAGGTTGCTTCTTCTGAGGTCTTGTGGGAGAGATGGGTCCTAGTGACGTACTCCGTCTCAATCTCCGCAGCCTTCTCCTCCATCAGCTTGCCAAAGAGTTGTTTGCCGAGGCAGAGTATGTCCAGGAGCTTCTCCTGCACCCACTGCTCCAAATCCAAAGATTGGAGCCAAGCCTGGCGGCAGGCTCTGATGCTCGTGACCGCCACCCGAGCCGATGTCTCAAAGCCATCATAGGAGGCTTGAGAATGCAGAACCTGTCGAGGGGCTCGCCCTCGAGACCCACAGAGAAGTCTCCAAGTTCTTTTGCCAAGTTGTGGAGGAACATACCCATATATAATTGGTATGCCTGGGTGCGACAGGAGAGCATGGAACCTTGATAGGCCTTGCAGCCCAGGGCATCAAGGGCTCTGGACTCCCGTCCCAGCGGAACTGAGGAGTGGGACCGGGCTTTTCTGCTTCCTCATGGCTGATCCCACTACCATCGAGGCATGTGGAAGTTAAGTCTTACGGAAGCCTGACCCTCACTGCACCTTATACATTGTGTCAAGGCACTTGCTCACATGCGGAGCAACAGCCAGAAGAGGATCGACAGCACCAGCACGGTGATTGATTCCCTGGGCGGGGCCTCGTACTAAAGAATATCAAGTTTTTAAGCACAAGGGTCTTCCTTGGTCTGTGTGACCAGGTTGAGGGCCCGAGCCATGTCCCAAATAAACACCAAATAGGAGGTGTCTTCAGGTGGTGAACGCCACTGGAGATCAGGCAGCGAGGGGTCTGACGGAAGGTCCCAGTGGGTGCAGGTCTCTTGGGATGTGTCCCCATTGGATTCCCAGTCCGAGAAATCAGTTGAGGGATCCGAGCCGGGTGGTTCACCCTGTCTGATGGCCAGCGGCCTGGAGCTGGAAGCCCTGGACGACCTCACCCCCAAAGAACAGGAGAGAAAGAGAGACCGACATTGAGGACCCTCACGAGACCCATGGCTCTCAGGGGTTTCCTGGATGGATTTGTATGTTGCACGCGAGGGACCCGCGGTCTCCGGGTGCAAGCCAGCATACGGGACTCCCACGCGGGTGTGGGGCCCTAGGAGACCAATACCGGGGTCACCAGATCAGGCATCGAGGAGGAGAGGGGGTCCTCACCAGGATTTATTTATTTATTTTATTTATTTAACAACTCTTATATACCGCGCTATTTGTTATCAGTGCGGTTTACATACAACAAGGGTACACAGTCAGCAGCCTGTACTGTGCTTACATTGTAACAGGAGTTTAAAACTTGGATCTTACATTGTAACAGGAGTTTGAACTTGGAGCAACAGGTAAACTATAAACATATGTACAAAATACAATTAGATTTGGTTTGTATATACACGGATGGCTAAGGTAAGGATGGCCCTCAGAAGACTGGGCGCCTTCGCCGGAGGCCTCCGTTTCTCTGCAAGGTACCTTGCGGGGCCGCTCCTTGTCCGACTCTCAAGAACGCCGAATGGGGCTAAGCGACCGGGCACGGGAGCACTCACGCTTGTCGGGGGCCCCAAACAGCGACTTTGAGGCCTTCTTCTTTTTGCACCATTCCACCTCAGGGGACCCCTGGTCCGAATGCCATCTGGAACGTGGTGCCGCAGGGGGGAGAACCCACTGGAGGGGAGACGACCGAGGGTGCCACTGGGGACTCCGAGGCAGACTTTTGAAAAATGTCTTCGGACTTCTGCTTACGGCTGAGCAGAGCCTTAGAGGACATTTTCTTGCAGAGCGAACAAAGCTCTGGGTTATGGTCGTCTCCCAGACACCTTAGACAGCAGTCATGAGTGTCCATAAGCAACATGTTTCTAGAGCATCTATCGCATTTTTTAAACCCAGTGGCCATGGGGGCAAAAATGGCCCATGCGAGGTCGAAGATCCACACGGCCAGTGGTTGGAGAAAAAGGGCGTGAAGCCCAGGAAGAAAAGATTTAGAAAAGGTATCCCCGCAAGCTCCAAAAGAGAGCAAGGGGAGGACAGGTAGAGGACCAGTGCAACCGTGACCTGGAATGCCCTCCCCACTGAGCTCCGTTCCACCCCAGACCTATTGTCATTTAGAAAAGCCCTCAAACACCACCTTTTGTCCTCATCCATTACCCAGAATCCAATCCCAGAAACAACCACCCATCCTACACCCTACTCCACCCCAACCAAAATCCAACACCATAAAGAAAATGACTAGCTCTACCACCATATCCCCTCTCTTATTTATTATTGGTACTGATCACACATCTTATTGATTAAACCTCTTATAAATATGTTGAAACCAAGCTATACTATATGTATAATTTCTCACCATACTATATGTACAATTTCTCACCATACTCCATGAATAATTACTCTGTAATTAGTTACCCCTGTTACCTCCAGGTTATCTCGTCCATGTTCAATGTAAAAACTCAATTGTCGTGTGACATTGCAGTATGTTTTTTGTTCAATTGTAAACCGCACTGATTTTAATAGCGCGGTATATAAGAGAAGTAAATAAATAAAATAAATAAATAACCGGAAAAAAAAGAGATATAGCCTGTTAAGGCAAGGAAAACAAAAACTTTTTCCGAGGGATGAGGACGTGCATCTGAAGGGCTCCGCGGAAAAAGGGAGACTGAGCAAGATGACACCCTTGGCCGGGAAGAGGACCACACATGCGTGGTAGCAATCCCAAAGGCTTTCTTTGAAAGCTGAGGAATTGCTCCGCATGGGCTCCATCAATGCAGACGTCACCCATAAGTGAGGACTGACTTCCTGCTTGTTCCTGGAGAAATCAAGGATACACACCCAAAAGGACATGAGGAGCAGAAGAAAAAGTAATCAAAACCTCCTCTCAATACCATCCTCAATCGCAAGACCAAACAACCAGCAACAGAGCCTTTACATACATAGCACCCATACTAGGGAACTCCCTGCCAGATCCCCTCAGGTCAACCAGAGACCTTCAGACTTTCCAAAAAGAACTAAAAACCTTGCTCTTCTCTGAGCACTATAATAACACCACCTGGAGCAACACTAGTACACACCTTTTCCACTCAACTACCCCTACAGAAACAGTGACCCCACCCAGCAACGATGCACCCATATATACTAATACCCCTGTAACATGTACATAATGTTACAGTTACCATGTGAATAGCTGGTTGTTAACCACCATCTACTATGTATATAGTTAAATGTTCACAGTTAAATGTATCGCTGTTTGCAAACAAGTTCCCTGTAATTGTTTTGTTCAATAAAAACCGCTTCTGATCTATGGAAGGGGCGGTATAGAGAAAACGTGCAAATAAAGAAATAAATGGAGATAAGAACAGTAAGGTCTAGGAGTCTGGTTGATTCTTTTGTGAGGTAAGGGCAAACTCTGGATGCTGGAGAAATAATGCCAAGAGGACCGTGTTATGCTGCAATATTGATGGAGAAAGTGAATAAGATTTGAAACATAACAGATTTCTAGCTCCATAAGCTGAAGAAAGTGAACTCTTTCCTAATGAAGGCATGAATTGAAGAAGGACTCCAACATCTGCTTTGGGAGAAGATAGTTTCCCACGACTATAGCACACACAATTGGCATCCACAATGAGCAGGACTGGAGTTACCTTTTAAGCATTCCTAAACACAATAGTAAAAGGTTTCTCTTCAACAATACAGAAGTGGGGGAGAGGTCTCTTCCAAGGATGCAGGAATAGGTGAAAAGGGTCCTGTCCAAGGATGTAGGTGCAGGAGGGGGGTCCTCCAAACACGTGTAAATCTCCAAGAGTGGCTTGTGTCTCTCAGTGACGTGCCTTGAGCAGTGGTAGTAGGTGGTTGTGTTGTATAGATAGTGTCTCATTGTTTATTTAATTAAAAGGAGAGAATAACAGAATTAACATATAAGTAAAAACAACAGTTCATTCTTCAGATCCAGCCCAAGCTGCTCTTGCACAAATGTTCACCTGAACTGAAGAACTAAAATTTGTGCATGTAATCTATGGGGTATTACTATGCACCTTCTTTTATGTACATTACAGGCCTCTTAGAAAATCATCCCATGAGTTATGGGTGTATAAGTGCATGTCACAACAGGAAGGTGTATACTTCTACTTGACACTTCTGTAGGTGTATTTAGTGGAGGAGTCTGGTTGGAGCACTGGCAAAATCATGATCTACGCATGTAGATAGCAACATATGCAACTGCATGTGTATTTCATCCAGGGACATTGACATCTGCTTCCAAATCCTGCTGCTGAATTTTAGCCATGATTTCTGCTGCATTTATGAGGCTGCTTTCCAAAGATACATAGACATCTATGTGCCTTAGAGTCTCAAAATAGGTACCTATGTGGACTTCCACCTAGGCAACCTTCTAAGTCTGCATACCCATATTTTATAAAATGTGCAAGCACATTGCAACTCTACCCAAACTACTTCCCCACAATGGATGGTGATAAAAGAGCTTCAGGCACTGGGAATACTTCAGCAGCCCTGATTGGCATTGGGGAAGAGAGCAGGAAGGAAAAGCCCCTCCCCACCCACCACCACCAAGGCCAATCAGGCTGCACCATCTGGACTTTAATTTTAAGAACATAAGATATGCCGTACTGGGTCAGACCAAGGTCCATCAAGCCCAGTATCCTGTTTCCAACAGTGGCCAATCTAGTTTTGAAGAGCTTCAGGCACCGGAAACACCTTAGCAGCCCCGAATAGCATTGGGGAAAGGAGCAGGAAGGTAAAACCCCTCCTCATTTCCTATCACCAAGGCCAATCGGGCCGCATCATCTGGACTTGAAAATTTGAAGAACTTCAGGTGCGCCTGCACCTGAGAGCCTTGCAAGAGGGCCCTTTGGCTTGGCCTTAGGCAGGGACCGAGGAGGGGACTACACCAACTTACACCAACCTACTTTAGACCGGATGCCACAAAGCTGGTAACCATACTCAACAATGGAGAACAGACTCAACAACTAAAGGCAGGGTACTCAGCATTGCAATCTTTTGTTCGCGACTCCCTGTATGATCAGGAATGTCAGCTGCCTGGCACCTCAGACACAGAAAACTCTGATCTCCACTGCACATTATACATCCTGTACTCTTCTCCACAATGTACTCTCCTCCACCAACTCAGCACTACCAGTCCTCTATTAGCAACTGCCGCCTCCATGACAAGGATGCAAGGAACAACAATCAGGTACTCTGTCTTACTAACTCATATTACTCTACTCATGCTCTTATCAGCACTACTCACAGACTCTGTGCAAATAGAACAAAATATATGCATACCAATAAGTCACACCTACAGGTCTACACCTAGCATCAACCAACTCTCTCAATTGCATATCTTCCAACATAGATGGAAGTGCTCCTTAGCAAAGATTATCCTGTCCTCTGCAACCAGCCATATACCTTACCCAAACACTATGAACCTAACTCTAAAATGTGCAATCAACATATGTTCTGCCAGAAACAAGATCCCACTATTAGTTGAATTTATATCGGATCATGAGCTAGACATCCTATGCATCACAGAGACTTGGTTTAATGATACTGACTGTCCTCATCAACCAGTTGTGCTCACCATCATCTGCCATTCACAAATGTAACAGATCAGCCAGTAGAAATGGAGGGGTTTCTATCATAGCAAGAAGCAGCTTAGAATTCAACACTATTGACTCTAACTCCACCGCTAGCATGGATAGCCTTAAAGTTTCCAATGGAGTTATCTCACTGTACTTGGTATACAGAGTGATATAAGTGTTCATAGTGGTAATAGGGCCCTATGTGTTTTGTCTTGATTAGATTGTAAGTTCTGATGAACAGGGACTGTGTCTTACATCTATATGTACAGCGCTGCGTGCGCCTTGTATCGCTATACAAATGATTAGTAGTAGTAGTGTGGTTTGGGATGACGGACTCGGGAATATTTTCTACTCCCTTCCCCTCTTGCCCAGAGGGCAAAGTTCTTGAATAGTTGAAACAAAGGTCTAGGAATGTTGTAGGGACTAGAGATAAACAATTTTTCATTACTGCATCTAATATTGTTGGACCTTGAATTTAGTTGCTGGTTTATGTTTATTAAAACTTGATATACAGCCTTTCACGTTAACAGCAGGGTGGTTTACAATAAAATCTAATTAAAAGAAAAATGAAAAGAACTGCAATGAATGACAGTAAAGAAATCAGCATTCATACTTAATGGAAAAACAAGGAGGCCATTTCCGATGGGGCACGTCCGGGTTGCCCGGATGTCCAGAAATCTGGACAGCCCAGATATGCACCTGATTCTGATCCCACAAGAGCTAACTGGCCCCCACGGGAACAGAATCAGGGCATAGGGCCTGGATGTCCCGGATTTGCCTGATTCTGTGCCTCCGGACAACCAGGCACTTCCCCGGCTAGCCCAATCTGGCTCTTGCATGGAGCCACGGTGCCATGGTGTCCCATTGCCATGGCACTACGGCTCCATGAAGGAGCCCTGATCACCTGCACAGCTCCAAATTGTGTCTTTCCCTGCTGCCCGACCCCAGATCAGGCCTTCTGGGGATGGGATCAGACTGTGGGGAGCCCTCTCCCTTCCTCACCTTCTCCCGGGGTCCCGGCATCAATGTTCTCTGCCACTGGGGGGGGGGGGGGGACATTCCACCTCTGAGGTGGAATAAGTCCCCCGTCTAGATTGCTGAACCTGGACGTACAAGGCTGACACTGGAAATAGCCCTGTACATCCAGGGTCAGGGTCTCACCTACTCCCCGCCCTCGCTCTTCCTCCAGCCCACCGCCATCCAGAGCTTCCTGCATATCTCTGCCATATTTGCAGGGAGCTTTGTGAGTGGAGTCGGCACCCTGGCATTTAGCAGGGATATACGTTTAACCGAGACATATATCCCCGCTAAACGTGAATTGGAATGACCCTCAAAGTGCATTCATTATGCGACTCCTCACTACCTTTCCTGTCTTATCTCACTCTACACTCCTCCTCAGGAACTCCACTCCTCTGGAAGATCCCTTTTATCTATGCCCTTCTCTTCCACTACCAACTCCAGACTTTGTTCATTCCACCTTGCTGCTCCATATCCCTTGAACAGACTACCTGAGTCGGTGTGTTGGGCTCCTTTTCTGGCCCTATTCAAGTCCAGACAGAAGACCCACCTCTTTGAGGCTGCTTTTGGATCCTGATGCTCCTCATGCTCTTGTCTAACTTATGTATCTCTTATTATACCCCAGTCCCCAGTTTTGCAATGTTTTTTCATCTTGATTAGATTATAAACTCTGATGAGCAAGGATTGAGTCTTACAAGACCTTGCAGCACAATACAAATGATTAGTTGTAATAGTAGTAGTAGAGACTATCTGTGAGTCTGAAGAGCTTTGTGGAAGCGTCTTTGCCTTGGGGGTTGAAGGAGTGGATTGCATCCCTTGTTCAGAGAATCCACACTAGGTTTTCCAGAAGCATGGAACTAGTGAGCCCTTTGCAAAAAATGGGAAATCAGAGAGGGAATTATAGAAATGAAAGACTAAATGAGAGTAGTACCCTTTGTGTTTGCCAGTATATTTAAAAGTTCTACACAAAGCTATCAAAACACATCCAAAACAGCCATGGATCACAGTCACCCATTACACACACTAAATGGTAGAAGTCTTACTGGAAGGTTTTTATTTTGTTTTAAGCTAGTCTTGAGCGTTCAGCTCTGGAAGAACAATGAAACATACTTTAACACAGTCAAGAAACAAGCAAAGTATGACAGAGCTGCCACGTTATCCGCTTCCAAGAGGCCAGTCCTAGATTTCAGGCAACCCTATTCTGTTGTATTATGGGATATGCAGCATTGATTTCAATGGATTACAAATACCACACAGCAAAAACCAGGGCTGGCCAAAACGGCTTCCTCTTGGAAATGGGTAACTTGGCAGCTCTGAGGGTGATCATGCCGTCCTATAAAGGAAATAACATTTGGTCCTCAACAATTTATGACAGGTGGGAACTAAATATATTTGAATGTATCTCCAAGGAGTTCATCTGATCTCAGAACAGGTCCATGTCAGATGAGGGATAAATAGCCTCAGAAAAAAAAGGGAGTTGCTGACCTAATGCAGAACCTTGCAAAAGGAACACTAGTGAATCCGGGTGAGGACATATCTTTCTGATGTCCCGGCTCTTAGAAAAGATTCCTGCTGGAGGAATGTACAGCCACTAATGCACACATTCTAAGATCTGTATCTTTGATTTAAAGTAAGGGTTGCAATGAGATCTGTGAACTGCAAACCTCTGGGCCCTGCACAGCTCAGTTTATTTTGCTGTACTTTTTACCCTGACCTTGACTCCTCTGGCTGCTGATAGCCACGTGGGAAGAAGAATACTTCTCCCATCTGACCCTGAGAGAATAAGGAGCTGAGCTTGGTTTCACATTACAGACATTACAAAGAGAACACTAGAGGTTCAGCTGTTAAATGTTTTAAAATAGCCTCTATATCTCTGCCTGGCAGCACAATACCAACTTCAATGTGTCTTAGTGACGCTCATACCAAATATCCAGCAAGGTGCCGAAATACTGACGGATGCTATTCTCAGAAGACAGTGAAGAGCAACTAGACTTAAGCATCATGTATCATGACTTTTATGGGCCTCTGGTATTGCAGGAGAGAAATAGTTTCTACGTTCAGGGTATTGTTGTTTATTCTTTGCAACCCCAGTGGAATGCTGGGACAGAATTACATATAAAGGGGTTACATATACACATAAAAGATTTCTTATAAACACCAACTGACATAAAAGTGCTCTTCTGACATGAAGGCACATCCTCTGCTGATAGGTGTAGCCAGAGGTGTGATGTGGGTGGACCACAGGTAGAGTTCCCAGGTAGACATGGAAGGGATTTGGACTTAGCTCAGATACAGTAGGTATTTTATATGTGCAAAGTTGGCGCAGACATTCAAACAAGCTCGATAAGTGATCGGGCATTCTTCCTGCCCCTTATGCTAGTATTTCATAGAGAACAGGAAGCGCCTACATTTCTTGATAAAATTGTGCCTCTGTAGGCACCTCGGCAGGTGCCTACCCATGATGTACTGTTATAAAACTATTCTCCATGAGGGTAATTTTATAAGGAGCCGTCTATGTTCAGCCTATTTTATGAAGGCAAATAGGTGCCTACTTTTAAAATGCTCCCCAAACCTCTCCTACTATCCTCTCCCAGTTACAGACATACACAGAACCAACACAAATATACACAATCACAGAAAAATTACTGCGGACACAGACAGATACACAGGCACACAAACAGAGATAAGGATTAACAGATACATCCAGAAATGTATGCATGCACATACAGATAGAGACACAAACTTACACATATGTACACTCAGGCACATACAGATAGAGACACAAACTTACACATATGTACACTCAGGCACACAAGCATACATACTGTATATTTATTTACATTCTCTTATATACCACACTATTCTGCATCAGTGTGGTTTATTTTGAACAAACTGAAATTACATTGAACAGGGCATTATAGCTTGGAGATAACTATTTTACAGGGAACATGGGCTATGGAGGGTTAAGTGGCTTGCCCAAGACCACAAGGAGCACCTGTGGGACTAGAAGCCCCAGTCCTTCTGGCCCAAGGTTGCTGTCCTCTAGTGGGATTTGAACCCCCAACCTTCTGGCCTGAAGTACCTTGCCCCAACCACTAGGCCACTCCTCCACTGTATAGAAACTCATTATTATTTAACGCTTATAAAGCGCTACTAGGCATATTCAGTGCTGTATAAACATAGAAATAAACAGCCCCTGCTTGAAAAGCTTACAATCTAGCAAATAGACAAACAATACAGTACAAGGAACAGCTAGAGGAAAGGGAGGAATCAGGAGCTGAAAGCAGCTACAAAAAAGTAAGACTTTAGCATAGATTTGAAAAGCAAGAGAGAAAAGACTCGCCGCAAGGGTAAAGGAAGTTTGTTCCAGGCATAAGGAGCAGCAAGGTGAAATGGGTGAAATCTGGAGTTAGCAGAGGAGAAAAAAGGTAAAGAGAGAAGGAGATCAGAGGAGAAACAAAGTTCATGAGGGGGGTGTAAGGAGAGGAGAGAAGAGAGGTAGTGGGGGGGGGCAGAAGAATGAATACACATGCACATATACAGGTACATACTGTATATTCAGACAGAGTTGTGGTCAACATTATTGACACCCTTGCGGTTCAGTCCCTTAATGTCCAATATCTCCTAAAGCAAAGTGGCCAGTGAAATGGCTTTGGATAATATATAAATGCATACTTGACACATACAAGAATAAAATAAAACAAGACCAAATTAAAAAAGGAAATAGTATAAAAACTGGGACATTGCCAGGACATGCTTATTCTCACAAATAAATTGAACCCCCAAAAATATTTAGGTATTCCTCAAAAAATTTGTTTATCTTTCCTTCAAAGCCCTGTTTCAATGCTCCTGAGGATGTCTCCCATCCATCCTGTCTCTACAATTGATTGAAGCAAAGATAAACAAGCTCTAAACACAGTGCTGTGTTTGTGTAGTTGGGACATCACATTGATCAGCATTAAATGGGTCCGGTCCTTATCTGTGAAATGGAAGATAGACGATTGGTGAGTATGCCAAATCATTCAACAAAGAATTGATCTGGCCCTTGACTGCATATGGATTATTTGTAGCAGCAAAAAATCCACAAGTTTCTTACAAGACTTTTTATAAATGTTTTTAAGGTGTTTCACACAGATAGTTTGTGTTCTGAATACACTTTAGGGTGTTTAATACCGTGGGACTTTTTCCAGGTCTCGGCACCCCCCATAACTTTGATGGACTGGAAGACTGGCCTTCGATCTGATGCAGAGAGGCCCTGTGGCTCCAAGTGAGCCCAGACCCCACGCAAAGCCAAAGCCTCGGTAGAGGCCTTTGAAGGTGTTGATGCCAATGTCGAAGACTCAGAGGACCTGAACAGCGATTCCCGCTGTTTTTCTCAGTTCCTGAGTTCCTTGCGCATCATCTGCAAGCAGAGAGCACAGGTGGAGGGCTCATGGTTGGGCCCGAGGCATTGAAGGCACCAGTTATGGCGGTCCATCATGGAGATGGTCTGGCCACACTGGGAACACTACTTAAAGCCACTGGCCAGCTTTGACATTTATTTATTTAGACAGATTTGTCTACCACCTTATCCTACAATCAAAGTGGTTACATAACATTACATCACAGATATTGGGTTACATTTAACAAGTGGGAGTTTTACAACATTTAACGTGAGGGTATTTCACATCACTTAGACATCACAGGTGGGTTATATTTAGCATGAGGGTACTTAAAACATTATACAAGGAATTTGTAGGTCTAGTTGGGTATTGAGTTGGCGGGGTATTTACACCGTTCAGGAGGGTAGTGTTGTTTGTCTGCTTATAGGCTTCTGTAGAGAGCAGAGTTTTAAGGTCTTTGCGGAATTCTTTGGAAAGATGGCTTCCGCAAGTCAAAGGACTCCAAAGTCCCAGCCGGACTGTTTTAAACTGACTAGCAATGAGTCCTGATCCCAATCCAATCGAGAACCTTTGGAAAGAATTGAAATCTACCATCCGTAATAGGAATCCTGGAAACATTCATGAGTTGGAACAAATTGCCTTTGAAGAGTGGGAGAAACTCGATGAGGCTAGCTCTGCATGCTTTCACCTTCCTGCGTTCCCTCTAGCCACTACTTCGGGCTGGCTCTTAGAGATTCAGATGTTAGTTTCATTTTCTTTGTTGTAAGTTCTACTGTGAAAACTTGTGACTGAGCTGTAGCTTTCTTAATGGTTTCTATGAAGGGTGCTACTGGTTGCTATGTGTATGGCATCTTAGTGGTTCACAATAAAGGGCATATCATTTTATAAAACATATTTTATCTTTTTTCCCTGAAGCAGGCATTCATGCCAAAACAGCGATACTGTGACTTCAGTTTTAATATATTCCTTATTGTATTGGTTCATACATGGACTGATGCAAAATATTTGGTTGCGATATATTAGTGACAGGAAGAAGGGCATAAGTGGTATTGTCAGACATAAGGGTGAAGGGAAGGAATATGTAGAAGCTGATGAGGATAAAGTGGAATTGTTTAATCAAATATTTGAGTTCTGTATTCATAGATGAAGAGCCTGAAGTAGGAAAACACACACAAACAGGAATGGAAGTGAGACAGAACTTGAATGATTTTCAGAAGATTGTGTTCATGAGAAGCTTGCTAAATTAAAAGTAGACAAAGATGAGGTCCAAAACAAGGCACTTGCACGTGCAGTACAACACAGAACACCAACAGGAGCAAGGCGAAGAAAAACTCAACCCTTAAGCTTTATTAAGCCACCCCTACACTGCGAGTGTTTCGGCATTAACTGCCTTCCTCAGGGGGTTGAAACTTTAACAGACAAAACCTAAAAGAACATTAAAACCATGTTTAAAACCATACATAAAGGATAAATAATAAAAATAAAAACAAAGATATAAATATGTGTTAAAATATATTGATAAAAACAGCCATAATAAATCGTCAAGTAAAACATAAAACAGATACTTGAGTAGGACAAAGTTTAAAAAGAAAATAATACTATCATTATTAGTAGTAGTACTAACAGGTGCTATTAAGACTCTTAGGGGTATGTTTACTAAGGAGTGTTAAGGTAGCAAAGATGCCATTAACAGGCATTATCGGCATCCGTGAGTGGCTAACACTGCGGAAAGCATCGATAATGCTGGATTAGCGTGCATTAGCTGGTCCCCTAGCATTAAGGTGAAAAGGGGTGGAGAGTGGGCATTAATGGGGTGGAGATATGGTGAGGATAGGGTATGCTCCATCACCGCCAGTTGTTGCTACCATGCGTTAGAGGTGTAGTTGGCAGGAACCCAAGTGCCACCTCAGAGCTCACATTAAGAGCTATCTCTGAAGGGAGAGAGCTGTTTACGTCATGGAAGCAGCACACAGGGATATGTTTACTAAGGAGTGTTAAGGTAGCAAAGGTGCCGTTAGCAGGTGTTATGAGTGGCTAATACTGAGGAAAGTGTTGCTAACACTGGAATAACATGCGTTAGCTGGTTCCCTAGTGTTAGGATGAAAAGGGGTGGAGAGTAGTGGGCATTAAAGGGGCGGAGACTGGGGGGCAAGAGGGTGTGCTCTGTCATCACTGGTTGTTGTTACCATGTGTTAGAGGCACAGCCGGCAGGAACTCCAATGCCAGCTCAGAGCTCGCATTAAGGGCTACCTCTTAAGGGAAAGAGACGTTTATAACATGCAAACAGCACAAAGGGAACCTATTTGGCTGTATGCAATGTGCTATTCCCATTGTAGCCATAGAATTAGTATAGTAGAGCTCCATTAGCAGTAACCCAATAAAAAAGGCTTACTCTTTAATCCCTATCCTAACATCACTAACATGTTTTAATAAACAGTATATAAGATCACCCTGTGTATCATAGTTTTTTGTCAGATCACCTGTAATGAGGATGTAAGACATACTCTTGTAACAGGTCCTCCTTTTTATTCGGTTTTTTTAAAAGGTCACATCGACCACATTTTGCCTGGGGCTATATAAGGCCTAGAAGACCAGCCTCCACAAATAATCTGCTCAATAAACACTATGAGCTAAATCCTCCTCTCTCCCAGGAACAGTGTCCTGTAACCACTGAATGTCTCTTATAGGGAACGATAGTATTCATCTGGATCGTTGAAAATTCCTGTGATATGATGTGGCATCAATATTCTCCATATTTCATCATACCATCCGCACACAGTCCAGCGCAGAGTTCAGCTTGCCGGAAATCCAAAAGCTGCCCTTCACAGTATATCCCTTGTAGACATTCAAACAGCAGTTGGGTCATCATGCGACACAAAACTTTGTGTTTCAAGCCCGTAGTACAAATGGCCCTTTATCAAGCTACACGTACCCAACTTCCTGTTCCAAACATGAATGACGTCATCCCTAATCACTAGGAACACATGGGAACCAATGACGGCATCAAACACCCATGGGCAAAGGTCAAAGAGGACCCCACAGCTCAACGACAGACAAAAAAAAGGAATGCCTGATACCTGCCCAAAACCACCTTGAGAAACCACAATCCTTCTGGGAAAATGTTCTGTGGACAGATGAAACCAAACTTGACCTCTTTGGCAATACAGACCAGTGATACATTTACAAGTGAAGAAATGAAGCTTATAAAGAAACAAACACACCCTATCCATAGTTAAATATGATGGAGGTTCCATAATGTTGTGGTGCAAAATGTGCTACCTAGTGCCAGAAAGCTAGTTCTGGGTTGAAGGTCATGGCTCCCCCAGCAGGACAATGACCCAAAGCATACATCCAAAATACAAATGAATGGCTAAAAAGGAACAAATTGACTGTTTTAAACTGGCAGCAAAGAGTCCTCATCTCAGTTCAATCAAGAATCTTTGGAAAGAGCTGAAATCTACCATTGGTAAAAGGAATCCTGGAAACATTTATGAGCTGAAACAAATCGAAGTTGAAGAATGGGAGAAGCTAGTAGCAGATAGATATATGAAACTTATAGTTGGCTACAAGAAATATTTGGAAGTTGTCATCACTGCCAAGGGTTGCGCAACCAAATATTAGTGAAGGACGCCATTACTTCTGTCCAGGTCATATTTTGGTTTTTTTTTCTCAGAAATTACTAAATCTAAGTTGCACAGTCTTCTTTTTTTTGTTGTATACCTTTGAACATACAGTTGGAATATTTCCAATTATTTCTCAAGATATTGTACACGTCATACCTAAAATGCAAGGGTGCCAATAATGTTGACCACAGCCGTACGTTTCTATTGAGACCTTACTTGGAGTACTGTGTGAAATTCTGCAGACCATACCTTCAAAAAAATATAAACATGATGGAGTAGGTGTAGAGTATGGGTACTAAAATGGTCAGTGGTCTTTGTCATAAAACATATGGAGAAAGACTTATATATACTCTGTGAGAAAGGTGGGAGAGGAGAGACAGGATAGAGATGTTTAAATGCTTCCAGGGTTTAAATGCTTGAAAGGAAGCTCTGGAATGAGGGGGCATAGGATGAAAGGGAGAGAGAACAGACTCAGGAATAATGAAAAAAAATATTTCTCTACCAGAAGAATGCTGACTACGTGGAACAGCCTCCCAGCAAAAGTAGTGGAGATAAGGGCCATATATGAATTCAGGAAAGCATGGGATAAACACGGGAGAGGAAGGAATTCTAGAGCTTAGTATTTGGTATGGATGGCAGATTGGATAGATCCTCATTTTCTCTGTTTCTATGATTTCATTTTTTTTACACATTTCAATAACAAAATATGTTGCCACTCTATCAACAATTAGCTACCTGACCGATGACCAAACACAGTTTAGGATAACTATTCAGAGGGTCGCCTTGAGTTGACATTGACTCAATGGCACTTAACAACAACAACAACATATTGCTACTTCTACTTTAGCTTTATATTTAGAGGTTGATATCCACATAAGTGCTTTTTCAAAAAAAATTACGGCATTTTAAGTACATAATTTTGGCCATTTAAGTCCTCAATGTGAGAAGCCTTCACTAAATTCCAATGTACAGCATTATAATGCACACACTAAAAAAGCTCCTGATGCAGTAAACTAAAGGCATGAAAATTACAGCTGTGATAAAAAGTGCATGCGGTCAGAAAAACAATATATACCATCTCGGTAAGATGCAGCCTTTTGCTACATCATGGGTAAATATATCCCTTCATTTCTGTGTTTGAGCAGGGATTGCCTCCTGCATTGACAGGAAGAGAAATACAAGAAAACAGAAGGTAGATTCTCAACTCCTTTCCCTCTCCCGACATTCTCGATCCCCTCCCTTTGACCACCCCTGACGCTCCTGATGCACTTGATGCCTTGGATCCCCACCCCTCAACCCACTAAAAACCACATTGGTGGTCCAACTTTAGCTGGTTTAGCTAACTGGGCAGTGGCTGAATATCACCGCTGACTAGTTATCTTGATCACCGCCCCCGGCACATCCCTGGAATGCCCCGATGTACACCACGATTGATGCAGTTAACAGGTTTAACCACGTTAATAATTTTGAATATGCCCCCATAAGGGGCATCATTTCCTCTGAAGAATATTTTACAACCGCAGTGGGTCAGAAAATGCTATTACTAGTCATCATTTATATAGCGCTACAAGGCATAAACAGCACTGTACAGCACATATAAAAGACGATCATTTTATTTATTTATTATATTCTCTTATATACCGTGCTATTCTGCATCAGTGCGGTTTACATTGAACAAACTGAAATTACATTGAACAGGGCATTATAACTTGGAGATAACTATTTTTACAGGGAACATGGGCTATGGAGGGTTAAGTGGCTTGCCCAAGACCACAAGGAGCACCTGTGGGACTAGAAACCCCAGTCCTTCCGGCCCAAGGTTGCTGTCCTCTTGTGGGATTTGAACCCCTGACCTTCCAGCCTGAAGTACCTTGCCCCAACCACTAGGCCACTCCTCCACTCATAAGAACATAAGAACATAAGATATGCTATACTGGGTCAGACCAAGGTCCATCAAGCCCAGTATTCTGTTTCCAACAGTGGCCAATCTAGGTCATACGTACCTAGCAGTTTCCCCAAGGGACACAGGTTCCACAAGGCTTGTATTGGTTCAAGCATTGATATCCTGGGTCCCTTCTTAATAATGGCTTATGGACCTTTCCTCCAGGAACTTGTCCAAACCTTTTTTTAAACCCAGCTACACTAACAGCCTTTACTACATCCTCCGGTAACAAATTCCAGAGTTTGATTACACGTTGAGTGAAAAAATATTTTCTTTTATTAGTCTTAAATAGTTTAAACCTGTAGCTTCATTGCATGTCCCCTAGTCTTTCTATATTCTGATAAGGTAAACAATCGATCTATGTTTACCCGTTCCACTCCGCTCATTAATTTATAGACTTCTATCATATCTCCCCTCAGCCGTCTCTTTTCCAGGTTAAAGAGCCCTAACCTTTTTAGCCTTTCTTCATAGGAGTATCCTTCCATCCCCTTTACCATTTTGGTGGCTCTTCTCTGAACCTTTTCTAATAACTCTATATCCTTTTTAAGATACGGCGACCAGAATTGCACACAATATTCAAGGTGCGGTCTCACCATGGAACGATATAGAGGCATTATAATATCCTTTGTTTTATTTTCCATTCCTTTCCTTATCATACCTAGCATTCTATTTGCTCTCTTGGCCGCCGCTGCACACTGGGCCGAGGGTTTTAACATGGTATCCACAATGACGCCTAAATCTTTTCCTGGGTGGTTGTTCCTAGTGTGGAACCTTGCATCGTGTAACCATAGTTTGGGTTGTTCTTGCCTAGGTGCATAACCTTGCACTTGTCCACATTAAATTTCATCTGCCATTTTGATGCCCAGTCTTCCAATTTATCAAGATCCTCTTGCAATTTTCCACAATCCTCTTGGGTTTTAACAACTTTAAATAGTTTTGTGTCATCGGCAAATTTGATAACCTCACTCGTTATTCCACTTTCCAGGTCATTTATGAATATGTCAAAAATCAGCAGACCCAGCACAGATCCCTGGGGTACACCCACTATTCACCTTTCTCCATTGGGAAAATTGGCCATTTAGCCCTACCCTCTGCTTTCTATCTTTTAACCGTTCCTGATCCACAATAGTACACTGCCTCCTATCCCATGACTCTTTAGTTTTGCCAAAAGTCTCTCATCAGAGTTTACAGTTTAATCAAGACAGACAATACAATAGCTGAGAACAAGGATTCAAATAAGAAAAGGAAGGAAAGCAAGGGATAAGGATCCCAAAACAGCCTATACTCAGAGTGTGAATCAAACAACTACAGGGAAACTTCAAAAGAAGGTTAGCCCCCATTATCCACCTTCCATCTCAGTTGTGTTGGCCAAGGCATATCAGAAAATAAGTAAACCCCATGCCCACAATGTAAAGTGGGTTCATTTACTAGTGATTCACATGTGTTATCTGCCTCAGGGTTCATTGGAGTGGAGGAGTAGTCTAGTGGTTGGGGCAAGGTACTTCAGGCTGGAAGGTCGGGGGTTCAAATCCCACTAGAGGACAGCAACCTTGGGCCGGAAGGACTGAGGTTTCTAGTCCCACAGGTGCTCCTTGTGGTCTTGGGCAAGCCACTTAACCCTCCATAGCCCATGTTCCCTGTAAAATAGTTATCTCCAAGTTATAATGCCCTGTTTAATGTAATTTCAGTTTGTTCAATGTAAACCACACTGATGCAGAATAGCATGGTATATAAGAGAATTAAATAAATAATAATAATAAATAATAATAATAATTGGAATAAAAGGAACTCTGTGACAAAGCATGCACATGTTGCCATTCTGTTTGTATAACCAACGGCAAATGACTTGGGGAACATTAAAATACAATAATTCCTAAGGATCAACATTGCCTGTTTTCCAGCACAAGGAGCAGTCAACAGAGTAGCCAGAGATGTTATCTGTCAATTATCTATATCCATGCTGTCCACAGATAATAGAGGTCATTCTGCCTTCTTCAAGGCCCTCCATCAAACATCCTTTGGAATCATAGACCACCTTAGACATGCTAATGGACTCAAGCTAATTGAACTTATTTTATTTACCTACTCTACCCGAATGTAACTCAGCTTAATCTTTTTCTGGAAAGGTGTGAGCTAAATACTACTACTAATACAAAAATATTATTTATTTTAATTAATTTTTTGTATGTCATTACGGTAGTGTGGTGGGAAGGGTTTTTTGTTAAAACACAGGCCCAACAGCAGTTCAGGGAATATAAAAGCAGTTTTTATTCTGTCCCAGCCTGTTAAACCTCCACAAGCAAAACCCAGAACAGACAGCAGTTCAGGAAAAATAAAGTCAGCCTACTTCTTTCCCAGCTTGTTAAACCTCTATAAGCTGGTTCTCCTGGACCTTCCTCCAGCCCCAGTTAAAGTTCTTACCTCAGCACTCCTTTGCACGGCTTGCCTTGGAAGGACTTCTCACTCCACGGGCCTCTCCCCCTCCTGTAGCCTGCTGGGTTCTTAATCTTCCCCTGTGAGCCATGCCCTATCAGCCCTGAACTCTGGGCTGCAGACTTGCTTAAAGGGGACTATTGATAATCCCCATGGAGAGGGACGAGTATCATTCTATATACCTCATCACATACCTTCCCCTTCAACTCAACCATGTCTTGTTGAGTGCCTGCCTCACCTGGGACATCCACCCAGGAAAGGAAGTCCGTGTTCAGGTGAGTCTGACCAGCCTATGGTGGACCTGGAATTGATATGGTTGGAGACTAAAAAACCACTGCATAATATGGCTGTTAGACTCCTTATGTTGAGCCAGCCACTTGAGGGGTTGGTGATCTGTTATCAGCGTAAATGGACAGCTGAGCAGATAGTATTTGAAGGTTTCAAGTGCCCACTTGACAGTTGCTTCCCTCTTGATCACCACAAAATGCTTCTCATGTTGATGACTGCTATGGGATGCTCTTCACCTCTGACTTCCTGGGACAGAACAGTTCCTAGGCCCACCTCTGAGGCATCAGTTTGCACAGTAAATAGTAGAAAGGAAACAGGGCTAATCAGGACAGTTTCAGAGTACACAGCTTTCTTGAGATGTTAGAAGGCCAAGTCCAGTTCCAGTGACCACTGGGAGCTCCTTTTCAGAGGAGGGCTCTGCCACCTCTGCAAAATTAGGGATGAACTGACAGTAACAGCCAATCAATCCAAGGAAGGCACAAACCTCCTTCTTCAATTTTTGGGTGGGGATCTGGGCAATGGCATCCACCTTCCATAGTTGAAGCCATATCTGCCCATTCCCGATTAAATACCCCAGGTATTGAACATTCCAGCTGCCCAGAAAACATTTCTTGGGGTTGGCTATCAACCCAGTCTTCCACAGGCTGGTCAATACAGCTTGTACTTGGGTTATATGGCTGGTCCAGTCACTGCTGTGGATGATGTCATCAAGGTATGCAGCCGCATATTCCTTGTGCGGTCTCAGTAGGCGGTCGACTAGGCACTGAAATGTAGCGAGAGCCCCATGTAATCCACAGGGCAGCACTGTAAAATGGAGCAGACCTTGCAGTTGAAAAAGCAGTCATCCTTGGCAGCTGGAGTCAAGAACACCTGCCAGTATCCCTTGATCAAATCCAAGGTTGATATAAAACGTGCTCCACTGGGCCGCTTGATTAGCTCATCTACTCTGGGCATGGGATACGCTTCCAGTTTAGAAGCTGCATTGACTCTCCGACAATCAATGCAAAATCTGATGCTTCTCGGGTTTAGGAACCAAGACAATGGGGGAGTCTTCTATAACTCCCAGATAAAGCATCTCTTCCAGCTCCTTGGCAATGCCCTGCTTCTGGGCCTCCAGAATCTGATAGGGCCGTTGCCAGATAACCACCCAGAGTCAGTAATGATATCATGACAAATGAGGTAGGATATTTTCTCAGGGCAGCAGAGAGCTGGTCTCCAATCGGGACTTGAGTTGAATCCGACAGGGCTGAAATTTCTGGCTCAAATTCATCTATCTCTCTGTATCACAGCCATCACTAGAGTCCACTTTTTCAACAGGCTAAAATGGTAAATTTTGGCTCTCTTCTTTTTATCTGGCTAGGCAATCTTGTAGTTAACAGGCCCCACTTTCTCTTCACCTCATAAGGCTCCTGCCATTTACAGAGTAATCTGCGGTTGGAAGGTACAGTGCATGGTTGCCCAATTGTAGCCCCTGGCCTGCTCGGCTTGGTCTTTTTCCAGACTGAGTTTGGCCACCTCTCTGGCTTTCCTCAGCTGGTCTTGTTTTTGCATAAAGTACTCCAACAAATTACACCTGGCATGGGGTGCTTCTTAATCCCAGGTTTCCCTTACCATGTCTAATATGCCTCTTGGCTGTCTTCTAAAGAGCAACTCAAAAGGCGAAAACCCTATGGAACTCTGAGGTACCTCGCATATGGCAAACATCAATTAGGGTAGAAGAATGTCCCAATTCTTCCTGTCCTCCTGCACAAAATGTTAACATCTGTTTCAGAGTTTTATTGAATCTCTCAATGAGGCCATCAGTTTGTGGGTGTATACTGATGTTTGCAGCATCTTGACCTTCACACACATGCTTCATCATCTTGAAGACAAAGGGTGTTTTTTGATCTGTGAGGATCTCATTAGATATTCTCACCCGTGAGAATACTTCACAGAGGGTATTCAAGATTGCAGTAGTAAAATTGTAGTAGTAAATCTGAATCTAAGAGCCATAGGGGTAGAGTAACGAGGGCTGCTAGGAAGCTGGACAGAGATTGAGTTTTAAGTTTTGGTTAGAGTGGCAAGGAGTATGTTAGATTGACGCTAGAAGTTAAAACCCTAGTAAAGACTGAAAGAAGAGAGATTGTTCTGCCTGGAATTACAGGGTAGTCCAATCCAGCTAGGACTGTATTTTGAATTGTGGTTCACGGACTGAGACCAAGGTGATATTCCCTGAACTAAGCGCCTCTGACCTTAAGGTGGACTGAACTCTTCAACTTAAGGAAGACTGTAAGATGCCTCTTACATAGGACATACAAATACATATATACTGGGGAGGTTCCTGGTCTAACTGGAACTCTGGGGCAGCGGAATGCTGGGGAACATGGGTCAGGAGAGGGTGCACTTCCTGTTAGAGCCGAGTCTGCCCTTTATTTCTGTTATTGCATAGCTCTGCTGTCTAATGATGTCCAAGTGACCAAAACCAAAGAGCATGAGACCAGACCCCAGGAAGCAGTAGCCAATGGCTGGAGATAAGATCATAATATAGGTGTAGCATATGTACTGTGGCACAAAGAGGGTAATTTTGTAAAGTTACACCTAGTTAATGCACATTTTCACATGCTTGTTTTATAAAGTGAAGTGCATGCCTACTTGACTTTATGAAATACTAGTGTAAATGGCAAAGAACAGGTCTTAAATTAAAGCATGATCACTTATACCAGCCCTACAGCATGTATAAATGTCTACATCTACTTTTTGGAAGTACGTGCTGAAATTATCATATCTATAGTCAATTTCTGTACTTGCTTGCTCTGCCCAGACTCTGCCCATGCTTACACCCAGAGTGAGCATATGTGCCATGCAAAGATCTTTAGTTATTTATTTATTTGTCTTTTATACCACTTAATCTAAAAGTCTAGGCAGCTCACAAAGAACTCGTAATGCTCATACATGGAACATGGATGTGACTGAACTGAACAGTATAGTATAGTATAGTATATACATTGAACATAACATTAGCATGCACCATAAAACAAGTTTCCAAGCTTGTGCATAGGACTACAGGGGGACTGGGGGAGGCTGGTCAGAGGAGATTGAATTGCAATAGGTAGGGGAGGGAAGGGAGAGGGGTGGTTAGTGTGAGGGCAGGTAGGAGTAAAATCTTCTGTCACAGACTGGGTGGGGTATCCATAACCTGAAGACTGGAGGATGGCCAATGTAACGCCAATTTTTAAAAAGGGTTCCAGGAGTGATCCGGGAAACTACAGACCGGTGAGCCCGATGTCAGTACCAGAAAAAATGGTAGAAACCATCATAAAGAACAAAATTACAAAACATGTAGATATTCATGGCTTAATGGGAGACAGCCAACATGGCTTTAGACAAGGAAGATCTTGTCTTACTAATCTATGTTTTTTTTAAGATGTGAATAAACAGGTAGACAAAGGTGAGTGAGTTGATATAGTGTATCTGGACTTTCAGAAAGCCTTTGACAAGGTCCCTCATTAGAGATTTTTGGCAAAACTAAAAAGTCATGGGATAGGAGGCAGTGTACTATTGTGGATCAGGAACTGGTTAAAAGACAGAAAGCAGAGGGTAGGGCTAAATGGTCCAATTTTCCCAATGGAGAAAGAAGAATAGTGGCGTACCCCAGGGATCTGTGCTGGGTCTGCTGCTTTTTAACATATCCATAAATTACATGGAAATGGGAATAAAAAGTGAGGTTATCAAATATGCAGATGACACAAAACTATTTAAAGTTGTTAAAACCCATGAGGATTGTGGAAAATTGCAAGAGGATCTTGGTAAATCGGAAAAACTGGGCATCCAAATGGCAAATGAAATTTAATGTGGACAAGTGCAAAGTTATGCACCTAGGAAAGAACAACCAAAAACTATGGTTACAAGATGCAAGGTTCCACATTAGGAACCACTACCCAGGAAAAAGATTTAGACATCATCGTGGATAACATGTTAAAACCCTCTGCCCAGTGTGCAGTGGCAGCAAAGCAAGCAAACAGAATGCTAGGTATCATAAGGAAAGGAATGAAAAATAAAACAAAGGATATTATAATGCCTCTGTATTGTGTGCAATTCTGGTCACCGTATCTTAAAAAGGATATAGCGTTATTAGAGAAGATACAGAGAAGAGCTGCCTATTCGTGCCTCAAAATGACCCCAATAGTGTGTTCAGAGTTGGAAATAACTAGGTAGTCCATCATTTGTAAGGACTGGGAGCTGACCATGGAGATGTTCAAGTGTTATTAGAAAAGGTATAGAGAAGAGCTGCCAAAATGGTAAAGGGGATGGAAGGATACCCCTATGAAGAGAGGCTAAAAAGGTTAGGGTTCTTCAACCTTGAAAAGAGACGGCTGAGGGGAGATATGATAGAGATTTATAAATTAATGAACAGAGTGAAATGGGTAAACGTAGATGATTATTTACACCATCAAAATATAGAAAGACTAGGGAGCATGCAATGAAGCTACAGGGTAACCTATTTAAGACTAATAAGAGAAAATATTTTTTCACTCAACGTATAATCAAACTCTGGAATTTGTTACCGGAAGATGTAGTAAAAGCTATTAGTGTAGCCGGGTTTAAAAAAGCTTTGGACAAGTTCCTGAAGGAAAGGTCCATAAACCATTATTAAAAGGGACCTGGGATATCACTGCTTGACCCAATGCAAGCATTGTGGAACCTGTGTCTTTACATTCTCCAGTGGTGTAAACAATCGATCTACGTTTACCCGTTCCACTCCATTCATTAATTTATAGATCTCTATCATATCTCCCCTCAGCCGTCTCTTTTCAAGGTTGAAGAGCCCTAACCTTTCTAGCCTCTCTTCATAGGGGTATCCTTCTATCCCCTTTACCATTTTGGTGGCTCTTCTCTATACCTTTTCTAATAACACTTGAACATCTCCCTGGTCAGCTCCCAGTCCTTACAAATGATGGACTACCTAGTTATTTCCAACTCTGAACACACTATTGGGGTCATTTTGAGGCACGAATAGGGCCCCCTTCTGACCCCGACTCACTTCCCTGCTTGTTGTACAGTGAAGTTAGATGGGGGCAGATCGGGGGTGGTCGTCGGCCCCAGATGTACAGGGCCGATTCCACTGTCGGCCCTGTACATTCGGAGCTGGCAGCTCGAATGGGGAACTTATTCCACCTTCGAGGTGGAATATGTTCCCCTAATTGGTGGAGGACGGCAGGCCCAGGGCTGGAAAGCAGCGGGAGGGGGCAGAGGAGATTTCCCGCAGCCCGACTTTTGCTTTGGGCTGCGGGGAATGTACTTTTAGGTCCGGTGGCCGGGGATAGCGGCTTTTGAATGGAGCCACGGTGCCATGGCAACCGGACACCATGGTGCCGCGGCTCCATTTAAAATCCCTGACTGAACTATCTGGGCAAGTCCTGTACATGCAGGCCAACCTGAATAAGGGTCCCAGCCTGCACATACAGTTCTGAACGTGATTCTGATTCCGCGGGGCTAGACGTGCTTCGGGATCAGAATCCCGGCTAACTCTCTGCGTCTGGTTCTGATCGGGCGCACAGAGGGCCGGACGTCCAGGTCTGAATCGGCCCCTATATGTCTAACATATAGAAAACCCACTACCAATACAGATCTCGCTACTCTGCTAGATGAGGTATGCACACATACAGCAACAAAAAAACACTTCATCCTCAGGGGAACCTTAACCTCCCAGCTACAACAAAGTAAGTAAGTGCGTTCTTGAACGCTACGGAAGCACTACACTTAACACAGATAATTGACACACCTACTCACTGCAAAGGATCCCTCCTTGACCTCATATTTATACCCAACACACTGCACAAAATGGATCTCAACATCCAAATTGATCCTGTGCTGTGGCCCGATCATGTCATGATATCATTCAGTCTGCCGGTCAATATTCACTTACCCAATATACCACAACAACAACTTAGACACTGGTTCAATGTATTCAGCCCACAACAGTTCCTAGATGAGGTCTCTTCACTTCTAGATGCTGACATAGACAGTTTCATCAGCTCATGGAACTTGGTAATTAGTGATGCAGCAGCATACAAGGGAAGACAATTAACAAATCATCCCAAATCCACACATCCCCCCTGGTACTCCAGGAATCTTTTCCAGCTCAGATGAAAGTTCAGACTACTAGAAAGAAAGTGGAAACAATTACAAGATTCATAATGTTGTGGGGCTGTTTTTCTGCCTCAGGAACTGGAGGCCTGGAACATATTAAAGAAATCATGAAGCCAGAGGACTACCAAGGTATTTTGGAGTGAAATGTGCTACCTAGTGTCAGAAAGTTGGGTGTGGGTCAAATGTCATGGGTCCTCCAGCAGGACAGTGACCCAAAACGTACATCCAAAAGTACAAAAGATTGGGTTAAAAAGGTAAAAAATGACTTCAACAAATCGCAGTTGAAGAGTGGGAGAAACATGAGCAGACAGATGTACAAAACTTATAGATGTCTACAAGAAACATTTGGAGGCTGTCATCACTGCCAAGGGTTATGCAACCAAATATTAGTGAAGGGTGCCATTAATCCTGTCCAGGTCATATTTAGGTTTTTTTCTCAAATTATTATGCCTAAGTTGTTGTATACCTTAGAAAATACTATTAAAATGTTATGATGACAAATAGTTGGAATATTCCCATTTATTTCTCAAGGTATTGTATGCAACATACCTAAAATGCAAGAGTGGCAATGATATTGATCACAACTGTAATTGCTATGATGCATTCGCTGTGGCTTCACCCTGATCCAGCAATGAAGCTCTTGACCATTTGCTAGCAGAACATGATAGAATGAATTTACTTTTCTTTGAACCAACTTTCTTCGTTATGGGCCATCTTTACTAAACCATGCTAACCGTTAGCTTGGAGTTTACCACACGCTAAAAACTCTATGATGTTAGTGTGAGGCACTGCAGTAAAAATCTCATGCTAACCAGGTAGTGTACAATGGGCTGGAGATTGGGTGGGTTACGGGCAGAATGTAGGCACTGAGGGCAGGATGAATTTTATCATCTACTCCACATTTCCTAAGTGCTCGGAAGATCTCTACTCCACACCTACAGCATTTTTCCAAATAGTAGGATTGAAAGATTTGAGATTACCTTCATCCTTTTCATTTTGTCAACACAGGATCCCTACTATAAGTATCTGCCAGTAAAATAAATGAAGCTTGAGAATGCAAGAAGCAATTTTACATCTAGAGGTCGTGAATAATTTATGATACAATTTTAAAGTTCTATAGGGCATTTTTTAGTTTTGAAAGAGTTTGATTATAGTTATATCAGAAACTATTATGATTTTCTGATCCCATTTCCTAAAGTTCTTTGTTATACTTCAGTTATAAGATTCACTTAATCACTCAAGCAGCCCATATGCTGGTAGATCAATAAAGAATGTAGTGACAGACAGCAGTGAGATAAAAAGCAATGCAAGAACTCACCCAGGCTCTTAGAGACCACTAGAAATATCCAATAATGCCTGTGTAATGTGAAGGACAGGTAGTCCAGATACTAGCAATTAGGAGCTGCAATTCATTTTGTCACATTTCCACAGTACTGGATCTACTGACCCTAATCTGACTTGTGCTACTGGTAAACTGAACTGCGGATGTGCAAATGATAAAGAATTTCTGCACCATATCATGTTGCAAAACAGTGTTCAGTATAAGGATCTCAATTAGGGATAACCAAGAACAAATTCCATGAAGTAAAAGCAAAAGGATCAGGAAGGAAAAATGTGCTAAAAGTCAGTTTCTCACTTCATAATATTTTAGAGAAGTATGAAACTGCAGCATCCTAACAAAATCTTTCGCCGTAGGTTTATAAGGCAGTAGTGTTCATAAAGACAATCAAAGTCCTTTTAAACGACCACATGCAAAAGAACTGTTGGACAGCGGGGCATGTTTACTAAGTTTCACGCTAACAATGCAGGCTTGAGTCAGGTTACTAGCATAGGGCAGTGCGCTAGATGCAGGAGGGTGGATATAGCCGTCCCCCTTCATTTAGCGCAACTTACTGTGTTAATACTGTCACGGAGCAAATCCCGCAACTCACTGTGCTGGAGGCTGGCGCTCCCTGCCACGTGCCCGCGTTGCAGGCTTTGAAGGGGGGAATGACCATGCTCATGCCTTGCCCAGGCACGACCCAGACACACTGCCAACGTAGGGTGGGTTTTTTAGCGCAGGGTTAGTTTTTAGTGTGGCGCCAAAAATGCATGCTACTCCCTGCACTACGCAGGTAGCAGGCTTTAGCAAACATGCCCCAGTATGACAAACTGCATGACATATTAATTATTTGAGAGGAGGGTCATTTTTTAACAGGTCACTTATGTGTGAAGGCCATGAAAATGTCTATTTTTAGCCTACTCGACTTGTCCAAGCCATGGTATTTTCAGTAACGTCATATGGATGTGAAAGTTAGACAGTGAAAAAGAAAGACAGGAAAAAAATTGATGCCTTTGAATTATGGTGCTGGTGAAGAATACTGCGTATACTGTGGACTACCTGAAGAACAAACCAGTCGGTACTAGAGGAGATTATCCTAAGCTTTCTTTAGAAGCTCAGATGACAAGACTTTGACGTTCATACTTTGGACACATCGGGCCCGATTATTCAAAGGCATTTACATGGTTTACAGAGCTGTAAAACATGTAAATGCCCTTAAGCAGGATATTCGGTGGCAACAATGCTGAATATCCCAGAGTAATGTCGCTATATGCCCCAATACTAACCTCTTAGCATCGGGTCATGTCGGGACATTCTGGGGTTGGTACCCAGCGATATTCAGCCACTGCCCAGTAATCCCTCAATGGTGAAAGTTAGGTGCAGTAAAAGCTGTCTTAACCTTCGTCACCGAAGCTAACCAGGAGGTGGCTAAATATTGCCGCTGCATGATTAGCTTCTACACCGTGTGCAGCTGTGCGGTGAACCCAGATATTCAATGCACAAATCAGTATCGGGCCCATCATGCAAAAAGAGAGGTCATTAGAGAAAGAAATTTATTTGCCCGAAGGGAAGTATATTAACTACCGAATAAACCATAAACCATCATGCTTGGCAAGGATGAAGGTCAGTGCAAAAGAGGAGGGCCAGCAATGTGATGGATCAATACAATAACAGCAGCTGTGGAGGCCGCTCTATCAACATTTAGCTGACTGACTGACGACCAAACACAGTCTAGAACAACTATCCACAAGGTCACTTGATTCAACATAGACTTGATGGCACTTAGCAACAACAATGATAAAGACGTGAAAGCACTTACATGTATAAATGCCACCAACTAACTAGAGATGCTGTTTTTATTTAAATTTGAAGGGAGAAATAAGCAGAGGATTAGGGAGGATAATCCCCTTAATTCCCCTGCAAAGGGATCACTAAATCAAGTACTCTTTCCAAACCAATGGGTTCCAGGGAGCAGCTACAAATCCTGACATGGACAATTTTGGTCATTATCGTTATGAAATGGGTAATATATATGAGATTTTTGGCCCTCTGAGGCCAAAGTCCTAACTGGATCTATTGTACATCCTCTTGCAATTTGTATGTATTATGAACATCCACATGTACATTTAGTGCTTTCTAAAATTGCCTTTTATACATGGATGCCATTTCCACATGTAAATGCTAGATTCTACACATGGAAAGTCCAACTAAGACGTCTAAAATATCTCCCATAGGTACCTATGTGTCTTCTTAAAATATTAGCAGAAATAGTGGCTAGATTAGAACTGAGAACATTTAGATTTGCTCAGAAGCTGGCATAGGGTTAGAAAGTAATTTATGTTCATATTTTAGAAAATACATATATAAATCGTGACTACACCAGTGGTTTGCCAAAACTCCACCCTGAAAGCGCCTGCTCAAAAGTTAACTAGGTGCCTACTTGCAACACATGTACTTTTACTTGTGAGGTAATTTTGTAAGATGCCTCTTATGTGCATACCCTGGCATATATATGCAAAAAATGGAAATTACACATACCTAGTAATTGTAGTTCCTGGAGGGTCCAGTTTAGTCCTCCACATCCAGGTAGTGCACCTCCTCCCGCAGCCAGGAGACTGGACCAATCAAAATCCTGCCTTGTATGATGTATGCTGTCGGAGCTCCCATCAGCCCCCAGTAAACTAGTAACAAAGCAGACTTAAAGAAGCAACACATGAGACTATCAGAAATGCATATTAAAAACAAACACGACCCCCTAGAGACTAATATGCCGACTCCCTCCCCAAACGAGGAAGCCAGAACGCTACACAGCGCTTCTACCTGCCCTCCAGAAGAAAAAGACAGTTGAGATCGGGCAGAAGACCATAAAAAGAATGACGCCCGTGAAAAGAGCGTATCGTCTGTAGACAAAAAGCGTGCAGAAAGAGTGAATCAGAGATATGGGCGGGAAGGAGGACTAAACTGGACCCTCCAGGAACTACAATTACCAGGTATGTGTAATTTCCATTTCCTGAGCGGTCCTCCAGTTTAGTCCTCTACATCCGGGATGTAACAGAGCAGTCAACACTGGGCGGGACCTTGCCATCCGGCGCGCAGCACTGACGAACCAAAACGAGAATCCTGAGCGGCCAGCACATCCAAGCGGTAATGCTTACTGAAGGCATGCAGCGTGGACCACGTAGCCGCCTTACAGATCTCCGCAGGGGGAACCAGGCTATGTTCCGCCCAAGAGGTTGCTTGAGCCCTGGTCGAGTGGGCGCGCAGCCCCGCCGGAACCGGCCGATGCTGCAATAGATATGCCGAAGCAATCACCTCTTTAATCCAGAGAGCAATAGACGCCTTAGTCACTGCTTCACCCCGCCGTGCCCCGCCAAAGAGCACGAATAGGCGGTCTGTTTTCCGGAAAGACTCAGAAACCTTCAAGTAACGGCGAAGAACGCGCCGGACATCCAGACAGTGAAGACCACCGATAGCCGAACTTTCCGGAGCGGCCCGCAGGACCGGAAGAAACACCGCCTGGTTCACATGGAAAGGCAAAACCACTTTGGGCAAAAAGGATGGAACTGGGCGAAGCACTACACGATCCCTAGAAATGGATAAGAAGGGCTCCCTGTACGAGAGTGCTTGCAACTCGGAAATACGCCTCGCCGAGGAGATGGCCACGAGAAAAACCGTCTTTAGCGTCAGATCCTTAAGGGACGCCTGCCGCAGAGGCTCAAAAGGTTCGCGAACCAGCGCCTGCAACACCAAGTTCAAATCCCAGGAAGGAATGGATACCCGACGCGAAGGCCGCAAGCGGAAAACAGCCTTGAGAAAACGTATGACATCCGGGTGAGACCCTAGGCTAATACCTAACACCTTGCCTCTGTAACAAGCGATCGCTGCCAGCTGAACTTTGAGAGAACTGGCCGCAAGACCCTTATCAAACCCGTCCTGTAAAAAGCTGAGTACTACGGGCACGGAGGCCGTCGCTGCTCGGATACCATGCCGGGAACACCAATCCTCAAAAATCCTCCACACTCGAATATAAGCGAGAGACGTGGAAGTCTTCCGCGCTTGAAGGGTGGAAACAACTGCAGGAGAATAACCCCTCTTCCTCAGCCGAGCCCTTTCAATGGCCAAACCGTAAGCGAGAAGCGATCCACCTGGGGCATCCGAAGGGGACCCTGAAGCAGAAGATCTGGCAGCGACGGCAGATGCCAGGGAAACCCCGTCGCGCAACCGCACCAGGTCCGCGTACCACGGTCGTCGGGGCCAATCCGGAGCCACCAGCAACACTCGCCCCTGGTGAGCCTCGATGCGCTGAACGACCCGACCGATGAGCGCCCAAGGAGGGAAGACATAAAGAAGACCGCCCTCTGGCCACGGCTGAAGGAGGGCATCGATCCCTTCGGACATGCGCTCCCTGCGCCTGCTGAAGAAGCGGCCTGTCTTCGCCGACTGAAATGTCGCCATGAGATCCATGATGGGCAGACCCCACCGATAAACTATTTGAGCGTAAATTTGCGGGTTCAGCTCCCATTCCCCGGGATCCACCCGCACTCGGCTGAGAAAATCCGCTGTCACGTTGTCCCGGCCCGCGATATGCGTCGCTGAGATCGCTGGCAGCCGGGACTGAACCCAATTGAACAACGCCGCCGCCTCGGTCTCCAGGGCCACACTTCCAGTGCCCCCCTGGCGGTTGATGTAGGCCACCGTCGCCGAGTTGTCCGAGAGAATCCGTACGGGCTTCCCCGCTACCAAGTCTTCGAGGGCTAGCAGCGCGAGTCTGACCGCTCGCAGCTCGAGACGGTTGATCGACCAAGATGCCTCCCAGAGAGACCACGTCCCCTGAGCATAGCGGCCCTGGCAATGAGCTCCCCAACCGGAAAGGCTTGCATCCGTGATGAACGGAATCCAAAGGGGCGTCTCCAAGGGAAGCCCCCTGCTCAGGTTCTCTGGGCACAGCCACCACCGGAGTGACCGACGCACTGGCTTCGGGCAGGGCAACCGCATGTTCAACGAATCGAACTGATTCGACCAACGATGCAGCAGGGCGCTCTGGAGAGGTCGCATATGAAACCGCGCCCACGGAACCACCTCCAGGGTCGCTGCCATAGTGCCGAGAAGCCGAAGGTACCACCAGGCGGACGGAGCGGGCATTGCTAGAAAAGTGCGCATGAGGCCCCGCAAGGCCAGGACACGGCGCTCCGGCAAGCACACCAACCCTCGTGCCGTGTCGAAGAGAACTCCGAGATATTCAAGGGATTGAGTCGGCATCAAGTGACTTTTCTGTTCGTTGACTACCCAGCCGAGCGACCGCAGGAGAGTAACCACCCTGTCTGTGACCTGTACACTCTCGCCGTTGGACTTCGCGCGAATCAACCAATCGTCGAGGTAAGGGTGAACTAAGATGCCTTCCCGACGCAAAGCCGCAGCGACCACCACCATAACCTTCGTGAAGGTGCGAGGAGCGGTAGCCAGTCCAAAACGGCAGGGCTCAAAACTGAAAGTGGCCCCACGGGAAAGCAAACCGAAGGAACTTTTGATGAGATGGTCGAATCGGGATGTGCAAATAGGCTTCCGAGAGGTCGAGGGATGTGAGAAACTCTCCGCGATGCACCGCCACAATGACCGACCGCAAGGTTTCCATTCGAAAATGGAGGAACCCGGAGAACTCGATTCACCCCCTTGAGGTCCAGAATGGGGCGAAGCGACCCGTCTTTCTTGGGCACCACAAAATAAATGGAGTAGTGGCCGGCTCCGCGCTCGACAGGCGGGACGGGAATGACGGCTTCCAAGGACAAAAGCCTGCGTAAAGTCAAGCGAATCGCCTGCATTTTCTGCTCGCCCTTGCAGAGGGAGAGAACAAAGGAATCGGGAAGCGGGCGCGCAAACTCCAACGCATAGCCTTCTCTCACGATCTCCAGCACCCACTGATCGGAGGTAAGTTGGGCCCAAGAGGGAAGGAAATCGCGCAAGCGACCCCCGATGTCCAAACTGCCCTCTGGGGCCCGCCTCGCTTCATTGTGGTTTGCGACCAAAGGAAGAGGCGGAGGAGGCGGAAGCCCCTGAAAAGCCTCGGCCCGCACCTCGAAAACCCCGAAATCCTTGGGTTCTGGATCCAAAACGGCTGCGTTGGGAAGACCACAGGCGGGAAGAACGAAATCTACGAAAGTCCCGAAATTGTCCCCGCGTTGGTGGTACGGTCCTATTGAGCTTGGGCTTATCCTCTGGCAGTCTACCACCCTTAGACTCCCCGAGGTCCTTAACCAACTTATCCAGGGCCTCTCCAAACAATAATTTGCCCTTAAAGGGAAGCTTACTGAGGCGGGATTTAGAAGAGCCGTCAGCCGCCCAGTTTCTCAACCATATAGACCTCCGAGCCACCACTAAAGAAGCCATGCTATTAGCCAAAGTTCTGACCAAATCATAATGCACATCTGCGAGGTACGCCGACCCAGACTCCAGACGCGTCAGCTCGAGCAATCCCTGTGGGTCTAAGCCGGAAACCGACCGCAGGCGCTGAGCCCAGCGCAAGCAGGCTCTAGCCACCCAAGCGCCGCAGATAGAGGCTTGCAAGGATAAAGCATTGGTATCAAAGGCTTGCTTCAGCAAGTTATCCACCTTTTTGTCCTGCGCATCCTTTAGGGCCGCACTGCCCTCAACTGGAATGGTGGTCTTTTTAGTCACCGCCGAGACCGCTGCATCGACGCGCGGAGACTTAAACTTTTCCTTGTCTTTGTCGGCTAAGGGATAGAGACGGTTCATAGTCCTTATCCCCTTCAGATCAGAGTCAGGCTGATCCCACTCAGTTTGAATCATTTGTTCCACCACTCGGTGCACGGGAAACACCACCTGGGAGTCCCGCACGGCCTGAATGAGCGGATCCTCCAGGCCGTCGTCCTCCACAGGCCTCGTGACCCCAAGATTAAGGGTCTGAAGAGACTCCGTGATCAAGGGTACCAGCTCTTCTCTACGAAATACCCGAATAATGCGGGCCTGATCTTCCGGCTCTGGAATTTCACCGTCTTCTAACTCCTCAGGATCAGCATCTGGCTCAAGTTCCGTATCTACCTCTTGCCAACTCTGATCTTCTGGTTCTGGTTCTGGTTCCTGGTCCATGGTCCGAAGGTGCTTGGAAGCAGGCTGAGAAGAGCGGCGAGGCTCCCCTCCCAAGCCGGAGGGGAGTGGCGCCGGCCAGGGCTCCGGAAGCTTACCAGAACGGCTTAAGCGAAAAGCCTGGTGCATAAGAAGAACAAAGTCCGGGGAGAATCCCTCTGAAGGGGATTCCGCAGTCTCCAGGGAAGAAGTACTAGCCAGACCTTTAGGAAGGGTCGTCGAACAACAGGACAGGGGACCTGGCGTGGGCTCCACCTCCGTCAAGACAGGAGGGTCGGCCACGTCAGGAAGCCCTTTCAACTCCATCTGATGTTCCACATCTGAAGAAATGGAGGCACAGCCCCGACAGATGCCAGAGTCAGCCACCGCTCCCCTGCGCGATCCGCAGACCACGCACTGCGGTCTAGCGGCCATGGAAGCTTAGAAGCTGCTGCAGCAAGATAAATGCAGAGCTATAGCACCCCAAGAAAAGCAAAAAGAAACGATCCCGTTTTGGGCTATGTAAATTAGAATTTTTTTTTATTTTTTTTATTTTTTTTTTGATTTTTAAAACATGCAATCTGAATGCAGAGATGTAGGCAGCCAAAATAGCTACTTCAAAACGAGGAAAAAATGCAAAGGGGGCCGGTGCACAGCTGAAACCACCGGCGGGAAAAACAAAAAGAAACCTCAAAATGGCCGCCGGCTTTCTGTACCGGCAAAGGAAAAAACGGCGCGAAAAACCCCCGGAGGCAATAAAGTCAAAGAAAAATAGGGAAAACAAAGTAAAACAACGCAAAGAAAGCTAACTAAGAGAAAGCAACGAAAACACGCGATCCGCGGTGAACGGGCACCCGCCGAAAGCGACGGAGCTCCGCTGCACACCAGCTCACTGCTCGAGCCGTGAGCGGGAATCTAAACAGCCCCGGACTTACCAGCCGACAGGTAAAGTGGAGCAATGGGACCCCAGGAGCCCAGAAAGGTCCAAGAAGACAGGGGAGGTCTGGCGCAGGCAGCTCTCTTCCCCGTGCAGTCAAGGGGAGAGATGCAGCCTGACTGACAGCTACAAAAAACCTTCGGAGGGAAAGCAGAAGGCTAAGGCTGTCCTGGCTCCTCACACCGGCTGCCCCCGTATGGCCTGCTTGTTTTTTTTAAGTAAATTAAAGGAACAGCTACCTAAAAAAAAGAAAGGAGATAACAGAAAGCAAAAGCTCTACCAAAAACTCTAGTGTTGCTCCACCAATGATCCTAAGTAAGCCTGAACCAGGCATACACATCCTCCAGCTGCAAGGAGACTGGACACACTGGGGGCTGATGGGAGCTCCGACAGCATACATCATACAAGGCAGGATTTTGATTGGTCCAGTCTCCTGGCTGCGGGAGGAGGTGCACTACCCGGATGTGGAGGACTAAACTGGAGGACCGCTCAGGAAGTATGTTATAAAATTACCTCCATAGTGCATACAGGATATGTCTAGTGCTGCACAGAGATGCACACTGGTCAATATTCAAAACCAGTTACACTGTCGATATCAGGAGTTGACTGCATTTATAAATGCACTGCTGTATTAGATAATATATGAAACTGCATGATCATTTTTAATGTCTTGTTATCAGCCCTTCTTACATTAAATTAAACGTACACACTTTACTGGCACATGACTTTCCATGCACCATTTACCGCCATAAAGTGCATGCACACATCTACATCTGCGATGGAGCAGGTGTATATTTGCACGAGAGCCTCTGGGGCATGCTTACTAAAATGCGCTGTTAGCTTATAAGTACTCCCCAAAAATTAATGGTGGGAGGTGAAGTAGCCCTGTGCTAACTGGTAGGGATGTGCCCAGCATGTCTCCTTGCAGTTGCCACAGGAAAACGCACCTCACCACACTAAAGTGCAGTCGCACTGAACACAGCTGCACTCCGTGCCACCCATTGAGGCAGCGATAAGTGCACCTGCACCAATGGCAACATTTGCGATCGGCACATGACCGTGATACCAGTGCTAACAATGTGCCGTCAGTGCACCTACTCTGTCCATTAATCCACCCAGTCGCTACCCCATAGCACGCTAAGTGGTTAATGTGGGGTTTTTACCAGGCTGCAGCATAATAACAGCACGATGTGATTAGCACACGGTAAACCCCACACTAATTGTTAGTGCGCTTTAGCAAAACGTGCTGTTGGGAATAGTTCTGGGAGCCTGTTTTATAAAGGTGCCTAGGCTGCCTATATAAAGTAGACATGCTTTTGGAAATATTTATAGCCTCCCTGTTATAAAATTACCTCCAATATGGGCACTGTTTTGCATGAATTACATGTTATGATATGCTGAAATATCGTGGAAGTATATGATTACAAATAATGACATTTCTCAGTATCTCTGTGCTGGTTGTACTGATATAAATAGGGTTTTGGTCCTATATATATATATATATATATATATATATATATAGTGGTTTCTTTCTATATTTGACTCAAGCCTGAAGTACACTACAGTAGTAATATAAACTCTACCTTCATCTGGTATTGATGCAAGAGCTCCCTTTCAGTCCTGAAGTTTTGTTAGTTTGGAGTATTAATATAAATTGAATTTATGTACATGCTCAACAATCTGTCACAGTTCCTTTAATTCTCCTTTAAATCTTGTGGGTGTATGTGGCCTTGTCCTGCCTGTTAGAAGCTACATGTTGTGCAAGTGATTTTTATTTTATATGATTTAGTGGCAGACGGACACTTAGAGGCAGATCCCATATAGGAAACTTCAGGAAACTACTGAAGACAACCCTCTTCACAGAACACTACGGTGACATTACTTAAACCATGCAACAGACACCTCAATTCCCCCCACATGTCACTATAATTGTAATTAAGCAAGGAACTAATACCCATAGCATTGTAAATAGCGCACGCTGTAAATAGTACCACAAGAATCAACGTCCAGACCAATGTTCCCTCTAATTTTCTGTAGGCTGTGTGCGCATAAAATATCAGCTGTGCAGCTTTTGAAGAAAGGTTAAATTTTTGTGCGCCACATAACGGAGTTATATACTTTAAAATTTGACTACACATTAGAATACAGTATGTACACCACATTGATTTTAATCAAATTAAATGAAAATAGACGATTGCTAAACGAAGCGGAAAATTTCTAGTAATTACAATCATAAAAGCGCAAACTTAGAAATTTTTCATAAAAGTGTTTTCAAAAGGAGAAAGACATGCAAAAGCACCATGAAGAACCATTTACAACAATTAGTAACCACAGGAGCACAAACCTTTGAGAACTTCAAAAGATGTCCAATGAGACTCAGAGTACCTCCGACGGAGCAATCGAGTCAAAAAACACTCTGATTACATAACCGCTCATCGCGTGCCAAAACAAAGGTTAGAGGTGAGGTGGTGGGAGGAGCCAATAAACATCAATCACAAGATCGTATCTAGATAAGATAGTGAATTAAGGATGCCATAGAATTCTAATAAATGATCCACCATGAAAGTCCTGAATAAAGGATTCATAAGCCAATAAAGGCAAACAGCATTAAAGCAGAATACTCGGTGTTCCACTGACCTGCCGCTTGCCCTCCACCTCCTCCAATGCTGCCCGTCTGCTTGTCCTCTTCACCGCAGCACACGGCTCTCTCTCCTGCAGCTCTCTGTACGTGCTGCCACTGCCGCTTGCTCTCCCTTCTCTGCAACCGTTTCCCCTCTGTAATTTTTGTGCGCTCTGTTGTAAGTTATGTGCACTCACTCGGCGAGGTGTGTGCGTGCGCACACGTGCACAGTTTAGAAGGAACAGTGGTCCAGACACACTCACACGCATATGCTACTCACTGCATGTGCACACTATACACTGTATCTTATTGTTTGTTTGCTGTTCAGACCACCTTGATTGCAGGATAAGGCGGTATAGAAATACATTTAAATAAATAAATATAGGCTGGAGGTCTCCAGCGGTCACATTTTAAATCGGGCAGGGGCATGTTTCAGTCCTAACTCCATATCCGTGGGTATAGTCACACCCGCATTTATTGAATCGGCACATAGATGTGTCCATCGCAGCACATCCAACACGGCTGTTCAGCTGGCCCATGCACATATTCAGAGTGAGAGCCACGCACAGGAGCAGGCATGGGCCACAGAGTGAAGTGGAGAAACCCGTCCCCAGGTAGGTGTTGAAATGGTTTTGAATGTCTCTGCGCTTACTGTATTCTGGACAGCTGCAAGTTTCCGATCGTACCTGTCTCTGTGATATACCCATGGACATCTCTGACTGCCATGCCTCCTCAGTTAAAACATTAATCTCCTAACCTGCTGTTCTCACTGACAGTATTTTGCTAATGCAAATTAGACCTAAATATTAATGATAAATGAATGCTGATGCAGACTAGACTATATACTAGTCTTTTTCATGCCCAGAAAAGTGCCAAGTAATCTCAGTGCACTCTAATATATTATAGAAGAAAGTAAGTATTAACATGTTTGTCATGATCTACCTTGCATCAAAAAGTACTTGGTAGCATAAAAATGCTTCAGTTATTCTTGTACTGGTCATCTCTAAAAACACTCTTTAAAATGCTAAGTATGGACCTTTACCAGGTTCACCACAACCTTAACTTTGCAATTCCCCAAAGGATGCATAATATTACTGAGCTACAAAAGTATGTTTTTTTTAATGACTATGACCTTCTGGCTATGACACCTGTTTCCCACATATCTGGGTACTGGCATTTCTCACAGCAGCTTCCTAAATGTGGCTACACCTGTCCCATACAATGTCCACTCTCTGTCTTGGCTTATTTTGGTCTGTATACATCCACTATCTGTGTGGCAACCCTGTCTGCCTTCCCAGTCTGCTTTGTGGCAATGCTCCCCTGGTCAGGCCTATGTGTGGGCATGGGAGGAAGGATCCCTGTGCCATCAACCCAAGTAGCCATCCTTTAGATATATTACCATTCTTGCAGTTTGCATAGATCCTGGACTAGGTAAGGATAGAGGCCTCATGGCACATTCTGGGGAATGTTGGCACAACATCAATCATGTCTCCCACTGCCTGGCACAGCTGATATATGGCTGCCCTATCACACTGGCACCTGTTGACACTGTGGTCATCCGTAAGGTCCAGGTACTGGTCAGGCATTCATGCCCTCCCTGAATTGTAGATCAACACATTGGATCCATCTGCGCCACTCTCAAACCACACACACTCACTTGCAGGAATGAATTGTAGAACATAGCAGAAATTTCTCTAAGTACTGGCCTTATGCTGCGTCTTTAGCAGCAATAACGGGCATGTCTGTGGGGAAGTAAAACAATGTATAGGAAGCTTCATGAATATATTATGCACGTCTCCACGGCAAACCATGCCCCTATTCCGCCCCTCTCAGCCTTGGGCTGAGATCCCCATGCAAGCACTGTGGACATCCCCACACACTGTGCACTGGAATATGCCCATAGACATTTTAACAAGATACACGTCTCCAGCGTATCTGCAAACAATTTATTCGGGTTCTTGAATGTCCCCCAAGTGACAAGCCACTTAATTCTCTGTTGCATCAGGTATAACACATACGAGATTGTGAGCCTTCGGGGACAAGGGAAAAACATATATACAGTACCTGAATGTACACTGCTTTGACAGGTAGAAAAGCGGTATATAAGCCTAATTAAATAAATTTTTTAAAAAAGTCTCCCTCAGGGATGAAATAAAATTTGTGAATTTTAGGCAACACACATATGATCTGTTTTCTAGGCTGTTTCTGAATGAGGATAGCTGTGGTTTTCTTATCAATTCATTTGTGATCCATTTCTGTGTATAAAGCCATCAAGCTTCTAGTGCTGAGATGGAGTCCTGCTTAAATTTTAAACTGTTATCCTTATCCTGTAATTGCCTTCAGTTTATTTAAGGGATTTAATCAAAGTCCAGGATTAGTATCGCCTCTCCTTAAGACAGATTCTTTAATAATTTATGTTATAGACTGTACCTTGAGTACTGTAGATAATTTTGGTCACCTCATCTCAAAGATATAGCAAAATTAGAAAAGGTAGAGATGGGAGGCCAAAATGATAAAGGGGATGGAACAACTCTTCTATGAGGAAAGGCTAAAGACTTTAGGGCTCTTTAGCTTGGAGAAGAGACACCTGATGGGTGATATGATAGAGGGCTATAAAATCCTGAGTGGAGTGGAATGAGTAAATGTGAAATGTTTACTTTTTCAAAAAGTATAAAGACCAGGAGACATGCTATGAAGTTGCTAAATAGTGCATTTAAAACAAATGGGAGAATTTTCACTCAGTGCATATTAAGTACTGGAATTTGTTGTCAGAGGATACATTAAAGCAGTTAACATAGTTTGGGTTTTAGAAAGGAATGGCCAAATTTCTGGAGGAAAAGTCCATAAACCTGCACTGCTGGTACTAGGCAGGGAGCATCTTCCTCTAGCACAATGGGTTGCGATACGTGCTCTGTGGCAGTATTGACACAGTAAGTTATGCTAAATGAAGTGGGATGGCGATATGCACCCCCCTGCTTCTAGCGAACTGCCCTATGCTAATAATGTGGCCCAAGCCTGCATTATTAGCATGGGACTTAGTAAACATGTGAAATAGTTCTTTTGCATGTGCTACTTAAACAGAATTTTGATTGTCTTTATGAAAACTATTGCATTAAACCCCAAAAAGAATTGGAGGGAAGAGAGGATAGTTATGAAGTCAGAGGGACTGGGGGTTCCTTGCGGAGGGTCAGGTGATGTTAGGGGATGTCAAGGGAGGGTTTTACATTTGCCTTTACACCTCAATTTCAAGATAGTATTTGCGCATGCATCAGGACTGGTGTAAAAGTCAATGAGGAAAATATTTGGTAAACACATGTAGTCTCCTCGTAAAATGGGGAGTACATATCTATATTTTGGGCTTATCCAAACTATGCTCCCTTGTTCTCTGCACGGTATGGATCTCCACAGGTAAATAGCTGATTGGCTACATGTGCAAATAGCGATTTTACAAATCTACACATCACTATTTACAAACAGAGATGCTTCTAAAATAAGGGCCAAAACAAGGTAACATGCTTTTACATATGATAAAATGCCTCCACCAAATATTTGTCACCAAATTGCTTCTACCAAAAACCAAATACAACATCCAAAATAGAATCAAACATAAATGAAAACGTAAAGTACAAAAATATCAAAAGAAACATTTCCAAGATGAGCACAAGTTGAACCACTTGTTTTATCTTACAAAGAAATTTCTAAAGCAAAAAACCCCACAAACCCATAAGCATAAAATTTTCATCATAACTAGATTAATCTTCCAATGGCAGGCTAGAAGAATCAGATGAGTTAGAATTCATACAGTGGTGTCTTTTCTCTTGATTTCATATATGCTTATACCCTTACAGATAATCCTGCATTTAAAAGCTTATTTGAAAGATGAGGTTTAGGTAAATTTTTCAAAATAAATGATGTTTTTGAGCTGCTCTTTATATGTTTATACAATTATTCTATTAAACATACACAAATTCTTGAGTAAGAAAATAAGGTATAATCATGGGCAATCACAACGGAATAAAGCAAAGCAAATCAAAGCTTGTATTACTACTTAATATGCTCACAGATAGAGAGGATATCCCAAATAGACATTTATAGGAGCTTGCTGAAAGAATAATAGAAAAAACGGAGACTTGAATTTATCAATTTAAAGCTAATGATACTTCTCCTAAATATGGCAATTATCATATACTCAGAGTGCCCTAGTTAAAATTTAGACAGATAAAATTACACCTACAACCACCTTGGGAGATCTTCTATTAGCACGAAAACTTGCAGCTGATTTGCTTTATAGAACACATATCTATTACTACCACACCTGAGAGAATAGTTATAAGGATGTTTAAGAGAGAACCTTCGGGCACATTGAAGAAAATAACTCTTTTTTTAAATTGTGTTCTTTGGACAAATCTGGAACACCACCAAATTTTGGGTCCCAAATACACTTATTTCAGGCTTGGTAACCAAGCAACCAGGGTTCAATTCCCACTAGCACTCCCTGTGGTCTTGGGCAAATCACTTAACCCTCCATTGCCTCGGAAGAAAGGCCTGGCAATCTACTTCCGGCGACACTGCCAAGAAAACCCAGGAGCTTCTGGGTCGCCAGGAGTCAAGACCGACTCGAAGGCACACATTGCATTGCCATAGGTAAAAAGTATCAAGGTCCAGTCCCTGTTTGAAACACAGGCAAAGGAAATGAATAAGGAGTAATTTTTATAAGGTGTGCAATAAGAACATAAGATAAGAACATAAGATATGCCATACTGGGTCAGACCGAGGTCCATCAAGCCCAGTATCCTGTTTCCAACAGTGGCCAATCTAGGTCATACAGTATCCTCAAAAGACACAGGTTCCACAATGCTTGTACTGGGTCAAGCATTGATTATCCTGGGTCCCTTTTTAATAATGGTTTATGGACCTTTCCTCCAGGAACTTGTCCAAACCTTTTTTAAACCCAGCTACACTAACAGCACTTACTACATCCTCCGGTAACAAATTCCAGAGTTTGATTACACGTTGAGTGAAAAAATATTTTCTCTTATTTGTCTTAAATAGTTTACCCTGTAGCTTCATTACATGTCCCCTAGTCTTTCTATATTCTGATAGCGTAAACAATCGATCTAGGTTTACCCGTTCCACTCCATTCAGAAGAGTAGGTATATATTTAGTTTGTCTTAGAATATTTTTGAGAATATTTTATTGCTATGCATATTTCCTAATCTGGTTCTAGATGTGCTGTGGTAATTTATTAATGAAGCAGTATTGTATTCAGAATCATGAGGATGTTAGAAGGAATATCCAAATATTTTTGAGGCACACTTATACTTGATGGGAAAAATATTGTAAGTTATCAAAGTTTGTTGCTTGTCTTCCAACAGTGACAGCTCCTCAGCATGGATGTTTACCAAGAGTTAGGCCTAAGAACTTTGAGGAGTTTTGTGACATATAGTCATATACAAACACAAATACAAACACAGAACCTAGAGTAGTTAAAGATATAGGTATGAAGATCCTATGTACAAGTTCCTATATTTCAGTAATTTACAAAGTAATGTCAGTTACAAAGTAATGTCAGTTAATAGCCCATGTTCCCTGTAAAATAGTTATCTCCAAGTTATAATGCCCTGTTCAATGTAATTTCAGTTTGTTCAATGTAAACCGTACTGATGCTGAATAGCGCGGTATATAAGAGAATATAAATAAAAATAAAAAATAAATAAATAAATAAAATTCATTAATTTATAGACCTCTATCATATCTCCCCTCAGCCGTCTCTTTTCCAGGTTGAAGAGCCCTAACCTTTGCAGCCTCTCTTCATAGGAGTAGCCTTCCATCCCCTTTACCATTTTGGTGGCTATTCTCTGTACTTTTTCTAATAATGTTATATCCTTTTTAAGATACGGTGACCAGAATTGCACAAGATATTAGAGGTGCGGTCGTACCATGGAACGATACAGAGGCATTATAATATCCTTTGTTTTGTTCTCCATTCCTTTCCTTATGATACCTAGCATTCTATTTGCTTTCTTTGCCGCCGCTGCACACTGGGCGGAAGGTTTTAACATGTTATCCACGATGACTCCTAAATCTTTTTCCTGGGTGGTGGTTCCCAAAGTGGAACCTTGCATCGTGTAACCATAGTGTGGGTTGTTCTTTCCTAGGTGCATAACTTTGCACTTGTCCACATTAAATTTCATCTGCCATTTGGATGCCCAGTCTTCCAATTTATTCAGATCCTCCTGCAGTTTCACAGTCCTCTTGGGTTTTAACAACTTTAAACAGTTTTGTATCGTCTGCAAATTTGATAACCTCACTAGTTATTCCCTTTTCTAGGTCATTTATGAATATGTCAAAAAGTAGCGGACCCAGTACAGATCCTTGGGGTACTCCACTATTCACCTTTTTCCATTGGGAATATTGGCCATTTAGCCCTACCCTCTGCTTTCTATCTTTTAACCAGTTCCCGATCAACAATAGTACACTGCCTCCTATCCCATGACTTTTTAGTTTTGCCAAAAGTCTCTGATGAGGGACCTTGTCAAAGACTTTCTGAAAGTTCAGATACACTATATCAATGGACTCACCTTTGTCTACCTGTTTATTCACACCTTCAAACAAACATATCAGATTAGTAAGACAAGATCTTCCTTGTCAAAAGCCATGTTGCCTGTCTCCCATTAGGCCATGACCATCTACATGCTCTGTAATTTTGTTCTTTATGATGGTTTCTACCATTTTCCCCAGTACTGACGTCAGGCTCACCGGTCTGTAATTTCCCGGGACACCCCTGGAACCCTTTTTAAAAATTGGCGTTACATTGGCGACTCTCCAATCTTCAGGTATTACAGATGATTTTAGTGAAAATTCACAGATTACCAATAGCAGGTCTACAATCTCATATTTCAGTTCTTTCAACACTCTTGGATGTATACCATCTGGTCCAGGTGATTTGCTACTATTCAGTTTATCAAATAGTTGTAATACATCTTCCCAGTGTAGTGATATTTCTCTCAATTCCTCTGCAGTATCACCTTTAAATACCACTTCAGTCTTGGGTAACATCCCTACATCATCCTCAGTAAAGACCAAAGCAAAGAATTCATTCAGTCTCTCCGCTATAGCCTTGTCCCCTCTTACTGCCCCTTTTACCCCTCTATCATGTGCCCCGTCCATTGCCAATTTCTATATGAGTAACTTTGAGACGCGCTGGTTAGGTGATTCCCCATTTACAAGTAACCTTTTGGTTTGGAAAAGGTTCATTGATGACGTGTTTTTACTGTGGCAGGGATCGGAGGAGCGATTGTTACAATTCCTTCAGTGGGTAAACGGTTGTGACCATAACATAAAATTCACCTATATATATCATAAAGACACGATCACTTATTTAGATGTTGAGATTATCCGTGGTGTTCATGCATGGAAGACGTCTGTTTTTAAGAAAAAAACAGAGAGGAACACATTTTTGCATTTTAAGAGTAAACACCCCCGTCAGTTGAAAGAAAGTCTTCCTTTTTCGCAATTTTTGCATTATCGGAGGAACTGCTCAGAGGTACAGGATTTCAAAAAACTTGCTGAAGGTCTTATTCAAGATTTTATCGGGAGGGGGTATCCCAAACAAGTGGTGAAGAAGGCCTATTATAGAGCGCTATTTAATAATAGGAGCCTATTATTAAGCCATCGCATAACATCGGAGGCTACACATTGGGATCCTGATAAAATAAATTTAGTCACGGGTTTTTCTCCTTTAAGTAGATCAATACAGCAAATAGTACGGAAACATCAGAATGTACTGAGGGCAGTCCCTGGAGTAGGGGACAAGAAAATACGGTGTGTTTGACAGAGGGGAAGGAATTTAAAGGATAGGCTCAGTCCGGCGGTTTTGGCCCCTCAAATAATGATGACAGCCGACGGTAGTCATATGCAATGTGGGCATTGTGATGTCTGTGAGATTACCTTGGAAATAACCAACTTCACATATCGTGGGGTTGATTATACGTTGAGATTCCACACCAATTGCGAATCAGAAAGAGTAGTGTACGGGATTCAATGCCCTTGTGGACTGTTGTATGTGGGGAAAACAATACGATTGCTACAAACGCGAATACGGGAACATCGGAGTAGGTTGAAATATGGTAAGGTGGAAGCCCCTATAGTGTCCCATTGCTTAACCGCAGGTCATGTATACGATCAACTCCGCTGTTTTGCAATTGATAAAGTGGACTGAGCTAGTGTGGGTAAAACGATTGACAAAACCCTTTTAATAAGAGAGCAAAGATGGATTTACAGGCTGGGGACGGTTAGCCCGAATGGTCTCAACACCTCTATAGATTGGGTGGTATGTGTATAGCAAGAAATAGGGATAACCCTAGTATGTGATGATTAAGGTCCAGGTTAGGGTGTTGGTAAGGTTGATGGATGATATTATAGTGGTGATTTTTCTGTTTTTAAACCCCCGTATGCCGTCTATATGATAAATGAATGTTCTGAGGGCTCTAGGGATTTGTTGGCAGGCAGGTGGGGCAAGCTTCGCGTGACGTCGGTTGATGTGTTCGGATGGATGTTTAAAGGGGTTAGTCGGAGCCGGGCATTCCGCATGCACGGCGTCTGAAACAACTGACAAGATGTTGAGTTGAGTTTGGCGAAGCTAGTAGCCGAACCTTCTAAGATTAAAGACGTGGGCAGCATTGATAGTAAGAAAGGGATGCTTTTTAAAGTTTTAAAGGTTTTGGTGTGTTTGGGAAGGGGGTAGTAATATAATATAATGTGTTTATGTTTCAATTGTAGAACTTAACGGGTGAGATCTCCTGATGAAACTGTGGCCGTGAAATGCCTCAGTGGTGCCCAGGTAGAGCGTTGAGATCCTCACGGAGATGAGCTTCAATTGAAAACCAGTCCTCAATCACAAGAAAGCTAAGTTGCATACCATTCTAAATATGGACATGATATTGAGAAGCAAAGTTTCAGCAGCATAGTACGGAGAGAAGTGTTGAAGTTTTAAAAAAAAAGTTACAACTCTACTATGCAAAGTGTGGAATTTCGTTGAGTGCGGTAGTTTAATTAACTAACACAACAAAAAATGGCGAAAAGTTTAAAAGAAAGGTCATTGATGTTCTAAGACACCATATCAGCAGAAGGAAGTCTCTTGGTGGCTAAAGTTCTGAGACCTGTTTTTCGCTGGTGAATTGTTGGTTTTGAAGTGGAATTTTGAAACCCAAGTTTCCCGTAGTTTTGTTTATATTGAACGTATGCATCTTAGTTTAAAGCTTGTGTTTAGGTCTTTAAATTCTGTATTTACTAAGGGTTGGTGTAGATGCTTATACTAATAAAAGTATATCTAATACCTCTAATATACCTTGTTCACCTGAAGCTTAATTAATCTCAGGTCCTCAATGTATGACTGATTTGGATAAAGAGCTGCACCTGAGAGCAGCCCCTTTCCTCTAAGATGTGTAAGTACCTATAAAGCTACAATTACCCCAGGGGTGGGTGGGTGTTGGGGAGGGAGGGAGGGAAATAAGACCTATTAAAAGGAGGGCTGTTACAAGGTACCCTGTCCTGTACCCTCAGCAGGGGGGGGGGGAAGGGGGGGTAGTCCCTCAGGTAGGCAAATACACACACATCCGCCTTCAGTAGATTTGTGTGTATTACATTGTGAATAGGTATTTTAGTCTTTCTGTGTTTTTTTTAAAGTGCTGTCAAGTCAGTACTGACCTCTGGTGACCCAGCAGCCCCTGGGTTTTCTTGGCAAGGTATGATTGGAAATACATTGCCAGACCATTCCTTCCAAGGCAATGGAGGGTAAAGTGACTTGCCCAAGGTTACAAGGAGTGCCAGCAGGAATCAAACACAGGTCTCTTGGGTTATAGACTGTTGCTCTAACCACCGGTCCAACCATCTAATTGTAAATTACTGACAATCCTGTAAAGAACTTACAACCCTGTACATAGTTCTTAGGGCATGCCATGTCGCTACAACTGCTCAGTGACATCCTGCTCATACTGTATATAGTTACCCCAGTTCTAAATCCAAGTTACATTACCCGTTCAATGTAAGTACGAAGCAGGCTCCCCTGCTTTGTACAAAAGTTATTTGTAAACCGCACTGATTTGAAAGAGCACGGTATAGAAAAGCGTTAAATAATAAGAATAAAATAATAGGCCACTCCTCCACTCCTTCTAGTAATGTGCACATATAAATGGCATTTATACACATACTTGATACAGTCACTATTCTAAAAGTACACGCTATGGGTGGTCCCAGGAGTGGAGTTTGGGCGGACTGCAAAGTTACATATGTAAGTTATAAAATACTATCATTTACCTGTTGAAAAAGGTAGAAACAGGCATCTGCACCAGTCGTAGGACTAGTGTAAGTGCTCACGGATTAAATGAACGCATGTGCCTTCACACCTTGTGCCCTACTTTATAAAATAGGTGAAAAATACACACATTAATATACACATTAATGGAGATGCACTTTATCACATAACTCTCCCTACTGGGATGCATTACACCTCTTCTAGAGCTTTTACAAAAATGGTGTGGTTTGCATCGTCCTTTGACTTTCATTCCACCAGTGTCGCTATGCACAAGCTAAACACTACCACGTCCCCTTTTGACCCATGTCCTATCACATGGATAAGGATGGCAGTCATGAACTAGCACCCACATTACTCAGAATATTAAAAACTTATCTCTCTCCCAAGGTCACATGCCTGTCAACTTAAAAATTGCCTCGAACAGACCCATATTAAAACCCCCCACAGTGGACACGAATTTACCTTATTATAGGCCCATATCTAGCATTCCCCTTTTAGCTAAAATAAGAGAAAAGGCAGTACAACTCCAGCTACAGGACTTCATAAACACTTTCTCTCCCTTAGACACCAACAATACGAGTTTAGAGCAAATCACAGCATGGAAGCCCTGCTCACCTCACTAATTAACACTCTGCTCAAAGGAATTGAACAAACCAAACAAGGATTCATCCTAATATTCATAGATTTAGCAGCTGGCTTCGACTCCATAAACCATAATAAACTCTTCGAATGGCTGATGGGCATAGATGTAAGCAACACCCCTCTCTCCTGTTTCCGATCATATTTTACAGAACTCCTGCAGCAAATCAAGATAAAGGACAAAACTTCCAAACCGATTAACCTGTACATACAACCAATTTGCAAACTCATACAGAGTCACAACATAAATTACCATTTATATGCAGATGACCTAATGCTATATGACACCTTCAACACCAAGAGCCCAGAATACTCGCCTATAAAATCATGCTTCAAGGCAATCGTAGGCTGGTTAAAAGACTACAATCTATTAATCAACTGCAACAAGACCAAAGTACTGATCATTACAAGGGACACATCCTACTCGCTCCCAGGTCAACAAAATCATCCTCCTTGCAAAACCAGAGATTAGATATCTTGGAGTCACATTAGACCAGTGACCGACTGCAAGCACATATTAAGAAAACTATAATCTCAGCTTACTACAAAATGAAGATCCTGCACAACCTCTGCCCGCTACTGAACCACAATACCTTCCGGACAGTATGCCAGGCCATAATTACCCCACATATAGACTTTTGCAGCTCAGTTTTACAAGGTCTCCCAAAATATGCTCTCCACCCTTTGCCACTTGCCCAAAACACTGTAGTCCAACTAATCACAAGGACATCAAGACAGGAACACATCACTCCAGTGCTCAAAAAACTACACTAGCTACCCATACAAGCTCGCATTAAATACAAAGCCGTCATGATCGCTTTCAAAACTATATATAACCAGATGGCAGACTGCCTACACTCACTCATTTGAAAGTCTACAGACACCAGAATTAGGCAACATCAAAACCCCCTCACTATGCCAATTCACTATGGAACTTAGCCCCAGCTAATCTAAGAGCAATTGAAGATATTTTCGAATTCTGGAAAAAACTGAAAACCAACCTCTTTACAGAACATTTGGGATCAGACACCTAACCTCCATTCTGATTCCATCGTCCTAGCTACATAACACTGAAATGTTAAGCTTTGACTGAATTGCAAATAATCAACTGGACCCCACCAATCTCATCCCTTTGTTATACTAAATCAATAATAAGCTGTTCAACGTACCATAGTTAATTGTTACCAACACTGTTATTTTGTTCCATGTAAGAGTTGAGTTTTAATGTAAACTGTTTTGATAATTTTAAAAAGTGGTATAGAGGAAAAATTAAATAAAAGCCCTCTTCCTATCCAGTTCAGACTTCACCTCTAAGTGCATTCATTCTGTGCCTCCTTGCTATCTTTCCTCTCATCTCTCCCTATACCCCTCCTTGGAAGTTCCGCTCATCAGGCAAATCTTTCTTATCTGTACCTTTCTCTTCTGATGCCAGCTCCAGACCACGTGTTCTACCTTGCTGCACCCTGTACCTGGAATAGAGTCCCGAGTTGGTACGTCAGGCTCCATCCCTGGCTCTGTTCAAATTCAGGCTAAAATTCCACCTCTTTGAGGTTGCTTTTGGATCCTAATTCCTTATTCTTTTGTTGACCCTTGTGTGGCATAACCATTTTCTCTTTGTTCTACCTTGTAAGTTGTATATGTCTATCCTGATTGTGAACTCCTGTGAACAAGAACTGTTTCTTACATGTGTACAGAGCTGAGTTTGCCTTGTAGCACTATACAAATGTTTAGTAATTTTGAAGTACCCCAATGCAGAAAGGAGCTTGAAAATGGACCTGTGAGCCAGTTATTTTGTTCTTGGAAAGCAATTTACAGACTTGTACAGTTCTGCACAAATTAAGTTTATCCACGTCTTTTTAAAACGTCTTGCTTTTTGGAAGATGGATTTGACTATTTTTTTATTACAATATATTTGACATTGCATATAAAGGTTCTGATTTTCTTGCTATAAAGATTTTCACACATAAATGTTATTCAAGTACTAGTGGGGAATGATTTTGTGATTGTCAAATCACTATAAATGTTTTTCCTCCTGCAATGGTCTTCATTTCTCACCTGGCATATAGTATACTCTGGTAATCGAGGAAATTATCTCTTCATTTCCACAATTGCAATAACAGCGTTTTTTAGACATGTAAGAAATCTAAGATAGATATGTTTGATTTTTCCAAGTATTTTATTTAATACTGCCTTCTATGTAAAAGCACAAAGCAATTCACAATTAATCATAAATATACTAAAATATAGTATTTCCCACAGTACCATTATCCTGACAACCAGTTTTCCAGCACACTCCAAAACCTCTGAGCTTGGAGTCACTGGGGACAGTACATGATAATTCTCAGCCCGGTTCGTCACACAGTAGCAGCCAAGAAAACAAACAGAATGTTAGGAGAACATAACTGAGAATATGTATAGGCCTCTGTGTAGGTCTCTGGTGCAACTGTGCCTTACGTATTGTGTGCAGTTCTGGCGATCCCATCTAAAAAAGGTAGGGGCATGCACAGCCAAATAAAGTTCAATTCATGCTTGCTTTAGAACTATTTTTTCCCCAGTTTTTTTGGAGATTTTTTTGTTCATTTCACATATTTGCTCTTTAGGTTGTCAGCAACACTTCCCTGGTGGCCAGTGGATGCCAGGGCAGGTGCGACCCAAAATATAAGGTTAAGATTGGAGAGTTTTCTAAAGGCCTCAAATGAGAGTTGGTCCTTGTAGTTTCCTTTGCTCCAATCTTCAATGAAACAGTCAAGCTGAGTGGTGTGAATTAATAAGGCTTTTATTTCCCTTTTCACAGTGGTTCTAAATAGTGGGTTACAACTTTAAAGCAAATGTCCTTAACTCAGGTAGAAAACAAACTCAGGGTTCAAAGCAAAAACTGTTATACGTCACAGGAATGGAGGTGCTCAAACAAATAAAGAATGCTCTGCTGGCAATTCACCCAATCACAAGTCTGGCAGTGACTCTAAACTTTCAGAAATACAAAGTGTACAGTCCATCTCATGGTCAGATAAATCTCCTGCCAGTTCCACTTGCATTGGCTCGTTATCAGAAAGCTCTGATTCTATATCCCTGGTTTCTTGTAAAACACATTCAGGGGTTTTGTATATTTTCTGTAGCAGTTCCCAATGTCCTTGGCCTAGCCTAGGGCGTCGGCCACGTGCTGTATTAGGCTTTAAAGTATCTTCTTTCCTTAGAGGCTTTATAGCAGCTTTTTCATAGCTTTTAACATTCACAACTTTCTTGTTAGGCAATCATTTCTCATACCTTGTATGGCAGCAATCCTCAAGTAACCGGCTTTCTTCCACTGCCTGCTTTTCCCAGGCAGCCGCTTGGTGAAATCCTTTTCTATGCAGGTTAGGCTTACCCTGCAGCCTTTGACTTCCTTCTCCTGGTGAAGGCCTGCCTCTGTACAAGCCCAGCTTCTGGCTTTCTGACTCAGTGTGGCTTGGCTTCTCCAGCTGATTCTTGTTTGGCTTAGGGTTTCAGTTACAGCAGTGCTTTTGCCTCTGATGGCAAACAGCTCTCGGTTTGGCTCGAGCTGATACCTCCTTAGGTCCTTCCTCAGCTCTTGGGAAATCACCTCTCCCTCTTGGGAATCCTCTAGCACTAGAGTAGTCAGGTTTCCACTTCCACCTCTCACTCTCTGTGCTGCCAGTGATTCTCCCCTTGCTTCTGCTTGGGCTGCTGCTTCTGCTGGTGCTTCTATCTCCGAGGCTGCCGGTGCTCCTTCTGCCTCTTCTCCTTCCTCCCTTCCAGTCTTCCACACTCCCCTTATGAAGCCCTCCTGCCTTTGAGGATTGGAAGCTGGTTAGCATTTCCTCGTGACCAGCTGGGCATGGCTCTTCAGTCTTCCTGAAGACACTCTTGCTCCCTCTAGCTGGTTCCTGGGAATATTGCAAGTCTTTTTCTCTGTGAAAAGCACCTTCTTTTCTCTCAACTGGGCTCTCATCAGCCCTCGCTGCATGACAAGGTGCATGTTGTACTTTAGGCACACTAGAACTTTGATAAGAATGCAAATCGAGTGGGCTTCCAGTAACATCACCGAACCACATGGATGGCTGAAATTGAGCTCACCCATTCATTCCCGCAAAAGCGCTTAATTTTCCCCGAAATAAAGTGATAAGCATCCTAAGTGAAGTGGAAAGGTCATTGGGAGCGGAAGCTGGAGGTATGACGACAGCGAGGAAAAAGACGGCAGACATAAAAGAATATACATGCGCTGCGGTCAGAGGTGAGCAGAGAGTCGGAGGAAAAATGGGAGGTGAAGCGTACAGCGAGGCTGAGGCCGAGGAACAGTTAAATACCTTGGACGTGCAGAGCAGAAGTGCCGTGGTGCAGATCTCAAAGGAAGAGCTCCGGTCATGGTTTGGTGAGCTGAGGTCTGAAATGGCAGGATTCAGAAATGATATGGAGACGGCCATAATGGAATTTCGTGCAGATGTGCAGGAGCTGGGGAAAAGAGTGGAGGAAGCGGACGGGCAAGTGGAAGAGGTGCGACGCAATGTGAGTGCAATAAATAAAGCTATGAATAGTTTAGAAGCTGCAAAAGAACAGATTGAATTTAAAGCTGGAAGACTTGGAAAACCATGCGAGAAGGCAAAATCTCAGAATAAAGGGGGTGCCAGAACAGGAGGACTACAGATACTGTGAGCAGATTGCAAGAGATATATGTATGTCAGCACTGGAGGAGCCCGAAGAAGGAGGGCAGGCACTGGAAGTAAAAATAGACAGAGCACACCGCACGCTAAGCCCAAGAAAAGGGGAGGCATCACGGGACATTATTATCTGCCTCCATGACTTTAAAATTAAGGACAAAATAATAAGTAAGGGGAGGGGAGGAGGCCCCCTAGAGTGGAAAGGCAATAAGGTCACAATCTTTGCAGATTTAGCTGTGGCCACGCTACAACAACGAAGAGAATGGAGAGGATTTACAATGAGGTTAAGAGAAGAGAACATAAAATATAAATGGCTGTACCCCGCGGGAATTGCGTTCACCAGTCAAGGCATCACAAGGCGGGCGGTAACAGCAGCACAGTTGGCGGCAGAGATGAAGGAGGCAGAAGTGACACGTTTACCAGAGGTGGGAGAAGTGAGAAGACCTGCGAATGGACAGACAACAAGATGGCAGAGAGTGGAGAGCAAAGAGAGAGAGAGTAAATGTGTGATGCAAAAAAAGAAAAGACATAGGACTGATTAAATAAGCAGAGGAAAGAGAAATGGAAAGAATGGAAAGCAACAGCAAGGTTGAAGAAGCCGCAAGGATGGACTGAGTTGGTGATGTGAGGGGGTAAAACATGCAAAGTTAAATATGAAGTGATAAGAAAAGGGGGATTAAGATATGAAGTGAGTTTACTGTGAAATGTGTAACATGTGCGGGAGGGGGAGGATGATGTCTGGGAGGAAGCGGAAGCTACTAAATGGTAGAAAGAATGGGGAGAGTGGGAAGGTCAGAAGGAAGGGAACTAAGGGAAGGGAGGAAGAGGCGGGAAGGAGAAGGGTACCCGGATACTGTGTGTGTAAGAGGAGGAAGTGCAGTGATTGGCAGTTATGGGTAGTAATCAAAAACAAGTGGATGAATGTAAGATTGTAACCATACATGTGAAAGGACTTAATTCCTGGTTTAAAAGACAGGCCCTATTGAAAGAGGGCAGCAGTTTAAGAACAGATGTTCTGCTTATACAAGAAACACGTTTAATAAAAGTTCAAAAAAGATGGCTAATATGTAAAGAGTATGATAAAGTGTATCTGGCCCATAACCGGGAAGCGCCAAAAAGGGGAGGAGTGGGCATAATATTTACAAAAGGATTGAATGTGGAAGAAGAGCATGTGGAAAGAGACCCGGGAGGGCGCTACATTTTGTGGAAAGGGAAAATAGAAGAAAGGCCTGTAGTAGTGGGGAGTATATACGCGCCAAATGCACAGCAAGGGCGGTTCTATGGGAAGTTGTATGAGGTAGTGGAACCCTATCTGCGAAGTCCGGTAATATTAGGAGGGGATTTTAATACAACACCGAATCCCAGAATAGACACTACGGGGGACAGTAAGGGTGGGTCAAAGAAGGTAAGTAAGAAGTTGGGGAAGTTGCTGCATAAATTGCGTTCAGTGGATGTTTGGAGGCACCTACATGGGAATAAGAGGGAATACACACATTACTCTCACCCACATAAGAGATACAGTAGAATCGATAAGATATGGGTGGATGGGAGGATCATAGAACAGGCCAAGAGGATGGAGATTGGGCCTATAAACTGGTCAGACCACGCCCCGGTGGAGGCTTCCCCGAGGTTGCGAAAGAAAGGAGGGTGTCTGCGCTTTTAGAAGTTGAATGAGTCCCTTATACTCCCTTATAGTGCTCTGTATAATTTTTTTGCTCTTCCAACTCGTCTATGTGTCACAATGTAGGGGGCAAAGTAGGGCCGGCTGGTGTATGGGATGGGTTGAAGGCAGTTGTCAGGGGAGAGTATATAGCTTTGGCGGTGAGCAGGAAGAGAGGAAAAGAACAGCAAGAGCGGGAGTTGTTAAAAGAATTGAGATCCGAAGAATTAATACACAAACAGAGAGAGGGAAGAAAACAGCTACAATGCAGTCAGAAAATACAAGAAGAATTAGGGGCCATACATGAAACTGAGAAGGCCTATAGGTTAAACCAACTAAAACACGAGTTTTATGTACAAGGTAATAGGCCAGGCAAATATCTTACCAAGAAATTAAGGGAGAAAAGGGTGCGCCAGCAGATCCTGAAAATAAAGGATGAACAGGGGACAGTGGGTTCAGGGTATGGAACATGTTCAGAAAGTATTTTGGAAATATTATGGTAAGCTCCATAAATCAGAGCAACAAGAAGAGGGAGTAGCTATAGAGAGATACCTGGAGGAGACTACATTGAAACAACTGGATTTAGAGCAACAGAAGTGGATGAATAGAGAGATAGGTAGAGAAGAAGTAGTGGAGCCTATAAAGAGCTTGAAGGAGGGTAAGGCACCAGGATTGGATGGATTTACAGCTCGCTTCTTTAAAAACTTTTGTGAGGAGGTTAGTCTGATCCTGCGGGATATGTTTAATGAAATATTAAAAGGGGAGAAGCTACCAAGATCTATGGAAACAGATGGTATGGTAGTTACACCTAAACCCGGGAAGGACCATGGGAAGTGTGAGTCTTATAGACCCATCTCACTTATAAACTTGGATGCTAAGATATTAGCTAAAATATTGGTGGCTAGATTGCAGAAACATATTCCAGGGCTAATAAAGGAGGACAAAGCAGGGTTTATCCCGGGCAGGCAAGCGAGTGATAATGTACGTAAATTGTTGAATTTAATATGGCAAGTGCGAAGGGAGCAGACAGCATCTGTAATGATTGCAGTAGATGCGGAGAAAGCCTTTGATAGAGTGGAATGGGCTTTTATGTTTGAGGTTATGAAGAAGATGGGATTGGGAGAGAACTTTCAGAAATGGATAGAGGCACTTTATAAAGAGCCTAAAGCATGAATATGCATAAATGGGGTGTATTCAGAGCAATTTAAGTTAGGCAGGGGCACAAGGCAGGGCTGCCCAATTTCTCCTTTGCTGAAAGGGTTAGGCAGAATAAGGAAATACATGGAATAAAGGTGGATGATGAGGAATATAAAATTTCATTGTTTGCGGATGATGTGATGTACAAACTAAGACAACCTGAGAAATTGATACCAGTATTAGTACAGGAGACTATGAAATATAGTGCGGTATCAGGCTATAAAATGAATATGGGAAAAACCAAAGTGCTTAAATTAAGGTTACAAGATCTTGAACCAACTTACATAGTAACATAGTAGTTGACGGCAGATAAAGACCAGCATGGTCCATCCAGTCTGCCCAGCGAGATGGCAAGAGTAGGTGCACCTGTCGCTCCGCGCAGGCCACCCCTCTCCATATCCTTGTTCAGGGGTAAACCCACCACTCCATTCGGAAGTTAGATGGTACCGTTTATTTTGTTTTTTTTCCTATTTCTGTAAAGGGATCCTCTGTGTTTGTCCCATGCCTTCTTGAATTCCGTCACCGTGTTCGCCCCTACCACTTCCAACACTTACAAGATCTTGATCCCAGCGCAACTTACAAACAGCCACATTAGTGTATATATGTATTGTGATGTAGAGACCCCTACCGAACCCATGGAAATAGAGAGAAAGGAAGATTCCACCTTTAAAACTGACAGGCAGCTAGAGCACATGGCTCACTGTTTACATAGAAAAGGTAAACAGGGAAAGACAGGAGCTGAATTGACACGCCCAGACTCTGACGTAGTAACAAGCCTCGAGCTTAATCAAGCACACCTGTTCAGGGTGAGAGCAGAGCCAAGCCCAGGGGAACAGAATTATAGAACGTCATCATTAGCTCCCAGGAATGGGGCCACAAGAAAAGCAGAGAGAGGCAAAGAAGAAAGCCACGAAGGAAGCAAAGCCAGGTGGAGAAGCAGCAGACAAAGGCTGGAGAAGAGGCCAGAGGGCAAGCTGGAAGGGTAATTGCAGCTTGGACAGCAGTTGGAGGCGTGGCAGCAGAGAGAGTTGGAGTTGTGGCAGAGAAGCAGCTCAAGGAACGAAAGACAGGAGAGAAGAGAGAGCTCCTGTAAGGCAGGCTTGGAGAGGCTCAGAAACTCCAGGGAGTTGGAGACCTGATAGAGAAACTTCTTACCGGTCTGTGAGAAAAGCCAGCAGACTTGAAGGAAGGGAGGCACGCCCTGTGACCAGGAACTATACTGAAGATGAATGTACTGCCAAGACTACTTTTTCTGTTCATAACCTTGCCCATAGAGGTTCCCACAGCCATAATAAATTTTGGTGCAGAGAAGAATCTTCTTCATTTGGAGAAGCAGGCCCCCAAGGGTGCAAAGGAAAATTAATGTACAGAGCGAAAAAGGAAGGTGGTCTGGCGGTCCCTGAGATTGGAAGATATTATGAGGCGGCTCAATTGCGAGCAATAATGGGGTGGAGGTTGGAGAAAGATTGGCCTCAATGGAGCAGAATAGAGCAGGAGGTGGTAAGACCCAATTTCCTTATGGATTTGCTGTGGAAGAATAGGGAGGAGAGAGAACGAGGCCTAGTTAAGAACCCATATATGACAAGTACTTTCAGAGCTGGGATAGGAAACAGAGGGTGCTGACACATATGGGAGGAAGTATTAGGGCACAGCGGATTACACAATGTGAGCGTTTTTTGGTGGGAGAAAATTCTGGGATATTCCACAGATGGCAGGAGAAAGGGTTACAGTGTATGTGGCAGGTATTAACTGAGGCTGGTCAATTAAGGCCGTTTACTGAGCTCCAGAAAGAGTTTAAGTAGAGAAGAGTGATTGGTTGGGCTATTTTCAATTGGCACACTTTTTAGGGGAAAAAGATATAAAAGAAGGCCTGAAAAGCACAGAGACACTCTTTGAGAAGATGTACTTATCAAGATGGGTGATTTCTAAGCTCTATAAGGCCTTGAGTAGCCCCATGGATCAAGGAACGCATATGAAGGCCTGGGTGGCAGATTTGGTGGGGGGTCATTGGGATGACGAGAGATGGGAAAAAGTATATGATGGGGTTAAAATACCGGTGGTTTCGGCAGCAATCCAAGAACACTGTTATAAGATGTTGTTCCGAATGAATTTAACCCCAATACAGTTGTGTAAGATGGGGAGATATCATGATGCGCTTTGTTGGAGGGGGGTGCGGAGAATGGGGAGAGTATATGCATATGTGGTGGAGCTGTCCAGTCCTACAGCAAATGTGGCAGTGGCTGAAGAATCTTATGTGGGAGATGATGGGCTGGGTAGGAGATATTACACCAGAGGGAATATTGCTGAATGAATGGGGAGGAGCTGCGAAGAGCGATATGGTGTATATGTTGAAGATACTTGCAATTGGAGTACGGATGGAAATAGCGAAGGGAAGGAGATCCGGGAGAGTACCAGCACCTGAAAAGGTATTAAGTAGAATAGCATATATTTATAGGATGAGTGAAATTAATGCATACAAAATGCACAAGACTGAGAGCTTTCAAAGGAGATGGCAAAAGTACACTGAGTGGTTACAGAAGGAGAACGAGGTGGTAGCAGGCTGATGCTAACTAAGAGTATCAAAGGAAATTGTTAATCAAGAGGAGGGGAACACTGCAGGATCCAGGGGGAGGAGGGGAGTAGAAGGGAATATTAACATAATAAAAATTGTACAGGAAAATTGGAGAGGAACCTAGACTGTGAAGTACTGTACAGTAAGGTTGGAAAGGTAAGCAGGTGCATGTTGTGGTGATGGATATAGTTGGGTATAGGTTATACCAGTGTTTTGTAAAGCAGTTGAAAAATGTCATTTTGTAGTGTACTAAATCAATCCAATGTGTGCCTTCAAGTCAGTCCTGACTCCTGGCGACCCAAAAGCTCCTGGAAGTAGATTGCCTGGCGACCCAGAAGCTCCTTTCTTGGAAGTAGATTGCCAGGCCTTTCTTCCAAGGCAATGGAGGTTTAAGTGACTTGCCCAAGGCCACAAGGAGTGCTAGTGGGAATTGAACCCTGGTTGCTTGGTTAACAAGCCAGTGTTCTAACCATTAGGCTACTCCTCCACTCAGTGTACTAAATAAAAATCTAAATTAAAAAAACAAAAAAGAATGTACACATAGTTAGAGGTACATGTGCATATAGGTAATTTGTGCATGCTTTTATATTTTTTAGGCACCCAAATGATTGTGTGCTCACAAATACACATTCCAGCAAAGGATATCATGAGAATAGAAAGGGTTCAGAGAAGGGCAATAAATGATAAAGGGGATAGAGCACTTCCTTAAACGGATTAGAGCTCTTCAACTTGGTGACAACTGAGAGAGGATTTAGTAGAAGTTTCTATGGGGTGGAAGGATTAAATAGGGAGTAATTTAATGTAGATAGTATAAAAAAATATATAATTAAATCAATTACCTGGCATCCCGTGGTGTCAGGATGGCCCGCGGCTCAGGAAATGGAGGCTGTAAGGCATGTTTTAGGCCTCGGAGGAGGCCGTGTTAGAACACGGCGATTTAGAGCCAGCAGGTGGGTTTTAAAATTTAAAATATGCCCTCCACAACATCCTGGACCCTTCTGATGCTGAATCGCAGCATCAGGAGAGGCAGCCGGCAAAGTTTAAAAATAAAAAACACAAAAGAGAGGTGCCGCAGGGTTCTGCAGTGCAGGCAGCGAATTTAAAAGTGATCCCTAACGTCTCGGTTTGCTGGGCACCTGATTCAGGGGTTTGCCAGGTCAGTTTTGGGCTCTGGGGAGGAGCTGAAAGCAAGAGCTCCTCACCTGCCAAAACCACGATGCCGAATGAAGCTCCGAGGGCTGTGCTCTGCTGAGCCTTGCTGTATTTAAAGGAGCCGCATCTTAAAAAAAAAAAAGGGTATTTTTTTTTTTTAACAGAAGTGGGATTCAGGTAAGGAGATTTAAGATAGCATGACCCTATGTTTAAATTTAAAGGGAACGTAATCAAATTATTTAACAAAGTTCGGCCAAGGGAACTGGGGAGCCTGGAAAAAATTATTTAATGGTTAGGGTAGTTAGAAGGGACCTCAGGAGGAATAGTTTGGGGGATGGTTCCGAAAATGTAAAGGGCCAGTGTTTTATTTTTGAGAAAGTACTCTAGCGCAACGTAAAATGATATTAATGTATTTTTTGGGCTAGAGAGGGGTTTGTTAGGAATATTAATTGTATATTGTGGTTTGACAAGAGCTTTTAGAAGTGGAAAAATTAATTTAAAGGAGAAAAATGTGTTTCAAGGGATAACTGAATGTAAAGAAATGTTCAGTGATGGAGAGAGTATTTAAAATGGGTGTAGTGTATTAGAGTAATCTTTTTAAAGTAGTGTTTTAATCAATTTTATTATCAAAATAAGTATATTTTGTTTTAAAATACATTTCTTTATGTAGGTTTATGGAAGTTACCATAGCAACCATTCAAACTAGCTAATGTTCATCCCTTCCTGGAGGCAGAATCCCAAGCTCAGGTGGAAGCTTTACATTTGACGCCTGATTTTCCACACCATAAAGACGCCTAGCAAACACCTTGGATACATTCTAGAGTCTAGGATATCACCTGGGATACCTGAAGTTGATGTAGTCAGAGACTACCAGGGTGTTGAAGAGACCAGACCTATGTTAAATAGGATGGGGCACTAGGCCTCAATTAAGCCTAAGATCACAGTCTAAAAGGCTGTTTTGAGCATGGTCTGAGTGGAGTGATTGGGTAATTAAGGTGATCTGCAGAAATATTAGTCACCTTGAATGGGAATGAAAGAAGTCGAAGAAAGAAATGAATTGTGTATTGTAGCAGCAAAGCGCAGACAAACCAATGATACCAGGAGTCTGTTCAGAAGGTCCAAATCATTTATTTGTGCACAAGTCTCAAGCAAGGCAATTTCAAAATGGCTGAGCAAAGTTTTCAAGCATTACAACAACTTTTATAGACTTCTGTTCCATTCTAGGTATAGAAAAACATTTCATTGGTCCCGGTACGCTCCCGTACCTCCCGTAGCCCCTCTATTGGTCCCGGTACTGATAAGTTTCTCCAATTATGTTCCTTCTGTGGGCTTCTGTAGGCATGACACCTGCCTGCCCCCCTTCTAGTCCCAATTACAATGGTCAGTTCATCAACTTGTTACTTTCACACTTTCAAGGCTATGGGACCATTTGTGCATGCAGAAGAGCAAGGTTCTGTAACTCATCTGTCAGCACTCCTCAATATTTCTCTGCAAATGTACTCTTTCTTATCAGTAACTTTAAAACACATCTTTTCCGTATTTTCCATTTCTTAATTCTGCAATTCTGCTTATCTAAGCTAATTCAATATTTCTACTGAGTTCTTTCTTACAATAGCAGCATATTGGGGGATGTGCAATCCTATATGCCTCTCCACAGGCCTCATTTACAGGTCAAGCTAGCCATGCTGGCCTGCCTATGTCAGACACCGTGGGTCACAGGCCTGCACCTGCCACATTCCCCCCTTTGATTAATCTCACCCTATTACTTAATAAGGTGTGAGAATTAAATCACTTTTCAGAAAATTCACATCCTGATTAAAGGATTCTTACTAGTTCCACTAGGGCTGGCTTTGTATAAAGCCATTATTCTAGTTGCGGTCTTCCGCTCTACTGTATTATCATAGCACTATGAAGGGAACGCATACAACATGGGATTAAACATGGTAAGCAGAGGACAACAGCAACAAGGATTAGTACTAAGATAATGAAAGTCTTAAATCCTCCCAGCCAAGAGAAAAGGTTAGCAAACCAATTAGGAAATTTCAAGGCGTGCCAAGTCTGTACTGGCACATAAGCATGTCTTTGCATATCTTTAGCAATTTCTTCAACTACTTGACCTTTATCATCTATTTTCAAACAGCAATTAGTTAAATTCAGTTTACCACATACTCCTCCTTCAGCTGCTAATAAATAATCAAGTGCTAAGCGATTTTGGTATATGGCAGTGCGCATCTGAGTACTTTGTCTAGCTAAAAGCGTAAGAGCATGACTAGTTTCATTGGTTATTATTTCAACTACTGCTTGTAAGCGAATAATACGATTAATCATATAGACTGGGGTTCGGTAGCCCCACATACCATCATCATTCCAAGTGGCAGGTCCATAATACTCAATAATTCTTTCTGGTGGCCAATCATCACCTTGCCATTTCTCCCACTTGCCTATCTGTAAGGCCTCTCTTTTCTGTCTAGATGCTCCTTTGTGTTTGTGGGTAGTATATACAGGGTATCCTAATTGTTCTCCATGTTCAGTGTTTAACAGGAAGAACGAAGGTCTGATGGTTCCTAAGACACATGCTCCTCCCCATTGTGGTGGGAGTTGCGCATATGCTCGGTTTCCACAGATCCAATATAGGCCAGGTGGGGCTTGCCAGGCTTGGACTTTGGCAAGGTTAGTCCATAGACCTGCAAGTTCAGGAAATCTGGCTAATGGGTTAGGAGGTTCAGGATGCCTGATTCCTGACCACCATGCTACCTTCTTGGTCGTGGCATTATAGTACTTCTGGCTAAGACAGACCAGCTGTCCTACCTTTTGGGTGAACTGGGGTCCAGTTCTGGCAAAGCAAAGACGTCCAACGATTGAGTGCGCTAACACCCATTCACTGGTTGTCTTGTGTAATTCAGTCTGATTGTAAATCATGGAATAATTCAATTCTTGGGCTTCCCAGGGCCATTGATCTCCCATTTGGGTTCCGCCACAGAAATAACAATCTGTGATCTTAAGACTAGATACTACTGCTCCGGCTAATTCTAGAAATAAATTCTGTGAGGGGTGAGGGATCTCAAACTTATTTACATGCATAGCTTCATAAAAGGTATTATGAATATGATATTTAGATGACTTGTGGGCTTGGGTATTCAATCTAACATACACAATGGTCCCTGGATCTGTTCCTCCTCCTGCAATACGTAAACCAAACTTATATCCTTGTTTCCATGCATGGGGGTTATGTACACGCAAATGTAAGGGGTTGCAAGCATCTTTCTGACATTTATCATTTGTGGTTGGCTTGGTTAGAGTAGCCATCCGTTTATCTATTTTCTCATCAGTTATACCAGTGTTCCAGGTAGCATAAAAAACACATTCCCAATACGGGCAATAGTAGTCTGCCGCTGTAGCAGTACTATACCCTGGTTCCTTTTTACCTGTACACTTCCTCCATCCTGTGGCTCCTTCTGGACACATATACTTATGGTCATTCCGATACGCTTTCTCCCATGTACCACAGGTGGACTGACTATCTCTATTAATAGCATTACATGCATCAAAATTCAAAACAGCAGGTTTAGTAATGTCCTTAAGTGGTGGTGTAGCAGCTAATATAGGTCCATCTGCATCCTTCCATCTTATTTCCAACGTGTAATAGGATGGATTCTGATGCGGATTATAGCATGCTTTAATTTTGCCATGAGTGCAAACATTTAGTTCAGTGGTGTTATAGATACACCGAGTTATTGTTCCCTTGCAGGTATAGTAAGAATGGTAAAGCAAAGTCTGAGTTACTTTCAGTCCAGTTCTAGTAGAAGTAATGCAAGCTGTGCATGGAGGTAGAGCATAAGTCTGTTCAAAACCTCCGAAGAAGGCAACCAAGGCAAAGCAGAAGCAAAGATACATGTTGATGTTGATTGGAGTTCTTCTGAATCCTCAGCTTGCTGATCTTGATCACGACGGTCTATTATTCTTCGTCCCGTTCGCTAATGAAGCAATTTAACGGGTGCTGAGTGTTGATTGAAGATCCTCAAGGTGTCCAGTACACATTAACCAACTTAGCAATTCAGTTGGCTTGTGAAGTCTGGCTTAGTCAATGTAGTCTCGAAGTAGTGTGTCAAATCACACACACAAATTGGGTTCGTTGAAACAAAGCTGTTGCTGCATGGAAAACAGCAATCCTCTTCGAAAGACTTGGCTACTGCAAAGCACTTGTGATGAAGTGTCTATACTGCTGGTTGCCGTCTCAGAGTAACTCGCAAGGGTACATCAGGGTGCTGCTCTGCTGTCCACCGCTCTGGTTCAGGATCGGCGGCGGGCTTGACTCGGCTGTGGTGGATCCAGGCGTCGATCTCGGCTACCTTTACTGCAGTTGGGGTAGACAGGATGACGGTGTACGGTCCCTTCCAATGGGGTTCCAACGGTATCTTCTTCCAATCTTTGATCCACACCGAAGTTCCAGGCTGGTAGGGATGCAAGGGTTCCGTCAAGTTGATAGGCAATTGGTCTTGGATCCACGTATGGAGAGTCTGCAGAACAAAACTAAGAGCTAGGAGTTCTTGTCTGGTTACTTCTGAACCAATCTGGGCTAGATTTCCTTTGACTCCCTGCACTATTGGTGGGGGTTTACCATACAAAACTTCAAAAGGGGAAAATCCTGTTGACTTTACAGGGGCTGAGCGTATTCTGAGTAAAGCTATGGGGAGCACTTGGGGCCATTTCAAGTGTGTCTCCTGACAAAGCTTAGACATTTGGGCTTTCAATGTACGATTCATTCGCTCAACTTTCCCTGAACTCTGGGGTCTGTATGCAGTGTGGAGCTTCCACTGTATCTGCAAAGCTTTTGCTAACTGCTGAGTAACTTGGGAGACAAATGAGGGTCCATTGTCTGACCCTATCACTGCTGGGATTCCAAATCTGGGGACAATCTCTCTCATTAAGGCTTTGGTAACTTCTCGGGCTTTCTCAGTTCTGGTTGGGAAGGCTTCTACCCACCCGGAGAAAGTACAAACTAATACTAGTAGGTAATGGTATCCATTAGCTTTTGGCATTTCGGTGAAATCAACTTGGAGGTTGTGCATGGGGGTCACACCTCTTGACTGAACTCGGGGTGCTGTAATGAGGCCTTGCTTGGCATTATTCTTGGCACAGATCTGACATTGTCGTGCTACTGAGGCTGATATGGTTGTCATCAGAGGAATGTAGAAATGTGGTCTGAGTGCTTTCTCCATAGCACTCTTTCCATAGTGGGTAGCTTCGTGGAAAGCTTTGACAAAGGATGGTCCTAACAGTTCAGGAATTACTATTCTCCCCGGAGGTTGACTGCCCTCTTCTGGTGGCAGCTCAATCCATCCGTCTTTCAATACTCCATTTTCTTTGTCACAATAGTAATCCAATTCTTTGGTGGTATATCGTGGGGTCCATAGATTCAAAGGTACTGGAAACAATGCTGCTTGCATTGGCATAGCTTGTGGGGCAATCTGTCCTGTCATAGCTGCTTGTCGTGCTGAGGCATCTGCAAATCTATTTCCTCGAGCAACTTCTCCTTTTCCTGCTTGATGTCCTCTACAATGCATGACAGCTACACGTGTTGGGGCCCAGACTGCATCAAGTAACATCAATATCTCGGGACCATATTTGACTGATTTTCCTCCGGATGTGATGAGTCCTCTTTCTTTATAGAGAGCTCCATGGGCATGCAAGGTAGTGAAAGCATATTTGGAATCTGTATATACATTCAGCACAAGTTTTTCTCCTAACAACAATGCTCTGGTGAGTGCTATCAATTCGGCTTTCTGGGCTGATGTGCCTGAGGCTAGAGCTGATGATTCAACTACTTCATGTTGAGTGACGACTGCATATCCGGCACAGCGTCGTCCGTCAAGGATGAGACTGCTCCCATCAACATAATAGATCTGGTCAGGATTGTCTATGGGCACATCTGTTAGATCAGGTCGACTTGAGAACACAGTTTCCATGACTTCGATACAGTCATGTTCTGGGAGTTCTTCACTGATGGGTATCAAGGTAGCTGGGTTCAAGGCATGGCTCACTTCAAGTTGTATCTGTGGGTTTTCACATAACATGCTCTGGTACTTTAACATTCGGGAATTGGTGAGCCAATAATTCGCTTTCTGTTCCATAAGGGCAAGGACTGCATGTGGCACAGTGACTCGTATGTTCTGTCCTAATGTGAGTTTGTCTGCTTCACTCACTAGTAGTGCTGTAGCTGCAACTGCTCTCAAGCAGGGTGGCCATCCCTTGGCCACAGGGTCCAATTGTTTCGATAGGTAGGCTACAGGTCTTTCCCAATTTCCTAATTTCTGAGTCAACATGCCTAAGGCATTTCCCTGTGCTTCATGTACAAACAAGTGGAAAGGTTTGTGGACATCTGGTAGTCCAAGTGCTGGTGATGACATCAATTCTTCTTTTAACTTCTGGAAGGCTGTATCCTGCTCAAGTCCCCACTCCAGTGGTGACTTCTCTTCTCCTTTTGTGGCTTCATACAGTGGTTTGGCAATTTGGGCAAAGTTGGGTATCCAGATTCGGCAATATCCTGCTGCTCCCAGAAAGGCTCTGACTTGCTTTCTGGTTGTTGGAGTTGGAATTCTACATACTGCTTCTTTTCTTTCTCTGCCTAATCTTCTGCTTCCTTGGGTAATACGAAAACCCAAGTATTTCACTTCTGTTTGGCATAGTTGTGCTTTGGCTCTGGAAACTTTATATCCAGCTTCATTTAGTAACTGCAAGAGATCTTGAGTGGCTCGTATACATTCTTTTTCTGATATGGCAGCTATCAACAGATCATCCACGTACTGGAGAAGTACTCTCCTCCCCGGGGCTACTGGATAACTTGAAAGATCTTGGTTTAGTGCAGCACTAAAGATGGTAGGTGAATTCTTGAATCCTTGGGGTAATCTTGTCCAGGTGAGTTGGCCCCCTCTTCCAGAGATGGGGTCTTGCCATTCGAATGCAAACAATATTTGGCTTACAGGGGCTAATCTTATGCAAAAGAATGCATCTTTCAAATCTAGTACAGTGAAATGGGTAGCTTCAGCGGGTATCAGTCCTAGTAAAGTGTAAGGATTGGGTACAACTGGGTGTATAGTTTCAACTGCATCATTTACTCTTCTCAAATCTTGCACTGGGCGATAATCATCTGTCTCAGGTTTCTTTACTGGCAAAAGTGGGGTGTTCCATGGGGATTGACATACTTTCAGTAGGCCATACTCAAGTAATCTCTGTAGGTGGCGATGAATGCCTTCAATTGCGGCTCTTGGGAGAGGGTACTGTTTGACGTGCACTGGGGTAGCACTAGGCTTGAGGGTTACAATCACTGGTGCTATATGCTTGGCTAGGCCTGGGGGACTGCCTTCTGCCCATACTTCAAGTGGTGCATGAATGTTCTTTAAAGTTTGTTCAAAGTAGGTATCTTGAATCGAATCATCAATGTAGTATCTCCACTCTTCTTCTCGGGGTACTGTCAGCAGCATTACTCCTGCTGGTTTGGCTTGGAATTCACTGTCATTTGCATTTCTCCTTGTTCGGAGAAAGATATCTGTGCTTGAAGCTTGGCTAGCATATCTCGTCCCAGTAGGGTACTGGACATTCGGGCATGTAAAGGAATTGATGAGTTACTTGCTGTCCTCCTAGACTGCATATTCGGTTTTGTAGAAAAGACTTTGTGGCTTTGGCACCAGTTGCTCCTATAATGGTGACTGCTTTCTTGGTGAATGGGGCTATCTTTTTGTCTATTACTGAATGTTCTGCTCCAGTATCAACCATAAAGTTCATAAATTGGTCTCCTATTTGTATTTCGACCATAGGCTCCTGGAGACCTAAAGCAAACTTGGAGCCCGGTCTGTCCTAATCCACGTCATCCTCTTCATGGGCCTGTGTGGCCAATGCTTGGATGGCTCCTCCTCCCCTCTCTCTCTGGAATTGTTCTCGATTGGCTCCTCCTCGGCCTCGGGGACGGCCTCTTCTTTCTTCTCGCCACTGATGATCGTATTCGTCATCTTGCTGGGCGTCTTCGAGTTGCGGGCAAGTATCTCTCCAATGTCCTTCCTCTTTGCAATAGGCGCATTGGTTCACGCCTAGTCTCTGGGTCCGGCCTCCGCCTTGACCCCGCCCTCTTCCTCTGCTCCTTCGATTAGGGACACCTCCCCTTTTCTTTTCAACTATGGCCGCAGCCAAAAAATCAGCTTTCTTCTTCATCTTTCTATCACATTCTCTCTGTCTTTCAGTATCACGATTCACATACACTTTATGAGCGACTTCCAATAACTGTGTTGCATTCATGCCCGCAAACCCTTCTAATTTCTGTAATTTACGTCTAATGTCTGGTTGAGACTGGTTTACAAAAGCAGAATTCACCATGCATAAACTTCCTGGTGCCTCGGGATCATAGGGAGTATACATTCTATAAGCTTCAGTTAATCTTTCATAATAATCTGCTGGGCTCTCATCTATTCCTTGGATAACTCCTGCTACTTTGGAAAGGTTCATAGCTTTTTGGCCTCCTCTTCGCAGGCCTTGTAAAAAGCCTTGGCGAAAACGGGCTAGGGCGGTGGATCCTTCATCTGTATTTGGATCCCATTGGGGGTCTTCATTCGGGAATTCTCTCTGAGCTGCTTCTCTACGATCTATTATATTCTGCCCCTGCGCTGGAGCTGCAGGGTTTTCTGCCATCCATTCAATAGCTGCTTTTCTAATTCTCGCTCGTTCTTCTGTAGTGAATAGGGTGGTCAGGAGCTGACGGCAATCTGGCCAAGTGGGTTGGTGAGTTTCCATAATACTAGTTACTAATTCTGTCAGCTCCTGGGGCTTGCTAGTATAGGAGGCATAGTGTGACCTCCAATTTAATAAATCCGTTGTAGAGAACGGGATATACACATAAGTTAGGGGTCCCGCTACCACTTCATCATTATCATTCTTTACGGGCACCCCCGGGACTTGCCTTAAGGGAAACAGTTTGGCTGTCCTAGGCGTCATTTGAGTCTGGGATCTAAGGGCTATTGTCGTTGTCTTTGCAGGAGTTGCTGTCTTTTTCTCAACTGGTTTTGCTTTGGGTTTTTTTTTTCTTTCACTGGCTTGCTAGTGCTGGCGCTAGCTTCCTCAATTATTTGTACACTTTCCTCTTCTTCCTCTTCTGGGGGATCCTCTCTTTCTTCTTCTTCTAATTCCGCTTCTGGCTCACTTTTTACATCCTCCTCCTCTCTCCCCGCTAATTCTCTCTCTTCCTCTTCTCCAGGAGGAGGGAGGTCAGGGATTGGGTCTCGCCTCGGCTCCGGCGGTCTCTGGGGTGCTGGGGCAGGACGCCGCCGGGCTATTCTTACTGGACCTGGGGTTCGGGGCTGCCTGAGGACTACTTCTGGGGAATCGGGATCTGCCAAGATGGGTTTCTTCTTGGCTTTCTTATCCTGCTCTTTCATTCTAGGCTGTTCCTTTCTCTGTCTAGAATCTGTTTTAGCTAACATTATTCTGCACTGTTCCTCATAACAGCGCTGCGCCCAGGAGGGCGGATCTTCACAAATACTTAACCAGGAATCTATATAGGGGTACTGGTCAGGGTGCGCTACCCGCACTCTACGGTGTATTGACTGGATAATCTCTACGGTGAACGTTCCCTCTCGGGGCCAGATGGGGTCTAGATCGGGCCACTCCCTAGTACACAAAATCTGCAAACGGGCTGCTGTCATTTTAATACCATAATCTCCTGAATATCCCTCTTTAAAATGTGCGATCATACATTCTAATGGAGTGTTTCTAGTAGACTCCGCCCCTCCCATTTCGATGTGTGCGCGCAACAACAGACAGAAGGGAAAAGGTGGGCGGACCGTGGGTAAGGGGTCCTCACGGCCCTGGAAACGTATAGGGAATACAAATAACAAGACAAGACGACAATCGCTTCCCCCTTTTCGCGACCTGAACGCGGTCGCCCGGTCAGGAAATGCGCTAATCAGGGGTCAGCTTTCACTTGGTCCGTGCTGCCAGACCTCTCAGTCACACTTCGTTCACACACTCATGCTAGCAACGTATTCCCAGAATGCATTCGTTTCTATCTGTTCTGACTAGTCTTTTCCAAGTACAATTACAAAAAGGATGAGGGTTTCACCTAGCGAATTCCCATGCCAGGCTACTCGGCTCTTCCTTGAGAGTTGATCAGGCTCTCTTACCAATTCCCAATATCTCGAGATTACAAATTCCAAGTTCCAATGGCAGTACTGCTCTTTCTATTTCTGTCTAGACCCAAAATCAAAACTATACTCACCGGATCCGGTCCCTCAAACTTCCCAAGCAGGCGCATGAGTTGGACCTCGGACTCCCCTCACTCGGGTTCGAGGCGTTGACTCCAGCCGGGCTCGTCACCCGCCGAGGTCCGACCAGCTCCCTCCGATACAAGGGACCGGCGGCGCCAGGGAGCGGCCCTCGTCGGAAGGGCGCGATCCCGGCAGGACCAAGCCTATAGAGGCGGAAAGTCGTGGTATATTGCCCTATATACACTTTGATTCCACAACTTCCCGGCCAACGCACCAAGGAATATGTAGCAGCAAAGCGCAGACAAACCAATGATACCAGGAGTCTGTTCAGAAGGTCCAAATCATTTATTTGTGCACAAGTCTCAAGCAAGGCAATTTCAAAATGGCTGAGCAAAGTTTTCAAGCATTACAACAACTTTTATAGACTTCTGTTCCATTCTAGGTATAGAAAAACATTTCATTGGTCCCGGTACGCTCCCGTACCTCCCGTAGCCCCTCTATTGGTCCCGGTACTGATAAGTTTCTCCAATTATGTTCCTTCTGTGGGCTTCTGTAGGCATGACACCTGCCTGCCCCCCTTCTAGTCCCAATTACAATGGTCAGTTCATCAACTTGTTACTTTCACACTTTCAAGGCTATGGGACCATTTGTGCATGCAGAAGAGCAAGGTTCTGTAACTCATCTGTCAGCACTCCTCAATATTTCTCTGCAAATGTACTCTTTCTTATCAGTAACTTTAAAAAAAATCTTTTCTGTATTTTTCCATTTCTTAATTCTGCAATTCTGCTTATCTAAGCTAATTCAATATTTCTACTGAGTTCTTTCTTACAATAGCAGCATATTGGGGGATGTGCAATCCTATATGCCTCTCCACAGGCCTCATTTACAGGTCAAGCTAGCCATGCTGGCCTGCCTATGTCAGACACCGTGGGTCACAGGCCTGCACCTGCCACAGTATGAGACCAAAACTGTATTAAAGCCCTGTATGAATATCAAAAGCCTTGACTGACTGAACCATAGTCCCATTTCGGAAAGCTACAGGTGTGATAAACCTGATCAAGTGCAAATTCAGGATTTTTGCTTCTTGAGGCCCTATCCTGAAGGGGCGTGATGAGAGCTTAATTAACAAGGCTAAAGTGTAATTCCTTTGCAAAGGAACACAGTGAACTGCTGTTGGTCAAGAAGTGAGTTAAAGACTGGGGGGGGGGGGGGATCATTCCATAGAGGACATGCAGGCCCCTGTGCACCCAATCAGAATCGGACAAACAGAGGTAGACCTGATTCCGATCCAACGGGCTAACTCAGTCAGGCCCCTGAATGGAGCCGTGGTGCCATGGCACCCTGTTGCCATGGAACTGTGGCTCCATTCAGGAGCCACGATCCCCACCTGCTGATTACTCTTTCCTTTCCCCACAAGCCAACCTCCGATCTGGCCTTCCATGGCCAGGGTCAGGCTGTGGAGAACCTCCACCCCTTCACTTTCTTTGCGCTGCTCAGGCCTGCCATCCCCCGACGTCCAGGGGAACTTATTCCACCACTGACCACATCAGAATTGGTCCTGTACATCCAGGGTCACAGACTGCCCACTGCCCACCCTAACTCCGCCTCTGCAATGCCCCCTCCCGCCCCCATCTAAGCCTCCCCGTACAAACTCCTTGTTCGTACGGGGAGGCTTCTGACAGGGCGGGCAGGGGGAAGCGAATAGCAGGGATGGATGTCCCAAGGGGACGCTATTCACATGACAGAATGACCCCCTGAGTGTAGGCATGAATGTGTGCATGAGAGCATGCATGAGCGTATGCATGAGCCTTGTACATGAGATTTGAGTATATGATAAGTAGAGAAGAAGCCAAATTTAGGTCTCTAAAGCAAGGGGCATTTGAATTATTTTTTATTTTTTTTCTAAGTTAGGAAAGTATCGGAAAACCCTAACACTTATGCTGAGAAAGCTACAAGTATCCCAGAGGTACAGAGGAACATTAAATATAAAGAGAATACTTTTTGACCAATCAGATGGAGACCATCCAGGCGTTCAGAATCGGGATGGCCAGGAGTTGCATCCGATTCTGATCCTGCTTGGGCTATACTTCCCCGCAGGATCAGAAACGAGTGCAACCAGCCTGGAACTACAGGCTCCGGATCTGGATGTCTGGCACACTATCCAGCTAACTCAGCCAGGCTCCTGAATGGAGCTGCAGTGCCATGGTGTCATTTTGCCATGTCACCACGGCTCCATGCAGAAGCCGCAATCCCTAACCATCCTCCAGACACTGCTTTCCCCCCAGCCTGACTGCTGATCGGACCTGCCGTGGCTAGGGTCAGCTGCGAGGAACCCCCCTGCACCCCCTCACCTTGGATCCTGATCCTCCGAATGGCCGCCACAGTCTTTGGGGGAGCGTATTACACCTCCATGGAGGAATAAGTTCCCCGGCTATCCTCCATCACCCAGATGTTTAGGGCTGCTGTTAGTATGATGGGTCACGTCTATGGCCTGCCCTCGCTCCCGCCCACAAACAGAGCTCCCCGCACATCTATCATGTATGTACGGGGAACGCTGTGGCCTGAATCGGCATCCCGGCGTTTAGCTGATCTGGACATCTGGATCGTAAGTCCAGACCTGGTAAATGCGGTTCAGAATGATCCCCATAGGGCTTTGCTCCCTTTTCTTTTTTAAACTTGGGATAGTAAGTGGCATTTTACGGACCATCTTTGCTGATCGGAAGAGACAGAAGATGAGACAACTGAGCCAGCACTAGAAGGAGCAACCATGCAACAACATTTGCTGCCCTGGTGCCCGTGGTATGGACTATGTTGACTGCATATGCAGACCATATTTGAACCATAGAATGAACTCTAGAAATTAGGTTAAGTTTTACATCTACCTGGTCCAGAAGGAAGAACATGTTGCACGAATATACCTGTTAGAAATACAAACACAGAAAGTATCAATTCTTGGTATCGGATAGCATGAAATTTCAGAAATACTGAATACTTCTGAGCAAATATACTTAATACTTATCTGATTTTTTTTTTCTGACCATAAATTCCAGATGTATGGTGTTAACCTATAAAAAAGAGAAAAATTGTAGTATGTTACCACATTCATTTAAACACAATAAGATTTTCGTAATTAATTAAAATAACAGATATAATTCTGTCTATCAATTTTTTAAATTTACTATTACGCCTAATCTCTATTCGTCTACGAGGACTGCCTATCAACACAACTATAATTCAAGTATATGCCCCAACAACAGCTGCAGAAGAGAATGAAATTAAAGAGTTCTATGAACAAGTACAAGCTGAAATTGACAGAACATGCAAACAGGATATCATGATAGTCATGGGTGACTGGAACGCAAACGTTGGCAACAAAAAAGAAGGCAAAGTAGTTGGAAAATATGGACTTGGCAACAGAAATGAAGCTGGAGAAAGACTGATAGAATTCTGCAAGACTAATGATCTATTCATCTCAAATACCTTCTTCCAGCAACACAAGCGGCGACTGTACACATGGACTTCACCCAATGGATTGTATAAAAATCAAATTGACTACATATGTGGAAGTCAACGATGGAAAAACTCTATAACATCAACAAAGACAAAACCTGGAGCTGACTGTGGTACAGATCATCAACTACTAGTATGCAAACTCAAGCTAAAGTTGAAAAGAGCAAACCACTCATGAATGCAGCAAAATATGACCTTGAGAATATACCACTGGAATTTAAAGACTGCCTGCAAAATCGATTTGCTGCTTTAGATACAAATGACAGAGCTCCGGAAGAGTTATGGAATGACATTAAGAAGGTTGTGTTGGAGAGAGGAAGTGACGTCATCGGCTTGAATGGCAGCTTAGGTGGTGAGCTCCGGCGGGCAGCTTCAAATTTGGAGTTTTTCCCCTTTATCCGAGCCCGAGAAACGGGGAGTAACCGCAGACAGTGGTGGAGGAACATCTGCCGCGACGTATGGCGACGAGAAAGAAGGCGGCGGACCTGAAGGAGTTCGCATATAGCAGTGCTAAGCCAGTGAGTGGAGAGAAAAAGATGGCGGGGCACAGCGCGGGAAACGGTGTGGCTCCGGAGAGAAAAGGGCAGCGGAGCGAGGCCCATGAGATGGCGGAGACGGTGGTTCAAAATGTGACTCGAGAGGAGTTGTATGGCTGGTTTAGCGAACTTAAAACCGAACTTCAGGCGGTAAAAGCTGAAGTTGGAGACATGTGCGCCGCACTGAAAGAAGAGATGGGCGAGTTGGTGACCAGAGTGGAGGTGCAGGAACAGCAGCTGGGGTGCCTGGAAACACGGCAGACTGGAGTGGACCGCTCGCTTAAAGAGTTAGAGGTCTGGAAAGAACAGATGTTGCTGAAAGTGGAGGACCTGGAAAACCGGTTCCGCAGAAACAACTTGCGCATCCGTGGGGTGCCGGAGGAGAAGGAGTTCCTCGATGGAAAGAAGGTGGCACAAGCGGTGCTCCGGTCGATCCTATCGGAGTTGGGGAATGAGACTGAGCATGTGGGGATGAAATTGGTACGAGCCCCTCATGCCTTAGGCCCTAGCAGGTCGAATCGTCCAAGGGACATTGTCCTGTGCATGGAGGACTACAAGCTCAAAGAGCGGATTCTTACGCTGACCCGTCCCCGAAAGGACTTTGTGTGGCAAGGATACAGCTTACAGCTCTACCCAGATTTGGCGGCGGGAACTTTACAGAGGCGGAGAGAAATGCAGCAAGTTATGAGTATTTTGCGGAAGGAAAATGTTCACTATAGGTGGTTGTATCCTTTTGGCCTTCTTTTTACTGTTGGGCTTAAGAATTGGAAGGTTCATACAGTATCGGAGGCAATGGCAGCTTTGAAAGTGGCGGGGTTGGACAGCGGACTGCAGAGTGACCGGCCAGAGGGCAATCGGGGAGAAGAAGCGACGGTGACTCGGAAGAGTGGAGAGAAGCGGTGGCGAAGCCCGGATGTGGTTGTGGAGGAGCAGCTTGAGAGTGATGACCGGGGTGTGGACACCTGAGGAACCGGGTGATATTGCTGGTTCACCATCTCACTGTGCAGGACTTTGTTAATTGTTAATCTGTTAATCGGTTATTCTTGAGTTGTGCTTTAAGTGGGGGGCTGTTTGTTGGTAAGGGCTGTGGGAGGGAGGAGTGGGGTGGGTGGTCAGGGTGGAGGTGGGGGTAGGGGAAGTAGTGAGTGAGGAGGGGGGTTGCTGTGGTGGGGGGAGGGATGGTGGTGGGGGTTGGGCAAGAGGGGAGGGAGGAGAAGGGTCGGAAGGGGGGGAAAGGGGGAGCAAATAGGGAGGGAGGGAGGTATCAAGAAGTTGCCTCTGGTTGATGGGCACTACTCTGCAGGAGACCTCCAAGGGTTGGAGGGGGCAGTGGAGGGGGATGGGGTGGGAGGGAGGGGGACGGGGGAGGGGGGTACAGGGAGGGAAGGGGGAGGGAGGGGGGGGAGGGAAGGGAGATGGAGGGGGCGAAGAGTGGGACAACAGAATATGGTAGTAGTTACGTTGAATGTGAGAGGGTTGGGCACCTGGAGGAAGCGCCGAATGGTGGAGCGGGAAGGGGAGAGGATGAGAGCGGACTTTCTATGCCTTCAAGAGACCCACCTCAAGGTGGGACAGGAGCGGATGTTGCAAACGAAAAAATACCCCAGGGTGGTGTTGGCGGGGCAGAGAGCAGAGGCTCGGAAGGGGGAAGTCGGTATCATGGTGGGGGCGGAGTGGGTGGATAGGGTGGTGCGGGAATATAGAGATAAAAAGGGTAGAGCGGTGGGTATTAAAGTTCAAATAGGGAAGGAGCAGGTGTGGATTGTTAGTATGTATGGTCCCAATGAGAAACAAGGGGAGTTTTTTGAGAGGATGCAGACTGATCTGGGAGAATTGAGTGATGCCCCTCTCATTATTGGGGGGGATTTCAATTTGACAGTGAACCCGCGATTAGATAATAGGGGGGGTAGCGGTCTGGGTAAGCGGGCAGATCGGGTGAAACTACTGCAATTGAGGGAAAGGTTGGGGGTAGTAGATGCATGGAGGAGTCAGAACCCTGGTTGTAAGCAGTATACTTATTACTCTGCACCACACGGCACGTACAGCCGGATAGATATGGTATGGGTGGGTGGGGGCTGGATTAATAGGGTGGTGGAGGCAGACCATGGTTCCATCACCTGGACGGACCATGCACCTGTGCGCGTTAAGTTTAGCCTGGGATATGTGGATGAGGGGCTTAAATTTTGGAGGATTAATGAGGCTCTGTTAGAGGAGCCGGAGGTCATTGAGCGACTGGGGAAGGTGGTGAAGGAATATCAGGAACTAAATTTGAATGGCAAGGTGGGGTTAGGGATGGTGTGGGATGGGCTGAAGGCTGTGGTGCGGGCCATTTGGTTCAAGAAGCAGCCCGGGAACGTCGACGGAAGGGTGAAAAGGAGTACCGGTTGCTGCAGGATATTAGTAGACTCGAAAAGCTATCTCAAGGGGGGCGGAGGGGGGGGTCCATGAGCAATTGCGGGTATTGAGGGGGCAGTTAGAACAGTTACGCGCGAGTGAAATAGCGTATGAGCTGCGGGTCTTGAAGCAAGGTTGGTTTGAGGGAGGGAACAGGGTGGGGCGGCGGTTGGCTCAGAGATTGCGTAGTAGGGCATTGCGGTCGAATATTGGGGGTATCAGGGGAGCGGGGGGGGGAAGCTGGTACATGGTAACAATGAGATCAGGGCAGCCTTTGCAGAATATTATAAGCAGTTGTATCGTAGTGAGGTGGAGGGGGGGAAAGCTCAGTGTGAAGAATATTTGAAAGAGTGTGCAATGCCGTCCTTATCGAAAGAGGAAGCGGAGTGGTTAGACAGACCCATATCGGGGGGGGGGAAGTAGATATGGCGATAGGTTCACTGAAAAGGGGTAAGGCTCCCGGCTTGGACGGGTTGACGGGGAGGTTTTATTAAGCGTTTCGCTCGTTGCTGGGGCCGCTGCTGGTGGAAGTCTTTAATGGGGTGTTGTCAGGAGGGGAGATTCCCCATTCGATGCGCGAAGCAGGGATAACTCTTCTCCCTAAGCCGGGTAAGGATCCCATGGTCTGCGGGTCGTATAGGCCCATCTCCTTATTGAATGTTGATGCTAAACTGTTGGCGAAGGTATTGGCCACTAGATTGGCTGCGGTGATGCCAGCTCTGGTGCATCCAGACCAAACGGGTTTTATAGTAGGGCGGCAAGGGGGAGATAATATACGAAAAATTTGTAATCTTACCTGGGAGGTACAGCGCTCGGGACAAAAGGCTGTCTTTTTGTCGGTGGATGCGGAAAAAGCGTTCGATCGGTTGGAATGGCCGTTTATGATTAATGTGATGGAGAAAGTGGGGTTGGGGCCTAACTTTGTCCAGTGGGTCCAGGCGATGTATGCGGCACCGCAGGCTAGAGTGCGGGTAAATGGCAGCTACTCTGATGCGTTTCGGTTGGGTAGGGGTACTAGGCAGGGCTGCCCCTTGTCCCCTTTGCTCTTTGCCTTGGTGATTGAGCCATTGGCGGAGCGGGTTAGAGGGTTGCAGGATATTAAGGGGGTTCTAATGAATTCCCAGTAGGTAAAAATTACGTTGTTTGCCGATGATGTAATTTTCACGCTTAGGGAGCCCGTGTTAACTTTGCCAGTTTTAATGAGGGAAATAGCGCATTAAAGTAAGGTGGCAGGATATAAGTTTAATAACAGTAAGTCGGAAATTTGGGGGTTTAATTTAAGTGAGGGGATGGTAGCTGGGTTGAAAGGGGCGTTTGCGTTTAAGTGGGTGAAAGGGAATTATCGATATTTAGGGATCCAGATGGGAAAAAATTTGATAGGGTTGGGGGGTGCAAACTATGGAGTGTTGTTGAATGAGGTGCGATGGGATTTGCAAAAGTGGAAAGGGTTGTATCTTACGTGGTTGGGGCGGATAGCGGTGTTAAAAATGAATGTCCTACCATGTTTTCTTTTTCTATTTAGTTCCTTACCGTGCAGGGTACCCCAGAAGTATTTGAAGCGGGTCCAACAGATCATGATGGAGTTCATTTGGGCAGGGAAACGCCCGAGGGTGGCGCGGAGTACGATGTTTCAGCATAGTAAGGAGGGGGAATGGGGGTGCCCTGGATGGAGAAGTATTATTTAGCTTCTCAGTTGCGAGCGCTACAAAGTTGGCAGGAAGGGGATGAGACTTCCCGGTGGGTGCATCTGGAGCAGGAGCACAAGGCTGGGGGAAGTTTGGCAATGTGGATTTGGGATCCGGGGGCCGTAGCAGAAGGAGGGAGGGGGGGGAACCCTTTCAGGGCACTGACACAGGAGCTTTGGTTAAGGTCGCGACATCAGTTGTTAGGAGGGAAGCGATATACTAGGGGTATGTACATTATGGGGGTTCGGGAGTTTGCTCCAGGGAGGGAGGGGGGTGTTTGGGGAGTGGTGGGGGAAGGGGTTGCGGTTTATGGGGCAGCTACTCCATTCGACGGGGGTCTTGAAAAGATGGGGGGAAGTGCAAAGTGAATTTGGGTTGGAAGGGGGAGGATTTTTTGCATACCTACAGGTAGCTTCTTTTTTGGGCTTGAGGAAGGTTAAAGAGGATTTGGGTCGAGAGGTAACGGTGGTTGAGACCCTTATGGCGCGCAATGGGAGGAAGGGAGTTATAGCTCAATTGTATGGGGCATTGACACAGCGGGAAGGGGCGGGGGGAGCATAAAGGGAGAGGTGGCATGGGAGCAGGTGCTTGGGGGGGAGTGGGACCGAGAGAGATGGCGAAGTATTTACGGGTGGTCTAAGCGGGTGGCCCCGGGTACGAGTTATTTGGAGAGTAGCCTTAAGATTAGGTATCAGGCTTATTGGACACCGTGGAAACTGAAGAGCTTTTGTAAGGAGGAAACAGGGGAGTGTTGGCGGGGGTGTAAAGGGCGGGGGGACTTATATCATCTTTTGTGGGACTGCCCAGTGGTGCGGAGTATGTGGGTGGATTGGGAGGGGGTCATTCGGGAGGTGACGGGGGTTCCTGTGGTACTGACCCCGGCCATGGCATTGTTGAATGAGCTGGAGGGTGAGGGGGAGCGGGGGTTGCAGCAGATAATTGGTTACTGTATTGCAGCGGCGCGGGGGAAGATTCTCTCCAAATGGAAGAGTAGAGAAGTGCCAACTAGGTGGGCTATAGTTGCGAGACTGAATGAGTTGAGGGGTATGTGTGAAATTGCGGCCTTTGGGGTGCATAAGGTGCAGAGCTTTCGGCGCATGTGGCAGGGGTATGATGTGTGGCTGCAGGAGTGGCAGGGAGGGGGGTATACTGGGTAGGGTAACTGGTGGAGGTTGGGAGGGAGGGGGGGAGGCTGGGGTAGGGAGCAAGAAGGGGGTGTCTAGTGGGTGACGGAAGGGTGGGGAGGGGCGGGGAGAGCCAGGGGGGGAGGGCATGGGTGGAGGGTGGAATGGGTCTGCTTGCTCTGGGGGTATAGATTGGTCTTGCTGAAGGGTATGGCTCTGGGGGTTGTTTTGTTTTTCTTTGGTGTTTGATGTTTGATGTTTGAGGGATGTATTACTGGGGTTGGGTTTGTGCTGCACCTGTTCTGTTGTTCATAGCCTGTGTGCAATCTAAAATACTGTAAAAACTAATAAAGATAAAGTTATAAAAAAGAAAAAAGAAGGTTGTGTTGGAAGAAAGTGAGAAGTCTCTGCAAAAGGTAAAAAAGCAAAAACGGCCAAAATGGATGACGGAAGAAACTCTGAAAATTGCCCAGAAACGCAGAGAAGCTAAAGCCAGAGGAGAAAGAAAGACAATCGCGGAACTCAACAGAGATTTCCAACGCGCAGCAAAACAGGACAAGGAAAAGTACTACAATGACACTTGCAAGGAAATAGAAGCAGAAACTATTAGAGGAAGAACAAGATCAGCTTTCCTGAAGCTACGAGAATTAAAGAAAAAGTTCCAGCCTCGAATTGGAATGTTACAAGATGCTCAAGGTTCTATGTTGAATGATGCTGAGAAGATCAAGAAAAGGTGGAAGGAATATACAGAGTTTTTATATGATAAAGATCAAGTGGATCAACAGCCGTTTCAACCTGTACCTTATGATCGGGAACCATTGTTGATAAAAGAAGAAGTTGAAGCAGCATTGAAAGCCTTATCAAAGAACAAAGCACCAGGCATTGATAGCATTCCTATAGAAGTATTGCAGCAATCTGATACAGCTGTTACCATACTTACAAGGCTCTACCAAGAAATATGGATGACAACATCATGGCCAACTGACTGGAAAAGATCTGTGTTTATACCAATACTAAAGAAAGGTGATCCAACTGACTGTGGAAATTATCGAACAATCGCTCTAATCCCACATGCCAGCAAGATTCTACTAAGATTATTCAAAAGAGACTACAACCATACCTGGAACAAGAACTACCTGAAGTGCAAGCAGGGTTCAGGAAAGGGCGAGGAACGAGAGACATCATTGCGGATGTGAGATGGATCCTTGAAAAGACTAAAGAATACCAAAAGGAGATCTATTTGTGCTTTATCGACTATAGCAAGGCTTTTGACTGTGTAAACCATGAGAAACTCTGGGCCACATTAAGAAGCATGGGTATACCAGAACACCTGATCGTTCTCTTGCGCAATCTGTACATTGATCAAGAAGCAACAGTTCGAACGGAACAAGGAGAAACAGAATGGTTTAAAATAAGCAAAGGTGTAAGACAAGGCTGCATACTTTCCCCCTACCTGTTTAATTTATATGCGGAACAAATCATCAGAGAAGCAGGATTGTATGAAGACAACAGAGGTGTGAAGATTGGTGGAAGACTCATCAACAACCTTCGCTATGCCGATGATACTACATTACTGGCTGAAAGTGAAGATGATCTGAAACATTTGCTTCTCACAATCAAAGAACATAGTCTCAAAATGGGCCTGCACCTTAATGTAAAGAAGACAAAGATCATGACAACTGGCCTAATCAACAGGTTCATCGTTGAAGGAGAAGAAATTTAAATTGTGAACAACTTTAACCTACTTGGATCAACTATCAATAAAGAAGCAACAAGCAGTCAAGAAATCAAACAACGCATTGCTCTTGGCAGAATGGCTATGAAAGACCTAGATAAAATTCTCAAGAGCAGAGATGTCTCTCTCCATACAAAGATTCGACTGGTTCAAGCCATGGTATTTTCAATAACATCATATCGATGTGAAAGCTGGACAGTGAAAAAGACAGACAGGAAGAAAATTGATGCCTTTGAATTATGGTGCTGGCGGCGAATACTGTGTATACTATGGACTGCCCGAAGAACAAACCAGTCAGTACTAGAGGAGATCAAACCTAAGCTTTCTTTAGAAGCTCAGATGACAAGACTTCGACTTTCATACTTTGGACACATCATGCGAAGAGAGAGATCATTAGAGAAAGACATCATGCTTGGCAAGATAGAAGGTCAACGCAAAAGAGGAAGGCCAGCAATGAGATGGATCGATACAATAACAGCAGCTACGGGTGCCAGTCTGTCAACAATGAGCCGCCTGACTGAAGACCGAACACAATTTAGGATAGCTATCCAGAGGGTCGCCATGAGTCGACTCCGACTCGACGGCACTTAATAACAACAACATTATAATCATTTATGGGGAAAACTTACCCAAGCTTGCCATCTTGAGAGAGCTATTGTGGAACTTGGCCACACAATCATGACTTCAAATATCCATGGGGAAGGCTCCTGCTTAGGTAGGGTGATCCACATTAACCTTTCAAACAATACAAAAACAAGAGGACACTCCACAAAACTAATGCCTAGCAGATTGAACACAAATTGTAGAAGTTCTTTTCAGACCGCACATAATTAAGCTGTAGAATCTCTTGCCAGAGGACACAGTCAAGGCAACTACCAGCAATCTTCAAAAGAGGTTTGGACAACTTCTTAAAGAAAGTCCATGGCCAGGTAAACTTGGAAGAGCCATTGTTCACGCCTAGAAATGAGATACAAAATCTACTTTTGGGGATCCATCGGGTACTTGTGACCTGGACTGGCCACTGTCAGAAACAGGATGCTGGGTTTAATGGATCATGGTCTGACTCAGCATGGTTGTTATGCTATTAAGTGAAAAAATGAAACACATTACATAGCTTGGACCAGGACATTAGTCACCCCTTAGTGCTGAGGGAAGCATCTAGTTCCAAATTGCCTTGAAGCACAGTCCTTCAACGACAACATACTTGATTCACATAGTAAAATCTGAGCAGTGGGCAGCTGAGAAGCAGCCAAGGACTCAGAAGGGAAAGCCTTAACTGTTTGCTTTCTGTTTCACAATGATTAGATAATAAACACTAATCAGGGAAAAATAATAGGGATGTGCTTTGATTTTGAAACAAAAGTGACAATAGTGCACCCCATTGTGCAATAGGGCACACCTTTGAAATAAAATGTTACGAAGACAAAAAATGGGGGAAAAAACCCCCCAAAATGAAATTACATTTTTTGGCCTGCACATCCCTATCAAATAACTATCTACCTGGCAGAACTCGGGTAACACGTTGCAGCAAGTTGAGCGCTGCCTTGGGTCCTTGCTGATTCACTTTTTTTTAGCACAGAAACATAGAAAAATGACGACAGAAAAAGACCACATGGCCTATCTAGTCTGTCCTTCCATATCAACAACTACAACAGTCCACTTTTTACCTTTAGAGATCCTCTGTGTTGGTCCCATGCTTTTTTTTTTTTTAATTGAGATTTTAGTCAATTACAATAACCAAGTAAGTGAAGGTCAATCCAAGATACAAAACAAGAGAAAGATAACTAACTCTTTCATAATACAAGGAAATAAACTCATGATACAGTCCATATCATGAAACCATGCTGCACTAACAATCAGGAAATAACTTTTTATAAAGAAAAAAAAGGGAACAAACGTCCCAACAAAGAGGTCTATAATTAATCACTGGTCCTTTCTACCACTCTCTTATCGGCCAAAAGTCTTTCATGATGAAGCACTTCAGTAAAAACATATGAAGCATCACCTAAACCAATTATGATAAAGTTGAAGGGTCCCATGCTTTTTTGAATTCAGTTACTGTCCTCATCTCTACCACCTCCACTGGGAGACTATTCCATGAATCCACTACTCTTTCCGTAAAGAAATATTTCCGCATATCACTCCTGAATCTATCTCCCTTCACCCTCATCCCATGTCCCCTCGTAGCAGAACTTGCTTTTAATTGAAAGAGGCTCTCTCCCTGAACATTTATGCCACAGAGGTATTTAAACATCTCAATCATATCACCTCTATCCCGCCTTTCCTCTAAGGTGTACATATTAAGATCCTTAAGTCTGTCCTCATATGCTTTATAATGAAACCCACTAATCATTTTAGTAGCCACCCTCTGCACCGACTCCATCCTGTTCACATCCTTTTGAAGGTGCGGTCTCCAGAATTGCACACTATACTCCAAATGAGGTCGCACCAAAGACTTATACAGAGGCATTATCACCTCCTTTTTTCTGCTAGCCATTCCTCTCCGTATGCACCCAAGCATCCTTCTAGCTTTTGCCATCACCTTTTGCCATCGCCTTTTCTACCTGTTTAGCTACTTTAAGATCATCAGACACAACCACGCCTAGGTCCCGCTCTTCTTTAGTGGACAAAAGTACTTCACCTCCTATACTGTATTGCTCCCTTGGATTGCTGCAGCCCAAATGCATGACCTTACATTTTTTAACATTAAATCCCAGCTGCCAGATTCTAGACCATTCTTCAAGCTTAGCTAGATCCCTCCTCATGTTATCTACACCTTCCTGAGTGTCTACTCTATTGCAGATTTTGGTATCATCTGCAAAGAGGCAAACCTTACCCGACAGTCCTTCCGCTATATCACTAACAAAGATGTTAAAAAGAATCGGACCAAGGACAGATCCCTGGGGCACACCACTGGTAACATCCTTCTCCTCAGAGTGAGCTCCATTTACTTGTACTCTTTGTCGCCTCCCACCCAACCAATTTCTAACCCAAGCAGTAACTTTAGGGTCCATCCCTAGGGTGCTCAGTTTGTTTATAAGTCGCCTGTGAGGAACAGTGTCGAAGGCTTTACTGAAATCTAAATACACCACATCTAGAGCTCTCCCTCGGTCCAACTCCCTGGTCACCCAGTCAAAGAAATCAATCAGATTTGTCTGACAAGACCTGCCTCTGGTGAAGCCATGCTGCCTCGGATCCTGTAATCCGCTGGACTCCAGAAACCTCACTATTTTCTCTTTCAGCAGCGTTTCCAACAATTTACTCACCACCGAAGTTAAACTAACCGGCCTGTAGTTTTCAACCACATCCTTACTTCCGCTTTTGTGTAAAGGCACCACATGAGCCTCTCTCCAGTCCTTTGGCACCCCTCCCAACTCCAACGAGGCATTGAATAGGTCAGTCAGTGGAGTTGCTAGAACGTCCCCAAGTTCCCTCAGTATTCATGATTGTTTCATTGGACTGTGGTGCATGTTTACTAAAGCAGACTAAGCAGTCAGCTTGTTAATTAGCATACAACATTAGTGCATAAGTGCGGTAACCATGACCGTGCTGGTATTAAAGTTCACATGCTAACTGCAGAGTGCATTACAGGACTTGGTGTGGACTGTGCAGTGCAATTAGTGCATTCTGCCACTTGTTGAGTTAGCACTGGTGCGCTTATTACCTCCTAAGATGAGGCGGTAAGTGCATCGGCACTAAATACAGATACATGTAGGGGCATGTTTACTAAACGTGCATGCGCAAAGTGCACCATGCTGTTAGTACAAGGCTTGTGGTAAAAATGCAACGCTGACCAGTTAGCATGTGAGTGGATGGGTTAGGAGTGTAATGTGGACATTGACAGCGCATCGTCATTAGTCAATGTTGCCATAGCATGAGTGCATTTAATGCCACTCGAGTGGCAGTAAGTGTACCCACATGCCAGTTAGCATGATGCGGTGCATAACCAATTTGCTGATGGTAGGGGGATGGGGTGCATATGCCCCCAAAAGTTATTCTGCAGTTTAGTAAATATACTCTTGATGCACAGTGAGGTGCTTTTCTGTGTAGAAGCTGCATAGGAACATGCTCAGGTTTTGCACTTATTGGGGCATATTCCTTAAATGTGCACCTGTAACACGTATTTGGGCCATGAAGCGAGCATGGAGGTCTGCACCAGCTACAGTACAGGAGGGATCAGCATCCATCCCCCTGCCATTGGGGCATTGTTAATGCACCACTCCGCAGTAACACAGCACATGATGCATCTAATGCACCTGTACTAACAGCAACAGTAGTGGTTAGGACCTGTCTATCACCTTCATGAGAACCACAATGTGCAATCAATGGCCAGGTTCCATCTGAACCCGCCCTGTCTCTACCAATTTCACAGACTTACTGCACGCTGAATCCCGTGCTAGCAATTAGCGCTCTTAGTAAACATGCCTCATCATTAAGTTTTGTATTTAACCAGCACTAAGTGCTAAACTTTTCCATGCTTTACTAAACAGGCCCCTATGTTGCCAAATATTTTCTTTGAAATTTACTCTGTCCTCAAACTGCATGAATTCAGAGTGCAATGACGTTTTTTTATCATGAGGTTTTTATCTTTATTGAATTTTCAAATTTACAGTCAAGCATTATTTAAACTGATATGTCCTGATCCTGAAACTATAGCAACTTGCTTTGAAGAGCATCTCCAGTGTCTCTCGAGTCACTGGACTCTGAGCTTGCCACTAGTCTGGAGACCAATGTGATGGAGTTAGGCTTTGAGCAATATCCCTTTATCAGTATTAAATACAGATTAGAATTTATCATACTGATAAGTTCATATACTTGGGATCCTCCATCAGAGAAAACCTTTCACATGATGCTCTGTTGAATATATAAACTGAAAAGCTCTCAGCACACTGTCTAGGCTCAGAAAGGGTAGAATAACAAATTCCGTGCCACCCTCATGCTAACCGATTTTGCCACCCTTGAGGTGGTAGTAGGGGTGCCCATGCTAAGTGCAACATTGACAAGGTCCCTCATCAGAGACTTTTGGCAGAACTAAAGAGTCATGGGATAGGAGGCAGTTTACTATTGTGGATCAGGAACTGGTTAAAAGATAGAAAGCAGAGGGTAGGGCTAAATGGCCAATTTTCCCAATGGAGAAAGGTGAATAGTGGTGTATTTTATTTATTTATTTATTTATTTATTTATTTATTTATTTCTCTTATATACCGCGCTCTTAATTCAGTGCGGTTTACATATGAACAAATATAAACACAATGGTACACGCAGCATTGGTTTTTTTACATAGAACAAGGTACATAAACTTGGTGAAAATCAGGGTAACTATAGACAAAAAACTATATACATGGCTACTATATACATGGTTATTTGGTTAATTAGATGTGAACAAGAATATCTATAATGCCGTGGGTAAGAAATTAATTAAAGAGCAGAATAAAAATGCCAGAATAAAAATGCCAAATATCGTGATAATAAATACGGCATAGTATAATGAGCATGTAATAAACATCCATAATTACCCATTCTCTACCGGGGTCAAGTATGAGAGATCTGCATGAGTACTATTGTCAGATGGAGTGTCTTCGGGGTAGTATGTTAGGAACAAATAGTGCTTCAATGCCTTTCTGAACTTCATCAGACTTGATATAGCTCTTATTTCGGGTGGAAGGGCATTCCAGGCTCTGGGAGAAAACAGAGAGAAGGCTCTAGCGGCTGTTGATTTAGAGCATTTTGTGAGGAGTTTCGGGAGGTCAATGGAGTTAATGTAACAGACCTCCTGGATCTGTTATTTGGGGTGATATGTATCATATTACTGAGAGGTGATAGAGATGGGCATTTTGAGGCTTTAAAAGTCATGACCAGGGTCTTGTATAGAGTTCTGGCCTGTAGGGGTAGCCAATGTAAACTCATCAATATTGGAGTTATGTGTTCTGATCGTGGAGCGCCTACGAGGATTCTCGCGGCTGCATTCATGGCCAGACGGAGAGGATTCAGGGTGGATTGCGGGAGACCATGTAGAATGATATTGGCGAAATCCAAGTGTGGTAATATCAGGGCTTGGAATATAGTACGGAAGTCAGAGTAGTTAAGTAAAGGTCGGAGATTACGTAGTGATCGCATCTTGTGGTAGATTGCACTCGTTGTTTTCTTAATGTGGGCTGACATATTAAGCTGTTGATCTAATATAATTCCTAATTATCGAATTGTGGGTTGTGCTTTCAAATGACCTGGAAAGTGGAATAACGAGCAAGGTTATCAAATTTGCAGATGACACAAAACTATTTAAAGTTGTTAAAACACATGAGGATTGTGGAAAATTGCAAGAGGATCTTGATAAATTGGAAGACTGGGCATCAAAATGGCAGATGAAATTTAATGTGGACAAGTGCAAAGTTATGCACCTAGGGAAGAACAACCCAAACTATGGTTACACGATGCAAGGTTCCACATTAGGAAGCACCACCCAGGAAAAAGGTTTAGGCGTCATTGTAGATAACATGTTAAAACCCTCCACCCAGTGTGCAGCAGCAGCCAAGAGAGCAAATAGAATGCTAGGTATCATAAGGAAAGGAATGGAAAATAAAACAAAGGATATTATAATGCCTCTATATCATTCCATGGTGCGACCGCACCTTGAATATTGTGTGCAATTGTGGTTGCCGCATCTTAAAAAGGATATAGCATTATTAGAAAAGGTTCAGAGAAGAGCCACCAAAATGGTAATGGGGATGGAAGGATACCCTATGAAGAAAGGCTAAAAAGGTTAGGGCTCTTTAACCTGGAAAAGAGACGGCTGAGGGGAGATTTGATAGAGGTCTATAAATTAATGAATGGAGTGGAACAGATAAACGTAGATCAATTGTTTGTTATCAGAATATAGAAAGACTAGGGGACATGCAATGAAGCTACAGGGTAAACTATTTAAGACTAATAAGAGAAAATATTTTTTCACTCAACGTGTAATTAAACTCTGGAATTCGTTACCGGAGGATATAGCAAAAGCTGTTAGTGTAGCTGGGTTTAAAAAAGGTTTGGACAAGTTCCTGGACGAAAGGGACCCAGGATATCAATGCTTGTCCCAATACAAGCATTATGGGATCTGTGTCTTTTGGGGAAACTGCTAGGTACGTATGACCTAGATTGGCCACTGTTGGAAACAGGATACTGGGCTTGATGGACCTTGGTCTGACCCAGTATGGCATATCTTATGTTCTTATGTTCTTAGACACCTGCATTAAGTACAGTGTGTATGCTCTGTCCCTGAAGTGCCCAGTCTCAACCTGTGCTATGTGCTCAGAGGGTGATTCTTAGAGCAGTTGCAGATTCGGCACACAGTAATATTTACCTCAGCACACTTGATTACCATGGTTTAGTAAACATGCCCCAAAATACATTAAAAGCAAGTTAATGTGCATTAATCCAGTCAGTAACTATAGCCTTGAGTTCATTATCGATGCAGTGGTGGGTGAAGAGACAAGGCCAAGCGACGAAAGATGGATTTGAACCCTGGTTTCCCTCCGCTCTTGAAACCAATGGAACCTATGAAGGATATATGGATTATGGGGAAAATCGGGAATCGCTGCATAGGACAGCAAGCTCATTTCCAAAGGATAATTCAGGGCCCAAATCTTGGAGCCTATGTCTGCAGGTGCAAATGCACCCATAAAAAAGTACACAAATGTATTCTTCTTCCCCCAACCTAACCCCACCCTCTTTTTGGCCCTGGGTAAAAATTAGCCAGGTTGTAGCTACAGTAAGTGGGTATTCTTGCAGGCCATGAGGGGGCTATTTTCCATGGGCTATTTTTTGTGGGTAAACAGCTGTTCACCAGTGGAAAATCTTTCAGTATTTAAAGTTCACTTGACCATTTTATTTTACATTGTCTTGAAAGGAGTTCTGTATTGATTGCATCTGATAATGTCATTTCAGGATTCAGCAGCTTAATGCTTTAGTGACATTCAGGTCAGGTGCTTTGAGTTATGCTGATGCAATGGTACTGCCTGTCTGTAAGGGAACTGTTGGAAATGCTGCATTTAACTTATTTTTAAAGTAAACAGTAAATTGGAATATACTAGATTGCACAGCAGACTCATATTTTGGTTCTATCCTCTAGAGATTTGAATCCTGTTTAGCTTCTGTTTTAAAGAAACCCATTGCTATAAAGACAAAAGGATTGATTTTATGGCCCTTGAATCCTTCAGGGTGCAGATATCTTCCTGATTCCGCTCCAGAGAAAATGTAGCAAGTGAAAACACTACAGAAGTAGGCAGGCTGTGGCTTGGTAACATAGCGAGTGGATAATGAAAAGGGGGAAAGGTGCTTTTGTTGGCCCATAATGAGGAAATTAAGGCCGTGCTTTTGGTTCATTTGTATGCATGTATAGCTATGAATTATGAATATTCAATCAATTTGGGTGTGCTAAAAGCTGTAGTGCACATACCCTTAAGGGGAATGCACAATCAAAAAACGGTTCACTTCATACTTGTCTAAAACATATTTTCATGTTTTACAGACAGCGGGGAAAAAATGAGAAAATAAACCATGAAAATCATGAAACAATTATTTTAAACAACCACGAACTGAACATCTTTGCTGGATCCTCTGTCCAATGAGAAATTTTGGAAACACACGACATATCTCTACTCGCATTTGTACTGCTAGGTCATTGTGGAGTGATTTTAGAAGGGGCCCTTTTGCTGAACTGCAATTGGATTTTGCACTTATTGAGTGTTGGGTGCAAAAACTAAGCAAATGCAAAGCCTCCACAGTAACTGTCAGGGGTGTGGCCATCATGTTCCCAGCAGCTAACATGTGGCAGTAGTATTGCAAGTAATACGGGTGCATATAACACCACCCATTAAATGCACCACCACTGATTGCAGCATTGACGATTAGCGAGCAATGTCCTCTTCACGCCCACTCCCTGCCCCTAACAAATACATTTCCCTGCCTCACTGCATGAGTTACCGCAAACAGCAGCATACAGTAAGTTGCTATGGCCTCACGCAGACAGTTGCCATGCACTAAAATGTGCACTTTAGTCAAAGGGCCCCCAAGTGATATGAGCATATAGAAAGTTGTTTTACACATTCAAGTAGGCGGTTACCCAGGGTTGTAGATGCCGAAAAGTATGTGCCTGCCAGGACCATAACAAGAGCTGTGTGAAGAGTGGAGCTGTACAGAAGGGATGCTGGGCTTCTAGGAAGCACGGCAAGAGGGAGTTCCTGCATGTGGATGGGTGGGAGAGGAGGCACCAGGTTTGCGAGTCGCACAGGGTGCATTTCTAGCTTCGTTTGGTCCTGGTGCCAGCAATGCATAACACAGAGCGGAACTGGAGCAGAATTGCAAGACTCATCAGTAGGTTATAAGATACACACCTATCTGGTGCCTGCCTCAGAGCAGACATAAATGCCAGTGCCCAATTTATGATGTGCTAATTGAGTTACCTTTAAAAAAAGAGATGTCACATTTACGCCTATGTTCCTTCCTTGTCTAGATGTCCTGTTATCAAATTACTGACCTGATTTGAAATGCTTAATGCAATACTCTTAGTTTTCCTCTGAGAGTATTCCTACTAATAGGAGTCAAATTGTCTGAACAGCATTATGGAATTGTATTGTACCCCTGCATTTGGTTACATATGTGACTATATCCTATCCCTCCCTAGGGTGGAAGATCCTGTTGGGTGACATGGCATGATTTCTTGAAGTGGTGGATTTGTGCCACCAGTTTGCCCACAGTAGACCATGCACTTCAGCATCCCCTGCATGAAAACCACGGTCTGCTGCCATACTCTGCCACAACTTCTTGTCAGAAGGGGGCAGGAGCAACAGGCCATGAGAGTGCGTGCGAGTGTGGAAGTGCATTCCCTGACGGGATGCCGAAGGCGCAACATTAAACCACACTTAAATTGGGGGATGGGTTATGCCAGTGCTGCTGCTACCCCTGCCCCTTCAAGATGAGAAGATGGATTCAGTGGGGAGGTCATGCCATGGTGGGAGGAGGGAGGAGGCATGGTGGGGACTCTTGCCCGGGGTGGCAGAAACCCTTGAACTGGCCTTGATGGTTTGCCCTTCCAGTATTAGCTATTACACTCAAAGGAGGGCAAACTTTCTTATCTTTTCCATGCATAAAACACTTATTTGTGCATGATAAAGGTCTCATTAAATTAAGTCATGCCTAAAAGTAGGCATGGTGCAAGATGGCACACATTTGTAGAATAGGCATGCTCAGAGGGGGCGTTAGGGCTGAGTGTGGGTGGAGTTACGATTTACAAATGTATTTTATAAAATGTGTGCATATGTACTGTCACCCACCTACTTACCCCGCTAGGAGTCAGCCTAGGGGACTTTCAGTGGGGCCTCTTCTTTAATGTAGCTGGGGCTCTTTTAAAGCCCCCTGGGAATTATCTCCCACTAGCCGTTCTAAAGGTTGTAGTTGTGACGAGCAGCCAGGCTTTTTAGTAAGAGGTATTTTTATTATCCCTTTCCGGGTGGATTCTTGCACGTGAGAAATTAACAGAAACAGACCATGTTTTCTGGTACAAATAAAAATACTACTGGAACCAAAAGCGCTTCATTTCAGCTTAACTCAAAATATAACAGCTACTAAATTTATACAGGTAGTTTTCAGAAATCCTTTTTCTTTAAAAGGTTATCTTCTTAGCACAGCTTAGCATAAGGAAGACACATCATTAGCCAGGGTCAAAGCACATTCCATTTGAGATACCTCTGTATTATCTTCAGCTAAGTCAAAGTCCATTGCCTCGTAGCTTCCCTGGTTGCTACTCTCTGAACAGCTGTGTCTCCTTTCTTGGCTGTGCAAGCTTCCGTCTTCTGCAAGACTTCCCTTCCCCCCTTCACCAAGGTAGGATGGGAAGTTACCGTATTTCTCACAGTCTGCCCCTAGGGGACCCAACCTTCCTAGTTGTGTATAGGGAAAACTTATGCCTCTAAGGCCCTCTCTATTACAGGCTTTCAGCCAGTCCTCAGGGAGGATTTCTCTCGAGCTTTTACAGCATGGAAAGTCAGCGTTGATACTTCTAAAAGCAGGCTTCTTACTGCCTCTAGCCACTGGCTGGTTCTTAAACAGGTAAGTGTCCCTTCTAAACCCCTTACTGTTTTCTGGGTACCTGTTAGCAGAAGGACCGTCTCTCAAGGGTTTCTCTTTCCTGCTGGATTGAATTCCTCTGTGATTCTTTTCACTGGCCTCTTGCTCCGTGCTTCCTAGCACCCTGCAATTGCCCTTGGATATTCTTTCCTTAGGAACTTTATTCAAACTCCAATGAGAAGTATTCTCCTTTTCTGCCCCAGCTGTTGTAGTATCCTTAATGTCTCTCTCCTCTGAGAAATCCCAGTTAGCTCCTCTCTCTGAGAAATCTTGCTTAGTTCTGCTCTCTGGAAAATCTTGCTTAGTTCTGCTCTCTGGAAAATCTTTGTTTTCCATGGTTGCTTATAGCAACCCTGCAGCATGTGCTTGGATCTGTCAGTTTCAGATCTACCTAGCCCTGCCCTTTCTGTTTCCATAGGTAATTCCTGCTCTACCCTGTGACAGTACATAGAGTGCACACTAACATTTGTTTGTTCTCAAGCAAACTCTGGAATTCGTTACCAGAGGATGTAGCAAAAGCTGTTAGTGTAGTTGGGTTTAAAAAAGGTTTGGACACATTCCTGGAGGAAAGGTCCATAAACCATTATTAAAAAGGACTCGAACAAGCATTGTGGACCCTGTGTGCCTCTTTGAGAACCTTCCAAACCGTACTGTACCTAGCCCTGCGCGAGCAATGCAGCCACACAGGGCACAAAGGCTTAGGGGGCTCTTTTTGGCTGCCTGATGTTGCCCTGCTGCCACCACTTTTTGTTCTCTCAGTGGTGGCAGGGCAATAGAAGGCAGCCGAAATGCACCCCCTAAGCCTTTTTGTGGGTCTTTCTACAGGTCTGTTCCCTCCCTCCTCTGACATGACATCAGAGCAAGGAGGGATCAGATGTGCTCCGGCGACTTGCACATCAGGTGCGCCCCCCATACTTCCGTCCAGTCACTGCCTACTCTTGCCCTGCTGCGGGAGCCGCCATGAAGAAAACAGAGGGTAGCAGGAGCAGGCAGTAGCTGGATGGAGGTATGGGGAGGAGGGAGGGTGTGCACCCAATGTGCAAGTCACACAGGGCACGATTCTGGTTCAGTATGGCCTTGCTGCCAGATACTTGTGACCTGGATTGGCCACTGTTGGAAATAGGATAGTGGGCTTGATAGATCTTGGTATGACCCAGTAGGGCATTTCTTATGTTCTTCTGTTCAGATGTAATGTCTGCACCTTCAATCTAAGTATGAGTTTTGCAGGTTTGTGCTAGTACACCTTCTGTCCTCAGACAGTGTCATTCTTAGATTTACAGATCACAAGTAATAGGATAGGGTTCATATTTTCCATTTTTACGAAGCCCACAGACAATAATACATCTCTCAAATGCCTTTCCTGAACATTTGAAGAAAGGCTTACCAGAAAGTCAGGTTTTGCAGTTAAGACAGCTTTATTGATTTATTTAAACAGGGGTGTTTTTTATATACCGCCTTTCTTTCAAGGCGGTTTATATTGAACAACTGCACACAATCTCAAGAAATTTATTTTACAAAGAACAGTGGATAAATAACTTGGTATTAAATATGGGGATTATGATTGAGTCAATGGTGGGTGTGTGGTTGATATACATTTTAGGTAATGTCATTAGGCCCAAAGTGTTCTGTGAAGAGATGCATTTTTAATAGTTTCTTCATATCCTGAGTAGATTTAACAGATCTGATGACTTCGAGTACGGAGTTCCAAATCGTTGGACATATAGCGAAAAGGCTCTGTTGCTTGTCTGAGTACATTTGGTCTTGAAAGGAGAGATGGCCAGAAGATTCTGATTTGCTGATCTTCTGGGTCTTTTTGGGATGCTCTTGAGATTTGATCCTCGAGACAGGGAACGTAGAGATTATGAAGGATTTTATAGGTGGTGGTTATGGTTTTGTGTTTAATCCAGTGGGCTATTGGGAGCCAGTGCAGAACTTATTTTATGTGTTCTCGACTTGATACACCTGTTAGGATTCTAGTGGCAGTGTTTTGCACTAGCTGGAGTAAATATAATGCATGTTTTGACAGCCCTTGATAGAGAATGTTGCCATAGGGTTATGGTTTATGGTTTAGGCATTTGATATACCACCCTTTACTTACATATCAGAGCGGTTTACATGTATACTAACAGGTACTTTTTATTCCCTTGTCCCTGCAGGGCTCACAATCTAAGTGTACCTGAGGCAATGGAGGGCTAAGTGGCTTGCCCAAGGCCACAAGGAGCAGCCATGGGACTAGAGACCCCAATCCCTCCAGCCTGAGGTTACTTGTCCCCATGTGGGAATTGAACCCCCAGCCCTCTGGCCTGAGGTAACCTGTCCCAACCACTGAGCCACTCTTGATGATGATGGCTTGAAAAACTGATCTGAAGTCATAGTCTTGAAGAAGAGGGTGTTGAGTTTTGAAGAGTCTACGTTTCCAGTATGCTGCATTTGCTGCATTCTTGATGTGCAAAAGCATATTGAGGTTGCTCTCAATGGTTATACCAAGGTATTTGAATTTCTTTTTTATGTTAATTTCAGTGTTATGTACTGTGAGCTTGTCTAGAGGATTGAAAGCCTGGTGAGAAGTACATTGATGAGATGCTTCTTGAAACATCCAAGCTCTCTAGCAGAGAAGATGGGAGCCTACAGAATGACAAAGTTTGGACATGAGTCACCAGGGCCTGCAGAATCACCAATCCAAGTCCTTCAGCCCTTGAACTGAAGAACCATTATGCAGCCCTGGAAGTGGAGGAGGTAAAAGCATCCCTCAAAAGGGAAGGACCAGAGCTCGAGCATCCCAAGGTTGCAGAATCAGGTATTTGGTGACTCTCTTCTGAGAGGTACTGAGACAACCATCTGCCGACCAAACGTGATGTCCAAAGAGGTATACTGTCTGCCAGGTGCCAAAATCTGAGATGTCGGCACAAATGATACTGCCAGGAATCCTTCTGAGTGTATCAAAAGTGATTTCATTGCTCTTGGACAGAGGGTGAAGCAGATAGGGGCGCAGGTGGTGTTCTCTTCAGTCCTCCCTGTTGAGGGTAAAGGCCAAGGCAGAGAAGCTCACATCCTGGAGATGAATGCATGGCTGCGTGGATGGTGTCATCGAGAGTGTTTTGGTTTCCTGGACCATGGGATGCTGTTCCAAGAGTTACAGAGCAGAGATGGCATCCATCTGTCCAAGACGGGTCGACGTGTCTTCAGTAACAGACTGGCTAACCTACTGAAGAGGGCTTTAAACTAGATTCATTGGGGATGGGTGAAGAAAGCCCCCAGGTAAGTTAAACATTGCATACCTTTGTGGAAATGGGTAAAAGGGGCAACATATGGAAAGCAGTGTGTAGCATAGGAAATAAGATCCCAGATGTTGAGGCTTTAATGGGAGAGGCTGACTTGGATTTAGTGGCGGTAACAAAGACATGGTTCACGGACAACCATGACTGGGATGTAACTATACAAGGCTATACTTTGTTCAGTAAGGACAGGGTAGGAAGAAGGGGAGGAGGAGTGGCACTAAATGTTAAGAATAATATTAAAGCTATGCAAATACAGGGCTTAAAAGGGAGAGAGGAGGCACTGTGGGTTAAAGTACAAAGCGGGAAAGAGAAATCAATTTGCATTGGTGTGATATAAAGATCTCCCTCACAGGGAGAAGAGGTGCACGGAGAGTTAATTGAAGACATACGCAGCATTGCCAGGAAAGGGGAATGGTTATATATAGGAGATTTCAATATGCCAGATGTTGATTGGCACACCCCTGCTGCAGAATCATCTAGAAGTAAGGAGATTTTGGATTCTCTACAGGGAGAACTATTCAGGCAAGTAGTAACAGAACCCACACGTGAAGGGGCCAAACTGGACTTGGTGCTTACCAATGGTGAAAGTGTTTCTGATGTTATAGTGGGAGATCATTTTGCATTCAGTGATAACCAGATGATGTGGTTCAGTATTAGGACTAGGGTTCATAAAATCCATTCAAAAGCAATGGTCTTAGACTTTAGGAAAACTAACTTTGCCAAGATGGGACAATACCTCAGGGAGTCGGTTGAGAACAGCTGGGGGGATGTAGAAAAACAGTGGGCAAAACTGAAAGGGGATATTTTAAGGACAACCAAACTTTTTGTTAAAATGGTAAATAAAGGTAAGAGGAAAAAAAACCCAATATGGTTTTTGAAAGAAGTAGCTGAAAAGGTGAAGAAAAAGAGGGAGGCCTTTATGAAATACAAGAGATCACAGAGAGAGGAAGACAGACATCTATATTTGGAAAAACTTAGAGAAGCTAGCAAAATAGTCAGGAAAGCAAAGATCCAAAAAGAGGAGGAAATAGCCAATGCAATAAAATGGAGGAATAAGACATTTTTCAGTCTTAGCGAGAAGAGGAAGGGCAAAAGTGGTGTTGTCGGATTCAATGATGAAGGGGAGGAGTGGCCTACAGGTTAGGGCAAGTTACCTCAGACCAGAGGATCAGGGGTTTGAACCTTGCTAGAGAACAGCAACTTTGGGCTGGAATGACTAGGGCTTCTAGTCCCACAGGTGTTCCTTGCAGCCTTGAGGAAGTCATTTAACACTCAGATACAAAAAAAATAGATTGTGAGCCCTTGAGAGACAAAGGAAAAATATATATACAGAACATGAATGTACACTGTTTTGACTGGTAGAAAATCAGTATATAAGCCTAGTTAAATAAATAAATAAAATATGTAGAAGCTGAGGATAAAGCAGAATTGTTTAACAAATATTTCTGTTCTGTGTTCACAGATGAAGAACTAGGAGCAGGACCTTGGAAAACACCCACAAACAGGAAAAGAAGCGAGGGACATCTTGAACAATTTTTAAAAAGACTGTGTTCATGAGAAACTATCTAAACTTAAACTAGACAAAGCGATGGGACCGGATGGGATACACTCTAGAATACTGAGGGAATTTGGGGACATTCTAGCAGTTCCACTGACTGACCTTTTCAATGCCTCGTTGGAGTCGGGAATGGTGCCAAAGGACTGGAGAGAGGCTCATGTGGTGCCTTTACACAAAAGCGGAAGTAAGGACGTGGTTGAAAACTACAGGCTGGTTAGTTTAACCTTGGTGGTGAGTAAATTATTGGATGCGCTGCTGAAAGAGAAAATAGTGAGGTTTCTGGAGTCCAACAGATTACTGGATCTGAGGCAGCATGGATTCACCAGAGGCAGGCATTGTCATATAAATCTGATTGATTTCTTTGACTGGGTGATCAGGGAGTTGGACTGAGGGAGAGCCCTAGATGTGGTATATTTAGATTTCAGAAAAGCCTTTGAGACCGCTCTGCACAGGCAACCTATAAACAAACTGAGCACCCTTGGGATGAACCCTAAAGTTACTGCTTGGGTTAGAAATTGGTTGAGTGGGAGGTGACAAAGAGTACAGGTAAATAGAACTCACTCTGAGGAGAAGGAAGCTACCAGTGGTGTGCCCCAGGGATCTGTCCCTGGTCTGATTTCTTTTTAACATCTTTGTTAGTGACATTGTGAAGGACTGTTGGGTAAGGTTTGCCTCTTTGTAGATGATACCAAAATCTGCAATAGAGTAGACACCCAGGAAGGTGTAGATAATATAAGGAGCGATCTAGTTAAGATTGAAGAATGGTCTAGAATTTGGCAGCTGAGATTTAATGTTATAAAATGTAAGGTCATTCATTTGGTCTGCAGCCACAAAAAAAGAGCTGGACGTAGGCATGATTGTGTCTGATCTTAATGTAGCTAAACAGGTTGAAGAGGCAACAGCAAAAGCTAGAAAGATGCTTGGGTGCATAGGGAGAGGAATGGCCAGCAGATGAAAGGAGGTGATAGTGCCTCTGTATAAGTCTTTGAGATCTCATTTAGAGTATTGTGTGCAATTCTGAAGACCGCACCTTCAAAAGGATATAAACAGGTTGGAGTTGGTACAGAGGGTGGCTACTAAAATGGTTAGTGGTCTTGGTTATAAAGCATATGAGGACAGACTTAAGGATCTTAATATGTATACTTTAGAGGAAAGGCAGAATAGAGGTGATATGCCACGGAGGTATTTAAACATCTCAATCATAACTGCACAGGAGGAGAGCCTCTTTTGAATGAAAGCAAGCTCTGCTACGAGGGGAGATAGGATGAGGATTAAAGGGGATAGTCTCAGAAATAATATGCAGAATTGTTTTGTTTTTTACAGAACGAGTGGTAGATGCATGGAATAGTCTCCTAGTAGAGGTAGTAGAGATGAGGACAGTATCTGAATTCAAAAAGGCATGGGACAAACACAGGGGATCTCTAAAGAAAAAAGGGGATTGTCCTAGTGGTTGATATGGAATGGCAGACTCGATAGACCATGTGGTCTTTTTCTGCCATCATGTTTCTATGAAGATTAGTAATGCTTCAATTTCATTTTTATTCACTGCAAGATTAAGATCGGTGAGAAGGTTTGTGACAGCAGTGAAGACGTCTGATATGATATTGAGAGTGTTGAATGGAATATAGAACATGTAATCTGCATAGAGGTGAAAGTACATGTTCCATTTTCTTAGTAAATTGCATATGGGTTGTATGCAGATGTTAAATAGTAAGCCAAACAGGACCAAACCTTGTGGACTGCCTTGTCCTAAGTTAAATGGTTTGGAATTACTGGATCTGATTTTAGCATGGTATGATGTGATCCCGAGTCAAACGCAGCACTGATGTCCAGGAAAATCGTCACAAATCCATGGTGAGGCTTGTCTAGGCCTTTGAACCAGTGGCAGAGATCACTGAAGAGTGTGTCAATGCCATACCAAGTGCGGAAGCCATGCTGTTGCGAGTCCAAAGGAGCCTGAGAATCAACATGGTCTTGGAGTTGTTGCTCTATAGTTTTCTCAGTTATTACAGCCAGGAATACGATGCTGGCGATTGGTCTATATGAACTGGGGTGTGTTATGTCAAATAAAGGTTTCTTTAGCATAGGGTGAACTGAAGCCTGTTTCACAGCTGGGGGTAGGTATCCTTGAGAGAGAACATAAGAACATAAGATATGCCATACTGGGTCAGACCAAGGTCCATCAAGCCCAGTATCCTGTTTCCAACAGTGGCCAATCTAGGTCACAAGTACCTACCAGTTTCTCCAAAAGAAACAGCTTCCACAATGCTGTAATGGGACAAGCAGTGGATATCCTGGGTCCACTTTAATAATGTTTTTTGGACCTTTCCTCCAGGAACTTGTCCAAACATTTTTTAAAACCCGGCTACACTGACAGCTTTTGTTACATCCTCTGGTAACAAATTCCAGAGTCTGATTACACGTTGAGAAAAAACATATTTTCTCTTATTAGTCTTAAATAGGATGCCCTGTAGCTTCATTGCATGCCCCCTAGTCTTTCTATATTCTGATAAGGTAAACAATCGATCTACGTTTATCCGTTCCACTCCGTTCATTAATTTAGAGAACTCTATCATATCTCCCCTCAGCCGTCTCTTTTGAAGGTTGAAGAGCCCTAATCATTTTAGCCTCTCTTCATAAGGGTATCCTTTCATCCCCTTTACCATTTTGGTGGCTCTTCTCTGTACCTTTTCTAATAATGCTATATCCTTTTTAAGATACGGCGACCAGAATTGCACACAATATTCAAGGTGTGGTGACACCATGGAACAATACAGAGGCATTATAATATCCTTTGTTTTATTTTCCATTCCTTTCCTTATGATACCTAGCATTCTATTTGCTCTCTTTGCTGCCACTGCACACTGGGTGGAGAGTTTTAACATCTTATCCATGATGATGCCTACATCTCTTTCCTGGGTTATGGTTCCCAATGCGGAACCTTGCATCATGTAACCATAGTTTGGGTTGTTCTTTCCTAGGTGCATAGGTTTTCACTTGTCCACATTAAATTTCATGTGCTATTTGGATGCCCAGTCTTCCAATTTATCAAGATCCTCTTGTAATTTTCCACAATCCTCATCATTTTAAGAACTTTGAATAGTTTTGTGTCATCTGTAAATTTGATAACCTCACTCATTATTCCCATTTCCAGGTCATTAATGAATATGTTAAAAAGCAGCAGACCCAGCACAGGTCCCTGGGGTACTCCACTATTCACCTTTCTCCATTAGGAAAATTGGCCATTTAGCCCTACCCTCTGCTTTCTATCTTTTAACCAGTTCCTTATCCACAATAGTACACTGCTTCCTATCCCATGAATTTTTAATGTCTCCCAGAGTCTCTCATGAGGGACCCTGTCAAAGGCTTTCTGAAAGTCCAGATACACTATATCAACTGACTCACCTTTGTCTACCTGTTTATTCACACCTTCAATAGGATTAGTAAGACAAGACCTTTCTTGGCCAAAGCCATGTTGGCTGTCTCCCATTAAGCCATGACTATCTACATGTTCAGTAATTTTGTTCTTTATGATGGTTTCCACCATTTTTTCCAGTACTGATGTCAGGCTCACTGGTCTGTAGTTTCCCGGATCACCCCTGGAGCCCTCTTTAAATATTGGCGTTAAATTGGCCATCCTCCAATCTTCAGGTATTACAGATGATTTTAATGATAGTTCACAGATTACTAATAGGTCTGCAATCTCATATTTCAGTTCTTTCAACACCCTTGGATGTATACCATCCAGTCCAGGTGATTTGCTACTCTTCAGTTTATCAAATAGTTGTAATATATCTTCCCGGTGTATTGCTATTTCTTTCAATTCTTCCGCAGCATCTCCTTTAAATACCATTTCAGTCATGGGTAACATCCCTACATCTTCCTCAGTAAAGACCGTAGCAAAAAATTCATTCAGTCTCTCTGCTATGGCCTTTTCCCCTCTTAATTTTTTATTTATTGTTTTTGTATACTGCCTTATCCTTCAAACAAAGCAGTCACAACACAATGGGGGGATACATTTTAACATTTGGGGATATGAGACACATACACTAATACTTACAGGGAACATGGGCAATGGAGGGTTAAGTGGCTTGCCCAAGACCACAAGGAGCATCTGTGGAACTAGAAACCCCAATCCTTCTGGCCCAAGGTTGCTGTCCTCTAGTGGGATTTGAACCCCTGACCTTCTGACCTGAAGTACCTTGCCCCAACCACTAGGCTACTCCTCCCTCTTAATGTCCCTTTTACCCCTCTATCATCTACTGGTCCAACTGGCTCTCTCACAGATTTTTTGCTTCAAATGTAATTGAAAAAGTCTTTATTATGCATTTTTGCTTCCACAGCAAGCTTCTTCTCAAATTCTCTTTGCCTGCCTTATCAATGCCTTGCATCTAACTTGCCAATGCTTGTGTTTCCAGTTTTTGTCATTTAGCTCCTTTTTCCATTTCCTGAAAGATGCTTTTTTGGCAACAACAACCGCTCTGGTCCCACTGGCCACAAACCACCAGGTAACCGGCTGAATCTCCAGCACTATTTAAAGATGTCTCCTGTGGTGCTTGTCGCCGTGGCGGCGTGCAACTTTGGTGTGCGCCGAAGGAGTGCACCTAAGAAACACGATGTGCTCCATAGGTGCGCTCCTTGGGGTCACTCTGGGGGTGTCGGTGTCCACTCTAAGTTTCCCTTGCTTATCCTGCAGTGCCTCACAGTTCTCATTTGTACCTCTTCCTTGTCTGTCACACACTGGCCTTCGTATTATCTGCACCCACCTTCGTCGAGCAGAACGCATCTGGCGTAAGCACCGTACTTCACTCGCCCTGGATCAATTTCACGAACACCACCGGCACTATCATTCCTCAGTTCATCAGGCCAAACTATCATACTTTTCCGACCGCATTACTACTGCTCCTAATCCCTCTAGACGACTTTTTTCCATGCTCAGATCCCTCACCTCAATTCAATCTGGCCCTTCCCCTGTGCCTTCTCATCCTACCCCTACCCCTACCCAGCTGGCTTCAAATTTTGCAACTAAGGTTCCGGATCTGCGTGCCATCCTTCCTCTCTATCCCCCTCCTCCCCCCTCACCTTCTCCTACCCCCTTGCCTTCTCTTTCCCATTACTGGTCCACTTTTCATTCAATTACCACCTCAGAGCTTATATCCTCCATCTCCGCAGCCCGCAAGACCACATGTCATCTTGATCCCATCCCTTCTGGCTGGCTTCTTGAATCTTCCCTTGCTCTAGTGCCCCACATCCTATCCATAGTCAACTCCTGTCTCTCCTCTGGAATCTTCCCTTCCCCTTGGAAGCATGCCCTAGGACATCCCATCCTCACGAAACCTTCCCTTGACCCTCTGATCCCAGCACACTATCGTCCAGTCTCCAATCTTCCTTTCTTAGCCAAGATTGTAGAAAAGACTGTCTTCATCCAGCTCATACAACATCTCCATTCCATAAACTTTCTTCATCCACGTCAATCAGATTTCTGTCAGGGCTATAGTGTTGAGAAAGTCTTAGTAGCACTCCTCAATGAACTTCATTCTTCACATGATAGGGGTGATATCTCGGTGGTGGTTTCCTAAGACCTTTCAGCAGCTTTCAATCTTGTAGATCACTCATTCCTTCTCTCCCGTCTCCGGGATGCTGGTCTTTGTGGTACTGTCTATCGTTGGTTTCACTCTTTCCTTTCCTTCCGTTCTATCTCTGTGGTCTCATCCACATCACAATCACCCTCGGATACTACCCCCTCCCTTGTGGTGTCCCTCAAGGCTCAGTCCTTGCCCCTCTCTTATTTAATCTTTTTTGCACCACTTGTCCTTTGTATCCCACAGTCCAGTTTGTTTGCTTTCTATTCCGCAGACGACGTCATCATTCTGCATCATACCAATCCTCTTCATCCCAATCTTGGTCCCCTGAATTCTTGTCTCACCCTTGTAGCTTACTGGTTATCTTCAAACTGCCTTCACCTTAGCTAAAACTTCTTCCACATGGTTCACCTTTGAGAGTCCCTGTCCTTCACTTGTACCTTCTCTCGGAAATTCTGCAATCCCCATAGTTTCCTCTTTACGATACTTGGGGGTCCTCCTTGATTCTAATCTCACCTTTAGGGATCATATTTCTCACCTTGCCAAGACATCATATTTCTTTCTCCACCAAATACGATCTATTCGCCCTTTTCTTTCTCCCTCTGCCCTGACTACCCTCACTTTATCCACAGTTATATCTTGCCTCGATTTCTGTAATTCCGCTCTCACAGGTGTCACTCATACTCAATTACGTTGTCTTCAATTTATACAGAATACTGCGGCTAGGGTCATAACTCACTCTTCACGCAGAGATCATATTACCCCCCTTACTTCTCCATTTACACTGGCTGCCTGAAGAATATCGCATTCATTACAAGATACTTACCCTAGTGCACCAAGTCATTCACACTTATATGCCACAGTACCTTGCTGATCTACTACAATTTCATATCCCCACCCACAGCCTCCATTCCCTTCACATAAACCGCCTTCACCTTCCCCCCCCCCCCCCCCAACATGTGCACATTTACAATCCACTTGTCACTCTGCCTTTTTCTTCCTCGGCCCCACCCTCTGGAACTCTCTACCCACACCACTACATCTGGAACAGAATTATTCCACTTTTAAATCCTTACTGAAAACTCATCTGTTCACCTCTGCATACAACCTCTTGGACACACACTACTGACCTGGCTTATTTATATTTGTTAATTTTCTCCTCTGTCTTGTCCATGTCTCTTATTGCCTTCTCTTTCCTGTCATGATTGTAGTTCTTTTTCCTTTTACTGGCTTTGAGCCAATTCTGAGTGTTATCTATGATTGTAAACCACCCTGATGTTATAAAGGGCGGTATATCAAAAAATCAAAAAACATAGGGGTATGTTTACTAAACCTTCTTAATGTGCACCCGGCGTTAGTGTGCAGGAGCCATATAAGGAGTGGGCGTTTCAGTCTAAAGTAGCAAAACAGGATTAGCATGCGATAACGCGCTCTGCTGCGCACATTATCGGGCAAAGCGCCGCTAAGCGCGTTACCGCATGGTAATCTTAAGTAGGCGCACAGACATCCAAACATAGAAACAGAAGTGTAGCACAATGGTTAATACACTGACTGATGATACGGGGTCATATGTTTGATCCCCCAGTGTGCCTAATGCATAAGGCTGGCTGAGGCATCAGCTTTGACATGTAAGTATTGTTTCCTGAGGCATTTTATTTGTATTTTAATTATTGCTGCCAGCAAACACACCCTCATGTGCGTTAACCTAAGGTGCCGCATAAGGCACCCTATAAGGCACTCCATAGGGCACATTATAAAGTGCACTGTCCGCCATGGCACCCTATAATGTCCCCTATAGGGCACCCTATAAGGCGCTCCATAGGACACCTTATAAGGCACCTTATGGTTACAGTACCCTGAGGGTGTTTTGCTGGCAGCACTAATGTACATTAAAAATAGACAATGCTTTGGACAGCCCTATCAAATAACCCCACTGTGGGTTTGAACCCATGACCTCTGGCTCCACATCAGTGAAGTAAGTAGAAGGCTACAGCTCCATAGCTGCTAGCAAACCCCTGGCAGGCTGGATGCAGGACTGCATGTCACCACACAAACAGTCTGCTGTGGTCACCAGGATAGGGTTAACACACCTATACCCATGATGCACTGCACATGCAAATCAGCAGTCTACAGATGATCACAAGACGGGGTATGCACCCCCACAGCACCTTGGCCTGGTAGGGGGAACTGACTGTGTGTGGTACTGGCACAGAGTAGCTACACACCGTCACATTGTGCAGGTACTGTACTCACCTGAGGGTGAGGTGGGGTGCCCAGCACCAGGTCCACAGCAGAAATAGGCCATGCTGCAGGACCCCAGCAGTGCTAATGTGTGAGATAGGTAGTGTCTTCAGACATACCTTGGGTACATCTGTATTTCTCAGTCAAGGTTTAGCCCTTATGGACCCATAGGAGGATTATGTACCACCACCCCCCCCCCCCACCCCTGGGGCTGAGGGTGGTAAACAAGGTCTCCCACCAACAGAGCCACATTCTACCTCCCTGCGATGGTGGCAGTAGAAGGGACCATCAACCCCAGTCCCGCTGGGGAACAGACACCCTACAGGGCAGTCAATGCAGCTCTGTACACATCCATAAAGCAATAGCAGACAGACATTATGCCTGGATATGCTCAGCTGCACCCCACCACTATCTGATATTCTCCTGCAGCCGCTGCACCCTGCAAGATGTTCCAGCAAGACACATACCAGCTGCAGACAGTCTGCTAGCTAGTCCATAGAGCATGTTCGTGGTGGAAATGCATGCACCCAGAACTGGGATGTCAGCATACACATCAAGCAGATAAGTCAGTGACTGGGCCCCAAAAGGGAACCCACAAATATAACATGAATAAAACACTGCACAGTACTATGGGGGAACCTAGCCATGCCGTGGTCACTGCTCAGTCAGGGTGAGAGTGATCTCCCAGCAGAACATGCTGTGGCCACCCTGTCTGTGCAGGTGGTGGCCGGGCACTACAATGTCCCAGCCATTGCCCTATGCCCTGTGCAGATGCATCCTGGCCAGGCCACCCTGTCCGGGCTATACCCATGGTACCTTGCTCCTCATTATGCACATTGGCAGGTCAATACTGGCAACAGTGCTGGCAGTGTGGGCTGTGGAGGGTGTTTGCAGCCACCACACACTGGATAGACAGACACACACTCCTGCACCTATGCCAGCATTGTGCTACTATAGAGTGTTTGGCAGCCCGGGCCACCACACCAGTCCTGGGCACAGTGCAGGCATGGATATGGTACGCAATACTGTTGGGGGTCACTCCCCAGGGTGGTAAACATTGTCAGACACCAGACCTGAAGCACACTCCACAGACATCAGAAAGGTTGCTATGATGGAGCTCAATCAGCAAACCGTGCTTAATGTAGGAATTGCTATCTGCCAGTAATCATAGCAACCTTTTGATAGCTGTGTAACGTATTCCCAGGTTTAGGGTGGCATTGCTATGGTATGCAAGTGCTAGTATTGGGAGATGCACGCAGGGCCCAATGTCCTGCCTCTCCAGGAGGCATTGGCCAATGGGGCCTGTGGGGGTGTGTGTGTGTGTGTCTGGCCCTGTTGGCTGCTGCTTTACGGCAGAGTTTCCCAACTCCAGTCCTGGTGTGCCAAACACTGTTCGGGTTTTCATGCTGTCCCTCATAAATATGCATGAGATGCATCTGCATACCATGGGGGCGGTGCATAGATATGCAGCACAGGCATCTTTATTAGAGGCAGCATGGAACCTGAATGGTGTTTGGCCCTCCAAGACTGCATTTGGGAGACTCTGCTCTAGGTAATGCACCTGTTTATGGTGTCTGTGCTCTGTAGGGTAAAATGTAGGTGTTTTGGGCATGTTTACGTCATCTGCAATAAAGGTTCTGTCTGTATTAGCATGTTTTAGTAGTGGGTAAAAAATGGGGGCTGGGTTGGCAGGAACCACAGCTGGGACTTGAACCTGTGACCTTCTGCTCCTGAAACACACTGGCTGTGTGCACCGCACCACTGTGTTGCCACAGAGACAGCACATTCCCTCGGGATACCATGACTGTTCATCAGACGGGGCCTGTCTGTTGCAGTGCATGGCACCCACCTACACAGGGCTAGGCCATGGTCTGCTCTGGGCAGCTGCCACTGCCCCCTACACCACCAGTGCCCCTCTGCCACCCTGCTGACATGCCCTTCTGCTGGTGGTGCTGGTGGAGTGCAGTCTCAGGCCATCCAGTGTGCGGGTAGGTGGCTGCCTATGGTGCGGGTTCTGGGGTAGGGGTGCCTGCATAGGTGTCCACGCTTCCCCCAGCACCGCCTGCCACTGTTCTGTTCCCATTGGGGGTCCCTACTGGGTACTATCCCCTGTGTCACTGTGGGAAGCACACTCGTGCCCATACTGGGCCCTCATCAGTTGCTGTCTGGCTGCTCTACTGTTTCAGTATTCCTATGGGCCACCTAGGCATCACCCTAGTCCGCACTGTGGCCCAGCTGCAGTACAGCATGTGCCGTCTGCAGCCCTCTGTGTCCCCTTTCCCAGCATCTGTCCAGTTGCCCATTCCGACATGCCTGCCCTGCTGTTGTGGAACATGTGCACCCCATAGGAAACCTGTCCAATGGAGAGGGAAACCCTGATGAGCGCAATTGCACTGTGGGATCAATCACCTTGTATGGGAACGGAGCGTAGACCCTTCCAAAATTCATATCTTTTTTTTGGAGCTTTCTCAGGAGTGCTTTTTGATGTTTCCCATTCATATCACTATTGCCCAGCTTGGTTATGTTTTTTTTATATTTTGTTGGAGTCATTTTCAATGTTTCTTTGCACTTTTGTTCCTTGCACATGTATCACACTTATCACTTTTTTGTAGGTTTCCCTGGTTTTGCTGTGCATTGCTGACAGAAATGGTTTCTCTGCCCTTTAAATCAGCTCTAATGCCAGGGTTTCACTGGCGTTAGTTTTGAGCCTCGGATTTCACATTGTTAGTGTGTGGGGAGCCTCTCCCCTCCCACTCTCCACCCATTGACCCCTTCTCTCCGCCCCTGGGGAGCCTTCTTCCGCCCTCCAGGAGCCTTTCCCCGCCTTCAGCGCTCATTTGCGCCGCTGCGCGCATTAACGCGCGCTAAGGTACCTGAGCGCCTGATAAAGCGCCATTAACGCGCGTTAAGGCACCTTAACGCGCGGTAACGTCACAGAGCACACATTAAGAAGGTTTAGTAAACATACCCCATAAACATAAACCTTTAAACCATGCTGGCAGTTTTTTAGACTTCCTTCTACTTTTCTTAAAGCATGGAATACAGCTGGCCTGGGCTTCCAAGATAGTATTTTTAAACAACACCCACTTGATGTAAATCTTTAACTTTTGCAACTGTTCCTTTTAGTTTTTCTTAACTGTGTTCCTCATTTTATCATAGTCTCCCTTTTGAAAGTTAACAGGTAGCACTGTGGATTTCCTTGCCATCTTTCTTGCTTTTATTAAATCAAATGCAATTGTGCTATGATTCCTATTGCCAAATGGCCCCAACATCCTTATCTCTTGCACTAGATCTTGTGTTCCACTAAGGACTAGGTCCAAAATGGCTTCCCCTCTGATCAGTTCATGAACCAGCTTCTCCAAGAAGCAGTCATTTATTTCAACTAGAAATTTATCTCTCTAGCATGTCCTGCCGTGACACTGACCCAGTCGATACCGGGGTATTTGAAATCACCCATAATTATTACTGTGTTGTAACTTTTGTTAGCTTCCCTGATTTCTTTGAGCATTTCATCATCCATTTGTTCATTCTGGCCAGGCGGTCAATAGTATACCCTCAATGCCATCGCCTTCCCCTTCCTATTTTTACATGGAATTTCATTCCATAGAGCTTCTACAGTGACTTTTGCTTCCTGCAAAACTTTAATCCTTTGTGACTCAATGCCTTCTCTAACATAGAGGGCAACCCCTCCACCAATTTGATCTGCTCTATCATTATGATATAGTTTGTACCCAGATATCACAGTGTCCCACTGGTTGTCCTCCTTACACCATATCTATGAGATACCAATCATATCTAACCTCTCATTTAGTGCTATATATTCTAACTCTCCCATCTTATTTTTTAGACTTCTAGCATTTGCATACAAGCAGTTTAGAGGCTATGTTTTATTCATATTAATCTGGCTATCAGTAGGCAGGGGTAATTTGGAATCTTTAAGCTCTGTCTGCTCTGTACTCAAGGGCATTTGGGCTACTTTTGTCCTTACTGGAACCTCTCTACTGATATGCCCTAACTTTAAACTTTTGCTAGTATCCTTCAAGGATACATTGTTCTGAACCATGCGCTTTTGGGCGACTGTCGGCTTTCCCCTATTATCTAGTTTAAAAGCTGCTCTATATCCTTTTTAAAGGTTAATGCCAGCAGCCTGGTTATGTTCCAGTTAAGGTGGAGCCCATTTCTTCGGAAAAGCCCCTCTTTTCCCCAGAATGTTCTTCAGTTCCTAACAAAACCAAAACCCTCATCCTTGCACCACTGTCTCATCCACGCACTGAGACTCCGGAGCTGTGTCTGCCCTTCTGGTCTTGCATGTGGAATGGGAAGCATTTCGGAGAATGCTACCCTGGAAGTTCTGGATTTCAACTTCCTACCTAAAAGCCGAAATTTAGCCTCCAGAACCTCCCTACAACACTTTCCTATGTCATTGGTACTGACATGTACCAAGAGAGCAGACTCCTCCCCAGCACTATCTAAGACCTTGTCTAGGTGGCGCGTGAGGTGAGCTACCTTCGCATCAGGCAGGCATGTTACCAGCTGCTCCTCATGTCCACCAGCCACCCAACTATCTACATACCTAATGATCAAATCACCAATTATAACGGCTGTCCTAACCCTTCTCTCGTGGGCACATGGTCCTGGAGAAAACTCCTTGGTGTGAGAGGGTTTTATATCACCTGGAGGACAGATCCTAGCTATAGGATCACTTCCTGCCATACCAGAGTGATGATCTCCTGTCCCGTGACCTCTTTTCTCCATTGCAACAGGGATGCTGCCAGACTGGAGGTGGAACTTCAGTTCTATATCCCTGTAGGTCTTGTCTATGAACCTCTCTGTCTTCTTTATCTCCTCCGAGTCTACTACTCTAGCCTCCAAAGATCAAAAAGCTCTTTGCACCTAGTGCACATGTAAGACCCCTCACCAACTGGAAGAAAATCATACATGTAACATTCGATGCAAAAGACTGGAAACCCCCATCTTGCTGCTGAACTGCTGTCTGCATCTTAATTTTACGGTTGTATTTAAGTTCTTTACTTACTAAGGGTTGCTAGGGATACTTATACTAATAAAATTATATCTAATATGTTTAATGTACTTTGTTCACCTGAAGCTTAATTAATCTGAGGTCCTTAATATATGCCTGATGAGGATAAACAGCTGCACCTGAGAGTGAATATGGCACCTCCTTTCCTTTAAGAGATTTAGGCATCTATAAAGCTACAATTATCCCAGGGGTGGGTGGGTGTCGGGGAGAGAGAGGGAGGGAAAGAAGAGTTATTAAAAAAGCTGGCTGCTACACAGTACTCTGTCCTGTGCTTTTAAGGTAATCTGTGACCAATTTCATGGGTGATTCACACAGCCCTTGCTTAGATTGAGGGAGTCTTGGGTTCTAAATTTACCCAGAAAATTCTTTGCTGTGTTTTAAATTTAAACTGAAAGCTCTCTGCTGCTACTAGGCCCTGACTGAGTATTAAATTTAAACTAAAAGCTATCTGCTGGCTTTTAAACTTAAACTGAAAGCTACCTGTTGAGTTTTTAATTTAACTAAAAGCTATTTGCTGATACTAGGCCCTGACTGATTTAACAAATACAATGGATTCACAGATTAATCAGCTTTAATCTAAAGAATTCCTTTTTCACCAAGATTTAGAAAAAATCCCAGAAGTAGATATTTACAATTGCAGATCTCTCTCCAGAAGTAGCAGTCCCTTTTTGTAGTCCTTCGAGAAGGAGGTGTGGACTATCTTTCGAATAGTTGGCGTGAACTCAGTGCGAAGGGATTTTATCTATGTCAATGGGCATGGAGCTGCTTTTATCACCAGGATTTCAAATTAGAAGCACAAAAGTTGGTGAACAGATTTTTGAAAAAGCCTATCCCTATGAGCAGGGCCGGCCCGTCCATTGAGCAAGAATGTTTTTTGCACAGGTCCCCGCGTTTCGGGGGGCCCCGCACAAAGAACATTCTGCTTTTTTTTCTTAATTAAATTTAAAAAAAAAAAAAAGCTGGCCGCTGCCGCCACAGCGGCATGGAGTGTCCCGCGGGGCTCCCTCTGCCCGGCGGAACTCTTCCAGCGTGGCTGAGCCCCTCTGTGCCGGCTTGCAGATACGCGAAGGGAGAGTGTCTCCCTCGCGTCTCTGTTAAGCCCGCAGGGGCTGATGGGAAGCAGGGGCTGATGGGAAATTTCCCATCTGCCCCTGCGGGCTTAACAGAGACACGAAGGAGACACTCTCCCTTCGCGTATCTGCAAGCCGGCACAGAGGGGCTCAGCCGCGCCGGGAGAGTTCCGCCGGGCAGAGGGAGCCCCGCGGGACACTCCATGCGGCGGCAGCGGCCAGCATTTTTTTTTTTTTTTTTAAATTGCCATGAGCCGTGGGGGGGGGGGGGCGGGTAGGAATGGCAATGGGCTAGGGTGGGGGGGTTAATAATGGCAATGGGGTGGGGTGGGGGGGTTAAGACTGGCAATGGGCTGGGAGGGGGGATTAAGACTGGCAATGGGCTAGGGAGGGAGGGAGGGGGGTTAAGATGGGCTAGGGAGGGAGGTAGGGGGGGTTAAGACTGGCAATGGGCTAGGGAGGGAGGGGGGGTTAAGACTGGCAATGGGCTGGGGGGGGGTTAAGACTGGCAATGGGCTAGGAGGGGGGGTTAAGACTGGAGGTTAAGACTGGCAATGGGCTGGGGGGGTTAAGACTGGCAATGGGCTATGGGGGGGTTAAGACTGGCAATGGGCTAGGGGGGTTAAGACTGGGTTATAAGACAGGGAATGGGCTGGGGGGGTTAAGACTGGGAATGGGCTATGGGGGGGTTAAGACTAGCAGTGGCCTTGGGGGTTAAGACTGGCAGTGGGCTATGGGGGGGTTAAGACTGGCAGTGGGCTGTGGAGGGGGGGTTAAGACTGGCAATGGGCTAAGGGGGGGGTTAAGACTTGCTATGGGCTAGGAGTGGGTGTTAAGACTGGGGGTTAATACTGGAAATGGGCTGGGGGGGTTAATACTTGCAGTGGGCTGGGGAGGGGGGTTAAGACTGGCAATGGGCTATGGGGGGGTTAAGACTGGCAATGGGCTAGGGGGGTTAAGACTGGGTTTTAAGACTGGCAGTGGGCTGGGGAGGGGGTTAAAACTGGGAATGGGCTGGGGGGGTTAATACTGGCAGTGGGCTAGGGAGGGAGGGGGGTTAAGACTGGCAATGGGCTAGGGAGGGGGGTTAAGACTGGCAATGGGCTGGGAGGGGGGATTAACATTGGCAATGGGCTAGGGAGGGAGGGAGGGGGGTTAAGATGGGCTATGGAGGGAGGTGGGGTTCTTAAGTCTTTAAATGGGCTAGGGAGGGAGGGGGGGTTAAGACTGGCAATGGGCTGGGGGGGGGGTTAATACTGCCAAGGGGCTAGTAGGGGGGGTAAAGACTGGGGGTAAATAATGGAAATGGGCTGGGGGGGTAAAGACTGCAAAGGGGCTATGGGGGGGGGTTAAGACTGGCTATGGGCTAGGGGGGTTAAGACTGGGTTTTAAGACTGGGAATGGGCTGGGGGGGTTAAGACTGGGAATGGGCTATGGGGGGGGGGTTAAGACTGGCAGTGGGCTGGGGGGTTAAGACTGGCAGTGGGCTATGGGGGTGTTAAGACTGGCAATGGGCTATGGGGGTTAAGACTGGCAATGGGCTAGGGGGGGGTTAAGACTGGGTTTAAGACTGGCAATGGGTGGGGGGGTTAAGACTGGCAATGGGCTGGGGGGGGTTAAGACTGGCAGTGGGCTGGAGAGGGGGTTAAGACTGGCAATGGGCTATGGGGGGTTAAGACTGGCAGTGGGCTGGGGGGGTGTTAAGACTGGCAGTGGGCTATGGGGGGGGGGTTAAGACTGGCAGTGGGCTGGGGAGGGGGTTAAGACTGGCAATGGGCTATGGGGGGTTAAGACAGGCAGTGGGCTGGGGGGGTTAAGACTGGCAGTGGGCTATGGGGGGGGGTTAAGACTGGCAGTGGGCTGGGGAGGGGGGTTAAGACTGGCAATGGGCTAGGGAGGGGGGGTTAAGACTGGCAATGGGCTGGGAGGGGGGATTAAGACTGGCAATGGGCTAGGGAGGGAGGGAGGGGGGTTAAGATGGGCTAGGGAGGGAGGTAGGGGGGTTAAGACTGGCAATGGGCTAGGGAGGGAGGGGGGGTTAAGACTGGCAATGGGCTGGGGGGGGTAAAGACTGGAAAAGGGCTATGACGGGGGTTAAACACAGGGGGATAAGACTGGCAATGTGCTGGTGGGGAAAAGACAGGCAATGGGCTATGGGGGGGTTAAGACTGGCAATGGGCTAGGGGGGTTAAGACTGGGTTTTAAGACTGGGAATGGGCTGGGGGGGTTAAGACTGGGAATGGGCTATGGGGGGGTTAAGACTAGCAGTGGCCTTGGGGGTTAAGACTGGCAGTGGGCTATGGGGGGGTTAAGACTGGCAGTGGGCTGGGGAGGGGGGATTAAGACTGGCAATGGGCTATGGGGGTGGTTTAAGACTGGCAATGGGCTAGGAGTGGGGGTTAAGACTGGGGGTTAAGAATGGCAATGGGCTGGGGGGGTTAAGACTTGCAGAGGGCTGGGGAGGGGGTTAAGACTGGCAATGGGCTATGGGGGGGTTAAGACTGGCAATGGGCTAGGGGGGTTAAGACTGGGTTTTAAGACTGGCAATGGGCTGTGGGGGGTTAAGACTGGGAATGGGCTGGGGGGGTTAAGATTGGCAGTGGGCTGGGGAGGGGGTTAAGACTGGCAATGGGCTATGGGGGGGTTAATACTGGCAGTGGGCTAGGGAGGGAGGGGGGGGGGGGTTAAGACTGGCAATGGGCTAGGGAGGGGGGGTTAAGACTGGCAATGGGCTGGGAGGGGGGATTAACACTGGCAATGGGCTAGGGAGGGAGGGAGGGGGGTTAAGATGGGCTAGGGAGGGAGGTAGGGGGGGTTAAGACTGGCAATGGGCTAGGGAGGAGGGGGGGTTAAGACTGGCAATGGGCTGGGGGGGGGGGGGTTAAGACTGGCAATGGGCTAGGAGGGGGGGTTAAGACTGGGGGTTAAGACTGGCAATGGGCTGGGGGGGTTAAGACTGGCAATGGGCTATGGGGGGGTTAAGACTGGCAATGGGCTAGGGGGGTTAAGACTGGGTTTTAAGACTGGGAATGGGCTGGGGGGGTTAAGACTGGGAATGGGCTATGGGGGGTTAAGACTGGCAGTGGGCTGGGGGTTAAGACTGGCAGTGGGCTATGGGGGTGTTAAGACTGGCAATGGGCTATGGGAGGGGGTTAAGACTGGCAATGGGCTAGGAGTGGGGGTTAAGACTGGGGGTTAAGACTGGCAATGGGCTGGGGGGGGTTAAGACTGGCAGAGGGCTGGGGAGGGGGTTAAGACGGGCAATGGGCTATGGGGGGGGTTAATACTGGCAGTGGGCTGGGGGGGTTAAGACTGGCAGTGGGCTATGTGGGGGTTAAGACTGGCAGTGGGCTGGGGAGGGGGGTTAAGACTGGCAATGGGCTATGGGTGGGTTAAGACTGGCAGTGGGCTGGGGGGGTTAAGACTGGCAGTGGGCTATGGGGGGAGGGTTAAGACGCAGTGGGCTGGGGAGGGGGGGGGTTAAGACTGGCAATGGGCTATGGGGGGTTAATACTGGCAGTGGGCTGGGGGGGTTATTAATGGCAGTGGGCTATGGGGGGGTTAAGACTGGCAGTGGGCTGGGGAGGGAGGTTACGCCTGGCAATGGGCTAGGGAGGGTGGGTTAAGACTGGCAGTGGGCTGGGGGGGGTTAAGACTGGCTGGGGGCTCCGGGGGAGGGTTAAGACTGGCAATGGGCTGTGGGCTGATGGCTGGCAATGGGCTATGGGGGGGGTTAAGACTGGCAATGGGCTGGGAGGGGGGGTTAAGACTGGCAATGGGCTAGGGAGGGAGGGAGGGGGTTAAGACGGGCTAGGGAGGGAGGTAGGGGGAGTTAAGACTGGCAATGGGCTAGGGAGGGAGGGGGTTAAGACTGGCAATGGGCTGGGGGGGTTAAGACTGGCAATGGGCTAGGAGGGGGGTTAAGACAGGGGGTTAAGACTGGCAATGGGCTGGGGGGAGGGGTTAAGACTGGCAATGGGCTATGGGGGGGTTAAGACTGGCAATGGGCTAGGGGGGTTAAGACTGGGTTTTAAGACTGGGAATTGGCTGGGGGGGTTAAGACTGGCAGTGGGCTGGGGAGGGGGGTTAATACTCGCAATGCTCTAATGGGGGGGGCGTAATGACTGGCGGTGGGCGGGGGAGGGGGGTAAAGACTGGCAATGGGCTATGGGGGGTTAAGACTGGCAGTGGGCTATGGGGGGGTTAAGACTGGCAGTGGGCTGGGGAGGGGGGGGTTAAGACTGGCAATGGGCTATGGGGGGGTTAAGACTGGCAGTGGGCTGGGGAGGGGGGGTTAAGCCTGGCCATGGGCTATGGGGGGTTAAGACTGGCAGTGGGCTATGGGGGGGTTAAGACTGGCAGTGGGCTGGGGAGGGGGGGTTAAGACTGGCAATGGGCTATGGGGGGGTTAAGACTGGCAATGGGCTAGGAGGGGGGGTTAAGACTGTGGGTTAAGACTGGCAATGGGCTGGGGGGGTTAAGACTTGCAGAGGGCTGGGGAGGGGGGTTAAGACTGGCAATGGGCTATGGGGGGGTTAAGACTGGCAATGGGCTAGGGGGGTTAAGACTGGGTTTTAAGACTGGCAATGGGTGGGGGGGGTTAAGACTGGCAATGGGCTGGGGGGGGGTTAAGACTGGCAGTGGGCTGGAGAGGGGGTTAAGACTGGCAATGGGCTATGGGGGGTTAAGACTGGCTGTGGGCTGGGGGTGGTTAAGACTGGCAGTGGGCTATGGGGGGGGTTAAGACTGGCAGTGGGCTGGGGAGGGGGGTTAAGACTGGCAATGGGCTATGGGGGGGTTAAGACAGGCAGTGGGCTGGGGGGGTTAAGACTGGCAGTGGGCTATGGGGGGGGTTAAGACTGGCAGTGGGCTGGGGCCTGGGGGATAACACTGGCCATGGGCAAGGGGGGTGTTAAGAAGGGAAGTGGGAGGGGGGGGTTAAGACTGGCAGTGGGCTATGGGGGTGTTAAGACTGGCAATGGGCTGTGGGCTGATGGCTGGCAATGGGCTATGGGGGGGGGTTAAGAGTGGCAATGGGCTGGGGGGGGGGGTTAAGACTGGCAATGGGCTATGGGGGGGTTAAGACTGGCAGTGGGCTGGGGGGGAAAGAAAGGCAGATGGCAAGGGGGGGGTTAAGACTGGCAATGCGCGGTGGGCTGATGGCTGGCAAGGGGCTATGGGGGGGGTTAAGAGTGGCAATGGGCTGGGGAGGGGGGTTAAGACTGGCAATGGGCTATGGGGGGGTTAAGACTGGCAGTGGTCTGGGGGGGTTAAAACTGGCAGTGGGCTATGGGGGGAGTTAAGACTGGCAATGGGCTAGGAGGGGGGGTTAAGACTGGCAGTGGGCTAGGGGGGGTTAAGACTGGGGGTTAAGACTGGCAATGGGCTGGGGGGGGTTAAGACTGGCAGTGGGCTTGGGAGGGGGGTTAAGACTGGCAATGGGCTATGGGGGGTTTAAGACTGGCAATGGGCAATGGGGTGTAAAGACTTGCAATGGGCTAGGGGGGGTTTATACGGGGAATGGGGTGGGGGGTTAAGACTGGCAGTGGGCTGGGGAGGGGGGTCAAGACTGGCAATGGGCTATGGGGGGGTTAAGACTGGCAGTGGGCTATGGGGGGGTTAAGACTGGCCCCGGGCTGTGGGCTGCTGAGGGCGGGCTATGGGGTTGGGTGGGGGTTAAGACTGGCAATGGGCTATGGGGGGTTAAGACTGGCAATGGGCTATGGGGGGTTAAGACTGGCAATGGGCTGTGGGCTGATGAGGGCTGTCTGGAAATGGGGTGATGGAGGGTTAGGACTGGTAGTGGGCTGATTGGGGGGGTTAGGACTGGTAATGGGCTATGGGGGGTTAAGACTGGTAATGGGCTGTGGGCTGATGGGGGCTGTCTGGAAATGGGGTGATTGGGGGTTAGGACTGGTAATAGGCCTTGGGCTGATGGGGGCTGTCTGGAAATGGGGTGATTGGGGGTAAGGACTGGTAATGGGCTATGGGGGGCGATTAAGACTGGTAGTGGGCTGATGGGGGTTAGGACTGGTAGTGGGCTGATGTGGGGGTTAGGACTGATAATGGGCTCTGGGGGGGCTAGGACAGGAAATGGGCTGATGGGGAGGGGTTAGGACTTGAGGTGGGCTGATGTGATTAGGACTGGTAATGGGCTGTGGGCTGATGGGGGGTTTAGGACTGGCAATGGGCTATGGGGGACTGACTGGAAATGGGCTGATGGGGGGTTAGTACTGGTAATGGGTTATAGGGGGGGGGCTTAAACTGAAAATGGGGTGATGGGGGTTAGGACTGGAAGTTGATTGATCGGGGGGCTAGGACTGGTAATGGGTTGGGGGGTTGCTAGGACTGGAAATGGGCTGAGTGGAAGGGGAGGCTTGAACTGCAAATAGCTGATGGGGAGGGGGCTTGGAATGGAAATGGGCTGTGAGGGAAGGGAGCTAGGACTGAAAATGGGCTGATGGAACAGCTAGGATAGGACTGGAAATGGGCTGTTGGGGGGAGCTAAGATTGGAAATGGGCTGTGGTGGGGGCTTGAATTGAAATGGACTCATGGAGGGGCTAGAACTGGAAGTAGGCTCATGGGGGGGCTTGGACTGGAATTGGGCTGAGTGGAGGGGAGCTATGATTTGACATGGGCTGATGGTGGGGCTAGGAAATGACTAGAAATGGGCTGATGGTGGGGCTAGGATTGGAAATGAGCTGATGAAGGGACTTGGACTGGAAATGGATGGGGGAGCTAGGACTGGAAATGGGCTGATGGGGGGGGCTAGGACTGGAAATGGGCTGATGCAGGGACTAGAAGGGAATGGATGCTGGGTGAGACTGGAACTAGAAGGGAGCTGATGTTGGGGGAGGATTAGAGTGGGATGGGGTTGGGAGAGTAAAATGGAGAGGGGAAAAATATTTTGTGTAGGAGGGATGAAAAATCTACAATTGGCCGGGTATTGGGAGCGTAATTGGGGATTGAGGATGGAGGGGTACAATTTGTGTGGATGAAATAGGAATGAGGAAAGAGCAAAAGGAGAAAGATTAGTATGTTAAAGGAGATGTAGAGAGAGAGAATGGAAAAAAAACTAGAAGAGAGAAGAAAGGACAAATGGACAGCAGACGATGGAGAGTTAGCAGAAAACATGAAGAAACCAGAAGAAAGTGGCTGGACCAATTGCAACTGAAAAAAAATGCACAAAAGGTAGAAAGATATCTCTTTATTTTGAATTTATTAACTGGAATATGAAAGCTCTGGGAAATGTGCATCATTAACGTCTGCGCTTTGTTTGGTACAAGAGGAAATTAATTTATAGTTTTATTTCTACAGTGTTGTTGTACATTCCAAGTTTGGCTTTTGGGGTTCCCAGTTTAATTATTGCCTTCCTGTTTCTAAATTGTGATTCCTTGTTTGGTGATGGTCTATGTTCTGCATGTGTAACTGAGCTGAGGTATTCTGTTTATGTAATTCCTATTTGACATTGCCACTTGTTCTCTTTCCCCAGTATTCTCTGAAATGTATTGGTTTAATATTTGCAGTGTTGCCTTTTGATAGGTAGGGTATGGTGCTTTGTGAGTCCTGGTAATGCTGTCAGGATACGGCGGGTTTGCTATGGGTTCTAAATGGGCAGCGTTTGTAGTAGTTCCTAATGTGCCTGGCGGTTGGCACTGGATTATAGTAATGTAGAAATCTTTTAGTCTTTCTTTATCCATACACTCATTAAGAGACATGTTTACTAAAAGTTAGTGTATGGTAACATTATGCAAATATTTATGCAAATAAGGCCATTTATGCAAATGAGGCCCCGCACCGAGTCTCTGCACATGGCCCCGCACCCCCCTTGGGCCGCCCCTACCTATGAGTATAAGCAAAAAGTTTATAAATGAGCATGGCTTTCAAACAGAGCATTACTCTTACCACCACTGCAAAAACAAGAAGGTTCTATGCTTATTACTTACACTAGGTGCAAGGAACTCTTTGCTCCCAGGGAATGAGTCTGATCTCTGGAGGCTAGAGTAGCAGACTTGGAGGAGTTAAGGAAAACAGAGGGATATATAGACAACACCTACTGGGATGTAGTACTGAAGTCCCACCTCCAGTCTGGCAACCTTTCTGTTGCCCTGAAGGAGAAAGGTCACGTGAAATGAGAGCATCATCTTAGTGTTGCAGCAAATGATCCTGTAGCTAGGACCTGTCTTCCAGGTGATGTAAAACATTCTCACACCGATGAGGTTTCCCCAGGGACATGTGTCGATGAGGGAGGGGTTAGGATGACCATTTAAATTGGCAATTAGGCATGTAGATAGCTGGGTGACTGCTGGGCCTGGGGATTACCTGGTAACATGCCTGCCCAATGCAATGGTAGCAGACCTCATGTGCCACCCAGACAGGATTTTAGATAGTGATGGAACCTGCTGTCTTGGTACATACTGCTACCAATGACATAGGAAAGTGTGGGAGCGAGATTCTGGAGGCCAAATTTAGGCTTTTACTGTAGGTAGGAAGCTTAAATCCTGAACTTCTAGGATAGCATTCTCTGAAATGCTTCCTGTTTCATGTGTAGGATCTAAAAGGCAGGCAGAGCTCTGGAGTCTTAATGCATGGATGAGATGATGGTGCAAGGAAGAGAGTTTTGGATTTGTTAGGAACTAGGTAACATTCTGGGGAAGGGAGAGGCTTTTTCGAAAGGATGGGCTCTACCTTAACCAGGATGGAACTAGGCTGCTGGCATTAACCTTTATAAAGGAGAATAGCTTTTAAACTAGATAACAGGGGACAGTCCCCCAAGAGTGCACAGTTCAGAAGGATGTATCCTTAAAGGATACTATCAAAAGAGGGAAGTTAGGGCATCATGATAGAGAGGTTCCAGTAATGCTAAAAGTAACCCAAATGCCCTTAAGTACAGAGAAGATAGAGCTGAAAGATTCCAAATTACCCCATCCACTGATAACCAGATTAATATTAATAAAATACAACCTCTAAAATGCCTGAATGCAAATGCTAGAAGTCTAAAAAATGAGATGGGAGAGTTAGAATATGCAGCACTAAATTAGAAAAGGTACAGACAAGAGCAACCAAAATGGTAAAGGAGATGGAAGGATACCTCCATGAGGAGAGGCTTAAAAGGTTAGAGCTCTTCAACTTGTAAGAGAGACGGTTGAGGGGAGATATCATAGCGGTCTATAAATTAATGAATGGTGTGTAACAGGAAAGCGTAGATCAACTCCTTCAAAAAGTAGAAAGACTAGGGGATACTCAATGGAGCTACAATGGAGCCCATTTAAGACTAATAAGAGAAAATATTTTTTCACTCAATGGGCAATCAGACTCAATGAGAAGTCAAACTCTGTAATTTGTTACCGGAGGATGTAGTAAAAGCTGTTAGTGTAGCTGAGTTTAAAAAAGGTTTGAACAAGCTCCTGGAAGAAAAGTCTAAAAACCACTATTAAAGAGGACCAGGAAAATCCACTGCTTACTCCGGGATAAGGATTGTGGAATCTATGGGGTATGTTTACTAAACTGCGCAATTGTGCGGGGCGCACTTGAGCGTGCGCTAAGGTACCTTAGCGCACGCTAATAGTGTGTTTTTGGGCCCCGCACACATGCGCGCTGCACTAACGGGCCCGCACAAGTGCGCGGCGCACTGATGTGCGATAGAGGCGTGGAAAGGCATTCCGAGGGCGGAGGAAGGCTCCCGAGGGGCGGAGGGACGGGGTAAATGGGTGGAGAGTGGGAGGGGAGAGGCTCCCCGCACAGAAGTGGGGCTGAAATTCAAGCTAAAAACTACTGCGAGTGAAAAGCTCGCGTTAGAGCCGATTTAAAAGGAAGAGAAACCATTCCCGTCAGCAATGTACAACCGGGGAAACCAACAAAACGTGAGCAGTGTGATACATGTGCACAGAACAAAATAGCAAATAAAAATTGAAAATGACCACAACAAAATCCAAAAAAATTATAATCCAGCTGGCCAATAGTGATATCAATGGGCAACATTAAAAAAACACTCCCAGGAAAGCTCCAAAAAAAAGACATGATTTTTGGAAGGGTCTACGCTCCGTAGACCCAACCAAAAATCATTTCTTTTTTTTGGAGCTTTCCTGGGAGTGGTTTTTTTTTTTTTTTTTTAAAATTTTATTTTCATTTTGAAACAAACAAAAGAAACAACACACCAAAAGAGACAAAACAAGTATACAATAATGAAAGGTAAACCCATTACCCCCCACCCGGTGCTTCTTCTCTACCCGTTTGTATCAGCATGTGAGCGCTGCCAATTAACAGTGATTATACATCAAACGATCAAAAAGTATCCACAATACAGCATGATCATGAGACAGAGATATATACAAAGTTAGACAGTCAGATGAGAGCATTTAGCAAAATGTACATATCATTGAGCATCTTCCATTGAGACCAATGAGAAGGAGTCTGAACGGAGGAAGCGAACAGACGAGGTATTTGTGCATATTTACTGTAGAGACAGGCATGATTCCACCATACATTGAGGCTCAGATGGGAACTAATTTCCCAGTAGTACTTAATTAGGGAAATAGCAATGCCAAGCATAAAGTTCAAAAGGAGATAAGCCATTTTTGGGAGAGAGGGGATCCCCGCTACTGGGCGAAGTCCCACTATCCTCCAAGAAAGGGCCTCCTGAGAGTGCGATATAGACTAAATACGACCCCAGACCCGACGCCAGTAATACTGTGGTGCGGGATATTCATGCATAACATGAAGTAATAAACCAATGGCCGCAGGACGTGTCCAGCAACCATTACCCTGAGTAGTGTTCCATTTGTCTAATCTGTGAGGAGTGTAAAAACACCGGTGGGCTAGAAAGAAGAGGGTCTGAGTGAGTGAGGCGGGTCGGGAACCCGTGTCCCTCTGCTCCAGATAAGGCTCCATTGCTCCGAGGTTGAAGTCACATGCAATTCTCTCTCCCATACTTTCTGCGCTATAGAGGTATCTCTAGTGATAGCATTACATAAGGTTTAGTAAAATTGGATGCTACACCCGGTGAACTACCGAGAAATCGGAAGTCTCCAATCAACCTTATGCAGAGAGTGCCGATGGCGGGAGTGCTCTAGTGCTCCGAATACAATGCTGAAGTTGCACTGACCAGAGTCGGGAGTCAAAAGGTTGCATAAGAGTATTAAAGGCACCTAAAGTGTCGAAAAGCATTGGTGGATAGTGGAAGTCTAATGGGAGAGTCATACCAGGGAGTAAGGTAAGAGGAATCGGTGAGCAAAGGCCCGCTACTAGATCTAGCCACACAGGTCTGCTCGGTACTGGGTCTTCCAACCAACGAGCACCTTGTATGAGAAGAAAAGATTGAGGGAACACTTGAGTAAAATCGCCACCAAGTATAAATGGAACATTGGCGGAGGCCGAGGCCAACTGCGCAAAACTTGCATAGTAAGCAGGGTTGTCCACATTCGGGGCATAGTGCAAATACACGTGAATTCACTATCTCCAACCTCAAGGTGTACACGGGCCCATCTACCCTCCATGTCAGCGCTAATATCAGGTACAGTAGCGTGCAAAGACTTCTTAACCAGAATGGTTATCCCGTACCATTTGGAAACGGTGGGAGAATAGGCAGCTACGATGTGAGGCCTAGCATTGAGTTTCAGTGTTTCAGCAGAGTGTAATGCGTTTCCTGAAGAAACACCAAATCAACATGCTCGTGGCTAAGATAGCTAAGGATTTTCTTTCCTTTGAGTGGACCAGTAATGCCTTTGACGATGTATAATAAGATTTACATAAGGCCATTCAGAAAAGTTAAAATTCTGAGCATGATAGCACACATAATTTCACTGTGTCCCTCAAACTGACTGTATCTGGCTGTACACATGACATAGGAAAAATAAGCTAATATAATACAATGAAGCGCCCCACATTAACAAAGAAAACCGCAGTACGGTAGAGGAGAAGCAAAACCCCAAAATTACTGGCGACCATGTGTCTGCGGGGAGAAACCCCAGAGAAGGCCGAAATTGAAAAAACATAGAACCTGTAGAACTGTGCGTGCTCCGAATCCGACCGAGGCACACATCATGAAGGGATAGGAGACCAAAGACAAAAGTCATACAGAGAAAGATAGAAAGTCCAGGCTATTTCTGTGCTGGGCTATGACCGCCGCATCGGGCCCTTCAAAATGGCGGACAGAGCCGGCAGATAAGAGTCCAAGATTTGGGATTAGCGCATCTGCTCTGCTTCTTTGGAGTCCAAAAATGTTGATAGTAGATCAGGATCCTCGAACGTCCTGGTCTGGTTGTGGAGAGTCACTCGGAGCTTCGCTGGATACAACAGGCCAAAGCGAGCCTGTAGCTGTTGAAGTCGAGGGCGAAGAGCTAGGAGTTTCTTCCGACGGTCAACGGTAGGCTTTGCCAAATCAGGAAAGAAGGAGACCTTACGACCTTCAAATTCCAAATGATGATTCGCTCGGGCAGCATGTAAAATTTGTTCCACTTGTTGATATCGTAACAAGCTAAAGATAATAGGCCGGGGGGTCGTGCGGTTGAGCGCCATGCGGGCAGGAACACACGGTGTGCTCGATCGATTTCCAGTTCTCTGTGAAAAGTGATCTTCAGCAAGGAGGGAAGAGTTTTGAGCAAGAATTCTCTTATATCTCCTGCTTCCACCCCCTCCGGCATTCCGAGGAGCCTCACATTGTTGCGACGGGCTCGATTATTGCTATCTTCCAACTCCTTTTGAAGATTCTGTATCTGGCGCTCAGCCTTGTCCAGTTTGCCCAAGCGCACCTCGTGCGAGTCGAGGACCCCCGCCATATTGTCCTGCCGTAATGAAAGACCTTCAAGTCGGTCCTGGAGCACTCCAAAGTCTTCTCGCATGGCTCGGAGCGCTTCTCCATTGGACTGCACCAATTCCTTCACGCCGCGTATTTCCTCCAAAATCTCCAGGTGCATTGCGGGGTTTTCACGAAATGGAACCATCTTCTGTGGGGAGGACACCTCTGTTTTGGAGCGTTTTCCGTGAGAAGAAGAAGGAGACCCGAAGTCCAAGCGCGCTGGTTTATGGGCCGCCATCCCCCCGAGGTGCCCCGGTCAGCTCGGAGCGAAATAGTAAGTTTATATAGGTATTAAGTCAGGATTCTGAGTAGGCCTCTCGGGAGCTTCAACGCAAAGCGTCCTACCCGCTGGACATCAGGCTCCGCCCCCCCCTGGGAGTGTTTTTAATGTTGCCCGTTGATATCACTATTGGCCAGCTTGATTATGTTTTTTTCCCCTTTTTTCGAGGTCATTTTTGATGTTTATTTGCCCTTTTGTCTCCATACAAGGTGAATGAGCCCACAGTCAAATTGTGCAGAGCAGAGTTTCTGACTCGTTCGGCCAGGTTTCCTATCTCCAGGGACTGCACGGTTTCCATGACCACAGTGTGGTGCAGCGGACACAGCCAGTGCCTGTAGGACCAGAGGGTCACAGGTTCAAATCCCAGTTGGGGCTCCTGCCAACCCAATCCCCATATTTTACCCACCACTAAACAGAGATAGTAAAGACACTCCTTTATTGCAGAGAACATAAGCATGGTTCAAACACCTATGAATGAGATATATATGCATTAGAGATATCCTGCCAACCTGACTGGTTTGTGGCCCTCTAGGGCTGGATTTGGAGACGCCTGCCTTACACCTCTGTCACTTAAGATTGTGAGTGGGCAAGGTGCAGATGTCCTAGACATCAAAAGGGTAGATAGAATGTGCCACATGTCTCCTCATTTCTCACCACCACCAAAACGTTGTCTAATAGACAATATTTTGGTGGTGGTGAGAAGCAAAGAGGTATGTGACAAATTCTATCTAAACTTTTTGATGTCTTGGAGATCTGCAACTTGCCCACTCACATTCTTAAATGACAGAGGTGTAAGGCAGGGGTCTCCAAATCCAGCCCTAGAGGGCCACAAACCAGTCAGGTTGGCAGGATATCTCTAATGCATATATATCTCATGCATATTCATTAGGGCTATCCTGAACACCCGACTGTACATATAGATGTAAGACACAGTGCCTGCACATCAGAACTTACGATCTAATCAAGACAAAACACGTGGAACGCAATTCCGCCAGAGGCACATCCGGGTCATCCGGACGTCCAAAAAATGGACAGCCCCAAATTGCACCCATCGCAACTCCGCCAGACATACAGGACCATGACCTGAATCATCCCTATACATCCAGGTGCTTCAGCCTCCAGCCCTCCCCCTCCCACCTACATTCAGCACTTCCCACACAATGACTCTGTACAGGAGAGGAGCACATTAGCCAGCATATGGTCCTGGTGAACATCCAACCAGGACATCCAACCCCGCTATTTGCATCTCTGCATTGGGGCCATAATGAAACAAGGACTAGAGTATGAAAAGATACACATAAGTAGTAGGCAAGAGAATGAGGGGCATCAGGATCCAAACACAGCCTCTAAGAGGTGTGTCTTTAGCCAGGACTTGATTGCGACCAGAGAAGGAGCCCAACGCACCCACTCATGCAGTTTGTTCTAAGCATATGAAGCAGCAAGGTAGAATGGACAAAGTCTGGAGTTGGCAGTGGCAGAGAAGAGCACAAATAAAAGGGATCTGCCAGATGTACAGAGTTACCGAGGAGGGATGTAGAATGAGATAAGAGAGGAAAGAAAGTGAGGAGACTCAGAATGAATGCACTTGTAGGTAAGTAGGAGAAGTTTGAACTGGATGTGGAAATGGATATAGAGCCAGTGAAGTGATCTGAGAAGTAGGGTTACATGAGCATAGTGACACTGATGGATGATAAGCCATGCAGCTGAGTTTTGAACAGATTGAAGGGGAGAAAGATGATTGAGAGGGAGACCAGTGAGGAGCAGGTTACAATATTCAAGATGGAAGGTGACCAGTGAATGGATGAGGGTCTTAGTAGTGTGTGTAGAAAGGAAGGGATGAATTTTGCCAAAGTTATAGAGAAAGAAGCAACAGGTTTTAGCTATCTCTTGGATACATTTGTAGCAAAAAACCTGTGAGAGAGACAGTTGAATCATTAGATGATAGAGGGGTAAAAGCGGCACTAAAAAGGGACAAGGCCATAGTGGAGAGACTGAATGAATTTTTTGCTTTGGTCTTTACTGAAGAAGATGTAGAGAAGTTACCCATGACTGAAATGGTATTTAAAGGTGATGCATCAGAAGAATTGAAAGAAATAATGATAAACCCGAAAGATATATTACAACTATTTGATAAACTAAAGAGTAGCAAATCACCTGGATTGAATGGTGTACATCTGAGGGTGTTGAAAGAGCTGAAATACGAGATTGCAGACCTACTATTAGTAATCTGTGAACTATCATTAAAATCATCTCTAATACCTGAAGATTGGCGAATGGTCAATGTAAATCCAATTTTTAAAAAGGGTTCCAGGGGTGATCCAGGAAATTATAGACCGGTGAGCCTGATGTCAGTACTGGGCAAAATGGTAGCAACCATTATAAAGAACAAAATTACTGAACATGTAGATAGTGTCATGAGGCTGGAGCTAGAGAAGAAACGTTGAAAAAAACTCCTGATTTTCGTGGAACTCAGAAAGGGCAGAGAGCGCAGTTCCAGCGCAGCTCAGCCAGAGGGCGCATGAACAATTACACAGTACATGAAGCAACGTGCTCTAGCATTGATCACATTAGTAACAAGCAGTTTCACCTGTCCTCAAACTCAGAACGTGCAAGCCAGAAATCCCTTTATAAAGGAAACCAGATGATCACAGAAGGAGGAACAGGAAGAGGAACAGGAGGAACAGGTACCAGAAGAGGCGGAGGCAAGAGCAAGTGCTGGGGAAGTGGCAAGAGCGAGATCAGAAGGACCGGCAGCAGGACCAGTGAGAGAAGCCTGGAAGATGAAGGCTTCCAGGTGCAGCCAACTCAAGGAGACAGAATCCAAAAGAGGTATACACAAAGGGATAAAGTCCAGAGAGGCCAAAGGTATTAGAACGGAGTCCAAAGCCAAGCAAACCAAAGAAGCAGCTTGCCTGATGAAAGCAGCTCTCCTAGCCCAAGTAAGTCTCCTATGCTAAACCAGAAAGGCACAAGGAAAGGAGATTCCTTCTACAGTGATACTTTGCCAAGAAACACAGAGAGTGGAAATCCACGTCAGGTTTTCCTGGTAACTCTGATTGTAGAGCAGTGCACAGAACAGCTTGTCAGCCTGAGAAGCTACATCGCAAGCTGAGTCCTGGGTGTGGCAGCCTACAGAAGCCAAGGTATGAAAAGCCTTTCATTATAAGGGAAAGTTTAAGTGATGAAAACCTTATGCAAATAGATAAGTCTCAGAAAGTTAGAAGAAGTAAAGCTAACCTTTTAAAAGCACTTCCTAACAGTGTGCTAAGAAAGTTATATGAGAAACAGAAGAACCCCTGTGAGGAGTTAACAGATACTGAAGACAGTCATAGCATTGAAGAAGGGAGTGACTCAGAGTCAATGGACTTTGATTGTGAAACCAGTGTTCCCATTCCTCAGAGTGAATCAATGGAATGTAACTTCTGTTCAAGAACTAGCTTGATTGCCTTGCTAGATGTATAGAGAAAAGAGAACTCTGCATATGGTGAAGTTGTTAACCATTTGTTTCCTGATGTTAATTTCTATTGATTTGAAAGAAGCCTTAACCCAGATAAACAGTTAATTGTGAAGCCTACAACCCTTAACTGTTTATACAACGGTGGAACCTTTTTGTTAGAGGAAAGAATTACTTTCATTTTCTTTTGTGTCTTATTGAACCTAAGCGTTGAACGGGGAAATAAAGCCTTATTACCCTACACTTTGCCGAAAGGATGGGCTCTACTTTGGCGTAGATTGTTCTTTATAAGGAGCTCTGCACTACAAGGACCAGAATCCTCTTGGTCCTTCAGCTCAACCACTCCTTAAAATAAATTAAATGTCACCGGACACCCTTATTTACTACGCCAGTAGGGGCGCCTGGGGACATAATGGCGTAGTTGTTGGATGTTGGGACAACGCCCTAAGACACTAAAGAGAAAAGAAAGCAAGAAACCACCAATTACTGGGTGAGAAAACCCGGAGTGGAGTCTGAGAAAACCCGGAGTGGAGTCTGAGAAAACCCAGAGTGGGGTCTGAGAAAACTCGGACCGGAGTCGGAAAAAAAAAATATCCGGTTTGGATTTAACAAAATCCAGGACCAGGAAGACGAAACCAGGAGAGGAGCTCATCAATTGCTGTCAGCAGTCGTAGAAGGCTACGTCGAGGAGCTACGTCGTAGAAGGCTACGTCGAGGAGCTGCTGCAACCTCCTATTGGAAGCTCGAATCTACTCTGCTACCAGGTAAAAGGTAGAGGGGTAGACTGGTCTGGATACTGGTGAAAAAAAAAATAAAATAAAATAAAGTAAAGGGAGAAAAGGGCTAAGTGTTTGTGGACCACACTTGGTTTTGTTTTTCTTTCTCCTTTTTTCCTAGGTAAAGTCCATCACTATGGAGCAGAAGGAATTGCTGGGATGGATGATGATGCAATTTGAAAAGCAGAGGGAGCTTGCTGCTCAAACCCAGCAACAAGCCTATACTAGCGCTGCAGGAGCAGCAGAAGCCCATTCTACAGCTGATGGAGGCTTGGGCCACCCAGCAACAGAAGATGTCCGGGGGAGCCTCCAGTCAACAGGAAAAGGTTTCTGGACTGGGCAACTGGTCAGTAGGGCCAGGCGCCTTTGACTCTTTGAGCATGGGAAAACTATCAGCCACTGATGATATCGATGACTTTATTGACTCCTTTGAAAGGCTAGCCAGTGCAATAAAGTGGCCAAAAGAGCAGTGGTCAATTAGGCTAGCCGCTTCTCTTACGGGGGAGGCGCTATCTGCCTATCGGGCGATGCCAACTGCATTAGCAGCAGATTATACCGAGGTGATGAAAGCCATTCGGGAGCGCTTAGGCTTGACCCCACTCATATATAATCGCTTGCTGCGGGCTGCTACCTTAAGAAGGGTGAGACTCCGAAAGTATTAGGCCACAGGCTCAGGAGCTTAGCGGAAAAATGGCTAAGACCTGCTGGTAAAAATGTGGAACAGATTATGGATGAAATAGTCCTAGAACAGTTTATGCGTGCAGTGCCTAGTAATGTGCAGAGTTTCCTAATTCTACAAGATTGTAGCACCACTGCAGATGCTGTTACCTTAACGGAAAGATATTTGGAGGCAGATTTGGCCACCCAAAATTCTGAAGACATATCTGAGAAGGCAGTAGGTGCATACAAACAGTCCTTAGGAGCTCTGTCCCATTCTAAGCCACACAATGTAAAATGTAATGATGCGTTATCAAAGAATGTTGATAAAAGATGTTTTGCTTGTGGAAAAACAGGTCATGTGAGAACTGAATGCCAAGCGCGCATAGCTCTCTTAGGAGAGAACCGAGAAGTGCCGTGTGAAGGTTTAGTCTTGGATGTGTTGGTGCAAGGAGTTCCAACCAAGGCACTACTTGATTCCGGTACGGATCAAACAATGATCTCTCGCAAGCTTTGGTCCTTAGTCAAAGAGTGAGCAGAGTCCGCACCAGATCAACCAGAACGCCAAGTAAAAATAAAATGTGTTCATGGCACGGCTACATTGTACCCTGTTTATAACCTAACTGTAAGAGGTTTGGGAACAACTAAAAAAATGTTGGTAGCTGTGGTACCCAGGCTACCACAGGACTTAGGGGCTTGTTTACAAAGCCGCGGTAGCGGTTTGCGATCGTAATCGGAGCCGTGGCCCCATTGATTTCAATGGGGCTGCGGCTGCGATCGCGAACCACTACCGCGGCTTTGTAAACAAGCCCCTTAGTCTTAGGTCGAGACTGGCCTCACTTTGAAAGAGGGTTAAAAGAAGGATTACGTCCCCATGAAGTTTTTGTCTCCACACGTTCCCAGGCAGAAACTTTAGAAAAACCTTCTTGTTCCCATGACACAGATTTGGGAGACCTCCCTTCACATGATGACCTAATAGGGGAACCCTCAACGAAAATAAAGAAGTCAACGGCAGAGAAACGTAAGGAGAAGCAATACCGCTCTCAAGGCCGGGCAGACTTAGAAGCAGGGAAGGGGTTGCCCTGGATTCCAGCGGAGCTGGTGGAAAAATTCCCCTCATTTATAAAAGAACAAAGGGATGACCCTGCGCTAAAACGTGCGTTTGAATACGCTCAGGAAAAAAGAAATACCTTTCCAAGGTTTATAAAAGAAGAGGAAATACTATACAGGGAGGCCATAAACCCCCGGACCCATGAAGTGCGGAAGCAATTAGTCGTTCCAAAGACCTTCAAGTCCGCGGTGTTAAGGTTGGCACACGACCACCCAATAGGCGGTCACAAAGGAATACAGGGAACACTTGACCAAATACTGGCCAGATTTTATTGGCCAGGAGTGTTCAAGGAAACCTCGCGGTTCTGTGAATCTTGTGCCTCATGCCAGCAAGTGACATCCCAGCGTCCACCTGAGGTACCCCTACAGCCGATGCCAATAATCTCAGACCCTACATGAAGGCTGGCGGTCGACATAGTGGGACCTCTTATCAAAACTCCCAGAGGCTTCCAGTATATACTGGTTGTCATAGATCAAGCCACACGTTTCCCTTGGGCAATGCCCTTAAGGAATATATCTGCAAAAGCCATCGTCAATGAACTCATAAAACTACTTTGCGAGATAGGATTTCCTCGGGAAGTGCTGTCAGACCGAGGGAGTAACTTCATGTCCCGATACCTAGCGCAGGTCTGGGACCCGTTTGGAATCCATCATCTGAAAACGTCGGCTTACCACCCACAGTGTAATGGATTGGTTGAACGAATGAACCAATCCATAAAACAGATGTTGCATCGGTCATTAGATGGCGAAATGACCGAGTGGGATGTGATCCTCCCATTCCTACTGTATGCGTGCAGAGAGAGGACGCAAAGTTCGTTGGGTACGTCACCATACGAACTATTGTACAGGAGATCACCTAGAGGACTGCTGGACATTCTCCAGGAACAGTGGGTGGAGCCCGTGGAAAATGAATGTGGCATTCCACAATTCTTGAAAAAATTAAGAACCCGTCTAAAACGGACTTCCAAGCTGGCGGAAGAGAAGCTGAAAGATAGTCAGCAGAAGCAGAAAAAATATTACGACAAAGGTACTGTGCCCAGACAACTTACTGCTGGTGACAGAGTAATTGTTTTAGTATCCGGGCCTACCCCAAAGTTTGAAGTCCAATGGAGGGGACCTTATACGATTGTCAAACCACTTAGTCCTACCTCTTATTTGGTAAGAGATACAAACGGTCGGGAACAGACATACCATATAAATGTCCTTAGACTTTGGCGTGAGAGACTGGCCTTATGTACGTCAGTCAAGAAAGGATCTCAGTACAGGATATGGCACCCACGTGGCCATAGCATGGAGAATAGAGACAAACAGCTGCCTTGTAAGGCAGTTGAAGAAGCTGCAATTACAAGCTGTAGTGAGGCTGAACACTCAGCTTGTAATATTTTAACTCGGGGGATATGTCATGAGGCTGGAGCTAGAGAAGAAACAGTGTTGAAAAAAACTCCTGATTTTCGTGGAACTCAGAAAGGGCAGAGAGCGCAGTTCCAGCGCAGCTCAGCCAGAGGGCGCATGAACAATTACACAGTACCTGAAGCAACGTGCTCTAGCATTGATCACATTAGTAACAAGCAGTTTCACCTGTCCTCAAACTCAGAACGTGCAAACCAAAAATCCCTTTATAAAGGAAACCAGATGATCACAGAAGGAGGAAGAGGAACAGGAGGAACAGGTACCAGAAGAGGCGGAGGCAAGAGCAAGTGCTGGGGAAGTGGCAAGAGCGAGGTCAGAAGGACCGGCAGCAGGATCAGTGAGAGAAGCCTGGAAGAGGAAGGCTTCCAGGTGCAGCCAACTCAAGGAGACAGAATCCAAAAGAGGTATACTCAAAGGGATAAAGTCCAGAGAAGCCAAAGGTATTGGAACGGAGTCCAAAGCCAAGCAAACCAAAGAAGCAGCTTGCCTGATGAAAGCAGCTCTCCTAGCCCAAGTAAGTCTCCTATGCTAAACCAGAAAGGCACAAGGAAAGGAGATTCCTTCTACAGTGATACTTTTGTCAAGAAACACAGAGAGTGGAAATCCACGTCAGGTTTTCCTGGTAACTCTGATTGTAGAGCAGTGCACAGAACAGCTTGTCAGCCTGAGAAGCTACGTCGCAAGCTGAGTCCTGGGTGTGCCAGCCTACAGAAGCCAAGGTATGAAAAGCCTTTCATTATAAGGGAAAGTTTAAGTGATGAAAACCTTATGCAAATAGATAAGCCTCAGAAAGTTAGAAGAAGTAAAGCTAACCTTTTAAAAGCACTTCCTAACAGTGTGCTAAGAAAGTTATATGAGAAACAGAAGAACCCCTGTGATGAGATAACATATACTGAAGACAGTCATAGCATTGAAGAAGGGAGTGACTCAGAGTCAATGGACTTTGATTTTGAAACCAGTGTTCCCATTCCTCAGAGTGAACCAATGGAATGAAACTTCTGTTCAAGAACTAGCTTGATTGCTTGCTAGATGTATAGAGAAAAGAGAACTCTGCATATGGTGAAGTTGATAACCATTTGTTTCCTGATGTTAATTTCTATTGATTTGAAAGAAGCCTTAACCCAGATAAACAGTTAATTGTGAAGCCTACAACCCTTAACTGTTTATACAACGGTGGAACCTTTTTGTTAGAGAAAAGAATTACTTTCATTTTCTTTTGTGTCTTATTGAACCTAAGCGTTGAACGGGGAAATAAAGCCTTATTACCCTACACTTTGGCGTAGATTGTTCTTTATAAGGAGTTCTGCACTACAAGGACCAGAATCCTCTTGGTCCTTCAGCTCAACCACTCCTTAAAATAAATTAAATGTCACCGGATGCCCTTATTTACTACGCCAGTAGGGGCGCCTGGGGACAGTAGTCATGGTTTAATGGGAGAAAGCCAGCATGGATTTAGCCAGGGAAAGTCTTGTCTTACTAATCTGTCATATTTTTTTTGAAGGTGTGAATGAACAGGTAGAAAAAGGTGAGCTGATTGATATAGTGTATCTGGATTTTCAGAAACCTTTGACAAGGTCCCTGATGAGAGACTCTGAGCGAAATTAAAAAGTCATGGAATAGGAGGCAGTGTACTATTGTGGATCAGGAAATGGATAAAAGATAGAAAGCATAGGGTAGGGCTAAATGACCAATTTTCCCAATGGAAAAAGGTAAATAGTGGAGTATGCCAGGGATCTGTGCTGGATCTCCTGCTTTTTTTTTTTTTTTTTTTAAACTTTTATTTTCATTTTATAACAATAACAATACACACAGTAATAAAACAAGGATGATTGCATCAAAATAAAATGGAATAAACCGGAAAATAACCCCATCAACCCTCCCCCCCTATGCTTCTTCTCTAGATAATAAAAAAAAAAAAGAAAAGAAAAGATATTAACCCAGGCATGGGGTCCATAGCAATTATGTTAGAACATAAACATAACAGTCATGATATACTATGGATCAAGAGAGAGATATAACTAGACAGTCAAGTGCGAGCATTTGGCCGACTGCACGAAATCTGTGAGTAATTTCCATTTTAGACACCTGGTAGCGGGCCTGAAGGGAAGGGGTAGCCCTACGAGGAATTGTTCAAACTTACTATATAGACAGACACAATTCCACCATTCTAGAGGACTCAGTGAAGAGCTATTTTTCCAATATTTCATGATTAACGATATGGCAATACCCATTAGAAAGTCAAGGAGGAAGTAAGCAGACTTCGGGAGAGAGGGGATGCCCGCTGCAGAACGGAAAGTCCACTATTTTCCAGGAGAGTGGCTCAGTAAAGTGTAAGATAGATTGAATACGACCCCAGACCCGGCTCCAGTAGTGTTGTAGTGCGGGGCATTCGTACATGACATGAGTGAGGGTGCCTGTAGCTGCATGGCAAGTCCAACATTGATTACTCAGAGTAGAAGTCCATTTGGCCAGTCTATCAGGGGTATAGAAACAGCGATGGGCAAAGAAGAAAAGCGTCTGGGTTAAGGAAGCCGAGCGGGAAACACGAACCACTTTGCTCCAGAAGAGGTTCCAATGTTCAGGGGTTAGAGTTACACCCAATTCTCGCTCCCAAGTCTGCTGTGCAGAAGGGGGGACAGCATTCTGAGGAGCACAAAGAGTTTTATTAAAAGGTGGAAGCAACACCGGACTGAGCCCCAATAAAGGAGACCACCTCAGTTATCCCTTGGTCATGAGGAGTTAGTGGGGGAAAAACCCCAGCACTCTTGAGGACAGTGCTGCAACTGAAGCAGTTGAAAATAGTATTTAGAAGGAAGGCCAAACTCACAATGGAGCTCATTAATGGACTTCCAGCGAGCATTGTGAAACAGTTGATTGGGAGTCCAGATGCCTCTGGAATACCAGGGACTCCAGGCCACCGGCTTATGTTGAATTTGGAATCGAGCATTATGCCAAATTGGAAGCCTATCTAGTGGGCAAGCTAGGGAATCTAGGGAGCTGATGAGAAACATTGAAGGAGCGAAGTGTATCCAGGAGCATTGGTGGATAGTGGGCATCTAGTGGGAAAGTCATTCCAGGGAGATAGCTAAGTGGAATGGGCTTACAGAGGTCTTCTTCTATATCTAACCATATTGGTCTGGACGGGAAAGAAGCGTCCAACCAACGGGCACCCTGTTTGAGAAGAAAAGAGAGGTGATAGTTGAAAAAATCAGGAAATCTTATCCCACCATGTTCCTTATCTGACTGAAGTTTATGTTTCGCTATTCTAGGCGGTTTGTTCTGCCACAAAAATCTGATTCAACAGGCCCTCGATATCTTTGTAGGTGTGCGAGGGAGAAGGCAACGGTAACATTACTAAGACATAATTAACCTTGGGAACTATCATCATCTTTATGGTATCCATACGGCCCCACCACGTAAGAGTAAGTGGAGACCAACGTTGGGTGAGCTCACGGACCTTGGTGATTAAATTTTTGACATTAAAAGCGACGGTTTCTTCGAGAGGATAACAGTAATGTACCCCTAAATATTTTACCATACGGGGCTGCCATACAAAAGGAAAGGTTTTGCAAGTCTGCTTGGTGAACCTGGTGGTTTAGGGGAAAGGCGACTGATTTGGTCCAATTAATTTTGTAACCTGAAAGTTGAGAATAGCGGTCAATTAGATCCAGAACAACAGATACGGAGTCTAAGGAAACAAAAAAGCATAAGATCATCTGCATACGCTGAGACTTTTATATCCCGACGGGGGAAAGGGAGCGCCGTGGATATGTGGAGAATGACGGATTAACAGGATTAGGGGTTCTAACGCAAGATCAAAAAGTAAGGGGGAAAGTGGGCACCCCTGACGGGTGCCTCTTTGCAGTAAAAAGGGCTGGGACTTCAATGTGTTGGCACAGACACTAGCAGTTGGTTGAGAGTATAGCACTTGAAGGCAACGGAGAAAATTATCGCCGAAACCAAACCAACGGAGGGTCGCAAAATAGGAATGGCCATTCTAGCCGGTCAAAGGCTTTTTCGGCATCTAGGGAAAGGCCAACCAGTGGACGATCGTGGGAGGCCATATTAGTTAGTACATGACAAAGAGTCCTGGCATTATCAGCAGTTGATCTGCCGGGAATAAATCCACATTGATCTGGATGTATTAAAGTGGTCATTTTGTGAGAGAGCCGAGTAGAAAGAATAGTGGCGAAGATTTTATAATCTGCGTTAAGCAGGGAGATGGGTCGGTAATGGGCTGTCAGGTGTGGGTCTCTCCCCTCCTTCTCAAAGACCACTATGTTGGCCTCTGAAAAGGAACCAAGGGAGGATCCGTCGGCTACTAGGGTAGTTAAAGTATTGCTGCAAAAAACGGGGCCAGATCAGAGCTGAAAGTTTTGAAGAACTCAGCCGGAAGGCTGTCTGGACCCGCAGCACGGCCGGAGGCACATCTTTTAATTGCATCCTGTATTTCCACAAGAGTAAACGAATGGATCAAGGGCCGTGCATTCCTCAGCCGAGGAGAGTAGGACGCTGTACACCAGCTAACAACGCGGTCGAAATGTTCAGGAACAAACTCACATTCAGATTTATACAAGCTAGCATAAAAATCGCGAAAAAGCTCTAAAATCTCATGATCTTTTGTGACAAGGCCATTCCCAGATGGGCTTCGGAGAGCTGCTACCCGTTTGGCTTCTTTTTTCCCCTTCAAAGCATTAGCTAGTAGTTTACCAGCGCGATTATTTTCCCGGTAATACAATCCCTGCTGGGATGCTATATTTCTAACAGCGGCATTATGCAAAAATCTTGTTGTACTGAAAACGGAGACGTTGCAAACGAAGCAGAACACATGGGTCTGTTCGGGACGTAAGAATACGTTCACCAGCCTGTATCTGTTGTTCAAGGATCACCAATTGTTGCCTTCTTTGTTTCCCAAGACGGATTTGATAACTAGTCACCGTTGGCTCGAATAGACGCCTTAAAAACCCTCCCACCAGGCCCAGTTCGTTGTGTCAAGGGGAGAGTTAAAATGAAAGTAATCTTGTATGGCAGCCCGTATTACAGTTTGAAAATCCTGTTGGTCTAGGAGAGACCTATCAAAAGACCATGCTCGGGGACTTGCATTTTGCGCAGCAGTGTGTATCGTAAAAGATATGGCAGCATGGTCTGAAATGTGCAAGGGGTGAATCTTAGCCATACCAATCTGCGATACCAATGTTTTAGATAAAAGAAAAAAATCTATTCGGGATTGTGATTGGTGAGGAGCGGAGAAAAAGGTAAAATCCAAATCAGAAGGATTCAATAACCTCCATATGTCCACCAAAGCCAAATCAGCGATCATAGCTGTAAGTATGGAGAGACTCTTGGGTGGACCACAGGTTCTAGGCGGCTGCCGATCCACCAGAGGGTCGAGGACCTGATTAAAGTCTCCTCCCAGTATTAGTGGGGTATGAGCGGAGGCTTGCGCAGCTTGTGCAATTTTAGCAAAAAAACCAGGATTGTCAACATTTGGAGCATAAATACAAATACACGTGAATTCTAGATCCCCCACTTTGAGATGAGCGCGAGCCCATCTACCCTCATTATCTGAGCTAATATCTAGCACGGTGGCCTGCAGGGATTTCTTAACAAGTATGGCAACACCACAGCGTTTAGCAACAGCGGGAGAATACGCCACAACAGCATAAGGCTTGACATTAAGCTTTAGAGTTTCTTTAGCATTAACAAGCGTTTCTTGAAGCAGTACTAAATCAGCATGCTCAGTATTCAAATAGCTAAGAATTTTCTTCCTTTTGATTGGACTATTGATACCTTTGACATTCAATGATAAGAGCTTACAGAAAGCCATCTAGTAATATACAAAATTCTGAGAGAACATGAAGTTGCACATTATTCCCTAAACTATGCATATTGGTAGCAAATGACTGTACACACACCATGAAATAATAAACTTTTGGTAGAAAGCATAAATAACCCCAAAAAAAAAAGAGACAGGCACCGAAGTGCACTAGAGAAGAAGCAAAACCCCAACTATTACTGGCGACCATGAGTCTGCGGGGGGAAGCCCCAGAGAAGGCCCGATACTGGCCATACTCCCTGCAGCAGGAACAAGTCCCGGGAGCCACCGAAGGGTGCAGAGAGAAGCAGGATGGCGGTTCAAAGAAGTAGGTCAGGAGAGCAGTCCAACCGCGGTCCGCAGCGAAATCACTGCGATAGGCCCCAATGAGGTAGAGATTTAAGAGAGCTTTGAACAGCAACACAGCTTGATGGTAACATCAACGCATCAGTTCAGCTTCTTTAGAGTCCAAAAATGCAGCGAGGAGGTCAGGATCCTCGAAGGTCCCTGGTATGGTTATGCAGCGTAAACGCGTAGCTTTGCCGGATACAGGAGACCAAATCGGGCCTGCAGTTGCTGAAGGCGAGGGCGATAAGCAAGCAAGAAGCTTCTTTCGGCGGTCCATCGTGGGCTTAGAGAGATCAGGGAAGAAAGACACTTTATGCCCATCTATCTCGAGGTGATGATTAGCCCGGGCAGCAGCCAGAATTTGCTCTGCTTGTTGATAGCGCAGTAGCCGAAAAATGATGGGCCTGGGAGTCGTCCGGTTTGAGCGACATATTAGTGGGGACACGATGTGCCCGGTCTATCTCCAGGTCCTTAAGAAACGTCGTCTTCAATAGAGAGGGTAGAATATTGCCCAGATATTCCCGCAGATCTCCTGCTTCTACGCCCTCTGGAGCTCCAATGAGTCGAATGTTATTGCGACGAGCTCTATTATTGCTATCTTCAAGTTCCTTTTGAAGGAGCAAAATCTGGCGTTCAGCTTTATCGATCTTCCCCATTCGCACCGCGTGCGATTCAAGAGTCTCCGCCATTTTGTCTTGGCGCAACGAGAGGCCCTCGAGCCTTTCCTGCATCATGGTAAGGTCCTCACGCATGGCGCGGATCGCTTCTCCGTTGGATTGTACCAGTTCCTTTACACCACGAATCTCCTCGAGTATCACCCGCTGCATTTCAGGGCTCTCACAGAGCGGCGCCATCTTATGCGGGGAAGGCAGTTCCGTTTTAGAGCGTTTGCCGTGCGACGAAGTGGGGGAGCCGAAATCTAGGCGCTTGTGGTTTAGGTCCCGCCATCCCTCCGATGCGCCCCGGCGATTTTAAAGCAAAATAGTGAAGTTTTGCAGGAGCTTAGTCAGGATTCTGTGTAGGCCTCTCGGGAGCTTCAGCACAAGGCGTCTACCCCGTTGGACATCAGGCTCCGCCCCCTGGATCTCCTGCTTTTAACATATTCGTAAATTACCTGGAAATGGGAATAAAAAGTGAAGTAATCAAATTTGCAGATGACACAAAATTATTTAAAGTTGTTAAAACCCAAAAGGATTGTGAAAATTGAAAGAGGATCTTCAATTCAAATGATGGATGAAATTAATGTGGACACGTACAAAGGTATGCACCTAGGAAAGATCAACCAAACTATGGTTACATGATGCAAGGTTCCACATTAGGAACCATCACCTAGGAAAAAGATTTAGGTGGATAACACATTGAATATCCTTCACCCAGTGTGCAGGGGTGGCCAAGAAGGCAAATAGAATGCTAGGAATCATGTGGAAAGAAATGGAGAATAAAATTAAGGATATTATAATGCCTCTGTATCGTTCTATGGTGCGACCGCAGCTTGAATATTGTCTGCAATTCTGATCACCGTATCTTAAAAAGGAATAGTAGAATTAGAAAAGATACAGAGAAGAACCACCAAAATGGTAAAGGGGATGGAAGGACACCCGCATGAGGAGAGGCTTAAAAGGTTAGGGCTCTTCAACCTGGAAAAGTGACAGCTGAGGAGAGTTATGAGAGAGGTTTATAAATAAAAAATGGAGTGGAATGGGTAAATGTAGATTGATTGTTTACCGATTTAAGACTAATAAGAGAAAATATTTTTTCACTCAACGTGTAATCAAACTCTGGAATTCATTACTGGAGAATGTAGTAAAAGCTGTTAGTGTAGCTGGGTTTAAAAAAAGGTTTTGCACATGTTCCTGGAGGAAATGTCTATAAACTATTATTACAGAGGACCTGGAAAATCTATTGTGTGCCCCAATACAAGCATTGTGGAACCTGTGTGTCTTTTTGGGAAACTGCTAGGTACTTGTGACCTGAATAAGCCACTGTTGAAAACAGGATACTGGGTTTGATGGATCTTGGTCTGACCTAGTATAGCATATCTTATGCTCTTATGTTCTTGTGTGTGCAGGGAGAGAAAGTAGAGTCAAAAGAGGACCCCAAGGTTGTGAGCTGTGGAAAAAGGGAGGAGTATAGTGTTATACACAGAATGAAGGAGGGGGGAGGTGGGTTTAGGGTGAAAGATAAAGAGCTCAGTTTTAGCCATGTTCAGTTTCAAATGGCAGTGAGACATCAAGTCAACAATGTTGGATAAGCAGGCAGAGATCCAGGTCTGGATTCCTGGATTCATTTCAGGCGCAGAAAGGTAGATCTGAGAGTTGTCAGCATAAAGATGGTACTGAAAACTATGGGAGGAACTAAGTGCACCAAGGGTGTAGAGAGAAGGAGAGGTTCCAAGACAGAGCGCTGAGGTACGCCAACTGAAAGCGGGATGGCGGTAGAGAAGGATCCATGAGAACATACACTAAAAGTGTGATGGGAGAGATAAGAAAACCAGGAAAGTGGTGATCAATGGTGCCAAAGGCAACAGAAAGGTCAAGAAGGATGAGAATCGAGTAGAGATCTTTGGATTTGGTGAGGAACAAGTCACTGGAGACTCTGGAAAGAGCTGTTTCTGTGGAATGTAGAGAATGAAAGCCAGATTGCAGTGTTGAGAAGGCCTACACAGCAATGCAGAGAGCAGGATCTGGGTAAAAAACAGACAGAAGACAGGACATCAGCGCCTCAGACTACTATTTGAACCAACAGGTTTCCGCACGGCAATGCAGGCCATAGTCCTGCCTCATCTTGACTACTGCAATGCAATCTACCATGGCCTCCCACAAACCATACTCCTGCTTCTGCATACTGCCCTCCACACAACAGCACGTATCATCCAAGGCGCATCAAGACATGACCACATCATGCCCATACTCAAGCACCTACACTGGCTGCCACTATAAAGCCGCATAGCATACAATACCCTCATCCTAACCCACAAAGCTATACACTCTGACCCCCCCACGCACCTCCACACACTTCTTGAAACCCCACCACCAATCAGATCCAGATACACCTCCACAGTGAACATTCTGACCATTCCCCTTGCTAAGACCAAACTCAACCAAGAGACCTATGGATGTGCATTGCAGCTCAATGCACCATCACTCTGGAACAAGATACCGGACCCCCTAAGGATCATCTCTGACCTCAACACTTTTAGAAAGCACCTAGACACACCTCTTCTCCAAACACTTCAATCCCCCATGTAACCCCCCTAACGCCCCCCTTACTCCCTCCCCCTCTATTTACCCCCGCCTCAATTCTTGAATATTTGTATATAGTCATCCAACCCCCCTCCCCTATTTTTACCATAGCATGCTGTATATAGTAATTCTATTTCAATGTAACCACCCTATATAATTTGTTTCTTGTATACCGCTTTGACCTGGAGAAAGGCGGTATATAAATCCAGCTAAATAAATAAATAAGACACACACTGTTAAAAAAGAAATATAGACAGAACAGTAAATAAGCTAGATTCTAAACAGGCACAGGAAAATGCCTGAACAGAGTGTACAAGTCAGCAGAGGCTTGCAATGAGGGTTCTCTCCCAAGCAGAAATCACCAAATGAAGGGTCATCAGCCCATGTGCTAAGAGAAGAAAGCTTCTGAACAAAGTCCCAGCGGGGGGAAGGGCAGAGTAAGTGCTGAAGGCAGATAATGGAAGCAGGCAGATTCCACAGGAAGTGCCCTAGTAAATCTCAGGCAAGGTAAAATGCTTAAGATTTTAAATACCTACAACACAGGCCTTGTAGATGAAAGGGAGAAGGAGAAAAAAGAAAAACACTCCTAAATGTGCTGTCAGATAGTACTAGTCCAAGAACAGAGACAATGAAGTGTTGAGAAGGGAGACATAGCATTGCAGAAGGCAGAAGCTGGGTAAAGGACAGAGAAGACAGGGTCCAGAACAAATGTGTGTCATATTGTATAATGGTGCATGGGCAACTATGTTGCCTTTCTGAAACAGACTTAAGAGGCACCTTTTTGCTACTTAGATATATGCGTCCTCATAAAACTACCCCAGGGTAGTTCCTTTTACACATCTGCAAAAGAGGTGGAGTCAGAGGAGAGGAAGGTCAAGGGAGGCAGAATACACAGAGGAGGTTTCATTTTGAAAGCCCAATGTGCATGGATAAAGCAAAATAGGAGCTACAGCCCCCTCCCACCCCCTAACCAGATATTGAAAATGAGCTCATAGGACCTTGGGGACAAACTCTGTAACCAGTCAAGAAATTACCTTAACAGCTTTATTTTCTATCTGCCTTCCCAAAATGAAATATTCTCATTACAGAGCTAGTACTACTTAAACTTAACCTGTTTAAACCTTCTTATTTTAATGGAAATGTTATCATACATTATCAGTGCCTCCTATCTCCTCTTTAGATATGTCTTCAGCAGACACAGAAAACTAATTTTTTTCTTAGATTTAATGATATGTATAAAATGTTGCTCTAATAAACATAACAACCTCCTCAGTTTCGAGCTTTTCCTGTGTCTCATTCAGCAACAAGCATTTTAATCCAGTTAAAGCAGTAAATAATTTTATCCAAATTCATTAATGGAAGCATTAATAGGAATGCAATGAGAACTTTCATCATGTAATAACACGGATGAAAAAATGTTTCAGTGAATGCACATACATTATTAAACCCACCGCCTGCTCAGTCATTTAAATGATAACCTGTTAATGACTCCAAGGTAGAGTCGGGAGAGGAGCAGCCAGCAAGCTGCCCATTTAGTTAAGTGTCCGTAGTGGATTTGATTCAGGCCTTGGCTTTTATGGGCTAAGAAGGATGACGATCTGGCAGTCTTTCAGGTTTTTCTTTTAACACACAGTGGGACATTCAAGGAAGTCAAAGAGCGGTACAGTATGGGGATGAAGTACTTCTGTCCACGAAAGAGGAGCGGAACCTAGGTGTGATTGTTTCGGATGATCTTAAAGTGACTAAACAGGTAGAAAGGGTGACTGGAAAAGCCAGAATGGCCTGGGTGCACAGGGAGAGGAATAACCAGCAGGAAAAAGGAGGTCATAGTGCCCGTGTATAAGTCTGAGACCTCATTTGGAGTATTGTGTGCAATTCTGGAGACCGCACCTTCAAAAGGTTATAAATAGGATGGAGTCGGTGCAGAGGGTGGCTACTAAAATGGTTAGTGGTCTTCATTATAAAGCATTTGGGGACAGACTTAAAGATCTTAATATGTATACATTAGAGGAAAGGCAGGATAGAGGAGATATTACTACTACTATTTAGCATTTATATAGCGCTATGCATGCAGCGCTGTACAGAGATACATGCAAAAGAGACAGTCCCTGCTCGTCAGAGCTTACAATCTAGCCAAGACAACACAACACAGAGCAATAAACATGCATAGAGCAACAGACAGTTCAGTGGAAGACAATTATGGTGACACAGAGCAATAATTAATTTGAGCAAAACAAGGTATGGCATTTACAATTCAGGCAAAACCAAGTATGGCATTTACAGTTTTAAGTCATGACAAAGGATGGGCATGAAAAAGGATGGGGAGTCAGGTCCGGACAGAGATAGAAGTCAGGGTCTCAGGGTCTGAAAGCAACAGTAAAAAGGTGGGTTTTCAACCTGGACTTGAAGAGGGCAAGGGAGGGTGCCTGGCATATAGACAGAGGTAGGTTGTTCAAGGTGTAAGGTGCAGCAAGGTGAAAGGAGCGAAGTCAGGAGTTAGCAGTGTGAGTGGAGAGCCTAGATAGAAGTAATTTGTTAGAAGAGCGAAGTTCCTGAGAGGGGGTGTAGAGAGAGATGAGAGATGAAAGGTATTGAGGGGCTGTAGAGTGAATGCATTTATAAGCCAAGAGGAGAAGTTTGAAATGGATGCGGAAATGGATAGGGAGCCAGTGAAGCAACTTAAGGAGAGGAGTAATGTGGGCCTGGTGAGGCTGGCAGAAGATTAGTCGAGCAGCATAATTTTGAATAGATTGAAGGGGAAAGACATGGCTCACAGGGAGACCAGCAAGGAGTAGGTTGCAGTAGTCAAGGCAAGAGGCGATTAAGGAGTGGACAAGCATTTTAGTAGTGTGTTCAGAAAGGAAGGGGCGGATTTTGCTAATGTTGTAGAGAAAGAAGTGGCAGGTCTTAGCTACGTGTTGGATATGTGTGGAGAAGGAAAGAGAGGAGTCAAAGATAACTCCCAGGTTGCGGGCTGAGGAAACGGGAAGGATCGTAGAGCCATCCACGGAGACTGAGAAGGGGGGGAGAGGAGGGGAGGAATTGAGGGGGGGGAAGACCAGGAGTTCAGTCTTGACCATGTTCAGCTTCAAGCGATGGTGAGACATCCAGGCAGTGATGTCGGAAAGGCAGGCAAAGTTCTTGGTCTGGATTGCTGGAGAGATATTAGGCATAGAGAGGTAGATTTGGGAGTTGTTGGCACAGAGATGGTACTGAAAGCCTTGGGAGGAGATAAGCACACCAAGGGATTGGGTATAGAGAGAGAAAAGGAGCGGACCCAGGATGGATCCCTGGGGTACACCAACGTGGAGCGGGGTGGGAGAGGAGGAGGAGCCACCAGAGCATACACTAAAGGAGCGATGGGAGAGGTAGGAGGAGAACCAGGAAAGTACAGAGCCCTTGAAACCAAGTGAGGAGAGGGTGGTGAGGAGAAGATTGTGGTCAACAGTGTCAAAGGCAGCTGAGAGGTTGAGAAGGATGAGGATGGAGTAGAGGCCAGTGGAGTTTTAGCCAGGAACAAATCACTGGAGACTTTTCTAAGAGCCATTTCAGTGGCGTGTAAGGGACAGAAGCCGGATTGTAGAGGGTCCAGGAGGGCCTGAGAGGTGAGGAAGTCAAGGCAACAGCAGTGGGCTGCTCGTTCAAGTAATTTTAGATATGAAGGGAAGGAGGGAGATGGGTCGATAGTTGGAAGGACAGGTGGGATCGAGTGAGGGTTTCTTGAGGAGAGATGTGACCACGGCATGCTTGAAGTCTGCGGGGACAGTTGCAGCGGAGAGTGAAAGGTTGAGAATAAGAGAGATGGGAGGGACGATGATGGGGGAGATGGGGTTTAGGAGATGGGTGGGGATAGCATCAGAGGAACAGGTGGTGGGTTTGGAGGAAGAAAGAAGGAGTGTGGTTTCCTCTTCAGAGATCGCAGGGAAGGAGGAGAGGGTAGCAGAGGAAGTATGTACGAGGGGGGAGAATTGGGGAGGAGGGGAGGAAGTGGGGAATTGGAAGGTAATCTTTTGTATTTTTGTCATGGAAGTAGTCGGCCAGGGTTTGGGCAGACAGGGATGGCGGGACCAGGGGAGGGGGCACCTTGAGGAGAGAACTGAGGGTATTAAAGAGGTGGCGAGGATCGAAGGCAAGAGAGTTGGTCAGGTGGATGTAGTATTCTTGTTTGGCAAGTGCTATGGCTGATTGGAATGAGCCAAGCATGAATTTGAAGTGTATAAGGTCTTCTGCGGAGCGGGATTTGATCCATGCACATTCAGCAGAATGGGCACAGGTGCATAAATAGCAGATTGTGGATGAAAGCCAGGGATGGGGTGCGGAACGTCTGACGGGACGTGGGGTGGGTGGGGCAAGGATGTCCAGAGCCGAGGATAGTGCAGCATTATAGGAGGTTACTGCCTCATCGACGGACTTGGAGGACATAATGGAGGGGAGAAATGGAGAAATGGTGTGGAGGAGAGAATCAAGGGATCGATAGCATGAAGGTTTCTAAATAGGTCGGAGAAGACAGGACGAGGATGAGATGGCAGATGCTGAAGATTAAAGCTTAAAAGGTGATGGTCAGATGAGAGAAGGATTGAGTTATGGAAGTTCGAGGGAGAGGAATTAGAGAAGAGTATCAGATCAAGGCAGTGGCCGTGCTGGTGGGTGGGGGCAGTGGAACAAAGTTGGAGGTCGAACGAGGAGATGAGGGCGAGGAGTTTTGAGGCATGGGGATCGGAGGGGTTATCGATATGAATGTTGAACTTGCCAAGAATAAGAGTGGGGGAAGAGGTATCCAGAAAGATGGAAAGCCAGGAGTCGAAGTCGTTGAGGAAGGTAGATATGGATTTGTTAGGTGGGCGATAGATAACCGCTACTCGGAGGGGAAAAGGTGTGAAGAGGCATGAAGAGGCGAATGAAGTGAACTTCAAAAGAGAGAGAAGAGTGAGACTGAGGCAATGGGAGGGGTTGGAATTGGCAAGAGGGGGAAAGTAGAAGCCCAACACCACCACCGCAGCCAGTGGAACGAGGTGTATGGGAGAACTGGTAGCCCCCATGACAGAGAGCAGCAGTTGATGTGGTATTATCTGGGAGGAACCAGGTCTCAGTTAGGGCAAGAAGATGTAGAGCATTAGAGATAAAGAGATCATGGGTAAAAGCAAGTTTATTAGAGAATGATTGTGCGTTCCATAATGCACATGAGAACGGGAGAGTTGAAGGAGAAAGGAGGGGGATATGGATGAGGTTGGACAAGTTGCATGGGGATTTCTTTCCAGAGTAAGACAGAGATTTTGAGGGGCCAGGGTAAGGGTGGGTATCTCTGGATGAGTGTGCTTTCTGTGAGGCACGTGAGGGAAGGGAAGTGGAAGGGGAATGAAGGGGGATATTGATATTAGACAGGTTATGTGAGGATCTCTTTTTGGAGTGAGACAGAATTCTAAAAGGGTTGGGGTTGGTATCTCTGGATGAGTGAGTGATGCATAAGGGAGAGAGATTGGAAGGGGAAAGGAGAGGGATATGGATGTGATTAGAAAAGTTACATGAGGAACTCTTCTTAGAGTGAGAGAGAAATCAGGGGGGGGGGGGCAGGGTTGGGGTTGATATTACCTGATGAGAGAAGAAGGAGTAGTAGAGAGTGGGGTATAGAGGAGGCAGTATGGTGGAAACGAGGGTGAGGTTGCCTTAAAGAGAGAGGGGCTGGTTGAATGAGGGGGGAGGGTTTGATGAAGCTCAAGAGCAGATGCTAGGTTAGAAGACAGGATGGAGGGAGAGGTGAGGAAAGAAGAGGGGGAATAGGGGGGGGGAGGAATGAGGGTGCAGGTAGGAGGGGAGGCAGTTGGGGAGTATGAGGAAGAGAGACAATGTGATGAGGGGCCATAGAAGAGGAGTAGTGGGGCTATGAGGTGGCAAGGGATTCTACACACTATGCAGTATATGTTGGAGTTACAAGCAGTGGGGGTAGCGGCAAGGATTCTAGACACTATGCAGTATATGTTGAGTTACAAGCAGTGAGGTAGTGGGGATTACATGCTATGCAATACAAGCAAAGTACAAGCAAGGGTAGCAATGGAATCTACATGTTAAGCAGTAATCTACAGGCTAAGCAGTAGATGGTATCTTGCAGGCGGTGGGTAGCAATGGAGTCTATATGCTGAGCAGTAAATGATATCTGGCAAGTAGTGCGTAGCAACAGAATCTACAGGCTAAGCAGTTTGTTATCCTTTAGCAATGAGGCAATGGGATAATACAGCGAATGTTATCTCGCATGCAATGGTAGCAATGAAATCAGCAGGCATGAAACAGAAGTCCTCTTACAAGCAATGGGTTTGGCAGGCGCAGGTGCACCAGGTGCGGGTGCGCCCGATGGTGCTGCCCTTTAAATTGTGCCGGGCTACCCTGATTGGGCAGAGCACGCTGCAGGATGCTGCTTCCTGCTCCGGCAAGCTCTGTCCCTCCTGGGCTGGAGGGACGAGAGGTTGCATGATATGATAGAGATGCTTAAATACCTCCATGTCATAAATGCACAAGAGCCTCTTTTGATTGAAAGTAAACTCTACAATGAGGGGACATAAGATAAGGGTGAAAGGGGATAGAATGAGGAGTAAGATGCGGAAATGTTTCTTTATGGAAAGAATGGTAGATGCGTGGAATAGTCTCCCAGTGGAGGTGGTAGAGACAAGGACAGTATCTGAATTCAAGAAAGTATGGGACAAACACAGAAGATCTCTAAAGGAAAAAAAGGCACTATATTAGTTGATATGGAAGGGCAGACTGGGTAGGCCATGTGGTCTTTTTCATCCGTCATGTTTCTATTTGTGATGGCCTCTAAGAAGTATTTGGAACACATATGAGGCAGACTCGCCAACCACAAAAGCTCCATTAATATCTTTCACTTTATTCATGGATCTACTCATCTCCAGATTTTCATTTACTTTCTGGAGTTCCACCACTTGACTGGAGTTGCATCTGTTCTGAATTGGTGTATATCTAAAAGGCCCTGATCATGGTCACATATCTCCATTCTAGTACACGGTGATATTGAGCCGTTACCCAGTTAGTGATGGGTGTCGCCTCTGCTCTGCCCTCAGAACACCCTGACGCTGAATGCTTAGTACCAGGGCATGTAGTGGCAGTACCCAAGGATATTGAGGGAGGAGTGGCCTAGTGGTTGGGACAGTTACCTCAGGCCTAGAAGGTTGGGGGTTCAAAACCCACTAGAGGCAGGGCCGGCCCGTCCATTGAGCGAGAATGTTTTTTGCACAGGGCCCCGCGTTTCAGGGGGCCCCGCGCAAAAAACATTCTAATCCTAAAGTAAAATTTTTAAAAAGAAAAAAGAAGTTGTCTTCTCCGGCAGCCGGGGCCGCCGCGGCAGAATCGAGTGTGCCGCGGGGCCCCCCCTGCCCAGCCGAGCCTGCCCTCCCCTTTATCACCTGTCTTCGCAGCTCTAATCAAACGCGCCGGCTTTCAGAGCGCGAGGGAGAGTTTCTCCCTCGCTGCTCTATTAAGCCCGCGGGGGCTGATGGGAAGTTCCCATCAGCCCCCGCGGGCTTAACAGAGCCGCGAAAGGGAATCTAGCCCTTTCGCGCTCTGAAAGCCGGCGCGTTTGATTAGAGCTGCGAAGACAGGTGATAAAGGGGAGGGCAGGCTCGGGAGGGCAGGCTCTGCTGGGCAGGGGGGGCCCCGCGGCACACTCGATTCTGCCGCGGCGGCCCCGGCTGCTGGAGAAGACAACTTCTTTTTTTAAAAAATTTCCCTGGGCTGGGCTGGGCATTAGGAGTGGTGATGGGCTATGGGGGGCTGGGGGGGGGTTAGGAGTGGTGATGGGCTATGGGGGGCTGGGGGGGGGTTAGGAGTGGTGATGGGCTATGGGGGGGCTGGGGGAGGGTTAAGAGTGGTGATGGGCTGGGGGGGTTAGGAGTGGTGATGGGCTATGGGGGCTGGGGGGGGTTAAGAGTGGTGATGGGCTATGGGGGGGCTGGGGGGGTTAAGAGTGGTGATGGGCTGGGGGGGTTAAGAGTGGTTATGGGCTATGGGAGGACTGGGGGGGTTAGGAGTGGTGATGGGCTATGGGGGGCTGGGGGGGTTTAAGAGTGGTGATGGGCTATGGGGGGGCTGGGGGGTTAGGAGTGGTGATGGGCTATGGGGGGCTGGGGGGGTTTAAGAGTGGTGATGGGCTATGGGGGGGCTGGGGGGGTTAGGAGTGGTGATGGGCTATGGGGGCTGGGGGGTTTAAGAGTGGTGATGGGCTATGGGAGGACTGGGGGGGGTAGGAGTGGTGATGGGCTATGGGGGCCTGGGGGGGTTAGGAGTGGTGATGGGCTATGGGGGGCTGGGGGGGGGGTTTAAGAGTGGTGATGGCTATGGGGGGGCTGGGGGGGTTAGGAGTGGTGATGGGCTATGGGGGCTGGGGGGGTTTAAGAGTGGTGATGGGCTATGGGGGGACTGTGGGGGTAGGAGTGGTGATGGGCTATGGGGGCAGGTGGGGGGTTAGTAGTGGTGATGGGCTATGGGGGGGCGGGGGGGGGTTAGGAGTGGTGATGGGCTATGGGGGGCCTGGGGGGGGGTTAGGAGTGGTGATGGGCTATGGGGGGCTGGGGGGGTTAGGAGTGGTGATGGGCTATGGGGGCGCTAAGTCTGTATATGGGCTGATGGGATCAGGACTGAAAGTGAGTTGATGGGGAGGTTAGGACTGGTAATGGGGTATGGGAGGGCTTAAACTGAAAATTGGGTGAGGGGGATTAGGACTGGAAATGGGCTGGTGGGATTAGGACTGGGAGTGGGCTGGTGGGATTAGGACTGGGAGTGGGCTATGGGGGGCTAGGACTGGTAATGGGTTGGAGGGGTTGCTAGGACTGGAAATGGGCTGGGGGGAATTAAGACTGGAGGTGGGCTGATGGGGTTAGGACTAGTAATGGGCTGTGGGCTGTTGGGGGGGGGGTTAGGAAGGGTAATGGGCGATGGGGGGGCTAGGACTGGAAATGGGCTGATGGGGGGGTTAACACTGGAGGTGGGCTGATGGGCTTAGGACTGGTAATGGGCTGGTGGGATTAGGACTGGGAGTGGCTATGGGGGGCTAGGACTGGTAATGGGTTTGGGGGTTGCTAGGACTGGAAATGGGCCGGGGGGAATTAAGACTGGAGGTGGGCTGATGGGGTTAGGACTGGTAATGGGCTGTGGGCTGTTGGGGGGGGTTAGGACTGGTAATGGGCTATGGGGGGCTGACTGGAAATGGGCTGATGGGGGGGTTAGGACTGGAAGTGGGCTGATGGGGGGGTTAGGACTGGAAGTGGGTTGATGGGGGGGGGGCTAGGACTGGTATTGGGTTGGGGGGTTGCTAGGACTGGAAATGGGCTGATGGGGGCTAGGACTGGAAATGGGCTGATGCAGGGACAAGAAGGGAATGGATGCTGGGTGAGACTGGAACTAGAAGGGAGCTGATGTTGGGGGAGGATTAGGGGAGGATTAGAATGGGATGGGGCTGGGAGAGTAAAATGGAGAGGGGAAAAATATTTTGTGTGGTAGGGGTAAAAAATCTACACTTAGCTGGGTATTGGGAGAGTAAGTGGGGATTGAGGATGGAGGGGTAAAATGTGAGTGGATGAAATAGGAATGAGGAAAGAGCAAAAGGAGAAAGATTAGTATGTTAAAGCAGATGTAGAGAGAGAGAGAGAATGGAAAAAAAACTAGAAGAGAGAAGAGACAGCAGATGATGGAGAGTTAGCAGAAAACATGAAGAAACCAGAAGAAAGTGGCTGGAGCAATTGCAACCGGAAAAAAATGCACAAAAGGTAGAAAGATATCTCTTTATTTTGAATTTATTAACTGGAATATGAAAGCTCTGGGAAATGTGCATCATTAACGTCTGCGCTTGTTTGGTACAAGAGGAAATTAATTTATAGTTTTATTTCTACAGTGTTGTTGTACATTCCAAGTTTGGCTTTTGGGGTTCCCAGTTTAATTATTGCCTTCCTGTTTCTAAATTGTGATTCCTTGTTTGGTGATGGTCTATGTTCTGCATGTGTAACTGAGCTGAGGTATTCTGTTTATGTAATTCCTATTTGACATTGCCACTTGTTCTCTTTCCCCAGTAGGTCATGTATTGTTTTTCTCTGAAATGTATTGGTTTAATATTTGCAGTGTTGCCTTTTGATAGGTAGGGTATGGTGCTTTGTGAGTTCTGGTAGTGCTGTTAGGATACGGCGGGTTTGCTATGGGTTCTAAATGGGCAGTGTTTGTAGTAGTTCCTAATGTGCCTGGCGGTTGGCACTGGATTATAGTAATGTAGAAATCTTTTAGTCTGTCTTTATCCATACACACACTAACTTTTAGTAAACATGTCTCTTAATGAATGTTAGCATTATGCAAATATTTATGCAAATAAGGCCACTTATGCAAATGAGGCCCCACACCGAGTCTCCGCACATGGCCCCGCACCTCCCTTGGGCCGCCCCTGACTAGAGGACAGCAACCTTGGGCCAGAAGGACTGGGGTTTCTAGTCCCACAGGTGCTCCTTGTGGTCTTGGGCAAGCCACTTAACCCTCCATAGCCCATGTTCCCTGTAAAATAGTTATCTCCAAGTTATAATGCCCTGTTCAATGTAATTTCAGTTTGTTCAATGTAAACCATCTTGATATCATGAAAGGTGGTCCATAAGAAATGTTAAGTAAATAAATATTCAGCAGCACGTGCTGCTGAATATACCACAGAGTGACATTTACACGCCTTTACAAATGTCCCCTAAGACTTAATTTGCGTATTTGCTATGTATCATAGAAGGCAGTTCTGAAGATAAAGGGGTTCATGCTTTAGATGTCAAATGGGCATACGGACGTCTAAAGCACAGATGTCCCAGAGTCATTTTAGAAGCCAGTTCTGTAGACATCCCCAGTATGAGGATGTCCAAATCAAAATGGGGGTGTGGTGTCAGCATGGCCAGGACGTTCCCAAGAACGTGGATGTCCTCACTCTATTTCAGAAACATCCTGGATATTCCAAGCCTTGTTAAAAGTCATACCCGTTACAGACACGAATAAGCAACTGAAAAGTGTTCATTTTGTCAGACAAACATCCAGAGGGTGTGGAGAAGGACGTGCCCTTTTATATCCCACTTATTTAACAAGTTCATGACAAACACTGACTGGGAATGACGACTCATGTTTTCATTTTGCCACATGGGTAGACGGCCCTGAATGCACCCTTGCTTGAGATGGATGTCCCTGCCCCAAGGTTTTCTAGCAGGGACAGCTATATGGATGCTAGCATGGGCATCAATGTCAGGGCCATCTATAGTTATGAAATCCAGCTGAGACATAGATGTCCTTGGTGTTTTTCCTCCACTTTTGAACTGGACTTCGCAGATTGCACTTGGACACCCCTTCTAAAATGCTTCTTCACATATTTCAATGACACCCCCTGGCAACTTATCATTTCTGCACAGAGACATGTAAGAGACAATCCTTGCTCAAAACAGCTTACAGTCTAGCCAAGACAGACAACACAAGTGGGGACTAGGATATATCTAGGGGAATATTAAGGAAACACATAGGAGGTGAATAGGAGGAAGATGAGGATCCAAAAGCAATCTCAAAAAAGTGAGCTTTTAACCTGGATTTGAACAGGGCCACAGATGGAGCCTGACATACTGACTCAGGTAGTTTGTTCCAGGCATAAGGAATAGCAAGGTAGAAAGATAAAGTCTGGAGCTGACAATGGAAGAGAAGTGCACAAATAGAAGGGGTCTTCCAGAAGTGTGGAGTTCCTGAGGAGGGGTGTAGGGAAAGATAAGAGAGGAAAAGTAGTGAGGAGCAGTCATAAGAACATAATATATGCCATACTGGGTCAGACCAAGGTCCATCAAGCCCAGTATCCTGTTTCCAAAAATGGTCAATCTAGCTCATAAGTACCTAGCAGTTTCCCCAAAAGGCACCGGTTCCACAATGCTTGTGTTGGGTCATGCAGTGATATCCTGGGTCCTTTTTAATAATGGTTTATGGACCTTTCCTCCAGGAACTTGTCCAAACCTTTTTTAAACCTAGGGCACTTCTAGGTCAGCAGTAGAAGTTTGACCTGGATGAAGAAATGAATAGGGAGCCAATAAGTGACTTGAGAAGAGGGGTGACATGAGCATAGTGACACTGGCAGAAAATTAGCCATGTAGCTGATGTTTGAACAGATTGAACAGGGGAGAAATTATTCAGAAGAAGACCAGTGAAGAGGAGGTTGCAATAGTCTAGATGGAAGGTCACAAGAAAATAGACGAGGGTCTTAATAGTGTGTTCAGGAAGGAAGGGACAAATTTTGCCATGTTATAGAGAAAGAAGCGACGGGTTTTAGCTATCTGTTGGATGTGTGTGGTGAAGGAGAGGGAGGAGTCAAAGATGATCCCAAGGTTGTGAGCCAAGGAAACAGGGAGGAGTAGTTATCCACAGAAATCGAGAAAGGAGGAAGGGGGGATTTGGGCATAGGGGTAAAGATAATGAGCTCAGTTTTGGCCATATTCAGTTTCAGATGGCAGTGAGACATCTAGTCACTAATGTCAGATAAGCAGGCAGAGATCTGGCCTTGGATACTTGGAGAGATTTCAGGTGCAGGGAGGTAGATCTGGGAGTCATCAGTGAAGAGATGGTACTGAAAACTGTGGGAAAAGATGAGTGCACCAAGGGACTGAGTATGGAGAGAAAAGGAGAAGTGAGAAGACTGAAAGTGGGATAGCAGTAGAGGAGGATCCACTAGAACATACACTGAGGGGGGGATTCTGTCCTGTGAATAGCGGGGTTGGACGCCTGGGCTGGATGTCCAACCTGCATTTGGCTGCTTACCCCGATGCCGATGCCAGCATTTCCCACACGTACACAGCGGTTGTACAGGGAGACGTGTATGTGTGCAGGAGGGAGTGGTACATGGAAGAACAGGGACAGAGCAGGGGAATGGCCAGCTGCTGAAATGTACAGGGCCTATTCAGGACAGGTCCCTGTATGTTCCCCAGTACCAGGCAGCATGTCTAGCTTATTCCAGCCCGATGGTAGAATAAGTCCTGAGGACCTCTCCCCTAGCACCCAAGACACCCCTGCACATCACGTCATTGGCCTTGCTGTGCCCCTGCAGTCATGATCTGGGCCATAGGGGCTGCAGTTGCAGCCCAGACAGTGGCTGCAGGGGCCAAAGTGTGGCATGGCATTTCCAGCCGTCCCATTGTATGGCTTATTGCCATGGTGTGAGGATGCCACTGCTTTCTTGCTCAAGAAGTGGCATCCTGGCCTGGAATTGGGCAGCTGCCCATACGCTGATCTGATTGGCATGCAGGGAGTACCCGAATGTGCATCTCCCCAATTCTGCTGTTGTGGGTATGTCCAGGCATTGTGGTGGCAGAATTGGGTCTATCTCTGGCCTGTCCACATTATGGCTGGGTAAAGTGGCCAAGCATGCAGGTGGGAGAGATAGGAAGACATCCAGGACAGGACTGAACCCCCAAGACCAAGCAAGGACAGGATATCGAGGAGAAAGTGGTGATCAACAGTGTCAAAACCAGAAGAAAGGTAAAAAAGGATGAGAATTGAGTAAAAGCCTTGGATTTGGCGAGAAACAAGCCATTGGAGACTTTGGCAAAAGCCATCTCAGAGGAATATAGAGGACAAAAGCCAGATTGCAGTGGAGGAGAGAACATCAAAACAGTGGCAGTGAACTGCACGTTCCAGTAATTTAGAAATAATGGGGAGGAGAGAGATGGGTTGGTAGGATCAAGAGATGGTTGCTTGAGGAGGGGTGTAACCACAGCATGCTTGAAGGCTGCAGGAACAGTTGTGGTAGAAAGCGATAGGATGAGGATATGATAGATGGAAGGGACAGGAGGAGATGGAGTTTACTAGATGGGTGGGAATAGGATCAGAGGAGCAGATAGTAAGTTTAGAGGAGGAGAAGATGTGTGGTTTCTTCCTCAGTGATCTTAGAAAAGGAGGAGAGGAAACAGAGGTTGAGGGAAGGATTTGGGAGTGAAGAAGGGGAAGGTGGGATGGAGATGACCCTGGGAAGAACTCAAGAGTAATCTTGTGGACTCTGTTATGGAAGTAGTCAGCCAAGGTCTGGGCAGAAATGGAAGAAGGGGTCAGAGGCAGAGGCACTTTGAGGAGAGAGTTGAGAGTTGCAAAGAGACAGCGAAGGTCAGAAGCAAGAGTTAGTCAGATGGACATAGTACTCTTGCTTGGCAAGTGCTATGGCAGACTGGAAGGAGATAAGCATGAATTTGAAATGAAGGAAGTCCGCAAGGGTGCGGTATTTGAGCTAAAGGTGCTCACTTTCCTGTGTATTCCTGCCTCCTGCACCTTCTCTTTTCCCTGTGTCCGCAAATACAGGCGCTGTGAAGTCTACATACACACTTCCATCCACTGAGTGGAGAGCAATTTTCAGCCCAGAGAATTTACACATAATGCCTCCAATATGTCTATATCCTTTCAGAGGCTCCAAAGAAAAGCAAATATCATTGTATGCTGCTTTTTTTATTCACAAAGTAACACTACATTTAGGTCTTTCTAGATTTATTCCCTGGATGCACCATCTTTGGACTTCAATCTGACTCTCTGGAGTGGTAAAGCTCACTCTTTTTGGGATGTTTCACCCTTGATATCTCTGATAATTCATTGATTTCTGATGGTTTGTTTTGTTATTTTATGTTAGTCTTTTATGTTATCATGGTTGTAAGTTGAATTATTTCTTATAGAGACTTATCATAATTAGTTCTAGGTGGATAAGTGGACTATAAATGATTGTAAATAAAAGAAACAAAATGTCGCACTGGGAGTGTAGTGCATGGGCTGCCTTTGCTCTGTTCGGCGTGTAGCATGTCTGAGAAGGGATAACCAGGGTCATGCGTTATCACAGCAGAGCTGACGATATATGTAACTCTTCTTGGACACCTCTGGGAGATCCGGGGCTTTCAGAGTGATACTCAAGAACAGGCAGCAGGAAGCTGAAACAGGAATTTATTTGCTCTATCAGGCTTTATGAATGAGTTACGTCTCCACCATGAAAACATGAATGCAATCAGGAAATAGGCCGAAAGCAACTAACACAACTAAATGGAACAGTGAAGTCTGGTTTCTCCCGGCTTCTCAGCTGATTCAGTATCCATCTCAACTATTTGCTCAGAAGGTTTTTCTTTCACGGCGGTTTGACTTTTGTCTGTGTGCTCTACCCTTCTTGGTTCTTAGCGAGGCTTAGTGTGGGCATTTACGTTTTCTACCAAAGTCACACTGTGGTGAGAGCGGCTGTGTCTGTGCCTGAGTTCAGCATTCTCTATCCCTTGATATGTTGACTGTATCGGAAGAGAATCTCTTCTGGCTTTGCTATGTTTCTCTTCTGGGCTATACTGTATGAACAGGCTCTGCAAACAAACTTTTGCTCTCTCCCACAGGATGTTCTTCAGTGTTGTGGAGTAAAATCTGTTCTGTAGGTATCAGATAGACTCGGGTCTACTGAACATAGTGGACTATCAATGCACATCTAATCTTTTCAGTTAGGGTCCAGTTTGTCTTTCAGTTACTCCGTTGTGCTCACTCTGTGGGGAACTGCCTGATCAGTTTCATAAAATCTACGGAAAACTCCAACTTCTTTCCCAGTGAACTTTCCTCCATTGTCAGGTCAAAGTGCATGCGGTTTCCATTGACATCTGTAGTCTGCTCTGGCCGCATTGTCCTGTAGTTTGTCCAATGCTCCATCCTTGCTGTTTTATGACATACCGTATGTCACTGAATACCTAGAGTAATTATCAATGTATTTATTTAGAAACCTTTATAGGCAGAATATAAATATTTTAATAAGGGAATCACAACAAAGAAATAAACAAACTAACAGTACAAAACACTCAAAACTCTGTAAGACAGACCATCAAAGCTTCAAAACAATAAAATAGAACATCATAGAAACATAAAAAATGTAGCAGACATTCGGACTATCCAGTCTGCTCATCTCTGCATATCAAGTGCTAAGCTCTACAATCCTTTCTTCTCCTTTAGAGATCCTCTGTGTTTGTCTCATGCTTGCTTGAATTCAGATACAGTTCTCATCTCCACACCTGCACAGGGAGGCTATTTCATGCACACACCGCCCTTCTGTAAAGAAATATTTTCTTAGTGCCCAATATTCAAAGGTCTTTACACAGGTAACTTCCTTAGTTACCCGTGTAAAGGCCTTAACCAGGATTTTTGAAGGGCACCTACATGGGTAGTGCCCTTTGAAAATCCCGGCTAAGTCCCGAACATGCCCAGATGCTATCCACATAGCACTGGGGTGTTTTAGGGGCATTAAGGGGGGAACGGGAGCGAAGGAAGGGGTTACACGGGTAGCAACGATTTTCGATGCTACCCGCATAGCCCTCTGCACCTTAAAGATAGGCAAGGAAAAATAGGGCTGGTGAACTAGGCAGTTGCTTAGAACACCAACTTTTAGAGGGCAGCTCGTTCCTGCTATTGCCGCTGCCACCATCCCCTCCAGGACCTGCAGCAGAATTTACCCCGAGCCTCTGATGCTGCACTCTGACCAGCCGGTTCCCCCACAAAACCAGGAAGACTGCATCGGAGGGGACAGGACCGGCTGCTTAGAACACAGCATCAGAGGCTGTCGGTAAGTGCCATGCTGCTGTTTTATTGTCATTGCTGCTGAGAAGGGGAGGAGGGGCAGGGGTGGGAGCAGGTGGGCAGCAGGAATGAGGATTCACTTAGGGCACCTCATCTCAAAACAAAGTATCCATATTGAGATCTGGAAGTCTGTCCCCAATATGCTTTCTTATGAAAGCCATTGACAATATTCGTAAACGCCTTCTGCACAGACTCCATCGGGCACCCGTTGAGAACCAGGCAGCGGCGATATTGAACCACTGCCCAGTTATCGCTAAGCAACAAAAGTCTGGCAGAGCAACAATTGGCCTAACTTTCAAACAAAAGCTGGATATTGCCGCTGAATATTGCCGCTGTCCAGTTAGCTTCATCGCTATCCGGGCAACCTGAATAGTCAATGCCGGGACCCGGATATGCTCCGGGCACTGACCATCCAGGTCTAATGTTCAGTGGCTGCAGTTGCTGCTGCTGCTGAATGTTGGGCCCACTGTATCCAGTGAAAATAATGCAATTTTCAAATTGCCTGTAGCTCTGTCAAGCACCTTGTTCCTGGGGGCCTGCAAGCACAAAGGAGAATGCCATGGGAAGTCTCTCTTGGAAAACTGGGCCAGGAATGAGGCGTCAGTTTAGGTGTATCAAGTTGCACTTCTCCTAGTCTAACAGCACCTCTTCCCTGCCTCATGTCTGACCTGGGTTAAACTACCTGTGCTATGACCAGCACACAAACCTTTACCCACAAAATTGGAGGGGGAGCCATTTTCAGTAGGACTTTTCCCATAAATAGGCAGATTTGAAAATTGAGTACAGAACAATCGTATCATTTACAAGTTGTAACTACCAGTCAGGGCCAGCCCAACCATTAGGCAAGACTAGGCAGTCACTTAGGGCAGCAAAGGGCCACAGCAGTCAATGCAAAATGATTGATTCTGATAGCTACAGAAACTAAAAGCCGTCAACACATCCTTTTCACTGAAGGAAGAGTAGGCACATGCATTTGAAGCAACGTTTAATATCTAAAAGTATGACGTCCAGTTCCGTATTTCTACAGGATTGTTGTTGGAAGGGTGGGGTTCAGATGATTGTGATTATCAAAATGATGGGGGAAGGCATAAAGGTGACGTTTTGTCTAGGGCACCACTACCCTAGGACTGGCCCTGTTCCAGCATGTGAGAACCAGGGTAAAAAAGACACTTCAACAGTGAGAACTGCGTCAGTAAATTGCCCAGTTGATGCATGGGGATACAGTCACTGGGCAGCCTGACCCTCATGCTGTAGTACCACGAGACTATGGCTGCCATTTCCATGACGGAATCTGCACGTTTACGCTCTTATGCAGATGGAGACTGAGAACCACTGGTTCCTGCGCAGTCCACAGCTAGCCAGCATTTCTATAACAAAGCAGATTACTACTACTATTAATCATTTATATAGCACTACAAGGTGCACACAGCACTGTACAAACATGCAAAGAAGCCAGTCCTTGCTCGTAGAGCTTACAATCTAATCAAGACAAACAGAACAATAATTGAGTCAGATCTTGACCCTGAGAAAGCCATACAACTTTAACTGCATGAAGAACAAGAAATTGAAGGAAGCGGAGAAATAAGCAATCCGCCTATCTCTTTTCCTAGTCTTATTTTAAAGCCACTGCCTAGATATCCATGGGACGTGAAAAATAAAAAGGTGGACTCTGCACTGAGCTGCTGGGACTCAAAGATGAAAATTAGTAAGTAAGGGCTAATTTCTCCTTCCTCATCATCCCTCTAGTCTATTACAAATGCATGGGAAGTAGCAAAGCAGTCTCTAACAAAGGGAAGGATCTGGCAAGCCTGCCTCCAGTATGCTTGCACCAAAGGCCATATCCAGTCTAGCCTGAAGGCCCAACCTATAATGTTGCCCAAAAAAATGCAGTGATGACCAAGTCACAGCCTTATCAATTTCCTGTGGAAGAACCAGACAATGTTCCACCCAGGACAAATCCTTCGCCCTAGTAGAAGGATTCCATAACCCAAGAGGCACCAAATGACCTTGATCAATATATGCTGATGCAATTGTCTCTTTAATCCACTAAACGCCATCACCACTGAGGCATGCGTAGTGCTATAGAAATGATAAGTAGTAGTAATAGTAATAGGCACATGTGAGGATCACTCCTGCCCCATGCTGCCCACTGAAGAGATTCCTTGCAGGTGTTGGGAAGAGTTCAGGGGTGAGGTTGTGCTTGGTAATGGCATCAGGAGGTAGGGTGGATGTCAAGAAAGCAGAACAGGATGGCAATACTTTTTTACAGCGCTGGCCTGCTGCCAGGGGGGGAAAGAAACTGACTGCTTGGAGATGGTGTTATCTTTCCATAACTAATGCAGCTTGCAATGTTCCACATGAGCTGGGATATTCATTTTTGCATAATAATAAGCTTCTCAGCATGCATTCGCATGCTTTGCATATCATTATTAGTTAACATATGTTAAGGCAAAAAACATGCATTAATGGCATATAACACACGGTTCTGCCAATTAACGTGCTTGGCAACTAACATGCGTTATTCCCTTAATGTACCTTAGAAACTTTCCTTGATTTAGTCCATTTTCAACTCTGCACACACATTTTCCTGAGAAATGAACCACATAAAAAGCAAAACCCGTGGTATGTTACAAAGCAAAAGTACACACATACCTTTGCTTTGAAACTTGCCGCACAACCTGCAGGTATAAAGTGCCCAACCCTACGCATACTTTCCCCCACAAGGTGGGGGGGGGGGGTGGCATGATCCATGATCCAGATCTATTGAATCTCTCTAATCCAGTCAATGCTATTGGACTCACATCACACACTTTTTGGATCCAAACCACTTTAAGAAGGTGACCCAAGCCTTGCAAATCTATGCTAGTTCTAAACTGCAGATTTCAATTCAAACCTGCTTACAGCTGAGTTGAAAAAATCAACAAAAAATTGAACTGAAATGTGTCCATGAAAGCTGAAATCTAAGCTGGGAGACAACTGATTTGCCAGCTCCCATCTACTGAAAACCTTTGCTGTAAGATGCCTTGAGCGTGATTTGCAAAGATGAGCTAAATCAAAACTATTAGTAGTAGTATCATTAGTATTATTCTCTCTTATCTGAGCAGACAATCCTGGCTCTTCTGTTGGTGAGGCAACATCAACACTTTGTTTTCAACCAGCTGATGCCACAGAAGGGAATACATGCAATAAATACTTTACTGCTTTAAGGCTCATGACTTTTCAACCGAAGCATACATTTATGAGCTGCTAAGATTCTAGCCAAACATTGAGGAGCCGAGCCCTGAAAGAGCCTGCATCAGAATCCTGGCACAGACCTGCCAAATGTTTTCTAGCCCTTGCATGCAAAGAGGAGTGAATCCAGCCCCTCAGTGGCCTCACTGCAAGACTAAAGCCTGGATAGACTGAAAACTCATTAATTAAGGCTATTTGCACTGGCAGTACATTGATGTATCGCACGGGAGACACATTCATTGTTGACTGTGTAGTGTGTCACGAATTATATACAGAGTTTACATGAGCTGCTTTAACCCATTATACAGTATGATAACAACGCAGTAATTGTGTTGGCTGTGCATCGTGGCACTTAATTATAATGCTGTCTCTGTCACTTGCCAACCTGTCTAACAGAATAACCTCGCCATATGGCTGACAGCCAACTTTAAGGATAAAAAAATGTAATGCTGACATAGAAGACGTATAAGCGTGAAGATTTTCCTAGTATACTACAAGGGCTCAAGTCCTTTGGGGCTTGTCAAAAATTCAGGTCTGCCCTCTCATAAAAGGTGAAAACAACAGTGCCCATTTCATTTTCATTATTAATTTATAGCCCGCCTATCAGGTGGTTTACACATTTATAGACACATATGAAAATTATCAATTACAAAATGTAAAATACCTAATGACAGGTTAAAAGCCTCACTGAAAAATAATAAGGCCTATATTCAAATCCGAGAGAGTGCCGTTGAAGATCGTAACTATCTGATTAGTGTGGGGGTAGTCCATGAGCGGAGCAAAGGCTGTACCACTGCTATACGGATCCTGTAAGTGCCGACTTATCCAGATAGTGGCCGTTTTCAGCCAGCAGGTATCAGGATAACTTAGGCCACATTAAAAGCAGGTCTAATTGGCTATCCTAATTAAGTGACTCTCTTCTGAGGGGAAGTTGAGAGTGGATGAAGCCTCTGTGGGTAACTGATCATTACTTTGCTGGCAAACTTGGTGACACAAAGCTTGGGATAGAGGGGAGCTCTGTTTTTTATTTCATTAAAGCTAAACTAGTTCTCAGCTTGCATTAGAGGTCTTAGGTAGGGGCCCTTATAGGCTTAAAAGAAAACAGGTAATTAGTCCTTTCGCTCCCACCCCAGGCACATCCCTTAATTTATAGTTAGTTCTCCCAATTAAGAGAGAGAGAGAGTGAAATTTGACACCAGTCTATTTTCATCAAGAAGTGATTAACCCCTTAACACACAGCAGTTCATTGGGAAGCAAACAAAAATAATAACAAAATATGCCAAATAATCTGGAAGGTCTTTATATTAGTTAAGATATCCTTACTTCCTTAACAACTCTAAACAACTAAACACACTAATACAAAGATGCAGAAAGCAGCGAGATGAGGGCGATCCAGCAGCGAGATGAGGGCAATCCAGACTTGTTATCGAGTGACACATGTATAGTGAGATGTCATATGTGTGCACTAGGTACAAAGAGTTCCTGACTCTCAAGGAATGAATCTGATCTCTAGAGGCTTGTGTAGCAGACTTGAAAGAACTGGGAGACAGAGGTATATAGAGGAGACATACTGACACATAGTAGAAAAATCATACCTCCAGTTTGGTAGCCTCTGTGCTACCTTGGAGGAAAGAGAACATCTGGAAGGAGAACATCACCTTAGTGTGGCAGGAAATGATCCTGTAGCCTAGACCTGCCCCCTGGTGGATGCAGTCTCTTCTCAAACCAAGGATGTGTCTCCAGGAGTTTCTGCCCAGGAGGGAAGGATTAGGACAGCTGTTTTAGTTGGCGATTTGATAATTAGGCATGTAAATAGCTGGGTGTCTAGTGGTCATAAGGATCACTGGTCACTTACCTGCTTGATGTGAAAGTATGCATCATCCAAATAGGATTCTAGACAGTGCTGGGGAAGAGTCAGATGTCTTGGTACATGTGAGCTCAAATAAGATAGGAAAGTAAGGGAAGGAGAGTCTGGAAGCCAAATTTAGGCTTTTAGGAAGAAAGATGAAATTCAGAACCTCCAGGGTAGCATTTTCAGAAATGTTCTCTGTTCCTCATTCAGAAACAAAAAGGCAGGCAGGGTTCCAGAGTTTCAATGTGTGCATGAATTGATGGTGTAGTGAAGAGGACATTAGATCTGTCAGGAACTCTGCAACATTCTGGGAAAGAGAGGGCCTTTTCTGGAAGCATGGGTAGAACCAGGCTGCTTGCACTAACTTTTAAAAAGGAGATAGAACAGCTTCTAAACCAGATATTAGGGGATTACCAGCAGTCACGCAGGAGCGCATGGTTTGAAATAATGTATCTTTGAAGGATACAACCAAAATAGGGAGGTTAGGACATAAATGCACAGGAGGGACTCTTTCAATTGAAGGCAAGCTCTGCTACAAGGGGACATTGCACGAGAGTGAAAGGGGATAAATATGCAGACATATTTCTTTATGGAAAGAGTGGTAGATGCTTGAATAGTCTCCCAGCAGAGTCGGTAGAGATGAGGTCAGTATCTGAATTTTAAAAAAGCACGGGACAGAAAAAGGTCGTGTTCAGGGAGGTGTGGTCTAACTAAGAGGGCCGCTGAGGTGTGAGTGAGCTGCAATGCCTAAGCGCATGGGCAAACTAAAAACTTTCCCCGTCAAGCCCTTACCTTCTTTGGTGGGCCCCATGGATTGCTTTGTGCAGCTCTCCAAGACCATGAAAAGAGAGATTAGAGCGGGCCTTGTGGCACTAGTAGAGGAAATCTCGGCGACTTCTGGCCTGGATGTGTCTCTCTTCCCAGATGTACACTCCCCGCCATCTCTTCCGGGCTCTCCTGATGCTCCCCACCCCCATGGTGATTCAAGCTGCTGACTTGCTGGAAAACAGTGAGTCTGCGGCTCCAAGATGGGGTGTGCCAGTTGAGGGTGTTGGAGGACGGTCCTTAGGGAACCCGGTTGACCAACCTGGAGAGAATGCTTTATCTGAAGTGGGTGTTTCCTCTCAGGAGCTAAGTGAGGTTGGCATAGTGAGAGCCACTGTGTCTGACCCTGTTACTGTTGCGGCTCCTTTTTCCTTCGATTTACCTCGCCCTGACTTGGTTACTCTTGATAGCATTTGGGAAGCTATTACAAGATTTTCGCAGATGGTTGGTCAGCAGCTCTGTCTTCTACAAAGCTTTCTTGTTTGGAGGAGTCTGTTACTAAACTTAATACTGAAATGGTTGAAACCCATGTAAAAATTGGATCTATGAACCAGAAACGGAATCATGTTTCTGATTTAACTTTGACTCTCGTTAAAGACAACACTGCCCTTCGGGCGAAGATGGAGACGCTGGAGAATATTACTCAGTCTTCTAATGCTCGTGTTTTGAATTTTCCTGTGGTTCCCGGTGTGGCTCCTATAGAACTATTTAAAAAATATTTACACGAGTCACTATCTGTTCCTCTGGATTTGATACCACCACTTACAAAAGTGTTTTATTTACCATCTGGAAAAAGGGAGTCTAAAGTTACTAATGTGAATTTGGACATGGATTTTCTTAATGTGTCTGATCTTTTTCAATCACTTACCAAAGATAAGTTGTCGTTTTCTACCATGCTTGTTACTTTTGCTTTATCATCTGATAGGGATTGGCTGCTTAGGCTTTATTATAAGAAAAGGGCAAATTTGCTTTATGGGCAAAAAATTTTAGTTTTTCCAAATGTATCAAGAAATAAATAAATCTATCAACAGACCTAGAGAACTTTTCTCCATTGTCCAAAAACTAACCAAAAACACATTCAACTCAAGTCATGAAGCTAACGACATATCGCCCCAAACCTTAGCAAATTACTACATAAACAAATCAAAAATAAATAATATCTTATCAATTCCACAATCCATATCAAATCAACCCCCATTAGATCCTTGGAACAATTTCTACCCCATAACAAAAGAGACCCTTAAGAATATTATGATGCACTTAAATACCACTACTTCTCACCTTGATCCCTGCCCAGTAAATTGGATAAAGAACACCCTTCCAACTTTATCCCCTTTCATAATACCACTAATTAATCTATCACTAAAACAAGGCTATCTCCCGCCTACTCTAAAGCATGCGCAAATTAGACCCATACTAAAAAACAATACATTGGACAAAACCTCACCGAAATCTTATAGACCCATCTCCAGTATACCAATCATTGCTAAACTCATAGAAAAAGTAGTTCAAACTCAAACACAAGATTACATCGACACATCAGCTTCCCTTGACGACCAACAATATGGCTTCCGTCCTGGTCATGGAGTAAACACTCTTTTAACAGTCCTCCTAGACACACTAGTAAGAGGAATAGACAGCCCTAAAAATGCATTCCTACTTCTTTTTCTAGACATATCTGCGGCTTTTGACAGTGTTCACCATACACTAATGCTCAATAGGCTCACACAAATCGGTGCCAACTCAACAGTCCTTAAATGGTTTACATCATATCTTTCCAACAGATCCCAAACTGTCAGGATCAACAATCAAACCTCTAACACATACAAACAGGAAATAGGACTCCCCCAAGGCTCTGCACTATCTGCTCTACTGTTCAACATATATATACAACCAATATGTAATATCTTTAAAAAATTCAAAATCCATTATCACATATACGCGGATGACATTATGCTGTACGTTCCATTCACAATCCCTACGATTCCCCTCCAACTCTTAACGGACTGCTTCAACGAATTGGCAACTTGGTTAGAAGACCACAATCTCTTCATTAACCATTCCAAACTTACATACTAATTGTAACAAAGAACAAATCCTTTACTCCCCCCACCCACATCACACTTCAGAATTATGACATCCACATAAAAAGCGAAATAAAATACTTAGGGGTGTTACTAGACACTCAACTTGGTATGAACACACATATAAGAAACACAACAAAGAAAATTTACTTTAAACTCAAAGTTTTAAAACAACTACGCCCACTAGTCCACCTGCAAGATTTCCTAAGCATTATTCAAGCCATAATCACCCCTCATTTTGACTTCGCCAACCTCTCTCTACTAGGCACATCAAACCATAACATCAGAAGACTCCAACTGGCTCAAAATGCTGCTGCCAGAACTATAATGAAGGTCCACCCTTTCGAGCACATATCACCCTACCTAGCCAAACTACACTGGCTACCCATCCAATGCAGAATAAATTATAAATTAATAATAACCACTTTTAAAGCACTAAACAACACTGCCCCAGAAACCTTAAATAAACTAATTATAAAAGACATACCCCATAGTGCACATAGAAGAGGCAATGCCAACAAACTAAAAATGCCGAAAGAATTCACAAAATCCAAAAAACAACAAATAAAAAGGCTTTCTCCCATGCAGCCCCCACGCTCTGGAACTCGCTACCTGATGAACTCAGAGCATTAACTGACTTTAAAGATCTACGCAAAAATTAAAAAACTCACCTTTTTACCTCCTATTACGGCACATCAACTAACTCTCAACTCCAATATGAAAAGGGATAAACTATACAAGACAAGTAGATCAGCACCGCAAGGACTAAAGATATTTTGACCTCAATATTGCCTATTATGCTTATACTGTTGAACTTCTCCTTCTATATCTGTATATAGTTAATTGTACATAGTTCCAAAAAGTTCAAAAAGTTTAAAGGTTAAAAGTTCAAATGTTAATTGCACATAGCTCATGTTATCGTTCAATGTAAAAACAGAAATACCTCTCTGTTTCCTTAACTGTTATATGTAAACCGCACCTGATCCTCGGAAGGTTGCGGTATATAAAAATTTGTTAAATAAAATAAATAAATAAATAAAAAGGCGTAGGCAATTCTTGTTACTTAAACCTGGAGTCTTGCAACTAGTGCTTCTTTTCTTTTACATTTTCCCTGTAAGTGCGTTATTGTTTTCAAAGCTCAGAAGTATATTTCTTTTCAACCAGAAGATCTTTCTGCATTTATTAGTGCTTGATTGCCTGTAATATCTTCCCCTGTTGAGGATAATGTCATCCATACATAGGATTTGCCATATCTTTATGTATATTGTTCCTTGTACTCCTCAACCATTCTGTTACATGTCAATATGTAAAATAGTTTCCCATGTTCTCCAAGTTTTATTCCTTGTTATAATGTAATTCAATCAGTCTTCTCTGATCTGAAAACTCTTTGTTAAATGTAAACCGCACTGATAACAAATAGTGCGGTATATAAGAATTGTTAAATAAATAAATAAAAATAAATAAATAAATAAATTTGGTCTTGGCCCTTCAGCTGCTATCTAATTATGATAAATGTTCCTTTGAAAATTAGTGGGATTTCCTCCCTACTTCGGTTATTCTTTCTACACCTCCCATGGGGTCTATAGGTATTTCTTGCTTATTTGTATTGCTGTGTATTGTTTTCCTTGTTTCTTGTTTCCGTAAGATATATCTTGTCTGTACAAGCATTGTTGCTTGATTAATTTGTAAAATTATAAATATATAATAAAAAAAAGCATAGGACAAACACAGAGGATCTCTAAAGGTAAAAGGGGATTATTGTAGTTGATATGGAAGGGCAGATTGCACACATGCAGTGGAAAATACAAAGTGTTACTCCAAGAACTTTTTGTCAATCAAGAACGGACACATGAATGGTTGAGGAAAGGTAGACTGAAACCCATGGATGAAAGATTGATAGTTGCCACCCAGGACATCGAATTGCTGACGAGATGCTTTATGGCGTGTATTGAAAAAAACTGGCACAACAGACATATGCCAATTCTGTGAGAAAGAGCTGGAAACAGTGACTCACCTAATAGCAATGAAGTTCTGATGGCAGAAAATTTCTATACAGAAAGGCACAACAAAGAAGCACGCCTCCACCACTGGAAATTCTGTAAACACTAAAACATCACTGACCCTCAAAAGCACTGGAAACATGACCCTAAGAGAATAACAGAGAATGAAGAGGTTATGATCACCTGGGATATTCCCATTCCGACGGATAAGAAACTGGATGCCAGAAAACCTGACATAGTGGTAAAGGAGAAGAACACCAGAACAGCATTGATAACACAGGTACACTAAAAAAATTTTTTTTTAAACTGCCTCTAATGTTTCGATTGATTTTTACGTTTTTTGGTGCGCTGAATCCAAATCTGGTAACCAATTTGTTCCATCACGTACAGATTTTTTGCTACATTGGGTTAGCAGTTTGAGGTGAACGTTTCAGATTGAGTGCGATCGAGATAAAAGTTTCTTGGATGAATTCTTTATACTAATTGTTTAGTAGTTATTCAAATAAGAATAAAGAAAATTGTAACAAGGCAGCACATAAGAATAGAGTAATGTCAACAAAACACACTGTGATGGTAGCAAAATTGTCTGCACTTAAAACAGCCACATACATGTGCACAAACATTGAGCATATAAGAGCGAGGTTAGACACAAAGCAAAGCAAAGAAATGTGCAAAAAATGTTGTACAGGTATGTATGTAAGAATAGAAAACGCAAACCGCACCATTGCAATACATGAAGACAAACACCCGATGGTGTGAAAATAAAATTCTAATAAATGAGATCCGACACTGTGGTAATAACTAGCAAATTTTATTTCAAAGTTTAGTAAAAACACGATATTTGTCAACACAGTTTAGATTTTAAAGTCATTCTTGGGTCAATCAATCTCCTGGTGGGCCCGTTTCTTCTTCCCCCGAATGCTTCTCTTGGTGCGCTGCTTGGCGTATTTTTCATCTGGGGTTTCCCGCAGCAGCAACCAGCAGAAATCAGCCATCATAGTGGTGTTCCATCTTCCTTGGTACCTTCTCTCTGTGTCCTTGATGTCCTGGTGAAACCTTTCACCTTGTTCTTCACTGTACGCCCCCAAGTTTTCGGGAAAGTAGTTCACATGGGAGTGCAAGAAATGGACTTTCAGGCTCATGTTACAGCCTTGTTCTTTGAAGGCATTGAGCATCCTGGCAACAATATCCTTATAGTTCTCATCCCGCCTGTTCCCCAAGAATTTGAGAACAACATCCTTGAAGGAAACCCAGGCTTCTTTTTCCTTCTCAGACATCGTTTCAGCGAATGCTCCCATCTGAAATGAGTTTCCTTATATCAGGGCCAACAAACACTCCTTCCTTTAGCTTTGCTTCAGAAAGTCGGGGGAACTTTGAGCAAAGGTACCGAAAGCACTCACCATCTTTTGGAAGGGACTTGATGAATTGCTTAATGAGACCCAACTTAATGTGGAGAAGTGGTAATAGAATTTTATCATGAGGTACCAAGCTCTCATGAAGAACATTTTTTTTTCACCGGGTCTCAAATACTCCCGAATTGGCCAGTCTTTTTTCCCCCAGTGTAGGTCGCGGGCCCGGCTATCCCACAAGCAAAGGAAGCAGCAGGATATTTGGTGAAACCGGATTGCTGCCCTAATAGCATGGATAGAATTTTAAAGTCTCCACAAATCATCCACTTATGCTCATCATAACGAATCTTCTGAAGAATCAGGGCCAAATTCTCGTATTTTTCTTGGAGAATAACAGAGTGAGCAATAGGAACTGAAGCGAATGTGTTGCCATTATGAAGAAGAACACCTTTTATGCTGTCTTTTGATGAATCAATGAACAGCCGCCATTCAGCAGGATCATACTTGAGTTTAAACTTTTCCATCACTCCGTATATATCGTTGCAAAATACCAAATCTTCCTCTTTGCTGAAATACTTTAAAAATTGTGTCTCGCGGTTGCGGTACCAATAAAAAGTTGTTCCTGGTGACAATAGATTTTTCTGTTTAAGCCGAGAACCTAGCAGTTGGGCAGCATCTTTTGGGAGTCCTAAATCCCGGACTAAATCATTCAATTCAGCTTGAGAGAAAAGTTCAGGTTTCAGATCTGGTTCAGTTTCAAACTCGGAAGTACTGGATTCATCGGGAAAAGCTATCTGATGAGTCTCATCATGATCAGAACCGTCCACACAAATATGATCCAAAGATTTTGGTGGTTCAGGCACAGGTACTTCGTTGCTATGAGGCATAGGCCTAATTGCTGAGGGAAGGTTGGGGTAACTTATTACGTTCTTATTTTTTAAGTTGTACCCCTTCACAATGCAAGAGCAAAAATAGCAGTCACTGCTGTGGTCTCTTTGTTCACGCCACATCATAGGTATTCCGAAACGAAATGCTTGTTTTTTACCTTTCATCCATAAGCGTAGATCTTCCTCACATTTCTTGCACACTTTGTGAGGAGCCCACGGTTTGTCTTGATCGCCTAACCTCAAACCGAAATAGGCGAAATATACTTTTTTAATAAATGCAGAAATGTTCCTCTTCCGCTTTTTCACGGTATATTCCCCACAAATAAAACAAAAACTGTCCGGAGAGTTGACGCAACCTCTGGCTCTGTGAGCCATCACAAATACACAGCACTGCAAACTACAACTGTAGTGAACCACTTCGGAATAAAGCTGGATTACGACTGAGCAAACAAAAGGTAATAATGAACTTGCAAGAAACTGAAATTTGACAGGAACGTTCATGTCGCAACCACCGTGTTTGAGCGAGCGAACGAGGCGAGGCGAACAGGAAAGAACATGCGCCAGCGCGAGTACTGGATTTAGCCCCCCGCCTCCCAATTGTCCTGTTAATGTATAAAATGAATACAAAACACTCTAAAATATCATGAGGGAGTGTTTCTAGTTAGTTAACCATTACAACCTCTATTTTGGGCCAAGAAAATAAACTGCAGTCGGCTAAAAAGAAATTATGTGAACATTCCTTATATGGGTAAGAAATCTAATTTTGCAAGAAAACGTGACGTGAATGAACATTTTGGCTATTTTTCCTGGATTCAGCACCCCAAAATCTATAGGAATCAGTTGCAAAACTGGAGGCAGTTTTTTGGTAGTGTACCTGTGTAATAGAAGTGTCAGTACCGAGTGATTATTCTGTGAATCGCGTGGAGAGGGAGAAGATCTTGAAGTATCAAGAAATGCAATCAGAGACCAAGAAAATGTGGCATAAAGATACAGAAATATTTCCCATTGTACTGGGAGCCACAGGCCTGATAACGAAGAATTTCCAAGCACATCTTTACAAACTACCCATACATGTTACATCTTATGAACTCCAGCAGGTGGCTCTCTTTGGCACGATACAAGTATTATGCCAAGCATTCAGCAGTAAATTTGAGAGATTAAGATCATATTCCACATACCCTGGCTTAGAAGTGAGGTTCATGGCTGCCATGGAATGCGCAAAACTAACCCATTAGGAGAAAACTACCCTGAGTAAAAGGGGATTATTGTAGTTGGTTGTGGAAGGTCTTTTTCTGTCATCATGTTTCTATGTTTCTATGATTAGTAGTAGTAGTAGCACTTGTGTTTGCTGATGACATTCAGGTCCTCCTCTCAGTTGATCTCCAAGCAGTGAGTCTGGCAATGCTTGATTCTTGACTTAGTATGGTGGTTGTTTGGTTTATTTAATATTTCTGCTGTGGCCTTCTCCCTTAGTGTTCCTTTTACCCCTCTATCATCTAAAGGTTCAGCTGACTCCCTCTCAGGGTTTTGCTTTGAATGTATCTGAAAGCTTTTATTATGAATTTTTGCTTCCATGGCAAGCCTCTTTTCAAATTCTCTTTTGTTGATTGTTCAGATACAAATTTTAATGGGGAGATACTCAATAGACCTTGTTTTTTTATTGCAAGTTTCTATCAGCAACATAGGGCTATAAAGGAAACCATAAGTCCAATCCATTTCATATGTAAAGCATTCTAAAAACCAATCCAAGTATCTTAAACTGAATTTGGAATTGAATTGGGAACAAATACAGATCAGCCAGTACCAGGGTAATATGATCATACTGAAAAATACTGGCTATTAATCTTGTGGCAGAATTCTGTGCCAGTTGCATAGCTCTTAATGTATTACTTGGCAACACAGAATATATCTATCACATTGCAATAATCTATCTGGATAATGCTAAGGATTGCACAACACAATGAAAACAATCCGGGTCAACGGACCATATGTAAAATATGCCATATTGATAGAAACATAGAAACATGATGACAGAAAAAGACCACAAGGCCCATCTAGTCTGTCCTTCCATAACAACAACTACAACAGTCCACTTTTTACCTTTAGAGATCCTCTGTGTTGGTCCCATGCTTTTTTGAATTCAGTTACTGTCCTCATCTCCACCACCTCCACTGGGAGACTATTCCACGGATCCACTACTCTTTCCGTAAAGAAATATTTCCGCATATCACTCCTGAATCTATCTCCCTTCACCCTCATCCCATGTCCCCTCGTAGCAGAACTTGCTTTCAATTGAAAGAGGCTCTCTCCCTGAACATTTATGCCACGGAGGTATTTAAACATCTCAATCATATCACCTCTATCCCGCCTTTCCTCTAAGGTGTACATATTAAGATCCTTAAGTCTGTCCTCATATGTTTTATAATGAAGCCCATTAATCATTTTAGTAGCAACCCTCTGCACCGACTCCATCCTGTTCACATCCTTTTGAAGGTGCGGTCTCCAGAATTGCACACCATACTCCAAATGAGGTCGCACCAAAGACTTATACAGAGGCATTATCACTTCCTTTTTTCTGCTAGACATTCCTCTCCGTATGCACCCAAGCATCCTTCTAGTTTTTGCCGTCGCTTTTTTCTACCTGTTTAGCTAATTTAAGATCATCAGACACAACCACGCCTAGGTCCCGCTCTTCTTTAGTAGACAAAAGTACTTTCACCTCCTATACTGTATTGCTCCCTTGGATTGCTGCAGCCCAAATGCATGACCTTACATTTTTTAACATTAAATCCCAGCTGCCAAATTCTAGACCATTCTTCAAGCTTAGCTAGATCCCTCCTCATGTTATCTACACCTTCCTGGGTGTCTACTCTATTGCAGATTTTGGTATCATCCGCAAAGAGGCAAACCTTACCCGACAGCCCTTCCGCTATATCACTAACAAAGATGTTAAAAAGAATCGGACCAAGGACAGATCCCTGGGGCACACCACTGGTAACATCCTTCTCCTCAGAGTGAGCTCCATTTACTTGTACTCTTTGTGGGCCTCCCACCCAACCAATTTCTAACCCAAGCAGTAACTTTAGGGTCCATCCCTAGGGTGCTCAGTTTGTTTATAAGTCGCCTGTGAGGAACAGTATCAAAGGCTTTACTGAAATCTAAATACACCACATCTAGAGCTCTCCCTTGGTCCAACTCCCTGGTCACCCAGTCAAAGAAATCAATCAGATTTGTCTGACAAGACCTGCCTCTGGTGAATCCATGCTGCCTCGGATCCTGTAATCCGCCGGACTCCAGAAACCTCACTATTTTCTCTTTCAGCAGCGTTTCCAATAATTTACTCACCACTGAAGTTAAACTAACCGGCCTGTAGTTTTCAACCACATCCTTACTTCCGCTTTTGTGTAAAGGCACCACATGAGCCTCTCTCCAGTCCTTTGGCACCACTCCCGACTCCAACGAGGCATTGAAAAGGTCAGTCAGTGGAGTTGCTAGAACGTCCCCAAGTTCCCTCAGTATTCTAGGGTGTATCCCATCCGGTCCCATCGCTTTGTCTACTTTAAGTTGAGCTAGTTTCTCACGAACACAGTCTTCTGAAAATTGTTCAAGATGTCCCTCGCTTCTGTTCTTATTTGTGGGTGTTTTCTGAGGTCCTGCTCCTGGTTCTTCATCTGTGAACACAGAACAAAAATATTTGTTAAGCAATTCCGCTTTATCCTTATCAGCTTCTACTTATTCCCCCCCTGCACCCTTGAGTCTGACAATACCACTTTTGCCCTTCCTCTTCTCACTAATATATCTGAAGAATGTCTTATCCCCCCATTTTATTGCATTGGCTATTTCCTCCTCCTTTTGAATCTTTGCCTTCTTGACTACTTTGCTAGCTTCTCTAAGTTGATCAGAACAAGGATCCATCAAGCCCAGTATCCTGTTTCCAACAGTGGCTAATCCAGGTCACAAGCACCTGTCAGGTTCCCAAAGGTATGTAGATTCCACGCTGCTTGTTCAATGGGTAAACATTAGATTTTCCCAGTCCTCTTTAATAGTGGTTTATGGACTTTTCCACAAGGAACTAGTCCAAACCTCTTTTAAATCCAGCTTCAATAACAGCTTTTACTATATCCTCTGGTAATGAATTCCAGAGTTTGATTACGCCTCGAGTGGAAAACATTTTTCCCTGATTAGTCTTAAATGTGCTATATTCTATCCTCCAGAGATTGGACTCATTCCCTGAGAGCAAAGAACTCTTTGCACTTAGTGCACACATAAGACCTCTCACTAACTGGGAGAAAATCATACCTGTAACATTCAATGCATAAGACTAGATAGCCCCCAGCTTGCTGCTGGACTGCTGTCTGCATCTTAGATTTATCTTTTAGCCATTTAAAGTTGTTAACTTAAGTAAAGTTGCTAGGGGAATAGGGATATTTGAACCAATACAATTATACCTAATAAGTTTAAAGGACTTTTAGTGTTCCCCTCACGGTGAACTGCAAGGAAGGTGTAGATAACATGAGGAGGGATCTAGCTAAGCTTGAAGAATGGTCTAGAATTTGGCAGCTGGGATTTAATGTTAAAAAATGTAAGGTCATGCATTTGGACTGCAGCAATCCAAGGGAGCAATACAGTATTGGAGGTGAAGTACTTTTGTCCACTAAAGAAGAGTGGGACCTAGGCGTGGTTGTGTCTGATGATCTTAAAGTAGCTAAACAGGTAGAAAAGGTGACGGCAAAAGCTAGAAGGATGCTTGGGTGCATACGGAGAGGAATGGCTAGCAGAAAAAAGGAGGTGATAATGCCTCTGTATAAGTCTTTGGTGCGACCTCATTTGGAGTATAGTGTGCAATTCTGGAGACCGCACCTTCAAAAGGATGTGAACAGGATGGAGTCGGTGCAGAGGGGTGGCTACTAAAATGATTAGTGGGCTTCATTATAAAGCATATGAGGACAGACTTAAGGATCTTAATACGTACACCTTAGAGGAAAGGTGGGATAGAGGTGATATGATTGAGATGTTTAAATACCTCCGTGGCATAAATGTTCAGGGAGAGAGCTTCTTTCAATTGAAAGCAAGTTCTGCTACAGGGGACATGGGATGAGGGTGAAGGGAGATAGATTCAGGAGTGATATGTGGAAATATTTCTTTACGGAAGAGTAGTAGTGGATCCATGGAATAGTCTACCAGTGGAGGTGGTAGAGACGAGGGCAGTAACTGAATTCAAAAAAGCATGGGACCAACACAGAGGATCTCTAAAGGTAAAAAGTGGACTGTTGTAGTTGTTGATATGGAAGGACAGACTAGATAGGCCATGTGGTCTTTTTCTGTCATCATGTTTCTATGTTTCTAATCTACTCCTAAGGCCTAAAAGCCTGCTGATGAAGATATTCAGTTAAACCTGAAAGTGAGTAAGGTCACCTCCTTCCCCGTAACTGGTTTGGGAGGCCAAAATAATCAAGATTATGCTGGGGTGGGTGGGAAGGATGACCTATTTATTTCTCTGCTTCTAACACAACCTCTTACTTTCCTGGGTGATTCACCAATCTTCACAATAGATCACAAAGATTAATTCACATAAACACCCATACTTCATAAGTAATACATGCTACTATGAAACCATTTCAGGCACCTCTCAAGTGTGCACTAGTCAATGCCCGTTCAATCTGGAAAAAATTCAACACCATCATGGACTACATACAAAACAAGAACATAGACATTATGTGCATCACAGAAACATAGCTCTTCGATACAGATAATGTCATCTTAAACCAGCTCTCATCACAACAATACTCACTACACAACTCCTCAAGACCATCAAGAAGAGGCAGACGTGTATTAATTATTGCAAAATCACAACTAAAGTTCAACACCATCTCATCACTCCAATCTAGAGCAAGCAACACAATAACTATCTCAAATAAGCATATTGAGCTATGCCTTACATATAGAGCCCCGAGTGCAAATGATGACGAGCTCTCAAACATTCTACAACATGGCCTGTGCACATACCTCCCAGAATAAACCACCTATCATTCTAGGAGACCCTAACCTCCCATCACTTCCTCCACAAAATAGTGATGCACTCCTGGAAGCAATGAATGACCTTCAGTACAAACAATTAATAAACACCCCAACACATAAGAAAGGTGGAATCCTTGACCTTATCTTCGCAACGAACAATTTCCATGACAAAGGACTTGTCTTACATCTAACAATAACCCCGATCCCATTGTCTGATCACCACATAATTAACTTCTCCATAGACCTCACCCAGAATGAAGGAAACATTAGTACCAACCTCCAAAGAAAAAAGAAGGTTTCGAACCTTCAGCAAAGATAATTCTTAGAAGAAATAATACCAGAGCTTGAACAAGATACAAAAGACCTTGACACTACCATTACAAATTGGAATAAAAACCATACAGAAAGCAGCAATTGCACCAAACAATCCAATAGCTAACAACAAGAGGACATATAATGCTCCATGGTTCTCGAACAAAATAAATGAACAAAAGAAACAACTAAGGAAAATTTATTTATTTATTTGGTTACATTTGTATACCGCTTCTTCCACTGATCAGTAGCAGTTTAAATCACATTAATATTTTGGCACAGCAAACATTTTCTTACAAGGATTAAAGAATCTACATCTGGATTTTGGTGATTAGAAATTAAACAGTTTAGGGTATTTACAGTTGTATTTATGTGTTTGGTTTGTACAGCTTGAGTCATTTACAGATTTATTTATACATCGTGCGCTAGTTACAGTATGGATTATTTACATTGTGCATTATTTACAGTATGGTTTATTTACAGTTTCATTTGGCTAAACACATCCTGGTCTATTTACAGTTTCATTTAAACTAATTACTGTTTGTTTACAGTCATAAGTTCTTTGTGGCATTTTTGTGGTGCGCTGAGCAAATGGTTTCTTTCTGCTTTAAGTTACATTGTAGTATTCTTGGAAAAGGTGGGTTTTTAGTTTGGAAAATGTAAAGACTATGGCGTCAAACCAAAGTCAACACCACTTAACAAAATACAATGAGATGCAAACCTCCTACCACATTATGATAAATAACCACAAGAAAGAATATCACACAAACCTAATAATGAAATCCATCAACAAATCAAGGGAACTCCTCACAATAGTAAACAGCCTAACAAAAGAACCAAATGAACCAGAAGATCTGAACCTCATATCACCGCAAGAGATAGCAGACTTTATGCAACTGAAATATACACAGTCACCACTCACAGGACCAAAGGAACCCAACCCACAACATAGCAAAGAGGAAACGTGGGAAAAATTCCACATCCCAACAAGAAAACAACTTGGCTTTATCATAGATAGCATAAATACCACAACAGCACCTATTGACCCATGTCCAGTTAAATGGATTAAACAAACAAAAGAAGAAGACCTATTACCACACCTACACAAGATTGTAAGATCATCTCTCATGCAAGGTTATCTACCACCACAACTAAAAACAGCATCAATTATACCAATTCTTAAAAACAACATACGCACTAAATACAAAAATATAATTATAATTTTCAAAATCTTAAATAACCTGTCCCCACCTACCCTTGAAGAACTGATCAGAAGAACCCATCCAACCACAATAAAAAGACAAGCCAATGACAACACCTTAGAAACACCAGCAAGTTTCAGAACATCAAAACACTCCACCAGCAATAGAGCTTTCTCCCTTTATGCTCCCCATCTGTGGAATGAGCTAACCAGCACATTACGTACAGTCAAAGACTTACTAGACTTCAGAAAAGCCATAAAGACCCACCTCTTCATGGAATACTATGGTCCCACCTCTGAAGAAACAAATCATAAGACTTCACTGGAAGCAACACAATAACCAGTATCTTTCATTGAATCATATCACTCCTCATCAACATAATAGCATTCTCCCATATCTCTGTATATAGTTGATAATTTAAATGTATTCTTTATAACCCATGTAACCCTCCTAGTTGTAACTCCCTGTTCTATGTAAAGCTCATTGCTATAACTGTTATATGTAAACCGCTTTGAATTGACGAGAAAGTGGTATATAAAACCTGTTAAATAAATAAATAAAATAAATAAATAATTCACACAGCCCTTGGTTTGATAGAGGGAGCCTTTCAAGTTGCTTCTTTGATCTGTCACTAGGCTTTAACACCTATTTAAAACAAGTTTACAGTTCTCTTGCCTCCTAACTGGAAGGCCTCTTTGTAAAAGGTCTCTAGAAAACAATTTCTCTCTATATACTCAAAGAATACTTACCCTATTCTACTCTGTTAAGATATACCCTAACTGGCTTGAATTTAACTGAAGGCTGGCTTGTTATACTAACTCCTGACTTAATAAAACACTGAATTTTAAAATACACAGATTTTTATTAGTTTTACCCCAAAGAAATTCCCTTTTCCTCAAGATTTAGAGAATGTCTCATGAGGATAAGTACTTACCAGTTCAGATTTCTTCCCAGCAATATCAACCCTCTTAATAGTCCTTCAAAATACAGTTGTGGTCAACATTATTGGCACCTTTCCATTTTAAATATGTTGTGTAAAATATTTTTAGGAATAATTGGAAATATTCCAAATGTATGTCATTATAATAGTATGTTTAAAGATATACAACAAAAGAAAGATCTCTGTGCAACTTAGACATACAGCCCAATTCAGGTAGGGGCACGCCTGGACTGTCTGGATGGCCCTAAGCAAGATGGGCCCGTTTGGACCCAATTCTGGACAGCGAGAACAAAATGCTCCATGGCAACTAGAATCAGGCCTGAGGACAGCACGACATGCCCCTGCCACCTGTGAGGATGTCCTCCCTGCAGGTGTCCCGACTCCCTTGACTTCGGTCCCCCTTTCCCCACCGCCCAACCTGCAGCTTACCTGCTGTGGCCTGGATCAGGTGGAGGGGACTCCCCACACCCAGCCCCGGCCCCAGGGGGATACCCAGGCCAATTCATTGGTTTTGTGCTGCTTATTCCTCCTTTGAGGTGAAATAAGCAGCATGTCCCCATGGGCCCAGTAGGACGTACAGGGCCATGACCTGAATTGGCCATATACGTCCTGCAGGGCTGGCCCACCCTTGCTCCATCCCGATCCTTCCCCCTCCCATCCCCTGCCAGTTCGTCCTATCCTGATGTTCAGGCTGTACAGGGGAGCCGAAGGGGAAATCAAGCCCAGATGTCCAGCCCCGCAAACCTGCATCCCAGAATCGGGCCCATAGCAATTTCTGAAATAAAAAAAATATGACCTGGACAGGATTAATGGCACCGTTCACTAATATTTCATTGCACAACCTTTGGCAATGATGACAGCCTCCAAAAGGGAGGAGTGGTCTAGTGGTTAGGACAAGGTACTTCAGGCCAGAGGGCCAGGGGTTCAAGTCCCACCTGGGGACAGCAATCTCAGGCCAGAGGGACTGGGATTCTTAGTCCCACAGGCACTCCTTGTGGTCTTGGGCAAACCACTTAACCCTCCATTGCCCATGTTCCCTGTAAGTATTAGCATATGTGTCTCATATCCCCTCATGTTAAATGTATCCCCCAATTGACCGCTTTGACCTGGTGAAAAGCAGGATATAAATACAGCTAAATAAATAAAGTTTCATGTAGCCATCTATAGGTTTTGTACATCTGTCTGAGACACTTATCCACTCTTTAGTCACCTCCTGTCTAAACTATTGTTAACTACTCCTTTTCTGGTCTCCCTCTGAATCATCTCTCTCCCCTTCAATCTGTTCAACACTCTGCTGCATGGCTAATCTTCCACTAGCCTCATCATGCTCATAATACCCCTTTTCTCAAGTCACTTCATTGGCTCCCTATCTGTTTCCGCTCTTTTTCCTCCGCATCCAGTTCAAACGTCTCCTGCTGACCTATAAGACATTCACTCTGTAGCTCCTCACTACCTTTCCTCTCTTATCTCCCCCATACCCCTCTTTGGGAACTCCGTTCTTCTGGCAAATCGCTTTGATCTGTGGTCTTCTCTTCTATTGCTAACTCCTGGCTTCGCTCCTTTCACCTTGCTGCTCCTTATGCCTGGAACAAACTACCCGAGTCTGTATGTTATTCACCTTCTCTGATCCTTTTTAAATCCAAGCTGAAAACTCATCTCTTCACTGTCACTTTCGGATCTTGACTCACCTGATCTCCTCTGTGTTTCCTTATGTCATGAGGCTGGAGCCACGGAAGGTGCAAGTTTAGAAAACAACCCTGTCTTTCCTAGAGCTGTGGATGTGCAGAAGATGCAATTACCTCGCAGCACAGCTAGAGGGGGCAGGAGTAAGCCTACAGAGGCTGAGTCAACATGCCCAGCCACTGATTGTATGAGTGTTAACCAGCTGCACCTGAAGGCAAGCCCGGGAGTTTCAAAGGTAAAATGCCTTTATAAAGGAAAGGCAGCCAGTGGGTGTAGGTGTGCAAGGAGTGGAGGAGGAATCCATTCGGAGGGAACTCAGCCGGCAGCAGCTCAGCCAGAAGGAAGGAGGAGTGTGGAGAAAGAGAGAGTCCACACGGAGCAAGCCCAGAGGGACAGAATCCAGACGGATAGAGTCCATAGGGGCAGAGCACAGAGAGACGAGTCCAGAGAGAGACTGCCAGGAGAAGCAGTTTGGCTGGAAGGAGTGACACTCCCAGCCCAAGTAACATAGCTGGATCAAGCAGCACGACAAGAATAATAACAGCTGAAAGAGGAGCACAGAAAGCCAAGGAGCCATGAGAGAAGCCTACATTCACCGGAGTACCCTGGATCAGGATTATAAGGTACCAGAAGGAGAGGTTCCTATAACAAAGCTACCTTTACACAGAAGCACAGAGGTTGGGAATCCTCACCAGGTTTTCCTGGGCTTCAGGAAGGCAAAGCACTGCACAAGGAAACCTATCTCCAGAGAGAAGTACGTGAGAGAGAAAGCTCCAGGTGTAGCAGCTGCAGGAAGCCAAAGTATGGTGGCTCTTTACTTTTAAAAGAAAGCCTTGCTCCTAGAAGCTCTGATAAAGCAGATGCTCAGTATATGAGAAGAGGGAACAAAGCAGAGCTTTTCAAAAACTATACCTAAGGGCTTAACAGGACAGTCTTACTGGAGGCAAAGAAACAGAGACAGACCCTGTAAAATTGTAGCCACAAGGGAAAGCACTGATTCAGAGGGAGAAGCCAGTGACGCAGAGTCCATGGAAATAGAGTTTGAGAATTCTATTCCCATCCCTCAAGAGGAATCTATGGATTGTAGCTGTTGTGTTACTACTAGCCATGAGTCCCTAGTAGAACTGTAAATATAAAAGAATTCCTGCAATCAGTTGTGAAGTTCATAACAGTTTGTTTGCCTGTTTGTTCAACTTTACTTTGGAGTAAGAGAATCCTCAGTTAAACCCTGCAATCAATTGTGAAGCTTATAACAATTGTTTGTCTGCTTATTTTGGTGGAACCCTTTATAAAGAAGGACTATCTTTATTTTTCATTATGTCTTAGTGAACCCTTGCGTAAAAGGGGAAATAAAGCCTTATTATCCTCCATTCTTGGCTTATATAATCTGTTCTTACAAGGAGCTAAAACTCCAAGGACCAAACTGCACAGGGCCTTAAAGAGCCATTGCTCCTTAAAATAATATAAATGTGCAGCGTGCCTTTACAGCCATTGGCCACTGGGGGCACTGATGACACTTACCAACCCCTCCCAGATGTATACCATGTCTACAGCTACTGTGTTGTCTGTCTTGACTAGATTGTAAGCTCTGATAAGTAGGGATTGTCTTTTACATGTGTCTGTGCAGCGCTGCATATGTCTTGTAGCGCAATACAAATGTTCAATAGTAGTAGTGGTAGGTAGTTTCTCCCACTCTTCAACTGCGATTTGTTCCAGTTCATGAATGTTTCCAGGATTTCTTTTTGTAGATTTCAGTTCTTTCCAAAGGTTCTTGATTGGAATGAGATCAGGACTCAATGCTGGCCAGTTTAAAACAGTCCATTTGTTCCTTTTTAACCATTTTTTTGTACTTTTGGATGTATATTTTTGGTCATTGTCCTAAAGGAGGACTCATGACATTCAACCCAGACTAGCTTTCTGATACTAGGTAGCACAATTCTCTCCCAAAATATCTTTGGTTTATGTTTTATGAAATTTCTTGTTATACCGCCTAGGCTGAAGGGCATCGGAGCGGTTTACAATCACTACAAACAGGTACTAGATACATTACCTCATCCCCAAAGGGCTCACAATCTATGTGAACCTGAGGCAATGGAGGGTTAAGTGGCTTTCCCAAGGCAATAAGGAGAGTACAACATTACTGGCACCCTTGCAGTTCAATCCCTTAATGTCCAATATCTCATAAAAACAAAGTAGCCAGTGAATTGGCTTTGGACTCTATATGCACACATATTTGACACATAAAAGAATCAAATAAAACAAGACCAATTAAAAAAAGAATAGTAGGAAAGAGTATAAAAACTGGGATGTTACCAGGCCATGTTTATTGGCATCCCTATAAGCAATTCAAATCTAAATCTAAAAGTCAAAGCGGTTTACAAAAAAAACAACAAATAGCCAATAAATGACTTTACAAAGAACATTAAAGAAAAGCTAAATTGAATGAAAAATCTATATACAGTGGTTATGAGATTAAAGCCACAGGGAATATATACATAAGAAGGATAATGTGTTAGGAAAGTGAGGTTTCTCTCACATCAAAGCATTCGATAAATTTATCCTTTCTGGGGGCTTATACATAGATCTGTCCTTACAAGTTACCAGTGCCTCAATTTTATTGAGATTTATATCTAAACCATTAACTGTATACCTGTCTAAAATAGAAATAAAATCAGAAAACTAATTGTAAGGATTGAATGTCAGAATAAGTTTTATAAGGGCTGAATAACAAAATATCATTTACATATAATCAAAAGCCAAAATTTAATTCCTGTAGTTTCTACATAAGGGATCATATAAATATTAAACAAGAAAAGACAGGGATGAACTCTGTAGAACTCCAATATCTACAGTATACCACTATAAAATCTCATTATTGAATCTTACATGTTGCTATCGATCAATCAGGTACGATCCAAGCTATTTTAAAAGAGTTTCTCCTATATCAGCCTCAGGTAATCTTTGCATCAAAATCTGAAGATGCATGGTAACAAACATATATTTTAAATCAACAAAGATGAATAGATAGGCTGTCTGCTTATTTTGAAGCCCACAAAAAACTGAATTTAAAAAAAAGTCAACAGTAGGGTCTCAACACTATGATTTTTTTCTGCACCCATGTTGCCAATTGTCCATTTTATTTCTTTCCAAAATTTCATCTAACTATAGTCAGACAGTCAACTCAACCAGCTTACCCAACAATCTATGTTGGAGATAGGACAGAAGTGTGCATAATCAGGTGATGCATATTTGAATAACTGACTAGGCATAACACCTTCCTGCAGAGAGGAATGAACAAAAGCAGTCAGGAATTTACCAAGGGATTGACATAGCACTTTGACTACATAAATAGAAACCTTGTCTAATGGGCAGGTCGACTCCTTAGTGCCTTCAATGATTTTACACAACTTCTGATTCTCTCAATAGTTCAACAGTATGCCACATTAGCGGGTCTCAAAACAAGAATCAACATCTTATGCATTTTGAGTTAGGGGACATCTTTCCATGAAAAAATTGAATAGTCATCCACAGATGGATACAGAGCAACTTGCTGTGTGGGCAGTCATTAATCTTTTCACTATAGCAAATAATTCTGGATTGGAAAGGGCATATTGCATTTTATGGGCAAAAGAATCCTTTTGTTTTCTTTACTCATAACTTTTCAATTGCACTATGTTCTTGTTGTGCTTTTTGTTGTTAAATTGTATAAGTTGTCCTAAACTGTTTGGTCCTCAGGCTATTTATTATCTTCAGATTTTTTTCTTCTCCATTTCTGCTCTATTCTACATAAGATTTATTTTGCTGCAACAAAGTTCTTTAGTGAAACCATGGGGCACTATGGAAATGTCTATTGTCTTTTTCAGTCATTAAAGTATCTCCAAGCCTCTCTAAAACTCTTTTTCCCATATCCTTAGAAATTCATCTGTATTCCTATCATTTGGGATTAGAAAGCCCACCTGATCAATTGTTGATTCTGTAACAAATTACCTGTTAAAATAGGTTCTTTGTTCTTTTGTTAAATAGGTTAAATACCTGCTAAATAGGTTCTTTTGAAGAAAAAATATAGATCAATAATATTAAATAGTGCTCAGTCCCATAGCATACTGTAAAGCATTTCTAATATTATCAATGCTGAGAAGCATATTTATGGGGGGCCACTTTAGAAGCCCCATTCATTATTTTTGCATCTGAAAATGTTCATTCAGATGTGCCAATCACAGCCAGGTCCCAAGGGTCATTTTAGAAAGTCCTGACTGTACAATGCCAGGGGCAATTTCTCCAAAATGGGTTAGTTTTGTAGAACCATGACTGTCATGAATCTCACTCCTAAGCCATGGTATGTGGAGTATGATCTCAGCCTCTCAACTTTACTGCTAATGCTCGATATAGTACTTGCATCGTGCCAAAGAGACCTTCCTTCTAGAGCAGTGGTCCTCAACCTTTTTTGTACCGTGACCTCTTTTACCATTGGTGAACTTGTGGTGACCCCCAGGGCCGGATTTACCTATACGCCACCTACGCCGTGGCGTAGGGCCCACAGCTTACAAGGGCCCACAAAAATAGCCTTTTTAAAATTAAATTTAAAAAAAAAAACGCTGGCTGCCACCGCGACAGCATGGACTGTTCCCGCAGGGCCCCCTCTGCTGCCGCGGCAGCATGGATTGTCCCGCGGGGCTCCCTATGCCCGGCTGATTCCCCTCCCTGCTTCCCTCCCTGCCGGCTTTTGAGAGGCGCAAAGGGAGAGGGTTCTCCCTCGCGTCTCTGTTAAGCCGCCAGGGCAGCCGGCAGGGGGAGAGGGGATTCAGCCGGGCATAGGGAGCCCCGCGGGGACAATCCATGCTGCCGCAGCAAGCAGAGGAGAAGCCCCGCGGGAACAGTCCATGCTTGCCGCGAGGCGGCAGCCATCATTTTTTTTTTAAATTAAATTTTTACTTTTAGGTCGATGGGGGAGGTAGGACTGGTAATGGGCTATTGGGGGGGGCTGGGACTGAAAATGGGCTGGGGGGTTAAGGCTGGAGGTGGGCTGATGGGGTTAGGACTGGTAATGGGCTGTGGGCTGTTGGGGGGGTTAGAACTGGTAAATGGGATGGGGGGGTAGGACTGGTAATGGGCTCGTGGGGGGCTGGGACTGGAGGGCTGGGGGGGTTAAGGCTGGAGGTGGGCTGATGGGGTTAGGACTGGTAATGGGCTGTGGGCTGTTGGGGGGGGTTAGAACTGGTAATGGGCTAGGGGAGGGGGTTAAGACTGGTAATGGGCTTTGGGCTGATGGGGGCTGTCTGTTAATTGGCTATGGGGGGGCTAGGACTGGAAATGGGGCTGGGGGGGTTAAGACTGGAGGTGGGGCTGATGGGGTTAGGACTGGTAATGGGCTGTGGGCTGTTGGGGGGGGTTAGAACTGATAATGGGCTATGGGGGGGTTAGGACTGATAATGGGCTATGGGGGGCTAGGACAGGAAATGGGCTGATGGGGAGGGGTTAGGACTTGAGGTGGGCTGATGGGGTTAGGACTGGTAATGGCTGTGGGCCGATGGGGGGGGGGGGGGGGGGTTAGGACTGGCAATGGGTTATGGGGGGCTGACTGGAAATGGGTTGATGGGGTTAGGACTGGAAGTTGGCTGATGGGGGGTTAGGACTGGTAATGGGTTATAGGGGAGGCTTAAACTGAAAATGGGGTGATGGGGGTTAGGACTGTAAGTGGGTTGATGGGGGGGCTAGGACTGGTATTGGGTTGGGGGGTTGCTAGGACTGGAAATGGGCTGATGCAGGAACTAGAAGGGAATGGATGCTGGGTGAGGCTGGAACTAGAAGGGAGCTGATGTTGGGGGAGGATTAGAATGAGATGGGGCTGGAAGAGTAAAATGGAGAAGGGAAAAATATTTTGTGTGGGAGGGATAAAAAATCTACAATTGGCCGGTATTGGGAGAGTAAGTGGGGATTGAGGATGGAGGAGTAAAATTTGAGTGGATGAAATAGGAATGAGGAAAGAGCAAAAGGAGAAAGATTAGTATGTTTAAAGCAGATGTAGAGACGAGAATGGAAAAAACTAGAAGAGAGAAGAAAGGACAAATGGACAGCAGACGATGGAGAGTTAGCAGAAGACACGAAGAAACCAGAAAGAAAGTGGCTGGAGCAATTGCAGCTCAAAAAAATGCACAAAAGGTAGAAAAATATCTATTTATTTTGAATTTATTAATTGGAATATGTCAGCTCTGGTAAATCTGCATCATTAACGTCTGCGCTTTGTTTAGTACAAGAGCAAATTAATATATAGTTTATTTCTACAGTGTTGTACATTCCAAGTTTGACTTTTGGGATTCCCAGTTTAATTATTGTCTTCCTGTTTCTAAATTGTGATTCCTTGTTTGGTGATGGTCTATGTGTGCATGTGTAACTGAGCTGAGGTGTTCTGTTTATATAATTCCTATTTGACAGTGCCACTTGTTCTCTTTCACCAGTAGGTCATTTATTGTAGTTCTATGAAATGTATTGGTTTAATATTGCAGTGTTGCCTTTTGATTGGTAGAGTATGGTGCTTTGTGAGTCCTGGTAGTGCTGTAGGATACGGCGGGTTTGCTATGGGTTCTAAATGGGCAGTGTTTGTAGTAGTTCCTAATGTGTCTGGCAGTTGGCACTGGATTATAGTAATGTAGAAATCTTTAGTCTTTCTTTATCCATACACTCATTAAGAAGCACGTTTACTAAAAGTTAGTATATGGTAACATTATGCAAATATTTATGCAAATGAGGCCCCTTATGCAAATGAGGCCCCGCACCCGCCTTGGGCAGCCCCTGCTGGGGGCCTACAATTTTTGTTGGCATAGGGCCTCACTCAAGGTAAATCCGGCCCTGGTGACCCCCAATTATAAAATCAAATGCGTCTCTCTTCCTTTATCATTAACGCATTGTCGCGTGTAATCATTTGTTTAATTATTAATATATTATAGGCCTTTGCAATATGTTTTATTTATAAAAATTTAACTATTTAAACCACAAAATATGTAACAATATTTGATTTCAAAATTATGATGATTTTTGTAGTCAAATCACTAATATGAAATAAAATTATTTTTTCTACCTTTGTTTCTGACCAATTTATTCTCTGATCATGCTAGTCCCGATCTGAGGCTTCTGCTTTCCTGTCTTCTCTTAGCTCTCTTTCTGTGGGTCTATGGTCCATCTGCCATTTCTTATCTCTTCTTTCGTTTTTCTTCACTTCTTTTCCATCAACCTATTTCCAGTCCCAGTAACCCTCCCCAGTATCAGTCCCTTTCCAGTCCTCACTCCCAGTACCTTCCAATGTCAACTTGCATTCCATGACTACCACTGGTGTCCATTCCCTTCCAGTCCCCCTCCTTCCCCAATTGACCTGTCCCTTCTAGTACAAATACCATGGCAGCCCCTCTCAGATCCACTCCCTTCCAGTTCCATTCTCCATCCCCTCGTATCAGCCCATTTGTAATCTAGCCCCCAGTTTCTTCCAGGGCCAGCAGCTCTATCCTCCCCTCCCCACAATCAGCCCATTCACAGTCAAAGCCCCCAATCAGCCTCACTTCTAGTGCTAATCCCTCTCTCAACCCCATTACAGTGCTAGCCTCCCCTAATCCGCCCCAAATACCAGTCCTACCCACCATCAGCTCATAGCCAAGTCCTAGCTCCACTAATCAGCTCATTTCCCAGTCTATAGCCCCCCTCCATCCCCGATCAGCTCATTTCCAATGCTAGCCTCCCATCAGTCCATTACCAGTCCTACCCCACCCCATCAGCCCATTACCAGTCCTGGCCTCCCCTAATCAGCTCATTTCCAGTGCTAGTCCCTCCCTCAACCCCATTACCAAGTGCTAGGCTCCCATAATCATCTCATTACCAGTCCTACCCCCCCCCCCATCAGCCCATTACCAGTCCTATCCCCCATCAGCCCATTTCCAGTCCTAACCTCACTGATCAGCTACATTTCCAATGCTAGACTCCCATCAGTCCATTACCAGTCCTACCCCACCCCATCAGCCCATTACCAGTCCTAGCCTCCCCTAATCAGCTCATTTCCAGTGCTAGTCCCTCCCTGAACCCCATTACCAGTGCTAGGCTCCCCTAGGGATCTCAGTACCAGTCCGACCCCCCCCATCAGTCCATTACCAGTCCTACCCCCCTATCAGCCCATTACCAGTCCCAACCCCCCCCCCCTTGATCAGTCCATTCCCAGTCCTAACCTTCCTAATCAACCCCATTACCAGTCCTAGCCACCCCCCATATGCCCATTACCAGTGCTAGCTCCCCCATCAGCCCATTATAATCCTAACCCACACTGGCTCTCACCTCTGTCCAGCATTTATACCCTGTCTGTCCAGTAAGTCCCCCTGTCTCTCACCTTTGTCCATGCCAGCCCCCCTCCCTCCATCCCTCCATGTCAGCCCCCTCTGTCCATGTCCAGCCCCCGTCCCTCCATCCATCCATATCAGCCCACTCCCTCCCGCCCTCCCTCCCTCCCTCCATGTCAGCCCCTCCCTCCATCCATCTATATCAGCCCCCTCCTTCCTCTGTCCATGTCAGCCCCCTCCCTCCATTCATCCATCCATATCAGCTCCCTCCCTCCATGTCAGCCCCCCTCCATCCATGTCAGCCCCTCCTCCCTCCATCCATCCATATCAGCCCCCCCTCCCCCCCCCATCCATGTCAGCCCCCCTGTCCATGTCCATGTCAGCCCCCTGTCCATGTCAGCCCCCCTCTGTCCATGTCAGCCGTTGTTTCAGGTTCCCTGCCCCCTCATCCCCTCTCCCCATGTTTGCCTCCCTTCTAATGCAGCCACTGCTCCCTGCCTCTTAGGGAACCGTGGCTGTGCCTGTAAAATCATTGCGGAGCCTCCCTGTCTCTTGACGGGCTCCGTGCAGCATTGTCCCGCCGCCAAAGGAAGTTCGTTACCACGTGCGGTGGGGGCGGGCCAATGCGGCACGGAGTGCCTCGAGAGACAGGAAGGCGCCGCAATGGGTTTGAAGGCACAGCCACAGTTACCTAAGAGGCAGGGAGCCATGGCTGCATTAGAAGGGAGGCGGTGAGTTTGCCGCCGCCGAGAAGCGGATTCGGACAGCGGCAGCAACTTGTGCACATTTAATTTTTTTTTTTTTAACTTGGTGGAGACGAGGCGACCCTGATAAATCCTGTGGCGACCCCCGTGGGGGTTGCGACCCACAGGTTGAGAACCACCGCTGTAGTGTTTATTGAGCTTCCAATGGATGAGATGTGCTACTTTATTATACCTTTCTGTATAGAACTTTTCCGCCATCAGACTTCACAGACAGCTATGAAGAGGGTCACTGTTTCTAGCTCTTTCTTCCAAAATCGGCATATGTATGTTTTGCCCACACATGTCCGGTGTGATTCACTTCTAAGTTGCATGGGAATGTAGCACAGGCATGTTTGGGATGTTACCCAAACAGATACACATGAATGCCTGATTTTAGATTTAGGATGGAGACGGGTCAGTTTTAGATAGCACAGATACATGCCCACCTTCTCTGATGCCCTTTCCATGGAAATTTGGACCACACCTAAATGCCTTTCCAAAATGTGCCTTTAAGGGGTTTAAGAAGCGCTACTGAAATGAATGCATGTAAAGTACTCACAGCCCTTTATTTCAATGGGCATAGTGGCATTTAACACGCATTAATTCCATTAATATGCATTAACCTTTAGTAAACATGCCCTTAAGACCAAGAGGATTCCTTGGTAAACTAGTAGGTCATTAAAATGCCTCATCAGGAAAACACTGGAGGATAACGGACCTTAATGTATGAGTAGAACATGCTTTGACAGTATTTTTCCTGAAGCAGATTTTTTTTTTATCAAAGTAACATTACTTTGGACTGTAGCAGATGAAGGATGAAGTGTGGGGAGTGGGCATGGTTAGGGCAGAGAGTGGGCAATGACTACACATCATAGTTAACCTGGATATAAGAACATAACAAATGCCACACTGGATCACACGAAGGTCCATCAAGCCCAGTACCCTGCTTCCGAAAGTGCTCAATCCAGATCACAAGTACCTGGCAGGTTCCCGAAAAGGTACAACGGTTTCCACAATGCTTGTCCTGGGTAAGCAGTGGATTTCCCTGGTCCTCTTAATAACAGTTTATTGACCTTTCCTCTGGGAATTTTTCCAAACTTTTTTTTAAACCCAGTTACACTAACAGCTGTTATTACATGCTCCAGTAACAAATTCCAGAGTTCGATTACACATTGAATGAAAAAATTTTCTCTTATTAGACTTAAATGGGTTACATTGTATCACTAGTCTTGTGTGTTCCCCATAGTCTTTCTACATTTTGATAGAGTAAACCACCTGATCTATGTTTACCCGCTCTACTCCATTCATTAATTTATAGACCTCTCTCATATCTCCCCTCAGCCATCTCTGTTCTGAGTTGAAGAGCCTAACCTTTAAGCCTTTCCTCATAGGGGGTATCCTTCCATCCCCTTTACCATTTTGGTGACTCCTCTCTGTAGCTTTTCTAATTCTGTTATATCCTTTTTAAGATAAAGTGACCAGAATTGCACTCAATTTCAAGGAATGGATGTACCATGGAACGATACAGAGGCATTATAATATCCTTGGTTTATTCTCCATTCCTTTCCTTATGATTCCTGGCTTCTTGGCTGCTACTGTATACTGAGTGGAGGGTTTCAATGTGTTATCCACGATGACAACTAAATCCTTTTCCTGGGTAGTGGTTCCTAACATGGATCCTTCCATTATGTAACCATAGTTTTGGGTTTGTTCTTTCTAGGTGCATAATTTTGCACTTCTCCACAATATATTTCATCTGCTATTTGGATATCCAGTCTTCCAATTTATCAAGATCCGTTTGCAATTTTTCACAATCCTCTTACATTTTAACAACTTTGAATAATTTTGTGTCATCTGAAAATTTGATCACCTCACTCGTTATTCCCATTTCCAGGTCTTTTATGAATATGTTAAAAAGCAGCAGGCCCAACAGAGATCCCTGGGGGTCCTCCACTATTTACCTTTCTCCTTTGAGAAAATTGGCCACTTAGCCCTACTCTCTGCTTTCTACCTTTTAAACAGTTCCTGATATAACATTAGTTTGTGCTATTTATTTATTTATTTATTTATTTAACACCTTTTGCATGTCGTTTTCTATGAGTCAAAAATGGTTTTATAGGGAATCAGATGCAACCAGAGAATGTTCTGTGCATTTGGTAATTATAGATAATGTGAGGAGAACAATTACGGGTATCTTACGATTCCCTGCACGGAATAGCAACTTAACTTGGAGCATTTTGTATTAATGTGCTGTAGTGATTAACTTATCAGTAACAATAACCAGAAACGTTAAACAATAAAAAATTACAGTATAGGCAAATTTCCTGCTTAGTTTATGAAATGTTGACTAGGTAATTCTGGTATGCATGGTAGTGCAAGGGTGCATTGCAGTGGGGGGATCTCTTTGATGGTTGGTATATTCTTTTATTGTTGGTGAAGAAGTAGATGGCCATTAGTTCATACATCGCGGGGTGGAGCCTTTGGGCCCAATTCTGAGTCACAGCTTGCGGGGCTGTTGATGGTGGAGAATGTGTATCCAGAGCCACTTTACTGTCTGTATGAAGCATTCAGATATTCTTGAATAGTCTAGTGTGGCTGTGGAGACGAGCATGTAGATTTTAATATGATCAGCGTACATTTGGAAGTTGACCTTGAGGCTCCGGATTAGTGTGCATAGTGGTTGGATATATAGTTGAATAAAGTGAAGGAAAGGGAGGAGCCTTGGGGTACTCCTTGCTGAAGGGTGATTGTTGCATTTGGCATGAGTGCATTTACCTCAACCTCAGTGGGTAGGTGGTAAGGGCATCTGCATTAAGTATGACTGCCAGTTAGTACAGCAAGATCCTCTGACCATGCTAACAAGGATGAAGATAGATGGACGTATTAGTCATTTTTTTGGATTACAAAATTTTGTGTTACTAATTGAACTTTGAAAACCATGGGACTCTTTCTAGAAATATGATAATAAAGGAGACTATAACATTGACATCTTTTGCTATTGTGCGCTCCTAGTTGAAGTCCACCATATAATGAAATAATTAAAATATACAGAACATTACGTGGTTTTAAAAGATTTGAATATCTGTAATATTAGTGTTTAGACTAGAAGTGATAAAGGATACATAAAGAAAATCTGAGCTTTTTTTTTTTTACTTCAGGGATTGAATTTGATATTTTATAAAGGCAATATAGGTACAGTACCTATGCATCTTTATATCAAATGGACTCCCAGAACAACTCGCACGGGTACACAAATCTCCTGCACAAATCTACACTAGCTCTGAAGGTCTAAATGTACAACACGTTCTCTCTGCATGTATATGCAGGTTAAAAAAATAGGCACATAAATCGAGCTGTGCCCAAACTACTCCCCTGGAAATCTCTCCATGAGGTTTGTATAAAAATAGGCGTGTTCTTTCGGGCCAGGTAGTTTTTCTGCATGTATATTGGTGTGCAATTTTTATAAGAACTCATCTCCATGTGTACTGCTACTACGACTTATCATTTATATAGCACTCCTAGGCATAACCCAGTGCTGTAGACAATCCCTGCTTACATAGAGCTTAAAAAAAAAAAAGCCTTTAAAACATGGAACAAAGCCTTATAAAAGTACCGCTGCAGAATGCATCTTTCCAGTCAGTGGCTGACTCCTGGGGATCTAGAAGCTCCTGGAATTCTTGGCAGGTTGTCTTTTTTTTTTTTTTTTCTTCTTCCTTCTTCTTTTTCTTTTTTTTCTCTTTTTCGGACCAGGAGGCAGATTGCTAGTCTTGTCTTTGAAGGTGCTGGGGGTTAAGTGACTTGCTCAATGCCACAAGAGGTGCTAGGGGGAATTGAACCCTGGTTGTCTTGGAGCACGGACCAGTGTGCTAACCACTACCGTAGGTTACTCCTCCATGCTAGCGTAACCTTTCCTAACTTGGATGGACATAGAATACTACTACTAAGCCTTAATGAAATTGATGCTGAAATGTCAGCATGTTTTTTTTGTCAGGCACCTGACAGCCTTTACATTCCATTCATGGTTACACAAAACCAGCTAGAGGAAATGTACCTTACTAAAGCATATTTGGGACCAAATGAACTAGTTCTCATAAATGGACAAGAATTGCCTCGGAATACGTGATTTTGGAAAAGCTACCCCTTAAATCAGATTTCCCCCCCATTTTTTGCTAAAATGTATTTTTTTTAAAGTCAGGATGTTTTTCTACAAAAGCAACTGTTCTTGAATGGAAGTTCTTAATAATCATCGTACAGCGGATTTTCTTGTAGTACTTCACTGCGACAATAAAAATACTTCATAATACTTAGTTTAAGCAGATTGGTTTCAAATGCTGTATCTGGAGATAACTAATCATGCCACGATTTGTTCTGTAAATCGCCTTGCAACAAAAATTAATATTGGACATGGTATCTTAGGTGGAAAAAGCAGAGATATGGCAAGGATCAGATCAGCGAGAGGAATTGCATATAGGGCTTTTTTTCATTTTATGATAGCCGCACATATACTGGTGAGGCGCAAATGGTAAGTACAGCAAGAACCTGCCCCCTTCGTCTCCTTATGCCCCTATTCTCACAGCCAATACATTGTCTAGAAGGATAACTCACCCTGACTGCATCACCAGAGTTTTAAAATGGTTTAGATCTCTAGATTGGTTCGTATGGATGATCTATTTCTGATTTTAGCTTGGATTTCAATTTATGCAGATAATATGCAATTAATCCCTAATTTAATCATTAAAGCCCCGACAGCACAAGACTGCAACCATTAACGAAACTGCCTACCCTGGGAAGATAGCAATAAAAAAGACTATAGTATGACCACAATATTAAGTCAGCACAAATATGAAAAGAAAGGTAATAGTGAAGGAGAAGATGAAGAATGTCAGTAAACAAGAGGAAAGGTGCAAGTTTTACTTGTAAAAATTGAACTTCGAGGGAAACGCCAGACTATAATTCTTGATTCTAACTAGCCACACAGGGAATGCACAGTGCACCTTCTTACATAAAAATATAAGATGTGCCGTACTGAGTCACACTAACAGGGCCATAAAATCCCAACAAAAAAAAGTATACACCCTGGTCCTATGAGCAATGGGCCAATCCAGTGCAAAAGTACTCAGGAGGATCCAAAAAGGAGATCATTCCTTGTTCTTCCTCCTAGGGGAACATGCAATGGTTTTGTCCAAAACCAAAACATGGCTAATACTTGGTTCTTAAACCCTATCAACAACCACACAGTCATGGAGAATAATGGCACATGTACAGCATAACAAAAAAAAAATATTTTTTTAAAATGCCTCTTAAATGTTTTGAATTGAATTTTTACAGTTTTATATTGGTGCAACTGAAAATCCAAAATCTGGTAACCAATTGGCTAACCATCACGTACAGGAGTCTTGTTTGCTACAATTGGGAGGTATAGGCAGTTTGAGGTGAAAAAACGTATATCAGCATTGAGTGCGGATCGAGAGATACAAAGTTTCTTGAGATGCAATTTTTTATACATAATGTTTTTAGTAGTTTATTCAAATAAGAAATAAAAGAACACTTGTAACCAGTGCAAGCACATAAGAATAGAGATATGTCACCAAACACAAACACTTTGATCGTAGCAAAAAATTAGTCTCTTGCTCTTTAAAACAACCACACTACATGTGCACAAAACACTTGAGCACTACGAGAGCGAGGTTAGACACAAAAAAAGCAAAGCAAAGAAATGTGCAAAAAAATGTATGTACAGGTATGTGATTTGTAAGAATAGCAACGCAAAAACACCGCAACATTGCAATACATGAAGACAACCACCCATGTTGATGTAAAATTAAAATTACGAATAGAATGAGATCCGACACTAAGTGGTAATACACTAGCAAATTTTTTAATTCCAAGTCTTAAGTAAAAAACACGATCATTATTGTCAACACAAGTTTAGATTTTATAGTCATTCCTTGGGTCTATCAATCTCTAACCTGAGTGGGCCCGTTTCTTCTTCCAACCCGAATGCTTCTCTTAGGTCAAAAACAAACTCACTGCTTTGGCGTATTTTTCATCTTTGGTTTCCCAGCTAGCAGCAACCAGCAAGAAATCAGCCATCATAGTGGATGTTTCCATCTTCCTTGGTACCAATTTCAACTCTAGCGTCCTTGAGTGTCCTTGTTGAAACCTTTCACCTAATGTTCTTCCACTGTGTACACGGACCACCCAGTTTTCGGGAATCAAGTAGTTCACCTGGTAGTGCAAGAAATGGACCTTATTCAAGTCTCATGTTTAAACAGACTTATGTTCTTTGAAGGCAGTGAGCATCCTGATGCAACAATAATCCTTAAGAGTTTTCTCAATCCACCCTCCTGTTCCCAACAAGACATTTGAGAACCAACATCCTTGAAGGAATCCCAGGCTATACTTTTTTTTCTTCTCAGAAAAGAACATCTTTTCATCTAATGCTCCATCTGAAATGAGTTTCCTTATATCAGAATGGCCAACAAAACACTCCTTCCTTTAGCTTTGCTGGCTTACAGAAAGTCTGGGGAACACTTTTGAGCCAAGGTACCGAATAGACACTCAACACCTCTTTTGGACAGGGACTACTTGATGAATTGCTTAAAGGAGAACCCAACTTCAATGTGTGAGAAGGTGGATAATGAGAATGTTTATCACGAGGTACCGAAGCTCTCATGAAGTAACATTTTTCTCATACACGGTCTACAATATCTCCCTAATTGGCCAGAAATCCTTGTTTTTTTTTCCCACCAGTGGTAATGTCGCGGGAGGCCCCAGTCTGTCCCACAAGCAAAGGAAAGCAGGGATTAATCTGTCGGTGAATCACCGACATTGCTGCCAAGCCAAATAAGAAGGAATAGAATTTTAAAGTCTCCACAAATCATCCACTTATGCTCACATACCATAACACGAAATCTTCTGAAGAAATCAGGGCCAAATTTACCTTCTCAGTAATTTTTTCTTGGAGAATACCAGAGTGAGCAATAGGAACTGAAGCGAATGTGTTGCCATTCTGAATGAAGAACACCTTCTTTAATATGGCTGATCCTTTTTATGAATCAATGAAAAGAGCAGCCATTCAAGCAGGAATCATACTTGAGTTTAAAACTTTACCATCACTCTGTATATCTCGTTGCAAAAATACCAAATCTTCCTCGTTTGCTGAAATAACTTCAAAAATGATGTCCCTCAGCGGAATGCGGTACCAATAAAAAGTTGTTCCTGGTGACAATAGAATTTTTCACAGTATTAAGGCCGAATGACCTAGCAGTTGGGCAGCATCTTTTGGGAGCATCCGAAAATCCCGGACTAAATCATTATAATTCCATTCCGCTTGAGAGAAAAGTATCATATTTCGGATCTAGGTTCATCATTTCAAACTCAGAAGTACTAGGACTCAATAGATAAGAAAAGCCATCTGCTAATGTCATCAATCCATGATCAAAACCGTCCACAAACAAATATGATCCAGACAGATTTTGGTGGTTCAGGCACAGGTACTCTTCGTTGCTAATATGAGGCTAATAGGCCTAATTTGCTGGAGGGAAGGTTGGGGTAACTTATTACGTCTCTTATTATTCTTAAAGTTGTATCCCTTTCCCCGCAAGAGCAAAAATAGCAGCAGTCACTGCTGTGGTCTCTTTTGTTCACGAAAATATAAGTCCACATCATAAGTTATGTTCCGAAACGAAAATGTCTTGTTTTTTACATTATCATCCACTAAGCGTAGATTCTTCCTCACATGTCTTTGCACACATTGTGTCTCACACATCACAAGAGCCCACGGTTTGCTCTTGATCGCCATACCTTCAAACCGAAATAGGCGCACCATATATTTTTTATAATAAATGCAGAAATGTTCCTCTTCCAGCTTTTTTCACACGGTATAATTCCCCCCCACAAATAAAACCACAACCTGTCCGGTATCTAGTTGACGCAACCTCTGGCCTCGGTCAGCCATCACAAATACACAGCCACTAAAGCACACTCCAACACTGGAGTGAAACCACGTCGGAATAAAGCTGGATTACGACTCTAGAGCAAACAAAAGGTAATAATGAAACTTGACAATAGAAACTGGAATTTGACAGG